>OZ005656.1:62154179-63354179 GCA_963930645.1 Salticus scenicus
ACGTTTTGAGGTCCCCTGAGTCCGTTTTCACTATTTTTACGATGATGTATGTATGTGTGTGTGTATGTGTGTATGTGTGTATGTGTGTATGTTTGTGAACACGCTAGCGTCTAAAGGCTTTGTTCGATTAACCTGAAAGTTGGTACGTATATTGTAAGTCACCATAGTACGAACCCTATAGATTTTGGTGAATCTAGCACTTATAGTTTTTTTACAGGGACACAAAGAAAAATTCTTTATCATTATGGCCTATGGGACCAAAATCTTAAAAGTGCGATAGCATCTAAACGCCTTATTCAATTGAGCAAAAATTTTATACCCATATTATAGGTCACAGATACTCAATCTGTATAGATTTTGGAGAATCTAGCACTTATAGTTTTTTTACAGGGACACAAAGAAAAATTCTTTATCATTAAGGCCAATGGGGCCAAATTTTTAAAAGTGTGATAGCGTCTAAACGCCTTATTAATCTGAGCAAAAAAATTGTACACATGTTATAGGTCGCATTTGCACCAACTGTATAGATTTTGGTGAATCTAGCACTACAGTTTTTTTACAGGGACACAAAGAAAAATTCTTTATCATTATGGCCTATGAGACCAAATTTTTAAAAGTGCGATAGCATCTAAACGCCTTATTCAATTGAGCTGAAAATTTGTATGAATATTATAAATCACTGTTGCACTAACTATAAACATTTTGGTGAATCTAGCATCTATAGATTTTTACAGGGACAAAACGAAAAATTCTTTATCATTATGATCTAAGGGCTCAAAGTTCAGTAGCGTTAAATAAAACCTCGTGTGATATATGGAGAAAAAAACACTCTATTATGGTTTTCTCTCTTTTGTTTGTTTAGCAATTCCTCTTTCTTTATTTTATCTACAAAACTGTTAGTTACTCAATGTTCGGAAAGTCGAGTGGAGTCACTCCAGATTTTTTATTTTTAATTTATTCATTTTTTGTTTTGTTTTAATGATTCTTAAATCTGCAACAATAATTGATTTTATTTATTTGAGAAACCATAAACAAGTTTTTTAAGTTACTGCATTTTTCTTTACATACAACTTCATTAATAAAACATAATTTTAAAATCTTTATAATGTTAAATCAAGAACATAAAAAAACATTTTTGAAAGATAGCTGAATATGAAATAATATATATATATATATATATATATATATATTTATTAAATTCAAACAATTTTTTTGTATATATAAGTCACTTTATTATTTCAGTTTTTATGTTGTTATAGTTTTAGTACAAAATAAAAAGGGTTTCTGAGAAATGAAAAATATTGATTTATTTTTATGTTTACATAAATATAATTAGATGCAATAAGATTAATATAAATAGCGAAGTGAGGATTAAAAAGAAATTTATAAATTAATTTATGCAAATAAAAATTTTTGATGCAATTTTTTAAACTAAGTTTTGCTTACTTTGAAGAAGAAAGTAGTGTGTATTTTCTATAAGTTTAATAAAAAGGAATGTGATTAGTATAATTCATAATTTGATGAAAAAAAAAAACTTCAATATTTTAATATTTTAGTGGGAGATAACATTCCATCAAAAATTATTTTTAAATACATATGTTTAATTTATATGAATATAATGTTAAAAGATGGAATAAATAAATATTATTTTCTATGAATAAAACGGCATTGAAATAAAGACCAAAATAAACAATAAAGAATATTTATGAAATTCGAACGATTTCCATCACAATAAAGAATATAATCACACAAAAAAAAAGTCTATAATTAAAAGGAAGAAAGCAAACATTTTATATAAATTCAGCAAAGTCACAAAAAATAAGCGATAAAAAACAACAATAATAATAATAATAATAATAATATGCCGCTCACATGACCTTCTCTTACCCTGCATTTGAATATTATAAAAAAAAAAAAATATTAATTATTAAAGAGTAAGATAACATGTATTGTATAGAAACGTTCTCCAAAAGTAATTTGATGTAGTTTTAGAAACTACTTTATTTTGCATATACTCCTGTGTCAGGGAAATACCGCAATCCTCAATCTCATGTTTCAATACAGTGCCTACTTTCATTAAATAATGGTAATGAATAAATAATAAATATAAAGCTGTTATTAAATTTAAAGTTTTTTTTTATTATTATTTGAACAATTTTTACATGCACTGTTCTTCGAAACTTATCAATCTTAGTATAGTTCATCAAGTGGCATCTTCATTTTATGTCAAAATATTAAAGCTGATTTTCCCGCAATTATTCTTTTTCAAAGTATGCTGATAAAAGACAACCTCATAGATCAATTTCTAAAGGCTTAACTTTTGTATTCAGAATACCGAAAATGTGTAGTTATAGCAATAATTTAGTTTTAAAAAATTGATTTCAAACAACACTTTGATTACAGTATGGGCTATGAAAAAATAATTAACATTCCGAAGCAAGTTCCCTGTACATTTAAAACTTATATGACTACTTTTAGAAAATTTTGGTAAAGCATGTTTATAAATTTCTTACAATAGAAGCTACTAATTTCACTTCATTGTGGATAGTCTTGTATATTGTCCATAAACTATATACACACCGCACAGATCGCTTAAATACTTGAAATGCATTTCTAGAAATTTCCAACACTTGCCCTAATATATTAGAATTTTTTTGTATAACTCTGTAAACGAATGGTAAACGGTTTTCATACCATATTGCACGAAACATGCTTTTATGAACATAAAAAATATATACTCATTTAATCTTTTTGTGTAATATAAAGATGTTAAATTGTACCTACCAGAAATTTTGCTCACAAATGAAAGCAATAAAATACTACAGCATGTTTCTATACATGAACTATTTGTTTGATTTTAACAAAAACTGTCTCGTGGCATTCCCATATAATACAGATTTAGAATAGTGAGTGTCGACTTTTTACCAATACTTATTCTTGAGTTATGCTGCTAAAAGATACGTAAACATGCACAAATAGAAAAACACAAACACACACATACAAATCGCTAAAAACTTAATTTTTGTATAAACAGGGATCTCAAGACATGTAAAGTCAAGAAAATCTCATTATCGAAATTTTCACTCAAAAACAATATTTACACTACAATATATGGAATTTCTACCATATATCAAATTGCGGTTTATAGAAATATCCCTCATAGAACGCAATGTGTGGAATTCTTTCAAGTGTCCCTGTACACAAACAAATAGTGGTATTTAATCCACTTTTAATAGAGAACATTCCATAAGGATCCTAAATAAAATATATCAGTTTCAAAAAAAGAAATAATTGATGAATCATAATCATGAATAATTATGGGAGTTCGAGCGTGGATAAACAGACAGATAGACTGATAAACCAAAGTCATAAACACCTTTCTACTTTGCTTGAAAGTTTTAAAGAGAATGGTTATTATTTAAAAAAACTGAAATTTACAATTTTGAAAGGTAAAGTTAAATACTTTTACAATTAAATAAAAATAACTCATGAAGAGTTTTCATTTCTCTATACATATATAAAAAAACATTTTAGTTCCAACAAAATTTAAATGAAAATTATTTTGGGATGTTTACTCCGCGACTACAAAAGATAGAAATTAAATCTAAATGTAGAAAATAGTTTTAAAATGTAATTTTTATGTAAACTGTCTCTCTATATATTCTACTGTCTAAAAGTTTGTAGAAAAAATTATGTTCATAGTTTAATAACCTGCTAAGTGTTTAATCATATTTATGCATGAAAGACACTTTAGTTTTATTTTACACAATGGATTTTTTGATTTATGAGGAAAATAACTATTTGATACTATTTTCAGCAAGCAATTTATCATTTATTTATACGCTTAGTTGCTAAAAGATAAAATAAGTATCATTAATATTAATATTCATCAACAAACAAAATTTTTTTTTTTTTTCCGAAAAAATATAAAGAAGTTATATGTGCACTACATTTTGGATGTTAAAAACTATCGAGTCATTAATTGCCATTTATTATTTAAAGTTGATTAATACTGCATAAGTTTAAAGTTTGATAATTTATTTTACTTTTATACGTCGGAAATTCTCATCATGACATTTTTGAGGGAAATAAAGGAAATAACTTTAATTTTCATCGCATCAGTACTGAAAACATTTTATAAATTGTCTTGGAAATAAAATATTATATTTCAAACTTCAATATACTTAATGTCATTTAATATAGAGTTACGCATACACTTAGTTTATTTTTCTTCCCTGTGTGCAAAGAAAATTAAATATTAATGAATTTTAAATTACATAATATGTAAAGTAATCCTAGATTTACTTTAGAATAAAAATGCTTTGAACAGAATAATTTAGTTTCATTAAATGTTTTTTAAAATGCTTCAAATAGCAAATATAATAACAAATATGAATTTATATATTGTTTTATATTCATCAATGGAAAATCAAGGTAACTAATTGTTTAGCAATACCTTCGATAACAATTAAAAATCATTTTTGTGGACTTTGAGGCTGAAATAAAATTCAAAAACGTTTTATGGGTGTCTGAGCTTTATGGGTGTCTGAATTTTCTCAATTCCCAAAGTATTTTCTTGAGATACTTCACTTTACTTTCTACCGATAATCTCAGTGGTTCTCAAACTTTTAAATATCAGGGTAATGTTAATATTATAATTGTAGGTGCTCTGTATAAAGGTTTTGAGAAACATCTAAAAAATTATATATTTGAAAGTCAAAGTCTCTTTCCTGTTAATACGTCGTTACACATAAAGATTAGTCGCTTTATTTAAACTCAATTGTGATGTTTCTAGAGAAATTTAACTCACACAAATATGACGTTCAAAAAGGTATAATTATTTCGAGGTTGGCAGGGATTTTTCTTTCTTATTGGCATTTAATTTTTATTCTCTTCCAGAAAAGGATTGTTCAATACGACTCTCCTTTTATGAAAAAATCTATGCATTTCATTGGGTATATATATCTGAAAATAGGAAATATGTAAATGGCCTCCACTTCTAAAGCAATAGAATAAAGTTTTAAAAGTAACAAAAATAAGTGCAAACTTTTTGCAAGATAAACAGTTGCTGATTAATATATATCCTTCCCTTATACTAAATGAGCTAATCACTTGATTTTTTAAATATATATGTTTTTGGGAATCTAGGAAACAGTTCTAACAATTTTGATGAAAGTCTGGGGTAAGGTGTTTTTTGGAGTGTTAAGTTGATTGGACGTATCTACATCTTCAGGAAAATTCGCGTTTCATATTAACCCTTTATTCGCTGGTTACAGCGTATGACAGACATTGGGTTTACTCGGAAATAGGAATAACGATTTTGGTTAAAGTTTGGTTTCTAAATAGATTGGATTTATCTTTTTCTTTAGGAAAAATCGCGCTCTATGTTAACGTTTTATTTTCTGGTTGCATCATTTGACAAAAATTAGATTTACTTGAAAATGAATATAAATATCGTGACAAAAGTTTGGGGTTAGGTGCACTTCTGGATGTAAATCGAATGGAATTATTCTAATCTTCTGTTAAATTTGTGTTCGATGTTAACCCTTTATTCGTCTGTTGAAAGATATGGCATAAATCGGTTTACACGGAAATGGATATAAGGGTTTTGAGGAAAGCTTGTTGTTAAGGGTTGTTCCGGGTGAAAAAGCAGACTTATACTCATACTCAGGAAAATTCGCGTTTAATTGCCGTTTGTAAAATGTGGGAAAAAAATGAGTTTTCTTGAAAATGGTCATAAAGATTTTGATGAATGTTTAGGTTTAAATGTTTTTGAATAAAAACTCAATTGGATTTATCCTCATTTTCAGGAAATTCCGCATTTGCTGCAAACCCATCAGCCGCTGGTTTAGAAACTATAAGAGAATTTGGTTTTGTTAGAAAATAAATTTGAAACCTTTATGTTAAACTTAGGTTAAATAAAAACTTTAGCTTAAATATTTTTTTAGAAACAAAGTCACTGGATTTATCCCATCTTTAGGAAAATTACTGTTCACTGTTAATCCTCACTTTACTTTCCTCTCCAAAGTACGAATAAAACCTGGTTTTCTTAGAAATGAATCTAAATATTTTTGTAAAAACTTAAGGTTAAGGATCTCTTGAGATGACAAGCTCATCTGATTCCGACTCATATTCAGAATAATTAGTGCTGATTGTATCCTTAACACCACTAAAAAATGTAAAAAAATTGGATTTACTGTGAGTTTTCTCGAGAATCGTTCAAATGATTTTGATAAAAACTTAGAAATAAGTCTTCTTTGAGACGACAAAATCTTCAGATTTATATTCATCTTCTAGAAGAATAGCTTTATATTCAACTTCTGAGCGAATTTATATTCTGGAAGAATTAATGAGAGAAAACCATATTGCTCCCGTTAAAAAATATGACTTTATTTTGATTGTCTGAGAAAGGTTTTAACGATTTTGTAAAAAGGAAAGGTAAGTGATTTGAGATGACAAATGCATCCGAGTTAACATCTTTTCCACGAAAATTAGCGTTCACTGCTAACTGACTTCCGTCAGTTGCAAAATATGGCAGAAACTTGGTTGTTTTCGGAAATAAATCGAATGATTTTAATAAAAAAATAAATTATTTTTTGTCTTTTTTTTTTTTTTTTTAAATAAGAATCATATCCGACATATCCGTATTGTCAGGAAAATTAGGTTCACTACTGTCTTAATCCTTCCACCACCATGGCAACATATCGCTAGAATTTGATTTTCTTGGAACGATTTCGATAAATATTTTTTTTTTTTTTTTTTTTTTTTAAGATGATAATTCAAACTGAATGTCCCTCATCTTCAGGAAAGTTAACGTTCGCAGTTCACCCTCCTTTCGTTGCAAACCTACAACAGAAACTTATTTATTTATTTATTATTACTAGTATCGCCCAGTGGTCGAAACTCGACCATTTTTTTTGCAAAGCGAGGCAAAGCAAAGTTATTGCCTTGTCCTAAACGGAATGCAATTGCAACACAGCTGCGGCAATTGTTTGCTGATATTCACTTAACTGAAACAGCAGAGTTTTACTTAATATAACTATTACTCCATGTAGATGTTAGTCTTTCCTGAAATGAGAGAAAATCACAACGTGAAAATGCCCCTTGTTGTGTGATACAGCCCAGAAGCTAATAGGTACCATGTCAAACCAAGGCCCAACCAAGTATCAAATTCTGTTAAATTAATTCGATTGGTTCATAAAGTGTTTGAACAACAACAAAAAAAAAAAAAGATATTTTTCAATAATGGTCGAATTGAGTTCGGAAAATTTCAAAACGTGTAACTTTATCGAAAACCGAAAATCTAAAACTTTTCTGAATCTTATATTTTCTACTTATATATGCAGAGAAAAGAAAAATAAATCCACTTTTTAAAAAATAAAAATAAGTAGTCAATTTCACTTAATTAAAATGCAAGGAAATCTCAAAACGTGTAAATTCATCGAAAACCATAAACTAAAAGTTTTTATGTATCTTCTACTTGCTTCTTCTACCCACAAAAGCTAGTAATAAAGACACTTTTTTAAAAAATAAGTAGCCAATTTCAGTTAATTGAAACGTAAAGAAAGCTCAAAACATGTAAATTCAGCAAAAAACGGAAATCGGAATTTTTTCCGTATCGTCTACTTATACATGCAGCAGTTAGTAACAAATCCATTTTCCTTTTAATTAGTATATTAGTTGAATATTTATTGTTTAAATATCACCCTTTGAAATGAAATGTTTATGTTTACATTCGAAACTGGAAGTTTGCCATTTTTTTTTTTTTTTTTTTTTTTTTTTTTTCTGGAGTTTTGTAATTTTAAATTAAATTTTATCAATTTTACAGAAAAAATAACTCAATCAAACACAAGTAGACAGTAACTTATATATAACTATACCCAAATATCGGAATTAAAATCGGCAGATAATTTCCGTTATTTTTTAATAATTTTTTACAAAAAATCCAATGGACAATTAACGTAGAAAGTCTTTTTGATGGCTCCACGGACAGACAGTGACGTCATCACTTCGCTTGCGTATAGTGATGCTACATTATACAAAGTACTGTGTCTATGGTTTTATTTGAGCTTTATGAAATTGCCAGATTTAACAACTTTCTACTTTTAGGTATTTTTTAATGTAAAGGAATACGTGTATAAAAGGGAAAAATGGGGGAAAATGCATAAAAAATAAATGTATTTTTAAATACCTTCTTGACATCGTAAGAAAATAATATTTGTATTCGCACCTTCCGGTTAACCATACCTTTCGAATGATACAATTTTCAACCCTCTACTCCCATAATTAATATGTTAAAAAGGGACAACAAATTTTATGCTTGCCTATTAATATATAGATTATTATTATTTTGAGATGACTAAAACAAATTTGATGAAAATGCAACATTAAAAGTACTTTGAGATGAGAAAGTTTTTATTCTCATCTTCATGCAGATTAGCGTTTCCTGTTAAGTCTAATTTTGTACGTGGAAAAATATAGCCCAGACGTGGTTTTCTTAAAAACTATTTAAATAAAATAAAATAAAATAAAATAAAATAAAAAAACCTTTAGGGAATTTTTTAGTTTGCAATTGAATTGTAAATACAAAAATCTGCCATTCTCTTTAGAACATTTAGCATTCACTGGTAACCCGTAATTCCTCCAGGAACAAATAGCAGTAAGTCTTCAATTTTTTTTTATATATACTAGGGGCCTCTGCCCCCTGCTCGCTCCGCTCAACAACCCCCGAGGAAGGCTTCGCGTCCCCACGACTCCCTTCACTTATTAACCCCTATGGCGCTTTGCCCGTCTATTCGTTTCTTTACCTTTCGCCGGATAGGAAAAATAATACTGCATAAACAAGAAAAAAAAAAATGGAAATATCCATATTTAATGTCAAATTGAAATACATAATATTTAATACAATTTTTTTATGAAATAATATGCTAAAAATCAGTAATATTTTTTCAGAAAAGAACGAAATTCGTAATATCTAGACCATTTTGTGTTACAGATGCAGTATCTGAACCCCTTGGCGACAGTTAAGTTTTTGTCATTATTTTGCGATGGATGATTTGGTAGAATTGCTTGTTAAAAAATAAATAAATTAATAAATATATAAATAAAAAATAATTTTCTTTTTCTTTCAAAAAAAAAAAAAAAAAAAAGATTTTGAGGACATTTTGGCAAAAGCAGAGTTTAGTTTAGTATGAAGGACTATTAGTTTTTTTTTTTTTTTTTTTTTCAAATTATAACATCGCTTTTAAATTATTCAACTATATTTTCCGTAAATTTTAGATTTCGATGTGTGTCCAACCATCGTATAACTGGTGACAACGTTTTATCCGTAGATTGAGACAAATAGTCCTCCGCACTAAAAAAAAAAAAAAAAAAGGAACATTTTAATTAAATTAGAATAACCTTTTCATGAAATTGGAATCTATTTTTTATAATGCCCGTACTTTTTACTGTTGAATTATTTAATTTAATTTATGACAGTATATAATCGGTATTTTCCATTTTGCCGGCGAGGCTATAAAGTTGCCAAGAATGATAAAACCGACGCCAATCATTAAGCACCTAAGAAAGAATAATTGTTTCAAAACACGGAACAACTATAGTGTCACCCCACAGCTGAATTTAGCGATTTATTTTTGGCGATTATGGCTAAATCATAAATTTTAAAATCATAAATCATAAATCATAAAAGATAAAATCATAAGCTAAATTATAAAGCATAAATCATAAAATCATAAATCCAAAATAAACAGCCTGCAGGCTACCATAATATATTGCAATCAGTCCAGAAAGACATCGTTACGTTCAACTCGGCGCCAAAGAAAAATCGCCAAATTCAGGTTTGGGGAAATCTTATAGTTGTACCAAATCATAAAAGGTAAAATCATAAGCTAAATCATAAATCACAAATCCGAAATAAACAGCATGTAGGCTGCCATATTATATTGCAAAGGATCCAGAACGACATCGTTATTGTTCAAAACGACACCAAAGAAAAATCGCCAATTCCAGTTGTGGGGAGATACTATAGTTATACCACACTTCGAATAATAATAAGAAAAAAATTAAAGAGACATGGCCGTTTACTTATTTTATTTATTTTATATTTTTAAGAATTAAATTTTCTGAAGTTTAGCTTAAAGCTAGCTTTTAATAGTGTTGTCCCATAAAAAAAATAACATTTACTTTGTCAAATCCTTACTAACCTATATAAACAAACTTTAAATTTGAAAAAAAATCTTAAGTTACAAATTCATTTTAATCCATGAGATTTGCGCCGGCGAAATGAAAAGTACCTTCTCTCTTATCTACTTCATACATTAACGAAGAATAAAATCTGCTCGATTCATTAAAAGAATTTTAGGTGATGAATTTTTTTCTTGCTATAATTAGAATGGAAATGTCATGGAAATGTCTAATTCTGTAATGTTAAAAAATTACCAATGCTAAATAAGAAGATTTTTTCATTTATAATTCAATTTGAATTTAAATCTAAATATTTTTGTATGCCAAAATATATCCGAAGTATTTTAAAATATGTTTTCAAATGAAAAAGACAATGAGATTCTTTGGAAAAAGATGCACTTAGAAATATTTTTCTTAATAGCAGCATTGACATTGATTTTATTATTTTTTACACCATGGATCACGTTTGAATTTTATCGTGGAAAATGATGTCATGACAGAAGAACAACGTCATAAGAGAAACTTTTTCTACGGTGGCAAATAGAGTACCTTTATAAACTCGACGTTTTCAGTTAATAACTTCGTTAATTAAGATGATACAGATATCTAATTACCTGAAATGCCTCCCTTGAAGCATACGGAACACATTGTTACCTCTCATGATGCAGAGCACTTTGCCCTCTGCGAGGAGATGCTGTCGCAGACAAAAAAATATTGACGCCAGCGACAGTTACTTTTTTTTAATATATAGAGATATTTTGATAAACATTTAGAAAAACTTAGACCAATAGGCTCGTCTTTTAATCCCTGCTTCCAGATTTACTTTTAATAAAATTAGAAGAACGCACTTTTAACACTTTTAATACCTCTGTACTTAAATCTGCAGTTTATATGCGATGTTTTTATTGCTTTGGCCCCTCTCTAAATATCCACTATTTAATTTTATCGGTAATTTTAACATATAATTTCTCTCCATTGAATTTACTTATTAATGTGAAATTGGCCGTACTCTTACTTTTTACTTTCTCTTACCAATAAGGTAATACACGTTTTCAGATCCTCTGAATTAAAAAATCATGTTTTAGTGGTTGGTCTATGTGGGTCTCTTACTCTTTCTCTGTGTGTGTGTGTGTCTGTCTGTCTGCCTGTTATCAGCTCGCAAATAATAATAATAATAATAATAATAATAAATAATAAAATAAATAATAATAATAATAATAACTAATAAATAATAAATAAATAAAATAATACATATATATAATTTCATGTCATTTTGACGAACGGTTACAAAAAGAAAGACAGTGTAATGATAACACTTTGCAACCTGTTTATATAAATATATATTTATGCATGCATCTTTGTACTAAATGTACTACTTCACCATAACAATTTTTATAGTTGAAGCTGTTTTACACACAAAATTTAAACTTAAAATAAAATTAATGCTTTTTGAGCATCTAAATATTTACCCATAGTCTAAGGAAATTAATTCTCTTTAAATTTACATTTTACTTTTACACCAGACAACTTACATGCTTTTTGCTGGAAACTTCACACATTTTTTTTTTCTTTCACATCAGTAAACTTCTCTATATTAAATCTTAGAAAAATAATAATACATATTTTATTTAAAAAAAATTATAATAAACTTTTTAAAAAAAATAGTAAATGCTATTTATGCAAATTATTAACATTTTTATTTACATTAGATTAAGATATAGTCCCATAAAAACAAAGACAAAAAGTATATTTATCGATGAGATCACTTGTTTAGAATAAATAATTTTCTTTAATTATACAGCAAAATAAACGGTTAAAACAAAATTAAACATATTTAGAAAAAATACAATTTTACTGTCTTTAAAAACTATAAGAAATACTAACAAGATAAATTTAATAGAAAAATAATTGCAAACTTTTGAATAAGAAATTCTATTCCCTCTGCTTCTTCATTAAACAACCTACAATGTTTTGGAAAAACATATTGCTACATAGCAAGAGTAAATAAACAAGTCTACTCTTTTGCTATTCGTAAAACTTCAAACCTAATGTATATAGCAACTAAAACAAGTAACATAACAAGTTCCAGGAAGCTGATTCTAAGAAAATTAAACGAGTTTTCAAAATGAACTACGAATAACGATCAAACCTTTTGTTTAAGTTATATTTTGCTTTAGGTATTTTAACTGTTATTGAAATTATCAGCATTTTTGTTTGTCTGTTTGTTTAAATTAGTACTCAGGCTTAGACAAACTTTATAAATGTATTTGAAGCTTTCTAAATTATTTTAGTGTATTATCTATATAAATAGAGAGTGTGTGCATGTAGGTGTGTGCATGTGTTTGTATCTGTGTGTCTGTCTTCAGGTACTCAAACTACTGATTGCAAAGGTACAAAACTTGACAGATGGATAGCAGGAATCCTGCAGGTGTGAACTTCATTGAGATTTTTTTCGAATTTCAGTTTTCAATTTTTCAATTTTTTTTTTCGAATTTATCAATTCACACTTCTGTTTCATTTTCTTTTATTCTTTCATTTCAATCGTTTGCGTATCTTAGTAGCATCTATTATACAATTTATTCATTAGAAAGGGAAATCCTTATTTTTTTTGTAATTCTTTTTTTAAATTTATTATATTTATTAAAACCGAATGGTAAAACAATAAAAAACATTAAGGAAAAAAAAAAAAAAAAAAAAAAAAAAAAAACATATAATAAAACATAAAATAAAACCTTTCATTAACATTTATGTTTATGTTTTTTTTTTTTTTTTTTTTTTTTTAATAATATAACAACTTTTTATTTTTCATTTATTTATTTAACTCCTGTGAGAGAGATTTCTTTTTCACTTTCTCTTACCCATGTATATGGCTGAAAAAGTATTGTTTTTGAGTCAAACTTTCGAAATTGGAATTTTGTTATATGTACACGTCCTGAGGTCCCTTGAATCAAAATATCATGTTCTTAGCGGTTGATCTGTATGTGTCTGTTATCAGCATAAATCAAGAACAAAAATTTGAAGAAAGTCCAAACTTGGTATTCTAAATGTGTACCATATAGAGATGCTACGCTAAAACTTTCGTTGAGATCAAGCAAATAATTCGTGTACAAGAACATCCAAAAGAACATAAATGTCACATCCAAGAGAACACAAAGTATGTCAAATACACTACGTTTATGTGGGAAATTTTAGGTAAGTAGAATTTAACATAGCACCCAAATTGAATTCTATGTGTAAGGCATTGTTTCAGGCAGTAGGGACACGTACCCGATTTTGGCAATGAGGAAGGCGCTGCCGAAAGCAAAGGGAACCCAAAGCAATCTTCTGAGCAATTTCAATGTATTTTCATGTTATATTTCGTTGATAAAGTGATATTTATAAAAGAGTGATTCTTCTTTTAATTCCTTTAAATATAGTGACCGGCGAAGCGGGAAAAGCCTGTTAGAAACAAAGTAAAAGGAAAGATTTCTAAAATGATCCATTTTTATTTTCATTAGAGTTAATTTGTTTTATACTAGATACTTATAAAAAATAAGTAATTTTTTTTGAATAATATTTATTACATTTAATGACTGGTGGCGTACTTTGTTTCCATTTAAATTAAACAAGAACGAGAAATCATATGGTTTGTATTGATTACTAACACTTTCCAATTGCACGTATACGCTTTGAATCGTTTAACGCTCAATATACATTGACTATTATATCGCCCAAGGGACAGACAGAAACACAGATGATGTAATGATTGAATTCATAAACACTCATAAACACTTATTTAAAGGGTTAACTGAAAAAGAAATGCATTTGCATAAAATTCTAATTATAGCCATAAATGTATCTGAATATTTTAGTCTAGCTTTTTAAATCTGAACGCTAAACAAATGATATTCAATACAAAATTATAAATTTAGCTTATTAACAACAAACGTCAATTTTATTATGATTTTTGCAGTAGAAAGTTATTTAAATGTGATTTATAAAAATGTCTCCAAGAAAACGCAATGCATTGACATTTTTCTTTTTTTCTAATGTCTTCAACACAAATCAGTTGTACAGGGTCTATTAATGCCATTTTAAATTGGGAAAATTCCAGAGCGAACTTTTATAACATATTTTAAAGAAATTCTGATCCCCTTGCATTAAAAGGGGCCTCTCCAATGGTGGCCTCATTGATTTTTGGGGTAATTAATATTATTTGTTTACATTTTACATTATATATATATATATATATATATATATATATTAACCAAAAACAAATGTTTCACATGAAATATGCTATAAAAAACATATATTATATGTTTATAGAACTACAGAGAGAAAATTGTGTATATTAGTGCTAGATATGTTCAAGGAGTGAGTAAAATGCGATCCTGGTCTCTGCTTGATTGGAGACACCATCACTTAAATTTAAATGAATTCAGTCATGGCTTTGAAATAAAACACATCGTACTTGAAGACGAAACATTTAATAAGACATTACTACAACTGCACAAAACATAGATAAAACATTTAGAACACAAATAAAATTATTCTTCTCGGTCTAAAAAAACATGTCATTCTTCTCGTTCCATCCAACTCCGTTCTCTCATCCTTGGCTGTTGCCACCTATCTCCTGTCACTTCATGACGTCATGGAACTTTACTCGTCCCTCCTTTTTGAGCTCATACGTCACAGGAGTGACTATGATGCTACCAAACTTAGAAAATCGTTTCATAATATAGAGAGTTTCTACATAAATGTTCACATTCATGATAATGCTGAGTAGTTTTTGATATAAGTTTTTCATATAGGAAGAACACCAACAGATAACACTAACAGTTTCTAAGAAAATGTTCATGTAGGTACCACAAAAATTCTTTTTAGAAAAAATTTATAAAATAAATGTTCATATATGTAGATCCTAAAAGTTTATATCAAGAGTTTATAAAAAAAATGCATATATCATAAAATCTTTAGGAAGAGCTTCTGCATATGACCAAAGAAGAAAAAAAATGAAATAAACAATGAAATACATAGTATATTCAGCAATAAACAACAACAATAATACAAACAAATAATAGATCTAACATTAGATATCTTACAAACAACCCTTATAATATGTACATGAATTATATAGTATATCACGAGGTAAATTAAATTTGAATAATTAGATATAACTGAAATACTATTAAAATATTTTAAGGAAGTCTAGATAAAGAATCGGCATTGCCATGATTTTTCCCCTTCCTATACGTAATTTTTAGATTATATCTTTGCAAAGCTAAAGCCCAACGTGCTAACCTTGCACCGTGTGGCATTGTTTGGATCAGAAAAGTCAGAGGATTGTGATCGGAAATTACTTCGACTTCTGCACCGAAGAGCCAAGTATCAAACTTTCGTAGAGCAGTCAGCACACTGTAAGCCTCTCGTTCGATCGTTGATTATTTGACTTGGCACGGAGACAGTTTTTTACTAAAAAAAACAATGGGATGTTCTTTGCCAGAATCGTCCGACTGAGATAAACATGCTCCTATAGCTTTGCTCGAAGCATCAGTGTACAATTTGAATGGCTTTGCTATATTAGGCGTATATAGAGATGGCATATTCAATAAATGGTGTTTCAAATTTTGAAAAGCTGTTTCTTGGGCATCAGACCAGGGAATTTCATTAGGCACGCTTTTCTTTGTTAATTCAGTCAAGGGAAGAATTTCTGAAGCAAAATTTGGAATGTATTCCTGGTAATAATTAGCCAAACCAATTACACTACGAAGTTCTTTTTTGGTGATAGGTCTGCAAATTTTTCTTATAGCTTCGGTTTTTTCGGGATCGGGTGTATGTCTTCCTGATCCAATAATATGGCCTAAAAATTTCACTTCATTCTTTCCGAAATCGCATTTCTTTAAATTAACTGTAAGACCAACTTCTTGGAATGTTTTGAGAACTGCTTTCAAGTGTGTTATATGTTCACTCCAGGTGGTAGAAAATACTGCAACATCATCGATATAGGAACGACAATAATCTTTATGACACTCTAAAACATTGTCTATAGATTTTTGAAATGTACTACCAGCGTTCTTCATACCAAATGGCATCACATTCCATTGGAAATGCCCTGAATGGGTAGTAAAAGCAGTATAATGTTTGCTGTCTTCTTTCATAGGTATTTGCCAGTACCCTTTCGTGAGATCTAGAACAGAAATAAACTGCGAATTACCAACTAAGTAAATAAGATCATTGGCAATCTTCATGGGATATGCATCTGGGATGGTATAGCTGTTCAATAAACGAAAATCAACACTAACAGTTCCATCCTTTTTGGCAACGCAAACGACAGGATGAGCCCATTCGCTGTTACTATGTTCTATTAGTCCAAGTGTAAGCAATTCTTGAATCTGTCGATCCACTTCCTTTTGCATAACTATCGGTTTTCTATATGGGCGTAGTCTTTTAGGACAGCAATCTCTAGTAACGCGGACACTGTGTCCTTCTACTTTAGCGATTCCGGGTTTAGTGCTGAAAACATTATTATATTTGCATATCACATTTTTCAAACCATTTTTCTTTTCAAAATTTAAATCTAAACTATCAATATGGTCCACTATCTCTTTAGGGGTTAAGCATCCATTTCCGAATGGTGCATAATGAATATCACCAAAATCTTTATCTTCATCAAATATTAGGCCAACATGGTCAATTCGAGCAACGTATGGTCTGAGCTTATTGAAATGCAGTTCTCTTCTGGACCCATTCTCTAATTCAACTAAGGCTGAATGTGGTCTAGTGATTTCAACAACAGTAGCTGGGCCAATCCAAGTTTTAAGTAATTTGTGCGAAGATGAAGGAACTAGTATTAGTACTTTATCACCAACATTAAACTGTTTATCTCTTGCTCTCAAATTATACCGCGAAGTATATCCTTCCTGAGCATCCTGAGCATATTCTGATGCAATTTCATGTGCTTTTCTTAGTTTCTCAACTAGTTCTGATATATAGTTTTCAACTGATGTGGAAGCTGAAGTGGGAATTTTCCTCTCACCAGTCCATACGTCTTTCAATAGTGACAATGGTCCAGGAGGCAAACGCCCATAAACTAACTGAAACGGAGAAACACCTGTCGTACTATGAGGAACTTCTCTGTAAGCAAAAAGTAGATATGGAAGATGCAAATCCCAGTTAGATCCATATGCCTGTATATTTTTATTTAACATATCTTTCAATGTTCGATTCCAACGTTCCACTGCACCCATACTTTCCGGATGACCTGGCGTAGCAAACCTCGGAGAAACTCCAAGAAGTTCCACAAAATGCTTCACTTAATTTAGCAGTAAAATTAGTACCTTGGTCTGTACATATTACTTTAAGGAACCCTGTCTGTGTAAATATTCTCATCAGATTATTGCAAGTTGTTTTAGCATTGATGTTAGTCACGGGAATAGCTTCAGCCCATCTAGTACATAAGTCAACTGCACAAATCACATATTTATGTCCTCTTCGAGACGGGGGTTCTAAAGGTCCAATACAGTCCAAACTCCAGACTTCAAATGGAATTTCTGGCCTAACAATGGGTTGTATCGGTATACGATCCCTATAGGAAACTGTTCTGCATAATTGGCAGGTTTTGCAACTTTCACAAAATTTTTTAACGTCTTCTTTAAGACTTGGCCAATAAAATGAATATTTTATTCTCTGCTTTGTTTTCTGTTCGCCTAGATGACCAGCCAATGGTATTTCGTGTGCCATCCTAAGAACTTCTTTTCTTTTGCATGTGGGCAGAACAACTTGATCAACATTTTCTCCACATAAGCATTCTGAATGGACAAGAACTCCATTACTAATTTTAAATGAATTCTTCCCATTTTTGGCATAAAACCAGGATTTCTTTAAATCTTCATCATCTAATTGTAATTTTATAAAATCTTCTTTATTTCCATTGCTTTCATCATCGGTAATCTCAGCATTAAGTTGAAGGGACGTTGAGATGTTTTTCTTTTCCTCATGTTCTTCCTGATTTTCTTTTTCAATGCTCTCATTTAATTTTGCAAGTACATGATTCATACATCCATTTAATTCTACATTCTCCATTAAAACTTCATAGGCAGTTGAACAAATTAGCATATCATTCACAAGTTTCTTCGACACTGCACAAGTTACAGGTACATTGCCGTGTTTCCCATCATTTATCTTTAGGTCAAAAATCTTTAGAGCAGCTACTTCTTTTTAACCGAAAGCCGAAAAAATTTGGATTGTTCCATCCCCTTCCCCAAAGTCGGTATCGACCAAATCTGCACGTAAGACTGAAATCTGTGCTCCAGTATCCACTATTGCCATCAAAACTTCTTCTCAACATTTGATATTTACGTATTTCAAATCATCAATTCCATCTTTAATCGGCATAGAGGTTGACACAGGAATTGACACCTTAGCAGTTACAACTTCGTTCGTTGTCTTTGGCTTAACGTCTTTGGCTTCAACCACATTACTTACGGCGTTACGAGTTGATGTTTTCTTGGAATTCTTGGGACAAACTCTAGATAAATGCCCCACAGATCCACACGTAAAACAAGTAGTTTTAAAACTTGTATTTTGATCAGTTCTTGGAGGAAATGATGTCCTGAATTTCCGAGATGGCTGTTCGTCTTTTTGTTTGTTGCTAAAATCGTTAAAATCAGGTTTGTAATTACTAGTTGTTCTATGTTTCATATCACCCAAACCGGATCCCTTAGCATTCAATCGTACACTTTCGTACTCATCCAACTTATCAGCTAAAATACCCGGAACAAGTAACTTAGCCCAGTCATCGACGAAATGTTCTCGGGTATCACCTGGAACTAGAGATGTGAGCGGGGAAAAAACCCGGTTTTTTGGGAAGGGAATTTCGAAAGTTTCCAAAACAAGGGAATTTTGAAAGTTTTCAAAAGTTACGAATTTAGCTTTTTTTTTCTGAGATTAGATATGTTTTAAGGCATTTCAAAATATTATCTTACATTAGATGTTTTTTATGATCTTTCAATTCTTAAATAGTGCTTTTAACGTCTATAAATTTAAAAAGTGCAAGTTTCAAATTTCATTAATTAACAGACTTATTTTCTGTTATTGCAGTATATTTATATTTTAGTTCTGACTGTATACACACTGAGTTCAATGTAACACTTCTTTTTTTTTTTAATCGCAATCGGAGTTTATCATATTTCAGTTGTATATCTTTAACATTTTATTTCAAAAATAAAACAAAAATGCTTCAAAATATTCTGTATTTACTAAAACAATCAATAATATTACAATGGGAAATGTTATTTCAATTAAAATTTCAACAATATTAATATGCAAAAAATAAATAAAGAAAGAAATAACAGCCAAATTATTAATTATTAGCTATTAAATATTTTATGTATTGATTTGATGCATTAAAAAATTATTGCTCTAGTTCTTAATAGCCGAAGAACTCATGTTCGATTTTGTTACCCGTGCTCTTTAACTGATTATAAACAAAATTTCATGAACTATTGTGAAATTTTGTTCGATGAATTATAATAAAATTTAATAATTTTAAAGTATTCTAACCATAATTTAATTTCATTGTATTATATTTTATAACATATTTTATTATGGTATTCATTCAAAAAAAAAAAAAAAAAAAGAAGAAGAAAGTTCTACATTTATTTAAATAGGCGGACACTTCATCATTTATTATTGACAATAACGTAAATGTTTAATTTTTTACAATTTTTTGTAAAATAATCACATAATTTTTTATATCACTTTTATTTAAGCAAATAGAATAAAAATGATATTGAAACAAGTTGTTTGTACACTTAAAAGAAGTGAAATTAAATCTAAACACTGAATATTAGTTTCTTCCCATCAAAGTTTCCAAAATTCCCGGTTTAAACCCGAAAATTCCCATGTTTATTCCCCTGAAGCAAAATTCCCGGGTTTTTTACATCTCTACCTGGAACGCGTCTTTTTAACTGATTTTTCTTCAATTCTTCAAAGTCATTTACTGCAACTCCTTCAAGCCATTCCTCAAAGTAGCTTGTTATTTCGAAAACAAAGTCTCGCCAAGATCGAGTAGGGTTTCGCTGATGTTTCACAAATTTTAGTCTGAAATGTTCAGGGCCTAATTTAAATCGTTTTAATAATAAGCCTTTGATATAATCATAATCGTCAAATTTTTTTTCTGATTCACGAGCTATTGAGTGATTTCTTTTGGCATAAGAACTAAAAGAGCTGATACCCAGTTACATTTATCTAGATTAATTCTCTTAGCTTGACGCTCAAACAAAGTCAAGAACAGCACTATATCTCCATCTCTCATTTCGAATTTTGGAACGATTTTAGTTAAATCTTGCGTACTACTCTTAGCTTCAGAAATTGGTGCTATTTTAAACTTTTCAGCTTCCAAACGGATTTTTTCTAACTCAAATTCATATTCGCGTTTTTGTTTTTCTTGCTGTTCACGTAATTTTTCAATCTCTAGCTCTTGGAATTGCTTTTCAGCATCTTGTTTCTCACGGAGCTTCCTATCTTCGATAATAATCTCGAGCTGATTCTTAGTAAATTCTTCGTCATATTCTTTATCTTTCGTAATTAATTTGCGTAAATCGCTTACAGTCATTTCATTCATGACCTGAAGATTCAGCTCCACAGCCAACAATTTCAAATCCTCTTTCTTTGCGCGACCCAAATATGCCATCTTATACACCTAAAATTTTCTGAACGAGAAACTCAGTAAAATTCCTCAAGGTGGTGCTGATTAAAACACTTTGTTAAATATTAATGGAAATAAAATTATATACCATAAGCAACACCCATAATTTATACCTAAAGCAATTGATATCTATATAAATTTCTTTACTTAGCTTATGAATCAAATTGACTTTAAAAATACATGAATGATATTTTCACACATTAGAAATAATTTAAAACACACTGTCGTGCATATTTACATTTCCTTACGCAATGAAATATAAAATAAAATTCTTTTCTTATTTATCCATTTTTTTTTTTTTTTTTTTTTTGAAACCAACACTTTTATTTCATATGAAATGAATAAACAAACATTTCTATCATAGGCTTACTTCAACGTTTGTAAAAAAAAATAAACAATTAAAAAAAATGTAATCTTTAACACTTTTTATATAATTACCATATGTCATAAGCATAAACACAGAAAAGAAAAAAAAATTATTCTTTCTATAAAATAATGAAATGGAACAAAAAAAATAAAAATAATAATAACGCAGACGATTTTCGTCAGCATTAGCTATTTCGTTTGAAAACGATCTAATTTATTATGGCTCGTTATTAAATGAAATAAACAAAACACTATTTGTGTAATTTCAGCACTTAATAACTAAATTGAATCAACTCTCACATATATTTCATATTAGGTACATTCATTAAAATATAAATATTCTAAAAAAAAAAAAAAAAAAAAAATAGATTTTCCAATTTCAGGAACAAAATACGATATTTACTCTTATTTATTTCATCACACAAAATACTTTTAACTCTATATTTCGGAGAGCAAACAAACAAATATATATATATGCATATATACCAAACTGAGGAGGAAAATATCAAGATCTACAGTTGTAGATATTTAACAGATAAACAACTCTATATTTTTTGAAGTAAATAAAAAAAATCACATTGTATTAAAATTAATATTCAAAGCGTGAAATATTAAACCTTTATTCACTGCCGTAAATAAATGTAATTAATACATATAAGCTGTATTAAAATTAAACAATCACTGGCGTGACATCGTATGCTGTTATTTACCAGCGTAAAATATAATACACTTAATACATTTACACTGTATTAAAATTGACATTCACTGGTGTGAACTTTATTCGAATGTATTTGAACTCAAAAAAACTTAGAACTGGTGTTCTATTATGTATGTAATTTTACGTTATAATACCAACATTTTTTTTTTTTTTTTTAACACAGAATTAGCACTGGCGTGCTTCTTATAGAGTATTTATTTTGCACTGGCGTGCTTCTTATCGAATATTCAAAAATATTAGAACTGACGTTCTATTTTCATTTCATGTTATAAAGAAAAACACATTTTTTTTTTTTTTAATGTACTCTTAAAATATTTGGGCATATACACGTAAGCTCTTACCTTCCCCATTTTCTAGGTATCCTTTTCAATCCTATAAAAGGCTGCGCCAGTAAAATTCGATCCTGGTCTCTGCTTGATTGGAGACATCATCACTTAAATTTAAATGAATTCAGTCATGGCTTTGAAATAAAACACATCGTACTTGAAGACGAAACATTTAATAAGACATTACTACAACTGCACAAAACATAGATAAAACATTTAGAACACAAATAAATTATTCTTCTCGATCTAAAAAAACATGTCATTCTTCTCGTTCCATCCAACTCCGTTCTCTCTTCCTTGGCTGTTGCCACCTATCTCCTGTCAAATACCACTTCATGACGTCATGGAACTTTACTGAGTGGTTCTTCTTCTTCTATTTTCTTTTTTGAGTATGTGTGTGTGTATAGTAAATCTGACTACAATATCTTGTACGTATATAATTTATCGAAAATATACCGAAATATTTGTATCAGTTAAGAAATTTCTCACTTTTCAAGCCAAGTAAGAGTTATGTGAGCAAAGATTCCCTGAATAAATTTATTATTATTATTATTATTAAAATTATATGCTTAAATATTTTTTTAACGCAACAACAATATGGAAACGAGATTGATTGAAGCAGTTACTCTCTCTTACAGAAATAAAAGTCCAGTAAAACCATCTATAAATCCGGTTCTAATGTACACTAGAATGTTCCAATAAAGTACATTATATTTCACTTTATGTATATTTAAGTGTAATTGCCTTACATACTTTACTTTAATTTACAATATTATATCCGTTTTATTATACGGTACCAGAAAATAGTGTGATTGACGCAAGAGACATTTTAATTGTAAAAATATTACTTTTTTCCTTCTAATTCTGAAATTCTTGCATGATGTTTAACTGTTGAAATATAAATTTTGTTTGTTATAGCTATTTTTAATATTTTTGAGATGTACTATATGATATTACTAGTGGATCTGCAGATCAGGAGCCTCAACGTACTATTTGCATCAGACATTAATCAATAGGTCATTTTCATTTATTCCTTATTACATAATAGTACATATTGATTCGATCGACTTATTACCATAATCAGATACATTCCTGAGGGGGGCAGCCGCCCCACTCAACCCCCTGCTGTTCTCTGTTTGTATACCTAATTGTATATTATACAAAGTGTTACGGAATTGTAAATAATTGCACTTATTTTTGTATAAATTCTTTCAAAGAGGCTTAGTAAGTCGATAAAATGCTAATTTTGTGCATTTCTAGTCGTTTTTAGCGTTAAAATAGCCTAATTTTCCTTTAAAAACACATTAAAAAGCTCCAATAATTGAAGAAATGGATTTGGCGCCAAATTTGGCGACTGTTTCCCTCCTTAGCGATTTTTTTGGCGACCTTGGCGAGAAAATCCTTATTAGGGATATACCAAATATAGAAGCTCTAATCTTATTGGCTGAGGAAATACGAGAATTTTCCAGAGCAGTCTGTGTTCCACAGAGTAGTATAAAAGGAGCATTTTTTTAGCCAAGGCGGCCAATCTCAGATCTGTGTCAGTTTCGTCAAATGCTTGCTTTGCTTTGAGGATCTTTGAATGAGACTTGCTTTATGTGTTATTGATAAACAGTTTGTAGTGTTGTTTTGCTGTTAACGGCTGTTGTTTAATGAACCATAAACATTGTATACACCAGTAAAAACTACTCATCTTATTTTACGTTTAAAATTAATAATTGTTCCAAATTTAACATCGTTTGGATGACTACGTGACATTGTCAGAACACTTTTGTAAGGTTCTGTACATTAACTAGAAAGCTTTAGAACACATATTTTCTTCAAACAACATAAGTTTAAGCATCTTACTCACGTACACTAGTTTCATTTTCCTCATTGCAAAGTAATGATATTAAAATGCGTTTAAACGAAATTCCCCCCATACGCCGAAATGTTAAGAAATTTGGCGTGTCCCTGTACACAGTTTATGAAGAATATAGCAATAAAAATTATACAGCTACTTATATGCAATGCTGGAACGTGTGCGCCAATTTGCAAGTCAATCGAAGAATTTAAGCGGCCGCTATTGCGGTACATACAAATTCTTCCCATAGGCCGTAATGATAAAAAACTTTGGCGTGTCCCTGTACACGAATTACAAATGGAATGCACACCCAAAATTATACCGCTTATTTCGTGGAGAGCATGAACATGTGTACAAAATTTCAAGTCAATAGCGTGATTTTTGCGGCCGCTATCTCACGACAGACAGACAGACAGACGGACAGACTGAACCCAAATTCCTTTTGAGTCTCAACAGAGGGCCTCATTGACGTTTCGGCAAAAGTTGGAAGTCAATAGCTTGATTTTTGCTGTGGCTATCGCGGTACATACAGATTCTTCCCATAGGCCGTAATGATAGAAAATCTTTGGCGTGTCCCTGTACACGAACTACAAATGGAATACACACCTAAAACTATACAGCTGATACCGTTGCGCTCATGAGCATGTTTACGAAATTGCAAGTCAATAGCGTGATTTTTGTGGCCGCTATCGCGGTACATACAAATTCCTCCCATAGGTAGTAATGATAAGAAAAACTTTGGCGTATCCCTGTACACGAATTACAAATGGAATACACATCCAAAACTATACAGCTGATTTCGTGGGGCACATGAACACGCGTACCAAATTGCAAGTCAATAGTGTGATTTTTGTAGCCGCTATCGCGATTCATAAAAATTTCTCCCATAGGCCGTAATGATAAGAAAAACTTTGGCGTGTCCCTGTGTACGAACTACAAATGGAATACATACCAAAACCTATACAGCTGATGTCGTGGGGCTCCTGAACATGTGTACGAAATTTCAAGTCAATAGCGCTATTTTTGCGGCTGCTATCGTGCGACAGACAGACAGACACACAGACAGAGCCCAAAATCGGTTTGAGTCTCAACAGAGGGCCTCCACTGACGTTTTGGCAACTAGTGGATCTGCAGATCAGGAGCCTCAACGTCCTATTTACATCAGACATTATTCAATAGGTCATTTTTATTTATTCCTTATTATATAATCGTATATATTGATTCGATCGACTTGTTACCATAATCAGATACATTCCTGAGGGGGGCTACCGCCCCCCTCAACCCCCCGCTATGTCTCTATTTGCATATCCTATAAAGTGTTACGGAATTGTAAATAATTGCATTTATTTTTGTATCAATTCTTTCAAAGAAGTTTAGTAAAGTTAATAAAATGCTAACTTTGTGCATTTTTAGTCGTTTTAGCGTTAAAATAGCCTAATTTTCCCTTAAAAACATTTAAAAAAGCTCCAATAAGGGAAGAAATGGATTTGGCGCCAAATTTGGCGACTGTTTCCCTCCTTGGCGATTTTTTTTGGCGACCTTTGCGAGAAAATCCTTATTAGGGATATACCAAATATGGAAGCTCTAATCTCATTATGAGATACGAGAATTTTCCAGAACAGTCTGTGTTCGATAGAAAAGTATAAAAGGAGCATTTTTTCGCCAAGGCAGTCAGTCTCAGATCTGTGTCAGTTTCGTGAAATTCTTGCTTTGCTTTGAGCCTCTTTAGATGAGACTTTCTTTATGTGTTATTGCTAAATAGTTTGTACCGTTGTTTTGCTGTTAACGGCTGTTGTTTAAGCTGTGTTTACTGGTTGAATTGAAGCTGATACTTGGTTTATAGACCTGTATTTTTCTGTAACTTCCTGTGAATACATCACTGAATTTTTGCAAGTTTTGCCTTTCATTCTCGGACAACTTACGCAGCCCCAAGTACGCAACAATATGTATTCTTAATGAACGACGGTCTTGTATTATTTCCCTGAAATTCATAAATACCAAATTTCATAACTACCAAATTTCATACAAAAAAAAAAAATTACATAGCATATCGGAAATATTTTGCGTAACCTTTAAACTAATTTCCAATTCTATGCCCACAATTATCAACAAGAAAACATGCTTTTAAAATTCTAACATAAATTCATTATATTTGATGGGGTGTAACCATGTTAAAATAAACTTTTAAGAAATATCGACTATAGACCGTAATAGTACGAAATTATTTTATATATCCCGGAAAAGTAGCCACAGTCATTATAAACGCCAATAATAAGAATAAACTTAATTAATTATAACTCATTAATTTTTCAAACTAATTTGACATCATTCGGATGATTACAGTACATACTCGGAATTATTTTGTGTGGTCCCATAAATTATTTAGCCTGTACATAACCTTTTTTAAGAGTAAATATAATTTTAAGCATCTTTATAATGTATGATAATTTTATTAAGTTCAATGCAGCATAAACGCATTAAAGTGCGCTCTTAAATAAACGTTTGTCCATAGGCTCTAATGCTACGAAATTCATTTGCGTGTCTCTGTAAACAAACCATAAACATTCTATACACCTGTAAAAACTATTCAGCTTACTTTGCGTTTAAAATTAATAATTGTTCCAAATTTAACATCGTTTGGATGACTACGTGACATTGTCAGAACAATTTTGTAAGGTCCTGTACATTAATTAGAAAGCTTAAGAGCACATATTTTCTTCAAACAACATAAGTTAAACATCTTACTCATGTACGCTAGTTTAATTTTCTTGATTGCAAAGTAAAGATGTTAAAATGCGTTTAAACGCAATTCACCTCATACGCCGTAATGTAAAGTATTTTGGCGTGTCCCTGTCTACAATCCATACAATCCATAAAAAGTATAGGCCTAAAAAAATAAATAGCTATTTCTATACCGAGCCTGAATATATGTGTCAATTTGCAAATCAATCGGAGAATTTTTGCGGCCGCTATTGCGGTACATACAAATTCTTCCCATAGGCCGTAATGATAAAAAAAATTTGGCGTGTCCCTGTACACGAACTGCAAATGGAATGCACACCCAAAACTATACAGCTAATTTCGTGGGGATCATGAACATGTGTACCAAATTTCAAGTCAATAGCGTGATATTTGCGGCCGCTACCGCACGACAGACAAACAGACGGACGGACAAACGGAACACAAAATCCTTTTGAGTCTCAACAGAGGCCCTCCACTGACGTTTCGGTAAAAATTCGAAGTCAATAGCTTGATTTTTGCGGCGGCTATCGCGGTACATACAGATTCTTCCCATAGGCCGTAATAATAGAATGACTTTGGCGTGTCCCTGTACACGAACTACAAATGGAATACACACCTAAAACTATACAGCTAATTCCGTTGGGCTCATGAATATGTGTACCAAATTGCAAGTCAATAGCGTGATTTTTGTGGCCGCTATCGCGATACATACAAATTCCTCCCATAAGCTGTAATGATAAGAAAAACTTTGGCGTGTCCCTGTACACGAACTACAAATGGAATATACACCTAAAACTATACAGCTAATCCCGTTGGGCTCATGAATATGTGTACCAAATTGCAAGTCAATAGCGTGATTTTTGTGGCCGCTATCGCGATACATACAAATTCCTCCCTTAGGCAGTAATGATAAGAAAAACTTTGGCGTGTCCCTGTATACGAACTACAAATGGAATACATACCAAAAACTATGCAGCTAATTTCGTGGGCATCATGAACATGTGTACCAAATTTCAAGTCAATAGCGTGATATTTGCGGCCGCTATCACACAACAGACAGACAGACAGACGGACAGACGGAACACAAAATCCTGTTGAGTCTCAACAGAGGCCTTCCACTGACGTTTCTGCAAAAATTAAAAGTCAATAGCTTGATTTTTGCGGTGGCTATCGCGGTACATACAGATTCTTCCCATAGGCCGTAATGATAGAATGACTTTGGCATGTCCCTGTACACGAACTACAAATGGAATACACACCTAAAACTATACAGCTAATTTCGTTGGGCTCATGAATATATGTACCAAATTGCAAGTCAATAGCGTGATTTTTGTGGCCGCTATTGCAATACATAGAAAATCCTTCCTTAGGCCGTAATAATAAGAAAAACTTTGGCGTGTCCCTGTATACGAACTACAAATGGAATATATACCAAAAACTATACAGCTGATTTCGTGGAGCTCATGAACATGTGTACCAAATTTCAAGTCAATAGCGCTATTTTTGCGGCCACTACCGCGATACATACAAATTCCTCCCATAAGCCGTAATGATAAGAAAAACTTTGGCGTGTCCCTGTATACGAACTACAAATGGAATACATACCAAAAACTATACAGCTAATTTCGTGGGGCTCATGAACATGTGTACCAAATTTCACGTCAACAGCACTATTTTTGCGGCCGCTATCGCGATACGTACAAATTCCTCCCATAGGCCGTAATGATAAGAAAAACTTTGGCGTGTCCCTGTATACGAACTACAAATGGAATACATACCAAAAACTATACAGCTAATTTCGTGGGGCTCATGAACATGTGTACCAAATTTCAAGTCAATAGCGCTAATTTTGCGGCCGCTATCGCGCGACAGACAGACAGACAGACGGACAGACAGACACAGCCCAAAACCGTTTTGAGTCTCAATGTAAGGCCTCCACTGACGTTTCGGCAATAAATAAGCGTACTGTTTTACTTTAAGCCATAATATTTAAATATCAAGTAAAACTTAAATTTAGTTTAAGTATTTCAGGATAAACTAAAGGTTTTATAATTCTATCGTTAGGTTTACTTTTAATGTATATGACAAAATTACAGTTATAAAAAATTATTTATTTAAACTAAGCGTTATGAAACTAGTTTAGTATGAAGAGTATGGAAAACGTAATTCTGTAATGAGTATTCATCAAAAACGGTTTTGCATCAGCTTTCTTTGCGTTGCCAACGAGCGATAAATAGCCAAAAATCGAACTTTTACAGTATTTTTTTACGGACAATATATAGCGCACTTAGGGCCGTATTCACAAATTTCTTAACACTCGGATTAAACCTCGGATCAGCGGTAATCGCTCGATCATACGAAAATCGGTATTCTCCAACGAAAATCCGCAGTTCACCGGCTACTTTAACACTTCGTTTTTGATCCTCGAATATCGGAGGATTAACAGAGATAATTCTCGGATCTTTTCATAACGCATGCGCACTCCGCAGCTCAGCTTCGTAAACATTGAACTTGAAAGAAATATAAATTTTGTTTCATTAGCAGCAAATTGCTTTTAAAATCATTTTGATGATTTTTTTTTTCTTTTACAAAAAAACACAGTTTATACCTGATTTTGAACAAGAGTTTGATTAAAAAATATGCTTTAATTATTTAATGATACTCATTTATCATTGTGTTTTTATTTAATTAAAATTGAATTAAGTTAATATCATTTCTGACGACATTACTCCGTTCTGTCATGTCAAATAAAATTTTGCTGATTAAGCGATTTTTGCTATCAATAAAGATATATATCTTCTTCTTCATTTTCGTGAGCTTAATCGTTAAAGATTAATTCACAAATTGATTTATTTTAATGGGTAGCATAGCAGAAATTTTAAACTTTTCAATTTTAAACAAATATCTTTCATATAATAATATAACTATAATGTATGGAAAATGCACCAAATTATTTGTGTTGAATGAAGTTTGTAAACTAGCACCTTAAATTACAAATGTATACAACAATAATATAGTGTCGAATTATCGTGCTTACTTTTTTCTGCCTGATGAAAATGGAAGGTTATACTTCGACGGAAACAATTGTTGCGTGTTTCATAATTTATGGTTTTAGCTAGGGCTGTGCCGATTAATCGATTAATCGGTTCGGTTAATCGATCAATGCTTAGTCCCGATCAATTTTTTTAATCGAGTTAATCGGATCGATTAATTCGATTAAATTTTTTCAAAATCCGATTAAAATTTTCAAACTACGAATTAAAGTAGAAATGCTGTTCTGCCTACAAAATAATTTTTCACATATTTTCCTAACAAACATTCTAAGAAACATCCATTAAATAATGAAAAAGCAGAAATAAATAAAATAAAATAAATAAATAAATAAAAATAAAACCTCACAAAAGAAGATGTTGCCCTTTTATTGATAGAGAAAAGGGGGAGGACAGTTATTAAACAAAATGTCGCTTCATGTGCATGCTGGAGCAACACCACCTGTCTGTAGCCTTCTACAGAAAGTGTTGGCTAGGGCAATAGTATTCTCAGAAACAAGAAACTTTCAAAAAATGGAAATGTTAAGATAAAAAAGAAAAGAAAAGAAGGAATTCAGATTTCCACTATCCCTCTAATGGAGAAAATGTCAACAGAGTTTCACAATATCTTCAAGCGTTTATTGTCTGTTCAGAATTGCTGATAGTAACTATCGAAGTAGAAACAGAAAATAACATTCTGTGTTCTAGTCCGAAGTGAAAATGAAGAACTAACTTGTTAAATAAATCCTTGTCGAATCATATTTTTAGACTGACTAAGAACATGATTCGACAAGGATTTATTTAACAAAACAGTATTAACTCTACTTTTTTTTATATAGGAATTTTTGCTAGTATTCGGATACTTTTGTTACCGACTGTACACAATATGAGAGTTTTATTCATCATTGAAATAAAATTATATACATAAATGAAAACCGATTAAAAATCCGATTAATCGACCGATTAATCGATTAATGAACTACGATTAACCCAGTTAAAACTCTTAATCGATTCCCACCCCTAGTTTTAGCTTATAAAGTTTTCATTAATTTATATATTTTCCCCCAATTTCTCGTAAAACTATTTAATAAACTTGTATATTTTTTAACCTTTTTATTAATTACTTAGAAATGTACCCGAAATAACTACTGAAAACTGGTAAATAAATGAAACAAGGGAAAATCTATCTTAATTTGCATTGTTTGGTTATGTTTTAGTTTAAAACTTATTCCAAATTTTTAATTAATCTAGTGAGCTAACTAAAATAAAGAAAAACTAATTATAGTTATTTGAAAATATTTTCAAAAAAAAAAATCACTAATTTTTGAAGACTGCTTGATAATAGCTTCTGTAATTGGTCTACAGTCAGGGGCATTGCTTGTGTGTGTATGTGTTGGGGGGGGGTGGGGGGGTTTAGTTAGGAGAAATTTTTTCTCTTATCCATAACAATCAAAATTTTAAATCGGAGCATAAACAGTTGTCATCTGCGTGATTATTCTTTTAAAAAATGTTCTAAAGTAAAATTGATTCTTAATCCGTGCGTAAACAAAAGCGAAGTAAACAAGAGCGAAAACCGTGTATTTTGCCGTGCCAATTTGCTTTTTACCCTTTCTAATCTTCAAATCCGATTGATTAGTTAATCAGAGATGAGAAAGGGAAATAGACAAAAGGTCTGAAGTATGAGCAAAACTGAAAGAAAATTTAATTTTAGTAATAAAAGAAGAAATAGATACACAACATCATACTTTCTATGAGCAAAATTGGAGAATATATGAAAATAAATTGTTTAGAAACAGTCAAAAGAAAGAAAATTGAACAAACATAACAATATTTAGACGCATAAACCTGAAAATTGTTTTTAAAAAATTAAGAAAAGTCTGAAAATTCTCATCCCTGGTTAATTAAAGCCGAACGGTGAAACTTCGCTATCTTCGTTCTTGGCCAATCAAAAAGAAGCTTTTATTTCTCTTCCAGTTAATCCATGGATTACGTAATCGGCTGATGGTGAATGCCGTAGGAATTTAATCCAGTGTTAGCTTTGATTCTCAGATTTGCTGATCCATGGTTTAATCCTCGATCAATGAAGTTTCGTGAATACGGCCCTCAGGGCCTTATTCACCAACTTCTTAACAGTCGGATTAAACCATGGATATGCAAATCCGAGAATTAAAGTAGCCGGGGAACAGCCGATTTGGTTGATCCGTAGAACAGAGGTTCACTTTCTGCTTGGCGAACTTCCGTAGCGAGAAACTGCCTATCCTTGTAAACATAATTTAACAATTCTATTATGACGCAGTATGGAGAGATTTGATTGGTTCATTTGTTTTTTATTGATTTGAGTGTATTTTACATTGCACTAGAGCTACATTATGGGTAATTAGGCTATTTTTAATTGGTTCATTTGTTTTGAGTGTATTTTACGTTGCACTAGAGTTACATTACAGGAAATTAGGCGATAATTGATTGGTTCATTTGTTTTGAGTGTATTTTACATTGCACTAGAGCTACATTATGGGAAATTAGGCGATATTTGATTGGTTCATTTGTTTTTTTATTGATTTGAGTGTATTTTACATTGCACTAGAGCTAAATTATGGGTAATTACGCTATATTTAATTGGTTAATTTGCTTTGAGTATATTTTACGTTGCACTAGAGCTACATTATGGGAAATTAGGCAATATTTGATTGGTTCATTTGTTTTGAGCGCATTTTACGTTGCACTAGAGCTACATTATGGAAAATTTTGGTCTTAACATGCGCGATAGTGATTGCCGCGGAGCCGAGTTACGTGCGTTTTCAGATTCATGCACAGCGAGGTAGGGGTGTCCAGTGATGTTTTTTTGGTTTTAACATGCCTGACAGTGATTGCCGTGGAGCCGAGTTACGTGCTTTTTCAGATTCATAGCTTTATACAGCCATGTTTCTTTGTTGGTTCACATACCTTAGGGGTATGTCCCAATTCATCCTCCGTCGTTGCAGTGGCCGGATCCGTGAACTTTTAAAACAGAGAAGGTTTAAATTGCTACAAATAACTAATTATGCATGTATTTTTTTTTTTTAATTAATAAGCACTAAAAATAAAATTTGAATATTAAATAGTTTACTTTCTATAATTTTTTAAAAAGGTTTAATCCGAGTGTTAAGAAGTTGGTGAATAAGGTGAATAATAATGTGAATAAGGTGAAGTTGGTGAATATTTTTTTTTTTTTTTTTTAACGAAATTATCAAAACTTGGTATTTAGTTGGCTCCTGACATAAACTAGTGCTGATTAGATTTGGGGATCAATCACACAACAGGAGGCGCTGTGATCGTATTTCTTCTAAATTTTTAACATGGTAGTATAGGACAAAATTTCGTATAAATGTACATAATGAGAGTTATTCTTAACCTGTGATTGTAAAATTAATATGAATTATTGCTAATAGTAGTAGTTAATAAGGGAAAAAAAATTGTGCATGTGGGGGCATCGCATCCCCCCTGGGGGGAAGTACCCTCTGAGGTGGGGTAAATTTTCAAGATGCGTATCTTTCGAAAGGTCTCGTCAATACCTTTAAAACGTATGGTTGAAACATAAATATGTGGTAATTTAAAACAAAGTTATCGATTTTTTTTACTTTTAACGAAAAAAAAAACTTGGATTTTTTTTTTCTTTTTTTTTAAAGTGTTACTGAGTGAATTTGTATAGGAAAATATAGAAAAAAGTCTCGTGGTGGCCACAACATAGTAGTATGTAACGTGTCTTATACATTCACCAATTAGATGATGAAGCGTAGTGTGTTGTGCGTGTAATCAAATATCGAATATTGCAAAAACGGAGCGTAAAATTTCAAAGTCCCTCTGTTTCCGTGTTTTTAGAATTATGCCGTCACGTGTACGGTAGGGGTGCGGCATTAAAGTGGGTCGGTGCGCGGCATTTACATTTTTCACTTCGAAGACCGGTTTCTACCCGTCGAAAACGTGCGGTTCTTCCGCGAGTCGAAAAATCTGGTAGAAAGTGCGATCGATAACTTTCACCTAATATGTGGGGCTGGTGGTGTCTCTGAAAACTCGTGAAGAGTTGATTTGAAGTGTGCGTTCGAGTGTTCTGATTAGAATACTCTCCTCTGATCGAGTCCAGGGGGCGCTGCTGGTAACCGAAGGAGGTGTCTGAATTAGACGGGGGAAAGTATGAGATTTCCTTCTCCTCGAAGCTCTCTGCGCATTCCGGCAGAAACCCAGGTGATGCTGGGGTCTGTTGTGCACCTTGTTGTGCGGGGGGAACCCATCATTGAAAAATGCGCCTGACGTTGCCCTCCTCTGGTGACGTCCCTCCCGAGAGCCCTTTACCAATGCTGTCTCTGCCTGTCCGGCAACCGCTCGGCCCAGTGTCGTAGTGGGGATGTGCGGAAGTGTGTTCGTTGGAAGGGTTTTCTGCCCTTGCGTCTCTTCGAACGCGGGAGATCCAGTACTCCCATTTCGACTTGTGAATAGTCGAAGAGGGGTAACCCTCGCGCTGATTCAAAACAGCCAATCTGACTTGTCAAAAGTATATATCGAACGAGACAGACTATAACTGGGGGACCGCAACATCTACGGCTCCTGGAGTAACACGGACCAATCATATAACTCGGCACGAACGAGTTGCAGCGCAATCCGCATAAGCGAGGCGAACAGAAGTTCCCACATTGATGTGAGCAGGTGTGTCTTAACTGACAGGTGGTGCATGACCGGACGGCTTCTGTACGACCCTGGTTGTTCATATGGGGGTGATAGCCCGAGCAAACAGGGGCTGTCTAAGTTGTCCTGAGCAGAGCTTTTCATGTGGCAGTACAAGGAGGCTAAGCTAAAAAGGTAAGCGAGTGCAGATCCTCCTAGTTGGCATGAATGTGCGAATCGGCTAGTGTGGTGAACGCCGTTGGAAGCGCGGCATTTTGGACGGCCTTGTGCTGTCCTCAGAAGGTAAACAAACTTTCTGGCCGCCAAACCGAGGCTCGGCCAGTATCGAGGGCCCCAAGCCCCGACTTTGACCAACCTAGGTTGGTCCGATGGGTGCAACACGGGCCTTGTAATGCTGACTGCCGGCCTTGCCTGGGTCACTTCCCTGCTGTCATGTGGTAGGTATATTGCTGTCGTGGCGGTTGAGACCTGCACGATGTTGGGTCGTCACTGGCGGGACTGTATGCATACCCTTGTATCCGGGACAGCCGGCGATGGGGCGCGCAAGCGTGCCACCTGTCTTACCCTACTGATGTCTTGTCGTTGCGATAGTAATCCTGCTCAGTACTAGAGGAACAGCAGGTTCGAACACTTGGTACATGTCTTTGGCCGAGTGGCCAGTGGGACGAAACTACCATCCGTGGGATTACGACTGAACGCCTCTAAGTCGGAACTAGACGCTGCAACGATATCGTTCGTGCCATGCGCGTCGATGGGATGCTTTAGCTGGGATTGCACGGTATTTCCCGGTGACGAGGCCTTTTCGACTTGGAGCATCCAGGAAGCGGGTAGACAGTGCGTTCCCCGTTCCTAGTGACATACCTTGTAGGTGTGATGTGCGGGTGCCAATTCGTCTGTAGACAACCTGGGTAGTTGTCGGGGTGTCGTACATAGTAGAGCAGCCACCATACTGCGATCTATTGAGACTCATCTTTTTTTGACAGGAAGGATTGTCGACCCACATGTCGATACCTTCGCTGTCTTAGAAAGAATTCCCCCCCCCCCCCCAATATTTTGTGTTCCTGTGTTTTGATAATTCGAGTGGACTTGTGTTTAAAATCTACACTACCTGTGTTCTTGTGTTTTTATGCTAAAATTTACAGTGGTTTCAGTGTTCTGATATTCTTAACCTGTGATTGTAAAATTAATATGAATTATTGCTAATAGTAGTAGTTAATTAAGAAAAAAAATTGTGCATGTGGGGGCATCGCTTCCCCCCTGGGGGGAAGTACCCTCTGAGGTGGGATAAATTTTCAAGATGGGTATCTTTCGAAAGGTCTCGTCAATACCTTTAAAACGAATGGTTGAACTATAAATATGTGGTAATTTAAAACAAAGTTATCGATTTTTTTTTACTTTTAACGAAAAAAAAAAAAAACTCGGATTTTTTTTTTTTTTTTAATATTGTTACTGAGTGAATTTGTATAGGAAAATATAGAAGGAAGTCTCGTGGTGGCCACAACATACTAGTTTTGGTATGTAATTAATACGATGTGTACAGTCGGTCAAAAAAAAAAAAAAAAAAAAAAAAAAAAAAAAAAAACAAGGATCATCAGTATGCGGAACAACTTTAATATATCTCCACAACGATATTTGGCGATTTTCTATTGGCGATTATGGCTAAATCATAAATCTAAAAATCATAAATTATAAATGATAAAATCATAATCTAAATCATAAGTCATAAATGTAGTCTCCAGTCGATTTAAGAACAATAGAAACAGCGCGTTTTAGAACACTACATCAGAATAGAGGCGTTTAAGAACAATAGAAATACTAATTCGATTAATTAATTAAAATTTAATAAAGAAAGTTAAGATATGTTACAATATATACAGAAAAACGTTGGTAAATCAGGATGTTACTTTGGTAATGTCCGTCGACGTCGTACTGTTCGTGACATAAATTATTTACGTCTTCGCTTTCTAAATACGTCGAAACATGAAAAACAAAGTTATTAAAAACAAGCATTACATCCGTCCAGTAATGCAAGCTCCGTCAACTCTCCGTCGAATCTGAATTTCTATCCTCCAACGCTCTTAGCAGCGGCATGTTCAGGAAGTGGCGTCACTCACGTCGTAAGCACGCATTTCCTCTAATATTCTGATACTCCGTCGATGATCAGCTGGCCAGGATTCTGGGTACGGGAAACAGAAACTAAACTACGTAGCTTTGGATTCAGCAGTTGCGGGAAAGCAAGGTTAGGGGGAAAGAAGGGCTTGTCACTACGAGCTCGGCCTTCCTGCATCCGGCTGGTCCTCCAGGTGGTCACACTGAAAAATACAAAAAAAAAAAAAAAAAAAAACACAAAAGCAACACAAAATAATAACATACTTATTTACAGTTTTTCTTTTCTTTTACAAATCTTCATATTTTTTTTTAAACTATCCACTGCTTGATAAATTCAACACGAGTGGACGTGCAATGAGGGCCTTCATGGCATCCTTTCTTAACTACATCATAGGTGTTACCACCTTTTATTTTTACGATTTTATAGGGACCAAAGTATTTCGATTTCAATTTCAGGTTAGGACCGAATTGCGTTCGTTTGATGGCAACTAGGTCGCCTACTTTATAAGTTTTAGGTTGTTTTCTCTGTAAGTTATAATTTTTTCTATTCTCTTCCTGGACTTTGAGAATTTGTCCCTTTGCATGTTTGCGCAGATCTTCTCTCTGGGACTCAAAATCAGCCTGGAACTCGAACTCGAGTTTATCCTTTATTCTATCATTTCCCTTGGTGTTTATTTTTGTACCGAACAATAGTTCAAAGGGCGTCATGTCGATGCTTCTTTGGAATGTCGAGTTTATTGTGCGTTGCAATTCGGTCACATGTTTGTACCATTCAGCAGGATTTTTTAGTGATAACTTTGAAAGTACTGATATGATGACCCTGTTGATTCGTTCGACCTAGCCATTGGTCCTTGGCAAACCGGTAGTAGTGAAATAATGTTTAATGCCTTCGCCTGAACAGCAATCAGTAAATTCTTTAGAGGTAAAGGCAGGGCCGCAGTCAGAAATTATTTGTGATGGGTTGCCAAAAACAGTCTTCTGAGTTTCCAATTTAGCTAACACTTCTGAAGTCGTGTTGCTTTTGGTAGGATATATCCACACAAACTTGGTAAATGAGTCAATTATGACTAAAATATGTTTATAGTTTTTACGTGTACTTTCTAATGGCCCGAGATGATCTATGTGATAAGTATGAAGTGGTATGTCTTGTTTGTGAAGTGGGTGTAGCAGTCGCTCTTTCTTTCCGCTTTTACGATTCATGAGAATGCAATGTACACAATTAGTGATAACGTTTTGAATTTTTTCTCGCAGTTTGGGAATGTAGTAAAATTCTTCAATATGTTTCTCAGTGTAATTAATTCCCGTATGTCCTTTATCATGAGCTTCTTTAATGATCTTAGTTTGCATGCTATTTGGTATTACAACTAATTCCTTCCCATTTATGAATTTATGTAAAATTTCGTTTCTGGTACAATAATTTTCATAACTAGAATGTTTTAATACTTCTTTAATGGTTTTTATGTGCTGATCAACATCCTGAGCATTTTTAATTCGTGGTAAGACATTTTGTATGGATATGCACAACACATCCATTGGTGCCCTACTTAATGCATCAACCTGGGGCATTCTACTTCCAGCGCGGTGTTCGATCGTATAATTAAATTCCTGTAGCAGAAGAGCCCAACGTGCCACTCTAGTGGCTAAATCCTTTTTTTCCATTGTTTTTTGAAATGCTGCACAGTCAGTTACTATTTTGGAATTCCCAATAAGTATATACTAAAATTTTTCAGAGCTTCAATAATCGCTAGCACCTCCAACTCGTAACTTAAATATTTTTTTCAGCATCTGTGGTTTTACCAATCATGTAATATGTAGGGTGGAAATTAGTGTCATTTGGTGATTTCTGCATTAAAATTGCGCCATACACTTCAACACTGGCATCAGTATGCAACTCTGTTTCATAGTTAGGGCTATATAAGGCCAAAACCGGTTTATCTGCTAAGATAGACTTCAAGCAATTAAAGGAATTTCTCTCTTCATCGCCAAACTTAAACTTGCGATCTTTTCTTAACATGTTACTTAATGGTCTAGCAATGATGGAATAGTATGGAATAAACTTTCGGAAGTATCCAGTTAAACCTAGGAAACTTTGGACCTGCTTCAAGTTAACTGGTTCCGGAAAATTCATGACGGCTTGCGTCTTAGAGGGAGATGGAAAGATTTTACCTTCCTCGATTACGTGGCCCAAGAATTCAATTTTTTTTTTTTTTTTTTTTAACAAATGAGATTTCTTAAAATTTATTTCTAAGCCATATTTACTAGCAAGAGTTAGGGTCTGTCTTAAGTTGTCAACGGCTTCTTCATAGGAGGATGCTAATATTATTAGGTCATCTGAATAGGGTAACACAATACCGGAATTAACTTATGGTCGAAAAATTGTGTTTATGTATCTTTGAAATACGGCAGGCGAATTGCACAGTCCAAATGGCACTTTAAGAAATTGACACTGACCCTCGTGGGTCACAAATGAGGTGTATTTTCTACTTTCTTTGTCAACATCTACATGAAAAAAAGCAATCTTCAAATCAATTGTACTGAAAATTCGTGCACCCTGTAAACGATCCAAAATATCCTCAATCAGCGGCAGGGGAAATCGGTCTTTAACTATGATTTTATTCAAACGCCTATAATCAATACAGATTCTGGAAGTACCATTCTTTTTTTTACTAGTACAATTGGACTACTGTACTCGAAGGAACTTGGTTCGATAATACCCCCGTCTAGCCATTCGGCTATCTAACCTTCCACAATTTTTTTTTTCAGAAAATGGTAATCTCCGCGGCTGATGACAAATAGGTTCACTGCTTTTCAACATAATTTTTAAGTCTATATCAGTTGACAATGTCTTTTTAGGTTCATAATTCGAAATCAAATCCCTAACTTCATTTTGAAAGTCGGGGGGGGGGCATCATAAGCAATATCTGCCTCGACTTCGTTTTGATATGCATTTATTGGAAGTACTGTTAAAAAGTTAATTTCAATAGGATTAGGCTTATTTTTTACAATAATGCCATTCTCATTTATTGTCGTCTCGCCCAACATTAACACGTTTAGCCCAACGATGACGTCATGGGGTATTACCTAGTTTTGTACAACATAAACATTGGTTTCACATTGCAATTCATCAATTTTAAGATTCACTTTAAATGAGCCTAACGGCTTTATGAAATTTATTCCAATTCCCTTTAAAGTGGTACTCACTGGATTTAATTTATTCACATTTAATTTATCGAAAGCATTTTTTCGCAACAATGTTGCTTCACTTCCTGTATCTATTATACCGCTGAAATTTACATTATTAATCAAAATATTTTTGTTCAAATTACGATTTACACCAATATACAATGCATCAACTTCTGGTTTCGAACCTGGGCACTCCGAACTTTTATGCCCAAACTGTTTGCATGTAAAACACTTTAAACCTTTAGCTTTGTGGGGACAGTCCCTAGACACATGGTTTTTATCACCACAATTATAGCATATTTTATTTATTTCATTTTTAGGACTAAATTTTTCATATACATTATGTTTGATGGGTTTCAATTTTGCACTATATTCTACTTTATCAATTCTATCAAATTTAAATTTATTTTTCTCATTGTCTCTTTTATACATTTCATATAATTTTATTTTCTCTTTGAATTCGCGAAGATTTTTTGCACCATATAAAATTACTTTGTTTTCACTTTTATCATTTATTCCTTGGATCACGTAGTGCATTATTGCGGCATCATCAATGTGCCCATTTTTACTTAACTCTCTTATTTAAAAAAAAATACTCTGTAACAGTTTCATTGGCTCTAATTTTTCTTTTACTTAAGATATCATGTAATGAGGCAGAGTTAATTTCGGTTTTAAACTCATTAATGAGTGCATTTTTTAATTTTTATAAGTCAATAATCCTTTTTCGGATTTAATGAAGAGAAGAGCGTTTCCGCTCAACGATCTCTTACAGAAAACAATTTTTTGTAATTCACTCAAATTAAACATTATTGACAATTCTTCAAATTCGGAAAAAAATTCAATAATATTTTCATGCGGCTCGCCGCTAAATTTGGACATGGTATTTTCAAAATTATTGAAAGAAACAGTTGCACCAAGTGATCCATTATTACTACAATTTGCACTTTTTTTAATTTTGCCATCATCATAATTACCATCATTATCACTACCTTCATAACACTTATTATCATTTATATGGCATTGCACAGAGGAGTCAGTTTTTTCGACGTCATTATCACTGTCAAATTCGTTTTCAGAATCATCATCTTCCGATTCATTGGCGGAGTTTTCCTCTTTGAGTAATTCGATATCATTTAATTTTAATAATAACCTGTCACGTATTTCTTCTTTCGTGCCGATAAATGAAACACTCAATGAATTACTTATAATAATTAATTCATTCAACGAAAAATTTTCGTCGATTTGTTTTTGAATAATTTGAATAATTTTTGTTTTTGAATATAATTGTTATCGTCAACGGCAAAATTAAATCCTGTAAATTTTCTTATTCTGCATCGGTTTTTTCTGTCACCTTCGTCATTAAAGAAAAAGCGATGCAGAATTCTAATTTTACTGTATTTCTCAGTCCTCAGTGCAGCGCCAATTTTGGGAATATCCCCTAAAGAAACCATTGTACAACAAAATAAAATGTACGTACCTTTGTAGAGCAGAAACAGCTGTTGTTCTAAATTTTTATTTAAATCTTCATTCGGTCGATTTGTCGTTTTTTAATTCTTGTACTTTGTAGAACCAAAACAGCAGGTGTTCTGATTTTTTATTCAAATCTTTATCCAGTCGTTTTGCCGTTTTTTAATCCTTGAGAACCTTGAAGAGCATATTTCACACATCGTTGCTTAATATGACGAAAAACTTTATAATTCACCACTTATCACAGTTCAGCTGTTCAGCAACAGTTTTTTAAAATAAATAAATAGTTCAGTTCATAAAAAGTTTATTTTAATTAAAGTTTGTAGTTCATCACAATTTTACTTTATATTAAAATTTGCGTTCAATCCGAAGTCTAAGTTAAATTAAAATAATCGATTTATCCTTTATCAAGTAAATTTCACGATTCATTCTTGATCCCGCTTCTGATGTAGTCTCCAGTGGATTGTGGGCGTTTAAGAACAATAGAAATACTAATTTGATTAATTACTTAAAATTTAATAAAGAAAGTTAAGATATGTTACAATATATACAGAAAAACGTTGGTAAATCAGGATGTTACTTTGGTAATGTCCGTCGACGTCGTACTGTTCGTGACATAAATTATTTACGTCTTCGCTTTCTAAATACGTCGAAACATGAAAAACAAAGTTATTAAAAACAAGCATTACATCCGTCCAGTAATGCAAGCTCCGTCAACTCTCCGTCGAATCTGAATTTCTATCCTCCAACGCTCTTAGCAGCGGCATGTTCAGGAAGTGGCGTCACTCACGTCGTAAGCACGCATTTCCTCTAATATTCTGATACTCCGTCGATGATCAGCTGGCCAGGATTCTGGGTACGGGAAACAGAAACTAAACTACGTAGCTTTGGATTCAGCAGTTGCGGGAAAGCAAGGTTACCGGGAAAGAAGGCCTTGTCACTACATAAATTATAAAATCATAAATCCAAAATAAACAACATATCTGCCATATTATATCGTAAATAGTCCAGAATGACATTGTTATCGTTTAAAACGGCGCCAAAGAAAAATCGTCACGCCAATTCCACAGATATGACAATCACGTCCAGTCAACACTTTAAAAAGAGCCACCGCAGTCTTTCTTGGAAAATCAGGAATAGTTCTCTCATCTTCCAGAATTTCTCTTGTCACCTGTACCTTGAGTTATGTTCCGTATAACAGTTTTTCTATGGATCAGGATGACATACAATTTAGTCGAATGGAATGAGAGCGGACGGTATATATATATATAAACAAAATAAAATAAACCTGTTAGATAAAAATTCTCAGCATTTGAATTATAATGTTTAACTTTTTTCACGCCAGATGGCCCAAGCACACATCTAATATGTAGAAATTTAAAAGTAAATAAAGTTTAAACAAAAGATGTAATTGAACTGCAATTTTTGTAAGTTTTATTGATTTATGAATTATTAAATTAAAAGTACATTAAAATAGTGAATTTAATTATTAATGAAATTGCTCCATTGTAGAACCTTTATCGATTAATCGGGATTGTTCCCGATATTAATTTTTCTTATTAGAATAGTTCTGTTGGCAACTTATATGTTACTCTCTGAGACTGGAGTCCGCATGACATGTAGATAAACACGAGTATTATACATATAATTTTGCACAAAAATCTCACCTAGTTGATCTCACCTAGTGTTATGACCCTAAATGCTTACTTTAGCGTAAGTAATTTAAAATAAATTTATCTATTAATTGATAATGCATAGGAATTTCATAAAAAAAATATGTGCTAACATTTAAATTGAATTACAATAACATTTATGAGTGTGTTGTTGGTATTATCATGTATCTATTAATTGCTAAATTGTATAACATTATTAAATTTTCCACTTTATATATATATATATATGTGTGTGTGTTTGTGTGTGTGTGTGTGTAGTTAAAAACTTCAATATATTAAATAATAGAAAATTAATAATATAAGTTTTTATAAAAAAAATAGTGATGATAAACATCATTTTGACATCATAAATGTTTTATTTATTAAAATTATCCACTTATTTTATTTATATTAGACTAAGAAATCATCCCATGAAACACACACACACATATATATATATATATATATATAAATATATATAAATAATAAATATTGAAAATTAGTAGAAACAAAACTTGAATTTTATATTAAAAAAAAAAAAAAAAAAAAGAAAAGAAAAGAAACAGAGTATTTATAAACCAATGCGCAAATGCAGCAAAAGGAAACAAAATAATTTATCTATTGTTAGAAAAATAATATTCTATAATTCCAATTTATCTAATAATTTATTTAACGGTATAGATTATGTTTTACAAATTCGCGTTATCCGGTGGGAACCAGCTACACGAGTGCCTTCGCTAAAAATTTTTTTTATATATTTGGGAGAAAATTTAAAAACATTAAGTTTTAAAAATATATTGATGACGTAATAGTGATAAACTGGAAATTTTGCAAATATACTGCTAAAATCTATCTCTCCGATCTGATATTAAACCGAACTGACGCTGATAATATTTTTTTCCATGATTTAAAAAAAGAAAAAAAAAAAAAAAAAAAAAAAAAAGGTTAATTGGTATTTATGGTAAAAGGCAGGATTTTTGCTTTAATGTATGTAATCTGACGAATTGTCTTTACTGTATTTGTCATAGAGTTTTTAAAAATATTATATTTATTAAATTAACAGAATTAAAATGATTTGCAATAACCATTAAGACCTGAATTCAGCTCTTGAGAATCTTAAAAACATTTTAACTGTCAACTGCTATCCTGTTTTAATCAAGGAACGCGGTAGCGTTCCGTCCCGCCACGCTAAAACAAACATTAAGAAAAGCAAATGAAATTTACAAAGTAAGAAACGCAACAAGTGTATATTTTGTCGACACAGCATCTCGGACATTTCGACTACCTGTATCTCAGCTCCCTGATCCCCAAGACCTATGAAGTTTTGCACAGACCTTGAGCATACCCTTAAGACAAAACATACAAATTTGCATGTCGTTCCAAATTAAGGGGCCTGAGATATATAACTTTAAATACGCGAAATTTGCCGGTTATATTCTTCTTCTTCTCCTTCTTCTTTTTCTTGTCATTGTTAAGAGTGAGCCTAGAGTTCTGCAGCTAATGAGCTGAAAATCTGGATATTCCTTCTGACCTATACTAGTGCCTTTTGCAGTCAAAAAAATTTTTGGTCAATATACAGGGTAGTTATTTTCAATATTGTGATATTTAACCCAAACATTTCGGGAATTTGTCAAGAGATGGCGCTCGTTTACAATGAATTTAATTTTATCATTTAATAAGACATTTCATAGTAATAAATTGTGTTTTTATTTTTCTTTCTTTCTTTCTTTACTTTTTCTTTTACAAAAATGAATTGAAATAAATTAAAAGACAATTTATTCTTAAAATTCTTAAAATTTTTACAAGAAACATGTTTATTAATAAGAAAATATTTGATAAATTTGGATTTCGTAATAAATAAATGCTTAAAGGACGTGCTAAACAGACTTTAAACAAAAGTAATGTGGTGGATTAAATAAATGAGCGATTCGTTAACTTTATGAAATTACGGATGATGGAAGAATACATATAATTAAATTCCGATCATGTAATATATACCAGAAGTATTATCATGGAAATATTCAAATTTGACAATTTTGTGTTTCTATGAGTTTTGAGGTCTTCTGAATTCATTTTTCATTTTTTATAATAAAGAGGTATGCATGTTTGTGTATCAGTAAATACAATAGCCTCTAAACTCTGCATTTGAAATGTATGTTGGAGGTGACCCACAACTAATGATTTTAATGATGTAGATTTTTTTTTTTTTTTTTTTTTTTTTTTTTTTTTTTTTTTAACATGTTTTTATTAACTTCGATTCTTGTTCGTTTGTTTGTTTGCTTTTTCAGTACAAATTTTGCAATCGATTTTTAACTAACTTCCCGACTAGCTAAACATTTGAAACTTTCAGGATAGTTCCGAACACGGTGAAAATGCATTTTTTAATACTTTTAGCCAACTGTTTCGGGTTCCTGCTACCTTCGGTAGCGTTACCAGTACAAATATTTCAATCGATTTTTAACTAACTTCCCGAGACATTTGAAACTTTCAGGATAGCTCAGTGCATGTTGACAATACTTTTTAACACTTTTAGTCAAGTGTTTCAGGTCCCTACTTCCTTCAGCATCGTTTATATGAATCAACAGAAAATTTATTTTACAAACTTCCCGACTAGCTAGACTTTTGAAACTTTCAGAATAGTTCAGAATACGGTGAAAATGCATTTTTAAAAATACTTTTAGCCAACTGTTTCGGGTTCCTGATGCTTTGGGTAGCGTTACCAGCACAAAACTTGCAATCGATTTTTAACTAACTTCCCGACTAGTTAGGCATTTGAAACTTTCAGTATAGCTCAGAACACGGTGACAATATATTTTTTATACTTTTAGTCAACTGTTTCAGGTCTCTACTGTCTTCGGCAGCGTTTAAATGATTCAACAGAAAATTTATTTAACTAACTTTCCGAATAGTTCAGAACACGGTGAAAATGCTTTAAAAAAAAATACTTTTAGCCAACTTGCGATGGCGGAAGTATTAACACTCTCTCATTGACCATGCGATAAACTGCTAAATTAAATTTGAAACATTTAGCATTATTCAAGTTCGTAGCTAAGTGAAAGGTATTTGCGAATTTTAAAAACTCAGAAAAATTTTGCAGATTTGTGGAAAAAATTTTTGATTATATTTCATTTTAAACACTTAATATTACGTACAAAATATTGAACATACTCTGAAATTTTCATCTGGCTACGGTCTTAAAGGCACGTATCTTAAAGGCTACGTATTAAAGGCAAAATTTTTACAATTGTTTATGAATCGAAAAGCATCTGAAATACTTTATTCCTTAGACTGAATTACCGTTGAATCTTGTTGTGAGCATCAACCGCCGAATGTGCCAAATGACATGACAGTTTTCTAATGAAAATGTTCTCACTTTCGGTGACTTACTAAATTATTCTTCCGATTCAACCTTTTTAAACATCATTAATTACTAAATGTTCAGAAAGTCGAGTGAAGTCAATTCAGATTTTTAATTATGAAATTACAAGAAATGAAAATGACATAAGTGGCTTTAAGTAGAATTTAAAGGAATAAATACAATGCAAATTCTTTCGAATGTCAATATGAAACACACGCATCATATAAATACATATTCATAAACATGGATTCCCTAAGAATTACACACTCACATAATATACACGCATTAGATAAACATATTATTGCGCACTCGGAGCTTGTTAATTTTCTGTGAATGAAAGACGAACCTTGCTGAGGTTTAAAAAAATATTTAAGAATATTTCGGCAGATTACAGGTCTGTTAAACCCAGTATCAACTTCAGTTTCACCAGAATACGCAGCTTAAATAACAGCTGACAACATAAAAATCACAGCACAAACGATACCATAATCATAACATATAGAAATAGGCTGAAATTCAATGGAAGAGACTTAGTCAAACACAACTTTCTATTCCGTAAAGTCTTAGGAAGAAACTCACCTAAGTGGTCGGGACGGGACCCCTTTTATAGCTTGCCATTAATTCAGAATTTTACAGTAACTTCCGTAATAATCCAGTTACAGCTTGGACAATGAGTATATCGATAATAAAGGTTTTAAAGTTCGTCAAAATTGTTGTCAAGAAGCGATAAAGTCGCCAAATTCGTCGCCAAGTTCATTACGTGACCTGATAAAGCGTGTTTTTAATGGAAAAGAAGCTTTTTTAACGCGGAAACAAGCTAGAAACGCGGAAAATTGACATTTTATAATCTGACTAAGTGTTTTAGAAAGAAATCACATAAAAATAACTAGCACTATTTAGATATTCGTAACACTATATTTACATCTATGCACAGCACACATGATTTTTATTGATCTATTACACAAATATATTCATTATGCATACGTATTATACTTTTTAAAAGCATATACTACACCTGCAAAAAGAAGTGATATCTCATAAAAAACGATACTATTGTAAAAGTAACCCCTCCCAGCAAAAATAATATTTTAATCTTTACTAACTAAATTTTTTATTAATTAAAACATCTACATACGGGACGCACCCCGCTGTAAAAATACTTTAAATTATAACTTTATAATGCAGCCAAAAAACTAACACAGATAACAAAGAATATTGAAAGAGATTAGGATTTATTAGAAAGATACATGCAGTGTTATTGGCCGATCTTCACTAAGCTTAGCCATTGAGTTCCCGGGATTGAATAGCGGCGGCGAAATTTGATATCAATCCTTTTTTTGGCTGCTTAAGAAAAGTTTTTGCTGGGAGGGGTGACTTTTACAATAGTATTGTTTTTTATGAGATAAAATATTTAGTATATTTGCATAAAATAAAATACATTTGAAATAGATAAAATACATTCCAGATTCCTGTTACAATAGAAAAACGAAGTCATTCTTCAGTTATATTTATTGATGTAATCTTCGTTCAAACAACAGGTTTTAGAAGGATGCTTAAGTAAAAACTTTTTTAGTTATGTTCCAGTAAATGTTAATTAAAATGAAGATTATTGTCAAATTAAACGTATTCTTCAATCACATTTCTTGACACCAAAGAAGCCTCTGCGCATGTGCTGACTCAACGAGTTCAGTGTTTTTTATGAGATACTAGATAAACATTTCAATCCTCCTGAATATAATCTAGCTTAAGGTTTTTTCTCCATCCCGGGTAATATTTCATAACTGCTAAGTCATCCTACCAGCCGAAGAGGGTTCACTTTTTACATGAGAGTGTTTTTCAATGTTTTTCAATCTACTTGTCATATAAGTTTGTCCTTGTATATATTTATATTTTTGTATTTTTGTATTTTTAAATCTATATATTTTCTATTGTACTTTATTTATGAATTTAATTGCTTATTTTAATGTTTTGTGAAATTAATTTCTAATCTTGATCTCGTTTGCTATATATTTTTGCTTTCATCTATGAAAAGTTGGGGGCTAGAAACGTATTTTTTGACTGAAAAACACACTTTTTTTTTTTTTTTTAACTTCTCATTATCCATCCCCTACAAGTTTGAGGGGGGGGGGGAGGATGGGCTGCCCTGAAGTAGGTCTCCATGTGTTTTGGAATTACTTTTCCTTTATTATCAGTTTGTTTATTTATATATAGATATAGAAAATATCACTTGTTTCGACAACAAAATTTAATTTAATTATAGCACAAAAGAAACATTAAAATCAATATTAAACATATTTAGATGAATTGTAATTTCATTATTTTTAGAAATACGACTAAAAAGATAAATTTAACAGAAAAAAAAAAAAATCCAAATCTTTTGAATAAGAAGTTTTAGTTATTCCACTTCTTACATTAACAAACTGTTTGAAAAAAAAAAATGTACATACATAAAAAAGGTAAAAAAAAAACAAGTGTACTATTTTGCTATTCCTAAAACGTCAAATTTAATGTGTATGCAACAAAAACAAATAATGTAACAAGTTGCAGGAAGCTGGTTTTAAGAAATTTAAATGAGTTTTCAAGATGCACTACGAATTTCGACAAAAGTTCATATTTAAGTTATATTTACCTTTAGGCGTTTTGATTATCATTGAAATCATCAGCTGTTTACATCAGTGCGTAGGACAAGAGAAACTTTATATGATAATTTAAAGATTTCCAAACTTTATTTTTATGCAAATTATCAAACATATAGTGTATTATAATAAAATAAAGAAAATAGTTTTTAAACTGATTCATCTAAAATTTGTGAATATTTAAAATTTTTTTGCTTATATTGGGATTTTAATTAAAAAAAATATTTACTTTTCCGTATCAGTTTTATTAAATTTTATTTTTGTTGACATGTTAATTTTAATCCAATTTAAGATTAAAAAAAAAAAAAAAAAAAAAAAAACACGTATTACATACGATTAGATAAATATATACTTATAAATTATTCTCAAAATTTTGTGAAAAAATAAATAAATAAATAAAACAGTCAAACACACAAATAAACAAAAAAATACTGTGTTATAAAGATTGTTTGCTGAAGAAAATCTTCATGATAAAAGTGAATATGATTGAGAATGTTATTTTAATTAAATGTAATCCTAGCATGTTTCGCACGGTAATTAAAAATCTCCTATGAATTTAAATTCAGTAAGTTTTTAATCTTAAGAAGTGTCAACAGATAATTTTCATGTGTTCGATATGTACGTTAAAATAGAAAAATCTTTAATATAGAAGTGAGTTATATATTTAAGAATGTTGTTTATTATGTATGATCTTTGAGTGATTGAATGGTATTGTAAAAACCATGAGAAAACACATTTTTTTTTAGTATTTGCATAAAAATTATTGTAGTATTACTGAACTTTCACATATGACACACTTTATGAAATCAAACTACAGTGTCTTTCCATAAATGACCGGACACTTTCGATTTCAGATGTTTTTTTTTTTAAATATCTCAAAAATTACTAAACAAATCATCTTGAAACTTCAGGAGTGTAAAAATCATATTATACCCCATGTACTTCAGTTAAAGTTGTGCGTCAAAGATGAAAGGGGGTGGACAGTAAAAAATTAAAGAAAAATGAAAGTATTTGAAATACGATCTGGCTGTAGCATGTGACTATGAGTCTCTTTCTTCTTTACTGTATAAATTTCTAAGTAAAAAATATTAAATATCTGATGAAATGTGAGCATTTTCTCTAAATAATTTTAACTGTGCATGCGTAAGATTTAGTGAAATTTCATTTGCATAATTTAATAGCCAAACGCGTTGAGCTGTTTATATAAAAACCTCAAACAGGTATCGTGTAAACTCAAAAAACTCTACGCTATAGAATGAACTGTATTCAGTTTGTCTCGAAAAAAAGCTAAACTATAAGGGGTTTTACTCACATTTTTATTTTCGTTCAATGAATGGTAATACAGTTTCTGGAATTGTAAATAAATATTGAGAAAATCCCCCTACCAATTTCTTATATTTGTGGACAGCTGAAATTAAGTTCATTCTATGGCGTAGAACTTTTTGTGTTTACACGATGCTTGTTTGGGGTTTTTATATAAGTAACTCAATATATTTGGCTATAAAAATATGCAAATGAAATTTCGCTAAATCTTACGCATGAGCAGTTAGAAAGTATTAAGTAAAAATACTCATATTTCATTAGATATTTAATATATTTTCATTCTAATTGCAGTAAGCTGTCTAATATTGCATGTCGAGTTTCAATAAAATTGCTTTGCGCTGGGTTAAATACCTTGCGTCTTATAGCTAAAAAAGAAATTTTTTTTTTTTTTTTTGCAATTTTTTAAAGAAACTTTTATACCTCCCTGATTATATGCGGTACATACATAAATAATCTGGTGTGTCACTCACACGACTCTTTCTAACCCGGAAATTTAATATTATAAATACAGGTTGCAGATTAATAGGTAAGATAACGAGTACTGTTATGTAAACCAATGTTAAACAATTCATATTAGGCTTCTGAAGAGTTTTATATGATAATTAGTTCTGTGTGAGGGGGGCTACCGCCCCCCTCAACCCCCCGTTTCATTAATGCACCTGCATTTATATAGAATTTTAATCGGTTATTAAAAAATATTTCTCTTTAAAAAAATAATTTATTAAAATTATTATTTAAAAAAATTATCTTTTATGATAAGGCAGACAATTTCCATATTAGAGAAGTAGTATAACACCAAATATCCAAACAAAGTCCATTTTATTCTTAATATTTAAAAAAAAAAAAAAAAAAAAAAAAAAGTAAGATTTCTTTTCAAAGTTTTTTTTTTTCGTTAAAAGTAAAATAAAATCGATAACTTTGTTTTAAATTATCGCAGATCGATAGTTCAACCATTCGTTTTAAAGGTATTGGCGAGCTCTTTTGAAAGATAACCATTATGAAAATTTACTCCCCTCGAGGGGGGGGCTTCCCCCCCAGGGGGGGGGGGGGGGAGGCGAGGCTCCTACATACACAAAAATTTTTTCCCAGTTAACTGTCTCTATTACAAAAAATATATATTTGTTTCATTTGGTTTAGTGCAGTCTATAGACGTTAAACTCTATTTTCCTGCAATTTCCCCCATAGACGCAATGTATTAGAATTCTCTTGATTGTCCCTGTACACGAACCATTTGCTTGATCTTAACGAAAAGCTTACTGTAGCATCCCTATATGATACACATTTAGAATACCAAGTTTGAACTTTCCGCCATAATTTGTTTTTGAGATATGCTGATAACAGACAGACACACAGACAGACACACAGACAGACACACAGACACACACACAGACCATTTGCTAAAAACATGATTTTCGTATTCAGGGGACCTCAAAACGTGTAAATATAACAAAATCTCGCGTTCGAAAATTTGACCCAAAAACAATACTTTCTCTCTACCTTATGGGTAAGAGAAAGTAAAAAGTAAAAATTAAACAGATAATGAGAAAGAGTCCCATAGTCCCATGCTACAGCCAGATCGCGTTTCAAGCATTACTTTTTACAGGGTGATGGAAAACACTTTCATTTTTCTTTAATTTTGTACTGGTCCCCCTATCATTTTCGGCGCAAAACTTTAACTAAAACATATGAGGAATAACATGTTCTTCACACATCTGACGTTTCAAAATGATTTATTTATTACTTTTTGAGATATTTTAAAAAAAATCTCAAATCGGAAGTGTTCGGTCATTTATGGAAATGTAGTGTATGACCTGAAACAATAGACTTGCAATTTTTGCAACGAAATATATATATATTTTTATGTCTCATTAAAGATTTACTCACCCCTCCTTCTCAAAAATAAACGGAAAATTAAATTTAACAATAACATAAGCTGTATTTTAATAATATATATATTTAGAGTATTAAAATATAGTTTAACTTCTATCTATATTTCTGCAGAAAGTTCGAGAAAAAGTATAAATTATGACACGAATTATACTAGTTGACAACGAACTTTTATCCTGTCATGCTTTTCACACTGCATGACTATAAGCTTAAATTTCACTTTAGCTTCAGAAACTTCGTTTAGATCATAGTTTTTTCACTCGAAGCTTGAACTTTTATAAAACGTGTTAGAACATAAATATAATTAACTGTTCAATATGTGTATTTTTTTTTTTTTCAAATTTTTTTTATTATAGTGTTCTTAGATTCAAAATTACGTATTAAAATACAAATTAAAAGCGCACATTAAAATAATGCTAGTTTTTAATGATGTTCAATACAAACTGAATGGTGTAATATTCCTTCTATTACAACAGTGGCAGAACTGCTATACCAATGATTTTAACCTCCTCTGAAAATAAACTACGCTTTAGGAAACTGTATTACTCAGTAAAGAATGTAATATCCGCGAAACACATGTCCCTTCCTATCAATGTTTCATATCAATGTTTTCATTGTAATAACAAAATTTTAAAATTTGTGAAGGGGGGAGGGAGGAATAAAATTTTGAACAGTGTCACATTTAAAAATATTAATAATAAATGCAAATTATTTATGCTTAGTTTATTTTAAAATGAAATATTATTTAATATTAAAGTAAATTTACATTTTACTTTTTTTTAAATTGTTTTAGATGATAATGTCAATATTATACAAACAGAAGTATATAAATTTATTCTATTTTTCTTTGCGATTCGAACATTTTTTTAGTATAGAGTAAAATATCTTAAAAAAAAAGGCTTAACATCTGAGTCTTTTGAAATTACTTTTACGAATCATTATTGCTACACGTTTTTTAGTAAATAGATTAAAAACAACAAATATACATTATGAGGTATATATATACATATATACTTTTTGTAATCTCTCAGATATGTAAATTATGAGCTTTTTTTTTTTTTTTTTTTTTTTTTTTTCAGTCTTTTCGGATACGATAAAAATTCCTTATTTTTAAATTATTAATGTTTTAGTAAATTTTTCTGAAGTAATAAAAATAATATGTATCTGCATCAATATATGTGTATCTATGTATATCTATCTATCTATTTGTCTCTCTCTGTATATGTATGTGTATTTAAATAATGTTAATATTTACTAAAATTAAAGAATGCCTTTGATCTCATGTTACGAAAATAATTTTTTAATTCAAAGAATGAAGAGGTATTTCCAAATCATGTTTTGTCTTTCTTTTTGTGAAATTTCATGTTATTATACTAATAAAAAAAACACTAATTTATGTACTTAATTAAAGTATAAATTAAAATAACTTTCAAGGTCTGCTTTGCTCTATATCAACATTCTGTGACGAGCTAGACGATAACCTTTCACCTTTCATCTATATATGTGGGCGAGAATGTCTGTAGAGAGTTAAAATTGCTTTAGTCATAATTTCTTGATTTTATGAAAGATAAATGTTTACCTTTAGTTATTAATAAATTTTAGTACGACTTACTCACAAATATTTTGAACTATTGAAAACGAATTAATTTACTTATGCATTCTTTGGATACATTTTTTTATTGCATTTAATATGTACATTATTTCGAGACGCCAAATAATATGTAAAGAACGTGTTTCGAAAGAAAGAGTCCATCATAATGAGTTAAATAAATAAATAAATAAATAAATTATTCGAAATTATGCTTTTTTAAAACTAATTCATGCTTTCTTTTAGTGTCAAATCGGCTTTTTTTTTTCTTTTTTTTTTTTTTTTTTTTTTTTTTAGGACTGAGGGTCTATTGGTCTCAATCTGGGATTTTTGCGTCATCGTTTTCGATAGTTGGACATTTGTCGAAATCATTTTTCAATAGTTGGACATTTATCGAAATCTAAAGTTTATCGAAAATATAATTGAATAATTTGAAAGCGATGTTATAATTGGGAAGAAAAAAAAACTAATAGTCCTCCGTCCTAAACTAAATTCTGCTTTTGCCAGAATTTCATCAAAATCTTTTTTTTTTTTTTTTTTTTTTTTTTTTAAGAAAAAGAAAAGACAATTAATAATAATCAGTATCGTTACAAGAGATATCGAAAAAGTTTTTTTTAATAATTTTGAACTAGGAAATAAATAGTGCGCGTACAATAATATGAAATAAAAATACATAAAAATATGAATTTAATGATTTGATTTTTATATAAAACACGATCGCGTGCTATCTTAAAAAGTAGATGTAAAATTTTAAGTTTAATTTTCTTGGCAACAACTATAAATTAAAATAAATTATTTAATTAAAGTTTAGAAGTTAGAATTTCTAATTTTATTATTATTATTTTTTTATTACTATTGAAAGAAAAAGAAAAGAAAATTAATAATAATCAGTATCGTTACAAGCGATATCGAAAAAGGTTTTTTTTTAATAATTTTGAATTAGGAAATAAAAAGTGCGCGTGAAATAATATGAAATAAAAATAAGCAAAAAAGTGAATTTAATGTTTTTGTTTTTCGGGGGCCGCTCATGCATATAAAAAATGCGTATTAAAACGCGTCGAAAAAGCAAGCGAAATAAGTATTGAGTTATATTACGATAAATACGATATATAATATGATACGATATATTAGACCTATCGTCCAGGGTTAGTAGGCATTTTCGTTGAAAGAAATAGTTTGTTCGTTCGGTGCAACTTGCACATTAGTCCCGTGAGGTACAACTTTCACATTAGTCCCTTGAGGGTCAACTTTCACTTTAGTCCCGTCAGGTACAACTTGCACATTAGTTTCCTTTTTTTTTTTTTTTTTTCAAAATTTATATTTAAAAAAAAGAAAAAGAAAATGTACCTTAAGCAACTTGTTTGTGAATAGAATAGCAAGAATAATCTGTGAAAAGTTTTTAACTATAATACTACACTTATATTAAAAAGCATGTAAGCTATCAAAATAGTAGTATTGCTGTAGAATAATAGAATTATTATCTATACGTAAACTATATAAATAATAATAATAATAATAATAATAATAATGCAGAAAAAAAGAAAGTGAAGTTACTTTATTTATTTATTTATTTATTTATTTTATTTATTTATTTATTTTTTTGGTAAAGACGGCACTTACGATTTTAAAATCTTATAGATTTAACGTCAGCTTATATGTCTGCATTTGAAATAATTAGAAGACTGTATGATAGAGGTGAATACTGAATGAATAAAAATATTTATTTGAAATTTTTTTTCTCTATTTGTAGGTAGAGAAGTTATTATTTGTAATCAAATTTTTGACAGCCACTGCATGTTTTGAGGTCGCTTAAATCCAATAATTATGATTTTAAAGGTGTGTATGTGTTCATTTTGTTATGATCACTACTGAAAAACAAATATTAGTTGAAAACTTAAACTTGAAATAATAGATCTGCATCATATGGGAATATTACTTTTATTTTTTATTATCATACGGAAAAGAATTTTTGTTATATATATATATATATATAGGGTTATTATAATTAAAGTTACGATTTCAAATAATTTTAAAACTACTCATCAGAGCAATTTGATATTTTACCAGAGTAATCGTGAGGCAAAAAAAAAAAAAAAAGTCCAAAATGTGCCGTTAATTATTCGTAAAGTATTTGTTTCATGAAGCTCCTCTTTTTCTCTTTTCACTATGACTGTTTCCACTGTGAACACGTATTCTTGTCTTTTTGCTAAAAAAATTGTAGTAAATCCTTGAAGTCTATTGTTCCCTGCTATTCCAATGTGTTGCTATCAACATTTTTTTGTTTAACGAGTCCATTTAGGCGTTTCCTCTGACATTACCATGACAGCGCTATCTAAAGAAACATGTTGGAACTACCATTTTCCTCCCCAAACAAATCGTCATTGCCTCACGATTGCTCTGGTAAAATATGAAAATGCTCTGATGGGTAGTTTTAAAATTATAGCGTTTCGAAATCGTTACTTTAATTATAATCACCCTGTATATATATATATATATATATATATAATAAAAGTTTATTCCTATATGATAAAAAAAAAAAAAAAAAAAAAAAAAAAACTTGAAATATGTTAAAAAAGTATATATTCCTTCTTTACAGGACAAAAAGAAGAAGAATCTAGGTATATTATAGCTAATTTTGGAGGTAGCTAAAAAAACTCATTTTCTTTTATTTATTTATTTATTTATTTTTTGCCAAATTCTTATGCACTTACTGTCATTCACTACGGTATGTTTGTGAATCTCAACCAAACAAAAAATGCGCCTCTATTTTAAGGTAAATACAAGCTTTTCCATTTGTCGCTCCGAGGCTCAGTTTGTAAGAGCGCTATGTAAGTAATCCGGTGGTCCCGCATTCGATACCCTGAAGGCCTGGAGTGTTATTTTTTGTAGACAATTAGTATAAAAGATGTCAATTGATAAAAGAAAATTTATCGTTCACTACACAGTATTCTAAGAATTTTTCAAGAGTTTTTTTAGAAGCATTTCCTTACATCTCTTTTTAGAAGAAAAAAAGAGTTTTTCGTGGACTACAAGCGCCCTCTATTGGGCGGAATATTCACTAAAATGTCAATGAAACAATTAACAAAACAAAATAAGAATGATTAGGAAAAACACATAAACATTAACCAAATCAGTAAAATGTTAATTTATAATATAAAAAATAATAATAATAAACTAAAATAATAATAAAACGGTGCCTCAAACGAAACGTTAAATTGCAAATATTGGCCCTTAATTAGAAAATGAAATCATAAAACTTATAGGCAATCGTGTGGTGCTGGCATCTGTTGTGAATTTTAGAAATAATTTCTCTTTTCTTAACACAGTTCAAATTTCCCCAATTTTGGTTAATAAACAAAAAAGTTATTATTATTTTTTTTTCAAATTAAATTTTATTCTAACTTTGAAAAGATTTATATGATACGCTATAATAAGAATTTGGGTTTTAAAAGTTTTTAAATAGATTATTTTTTCTTTTTCATGGAAGTGTTTTTTGTATGTTAAATTTATGTGCCCTATTTTTACGTATATTTGCTATAGAAATTATACAAAATTATTTAAAATTAATCAAATGATTTTCATTTTACATTTGAATAATCTGGTGTGTCACTCACACGACTTTCTCTTACACAGAAATTTAATACTATAAACACAGGTTGCAGATTAAGAGGTAAGATAACGAGTACTGTTATGTAAGTCTGTGTTAAACAATTCATATTAGAATTCGGAAGAGTTTTATATGATAATTAGTTCTGTGTGAGGGGAGCTACCGACCCCCTCAACCCCCGTTTCATTAATGCACCTACATTTAGATAGAATTTAATTCGGTTATTAAAAAATAATTCTGCTTTTAAAAAATAATTTATTAAAAATATTATTTTAAAAAATTATCTTTTATGATAATGCAGACGATTTCCAAGTTAGAGAAGTAGTATAACACTAAATATTTAAAAAAAAAAAAAAGTTGAACTTATTCTCAATATTACATTAAAAAAAAAATGTTAAAAATGAAAAAAATCAATAACTTTATTTTAAATTATCGCATATCAACGATTCGTTTTGAAGGTATTCGCGAGAACTTTCAAATGATACCCATCATGAAAATTTACTCCCCTCGAGGGGAGACTTCCCCCCTCACCCAGGGGGAGGCGGGGCTCCTACATACACAAAATGTTTCTCCCAGTTGACTATCTCTATTACAAAAAATATATATTCGTTTTATTTGGTTTAGTGCGGTCTATATATGATAAATTCTACTTACTTGCAATTTCCCGCTTAGACGTAACGTGAATACTTTTAAGTGTCCCTGTACATGAACCGTTTGCTTCATCTCAACGAAAGCTTACTGTAGCATCCCTATATGATACACATTTAGAATACCGAGTTTGGAATTTCTGATACTATTTGTTCTTGAGATATGCTGACAACAGGCACACAGAAACACAGACAGATAGACACACAGACCATTCGTTAAAAATATGATTTTCGTATTCAAGGGACCTCAGAACATGTAAATATAACAAAAACTCACGTTCGAAAATTTGACCCTAAAACAATACTTTCTCAACCCTATGGGTAAGAGAAAGTAAAAAAGAGTGGTGTGAAAAACAATTTTGTGAATAAATTGATTTTTTTTTATTAAAGATTTTAATTATACAGCAACAGAAATGTGATTGAGAGGAACTGTAACACTCTTTTACAGAAATGAATGGTAAGTATAATTCATTGCATACCTTAAAGTACACTTAAAGTACATTAAAAGGGCAATTATTATGCCTTTTACCTTAATACGCAGTAATATGTTTGTAACGTATGGTCATAGTAAGTTATGTAAGCGGCACACGAAATATTTTATAATTAAAATAAATTTTTCTTCAACTTTAAAAGCTTGCATGAAGCGTAACAGTTGAAAAATTAATTATGTATGCTACTGCTATTTTAGCCTTTTTTATTTTTTATTTTATTTTTTATTTTTTTATTTTCTACTATAAATAATTTTTAAGATATTCAAATGCGAAATATTTTTAAATAATTTATTCAATAAGTTATATATATATAATATTTTTGAAATATCATATGTCTCTTTACTGTAAATTTACTTATATTCTATATACTTCAGAATTATATAAATATTAAATGTTTATTAAAATATTTAAAACATTTATAAATTGATTTGAATAAAATGCTGATACGTATCTTTTTTTTTTCTTTCTTTCTTTTATAATTGATATAATGAAGGGATAAAATAATTAGCAAAGTTTGAATGTTTACATAAAAATTAATCTAAATTATATGTATATATATAAATAATTAAAATTAAATTATTTTGGCATAAGCTGTGTTTAAAAAAATAATATAACATTCTGTGCATTCTTCATTCATGATTTATCTTAATATTAAATATTATATTCTCGCGTTCATTTTTATCTGTTAATGTGGGCTGTTTATAACTACAAACTTTAAAATGAGAAAACGTTGTAAATAAGTGCTTTGAAAATTAATATTTTTTAAAATGTTAAAAAATATGTACAAAATTTTATGAATACGGATAACATTTTCTTAACTAAATGCACCTTCAGATTGCACAAAGGGACAAAACGACTTTCATTTCCACCAGTCCTAACTTTATTGCTTTCATGAAAGTCTCTTTTAACAAGAATTGAGGTAATAAATTTCGAAACAATAGCGACAACAGTGAAGTAAAAGAAAAAAATATCACGTTTGCTTTTCACAAAAATGTTGTTTGAAAAAAGTTACTTGAAGCTCTTTAACAAAAGAAATTTTGTTTCTTTATTCAGATATTTTCACTTAAAATGTGTGTTCGAATTTCCGTTAAAAGTTCAGTTATTCAATTAATTTTTGCGTGTTTGGAAAACATTCAACTTTGTTTATAAAGAAATTGACATAAAAAAAAAGAAGAAATAAATAAATAAGAAGAAATAGAATATGTTGTACATTAGAAAAAAAAAATCAATATGGTTTTAAATTTATTTAATAGTGTTCTTTTGCAAATAAATGTGTAATTTGTAGGTATGTACATATATGCAATAATAAGAACAGATAGGGCCCCTATTATTTAAACATATATATTATTTATATAGTATTATAGTATTGAGTACTTATATTGTATATCAATTTATTTTAAATAGTATACTATTTTAGTTTAAGGATTTAAAGTAATAAAGTTTTTAATGCGATAGTACTCTTTTGATTTTAATTAATAAAATGTGAGATTTTATATTGAGAATATGAATTATTTATTTATTTATTTATTTTTCAAAAAAAAAAAAATAATAATACTTTACACATCTTAAATACATATTTGAAAAATATTCAAAGTACAATAAATGTAATTAAAACACATTTTTGTATTGAATTCAACATTCATTAATAAATAAATAAATAAATAAATAAATAAATAAATAAAAATGAAATTTTATAAAGTGTTTGTTCTTCAAAAATATAAATAAAAGCATGACAAATCACATGATATATATATATATATATATATATATATTACCATGGTCTATCATATTTAGGAATAATAAAAACTGCATAATACATCATATAACAGAGTTGTCTGCTCTAAACAAAACATTTTATTTTGTAGATGTAACTGATTTTAAGATTTTCTTTGGAAATGTCAATGAATAATTCTTCAGTCATAATAATTTTGTGATTGCTTCGAAAAAGTTTTTTTAATTTTGACGTTAGCATAGAAAATATATTAATAAGAAAGTTTTCTTTTATAAGTCAGGTTGAATATTTCTAAAACAATTACAGACCTTTTAAGAACATTATAACCTTTAAAAGTTCATTACACTTTTTAACAGTAAACGATTAAAATAGTCTAAATAATTAGTTATATAACTCATGATAAAAATCTATGTAAACAATGTTCGTTTGTATTTTTAAATGACTATAAAATATATTGGGGATTTGAATCAGTTCTAAACGATAAAATTCTAAACGACAACCATATTTTTTAACTTTAATATAGAAGTTTAGAGTATTAAATTTAATATTTGACTGTATATATGGTACAAGTTTATTTAAAATATTCTTATGTCTTCTTTATTTGTTTAAGTAAATGTTTAAAATATGATTTATATAATTAAAATTTTATTCTTCAAATAAGATAAACCATAAAACAAAGTTCAGAATTGATAAAATAAATGCTTATAATTAATGGTTATTTAAACGCTAAGAATATAAAATAGTTTGTACAGAACATGCTTATTTTTATATATTTAAAAAATAAAATTAAAATAAAGACATAAATTGTTGCAAAGTATTACCAAAGTTAAATTTAACACCAGTGAGGATGTAAATTAAAACATTTCGAATTATCTATTATGGAATACGAATTTATCTTAAATAGCAAATTATTTCTATTATAGAACTTTATTTAGCTCGAATTTATTTAAAACGACAACCACTTTACATGCCATTATAATTGTGAAGTCTTCACTCATATAGACTTTAATTAATTTGTTGTGTTAGTTGACTTTAATAAATTTAATAATGAAATATTGTATATGAAATAAATAAAAATTTCTATTGAAAAGTATAATATAATTTTAAAACTACATTTTGGTATTTGAAAATATATGTCGCTCTATAAATAAATATCTTAAATTTAATAACATTTTATCAGCTAGTTTAGCAATTAAATCGTTGGGAAAATCAAAACGTATTCTATAAGAATTAATAATTTATTCCTTACAATTTAAATGTATTATTTATTAAATCAAATGCTCTTTTTGAAAATTTACCTTATAAAGCTAAATAAAAACACTATTTGCATTGCCCAGTTTTTATTTTATTCTATAAACTACAGTATATTCTTTTAAATTGCACAATTTATTTCATTATAACAAAATTTTGCGATGCATGTCATTTTAACATCATTAAGAGGTAATTTATTTTTCTAAATTGTGTTGTGTCACATTTTTACCGTTTTTCTGACGCAATACCACGGACGGTAATTTTACGAAAATCGTTTGCATTAATAATTAGATTAAGTTTTCTAAATTCAAATATTTATATATTTTATTCCAGAGACAAAGAAAGTTATTTTGCACTAACATTTGGCGTTTTTCTGACTATTGGCATAATTCAGCTCAGTTATATCATGGCTGTTATAGCGATTTTTACACAGACCGCTCCTATTTCGCCTGTCATTGAACATTTATTCTAGTTGCCCTCTCACTGATTCCTAAGTCAATCTCCAAATGTCTTTAAACTTTTATCTACTGACGGTGCTTTAAAGTACCATTACTTTAAAAAGAGTATAAAATCGAATTTATAGAAGAAATGTCAAAGATATTTATAAGAAGGGAACAGATGTACCTCCTTTTAATCTCACTACAAAGCATTAGACGATACATATAGCCATTTTTGTTCCATAAGGGATTTTATGGAGTGCACTTGCTGTTTTTGCTTGATATTTTTCACGATCTTCATGTGTGTTATAACTAATTATTATATTATTTCAAGAATATTCCACTAATCTTAGAAATAATATGAGGAACATAAAGAGTAAATATTTCTCTACACTTTTTTCATGTCGAAATAATTTTTTTGTCCTCTATGTACCAGTGGTACACTAAAGTGCGACCACACAAAATTCTCATTAATTATTATGATGAGGTGATATGCAGAATTTTTAACTTATATATCTTTAAGTAATGCACTTTAGTAACTAAAAATATATGTTTCAAACACAATTTTTGTCTGTATCATAATGCAGTAGATAAAGGGTTAATATTATTTAGAAAAGTTTTAATTTTACGCATGAAATAATTTCCAACCCAATGTTTGACTCTTTCTTCAATAAGTTTTTTTATTCAGATTTTCGTGAATTGTTTTTCTCATCACGGATTGACCTGTTTCTTCATTTTTTAGAACATCGTGTTTAGAGTTTAAAATAATAATTATAGCAAAACCACTTCTTTAAAAGAAATGTCCGTTAATATGTTACAAAATACATATTGTTGTGATGAACGTTTGATAGAAATATTATTATATATGATAGTTGCTAAAAATAAGGAACTAAGACTGAATTCTGTAGGATGTTAAATATAATAAATTTACATTAAGTTGAAGTTAATATTACTTGTGATTATAAAAAGACTTTTTTAGTACCACAGTACTAAAAAAGTATTAGTATTTCTTTAAAACAGATTTATTGTACTACAACTTGACTTCTTTATATATATTTTTTATTTATTGTTTTTTTAGATAAAATTTAATTTAGAAAATATAAAGTTTGCGTAGAGAATGCAATTATAATGGTATTGGATAATTAAATTAAATTAAATTTATAGGGATGTCAATGATAGAGGAAAAACTACTTTTGCCATTTTCTTTCTAATAATAATCAAAACGGAAAACAGATAATATTAAACCTGGAGATATTTTATATGTTTAGACCAATTAAAAAAATGTTTTTTCACATTTTCTCTCGCATTAATTAAAAAATGTTTAAAATAAAACTGAGCAAATTGTGCTAAAACAAGGGAATAGCTTTGACCTCTTGGCGAAATTTGAAATTTGGCACTGAAGTAGCCCATATGTTTCTAGTCAAAATCTTCACATGCGCAAATGAGATAGATAATTCATCGGGAAAATGGCATTAAAAATATAAAATCTTCTAGGTGGGTCGTATATTATCTGTAACTAAAATATTTTAACAAATTAATATAGAATTCGTTGCTGAGGAACGTAAGGCATCGAGACGCACTGCATCTTTTTTTACGGAATAATAGATTTAAAAAAAAAAAAAAAAAAAAAAAATGTGCCGTCGCGCACAAAGTTAAATTCTATTTTTGCAAACTTTTAAATCTATTACTTAGAAAAAAAGAAAAAAAAAAAAAAAAAAACTTCGATTTTTTTGTTTTCACTGAACATTGAAATAATATTACTGAAATTTTAGAGTAACTGTTAAAAAGCATAATGCGTGAATCATAAATTTTAATGCAATGACATTAGTTTAAAGATAAATAAAAATAAATAAAACGGTGTTTAGGTTCCTACATATTAACATAGAAATACAAATAAACATGTACCATAGATAACGAACTGAGAGACAAATTATTAATCGTGCACGCTACAACAATTATATTTTGTCAGCCTGCACTGACACGTTGTTGCAGTGACATCTGTATAAATAAAATAGATATGCGAAAAGCGGACGTGTTAAGAAACTTACTAATAAATAAATCTTACAAATATCCCCATTAATTACATTTTACAAATTATTATTATTATTATTATTATTTTCTTTTAGACTAATGTAAAATTTTATGCTATGGTAAGTATTATGTTCTGGGGCATGTTAACTTTTGTAACACAATTTTCTTCCACCTAAGTCTCGCTCATTACATTTTAAATGATTTTTAGAAAATATATTTATCAAAATATAAAAATAAAATAATAGAAAAAATAAAGAATAATTAATACAAATAAATAAATAAAATAACATTGATAATAATAATAATAATAATAATAATGATGATGATGATGATGCAAATAGTAAATTTTAGGATGTATATATTTTCAAAAACTTCTCTTTGTCTGCCAAGATAACATACTTTAAATAGTAACTTATTAAAAAGGTAATAAAATGAAAACATTCCTAAATGAATTAGAGATTTTTCCATAAAGGATACTTGAAAGAAGAATAAATAATTATGGCATAGTTTAAAAATATTAATACGATTTTTTACAATTGTATTTAAAACAGCTTTATATATTATTATTATTTTTTAAATAAAATTATATTCCGTATATCATTTTCTGTTTCAGAATGGGTTAAATATCGAGTGCAGATATAAAAGTTTTTTTTTTTTTTTTTTTTCTCTAAGAAGATTTTTTTTTTAAGTATAGAATAATGCAGAAAGTAAAGATTCTTTCTTATTAAATCCATACTTCTTCTAATTACAACGATAAAAGAAGATTTTTTTCCCTGATAAATAAAATATCTATTTTTTCAGTTATACGCGCTTTCTTTTCTTATTAGAGTTTTCTAAGAATAACATCATTTTTACTTTAAAAGTAGTGTATTACGTGCTATTCTTACAGAAGATTAAAAGTTTCTGTTTGGTTATTAATACTTTTAGAACAAGATTAAATCTCAATGGACTCTTTATTTACCTAAGAGGATTACATGGAATGAACAAGAATATAAAAAATAGAACAATGGGATAAAAAGAAGAAACTAAGAACGTTTAGTCACGAAAAAGAAGCTAAGACGATCGCAAAAAGAAATAAAAAAGATTTGGACAAATCTAAAAGAAAGGATAGATGAAAAGGAATACAGCAACTATGTATAAACGAATATTTTTTCTTAGACTTCATTTGCGTATTCTTCATTAGTTGAAAGATTTTTTTTTTCCCAAATTCATCAAGAAAGCAGATTTAATGCTTTTACATTTTTTGCTTGCAGCTACAAATAATAATAATAATAATAATAATAATAATAATAATAAAATAAAATAAAATAAAATAAAATAAAATAAAATAAATAAATAAAATAAATAAAATAAATAAAAGGAAAATATCTCAAAACTATTCTCAACTAAGAAATTATTTTGTAGTTTTTAATGATGTTTTGTCAAAGAAATATGAAGATGGGATTAATATCGTTTTGTATTGACGAGGTTTAGAACTTTAATTTAAAAATAAAAGAGCAATTAGCGGCCTTTCAAAGATGAAACAAATGTATATTTAATTTCGTAATGTTACAATGCGTTTTAAATTTCAAGATAGAGTAGGCAAAAAGTACTTACTAACTAAAAGTATTATGATCATTTTAACAAATTTTCGAAACAGTAAGAGATATTAATACATTTAATGAAATTAATGACTAAACATACTCTACATTTTTGGTGCTAAGCTTTAAATTTGAAGTTACTACATAAAAGACTAAAGGTACAAAAGATTTTTTTTTATTTAAAACTATTTTTATTACTAGTGTTTAACAATTTTATTTTAGTTTTTCACAGTAATACATTTTAATAAAGAATGCAATCAGCTTTGGTTTTATTTTATTTTATTTTTCATTTTTTCTGAATTAATGATTTTTATAAAGAAAATTTATTAAAAACTTTAATTTTAATTGAATATCCCATTAAAAATTCTACTTCTTTTTAACCCTTAGGATTGACAACTATTTTAAGAAATTTAAAAGAATTAATTTATTTTGTATGTATTGTAGCTGTTAAAAGAAAGATTAGGAATTTGAAATAATAAGTAACTTAATGTTAAAACGATGAGGTATGTTAAAAATTAGTTTTCAATTGTCTTTCAAAGAATATTGAAGATTATACTTAAAAATAAAAAAAAAACTGCCAAAGCGATAAATGTTTAAAATTATACTTTCATGTGATTTTTAAGAAGATCGAAAGAAATTATAATGTCTTTATGTCTACAATTATCATACAAATATAAAGGTTCATGCCGTGACGTTGTATTCAGAAATATTTAGAAACTTGTTTTAAATCGAAATTATATCTCTCTTAAAAGGTGTGACCGAATTTGCTTACTCAAAAACGAACAAAATATTTTTAGCCATAATTTGAGAGGAATTTCAAGGAAAAAATCAAATTTGAGTAAAATCAGTCTTTTCTGATAAAAAATCTCTTCAATCAAAGTGATTTTTAAACTGTCAGCTCCTTTCAGAACGAATTTCGATCACTTTTCATTTAGTTCAACAAAACTGCGTAATGATGGTGCTATCTATCGATCACATTTTAAATGACACATGAAAAATAATTTTTTAGATATATGTAATTAATTAATTTATATGTTGCTTTAAAAATATGTTAAGGACTTTCGATAATTAGAAATCAAACTATCAAAGATATTTTTTTTTATTTAAATGTAACAAATGTTTTATATACAACTGACAAAAAAATAGTAGAGTTATCAAATCACGAGTGTTAGTCAGAAAAAAAAACTAAAAACGAGCGGTGAATGTCTTTTTAAAATCTGTTTCTTAAAGAAATATATGAAGTATTTATATTATGTATTTATATAATGTAGTATTTATATAATGTATACACAATGTATTTATATAATGTAGAAATTTATTTATGTCTAAAGATATTTAATATTTTTATTATAGTCATTGAAAATAATTTATTAAAATGCATGTAAAATGTTCACAAAATGTGTTACAATGTTTTAATTATAATTAAACTCATCATATCGGGAATAATATGTATAAACAAACTAGAACTAACTGTTCTTTCTACTCGTGTTTTTTTTTTTTTTTTTTTTTTTTTTTTAATTCTGCAATATTACGTAGAAGAATTAATTTTTCTAAACGATTTAAATTACACAGAATTAATTTGCAAGCTTCTAAAATGTCTGCTTGTCATAAAGTTTCTGTTTTCAAGAATTCTTCCTCAATTTTAAATCAATAGTGCTATTTTAAGGAAGTTTTTTCTGGGTTTCCCATAGCTTTATGTTATGTATAAAACAAGTAAAAAATGATAAAAAAAATATTTTCTCTCTTTGAAAATGATTGAGAATGACTATACGACCATTTTTTATATGAAATCATAGCGTAGTGGTAGCGCGTTCGTCTGCCACCAAAGGGTACCTGCGTTCGTGGAGGGAATCTCCGCCAGATTCGAATGCGATATTTTCGCGAACGCCATATTTTTTCCAGCATCAAACAGGTTCACTAAAATGTTGCCCTTTTTTCCCTCAAAGTTTCAGCTGGCTCAAATCTGAACCGCTTATAGCAGCTCAATGATTTGAGAGGATTTCTCACAACGTGAGAAATTGCCTTTCAGCATGACGATTGAGTGAAAAATGGCTCAATTTGAGAGAATTTTTCCTTTCCATTTTTAGAGAGCTGATGAGACACATGCAGAGTTTTCTGTCAACTGAATGTGGTAGCTATACGTGAAATACTAGACAATGACAAACATAGTACTAAATAAATGTTATAGCAAAATAGTAATATCGGATCTACTTCTATTAAAAGATGCATTAAAATAAAAGTCGCAGTGGAAAATAAATATATGAATAATATTCACATAAAAATATATAGAGAGTTTTTTTTTTCTTTCAAAGAAAATAAATTTTATATAAAATGTTGTCGACACTTTTATGGTCGGAAATAGTTGACAAATTACCATTTAAGAATTTGACATTATGTAGACAGGAATTAGCGTAGTCTAATTATTATATATTTATTCAGTCGCATTCAAAATCGAATGAGCTTTCACTATGTTTGAATCAACATGAATACCATAAATAACGGTAGTAAATAAATTTGAATTTTAGATATTTATTTTTTTAGAAATACACTTAGTCTTGCCATAAGTTCTGTTACAACTTTTAGTTTTGTAAATGAAAACAAACAAGAGCCCAAAGAAACCTGTCCTTTGCCCAGTGTTTATGTTTGATATATAGCTTTAAAATGCAACTCATTTCTTGTACACCTTTCATTGCAGAAAAATAGAGCGAGACATTGAACAGAACCGTCATGCAGTTATTGCTCTTCACAAGGCAGGTAAATCCAACTCTGAAATTTTCAAGTTGCTTAAATCTTCGGGTATAAACCGTATGTTTGTGTGACGCACCATAACCCGTTTCAGAGCAACCCAATTTGTCAAGGATAGGCCCCGATCAGGTCGTCCCAGGTCTTTGAGGACGAAAAATGCCATCAAAGCTGTGGAAAATCGAATTCTGAGAAATCCACTCCGAAAACAGAAAATCATGTCCCGGGAGATGAATATTTCGCCAAGATCCATGTCCAGGATAATTAAAGAAGGCCTTAAGATGAGTGCATATCGTAGAAAGACTGGATAAAGACTCACAGAGTCTCTAAAAAAAATTAGGGCTGAAAGAGCCAAGGTTCTCCTGAGCCGGTACGCTAATGATCTTCACCGCAGTATCTTGTTCTCAGATGAAAAGATTTTCAACATTGAAGAAAAATTCAACCTCCAGAACGACAAAGTTTATGCTCACAACTCTTTGGAAGCTCAGGAAAAAATTGGGAGAGTTGAACGAGGCCATCATTCAACCTCAGTGATGGTGTGGTGGGGAGTCAGTTTTGATGGCACCACAAAACTCCATTTCTGTGAACAAGGGGTTAAAACTCGAGCCAAAAACTATCAAGAAGATGTTTTAGAACAAGTAGTGAAATTCCCGAGTGGAACTCTCTTTGCCGGAAAACATTGGGCCTTCCAGCAGGACTCGGCTCCTGCACGCAAAGCTCGGACGACTCAATAGTGGTTGGCAATGAATGTTCCAGAGTTCGTTAAGGCTTCAGATTGGCCTTCAGGAAGCCCAAATTTAAACCCCCTGGATTATCGACTGTGGTCTCACCTTGAGGGGATGGCTTGCCGCAGAGGACACACCAATTTGGAGAGTCTAACATCTGCTTTGGTAAAAGCAGTGGACAATTTCCCACAAGAAGTGGTGCGTACAATAGATGATTGGCCTCGGAGACTCAGAGCTTGTGTCGAAGCAAAAGGGGGCACATTTTGAATAATTCCATTTTTGTTTTAACTTATAAAAGGTCGTAATTTAAAAATTAAAAAAAAAAAAAATTACCAATCTTGTGTTGGTAATTTTTTAGAGACATATTTTGGTGTAACAGAATTTATGGCATGACTAAGTATACTCATACATGTTAACAATCGATGGTATGTACGAATTTTATAATATTTTATTTATTATGTTTTTTTTTTTTCATATTTAAATTTTTAGAATTTAAATAAAGATATATATATTAGAAATCTTATTTGACGAAAACGGTTATCTTCTTTACATATCCATTTTTTTATTTTTTATTTTTGTAAAAGGATATTTGTTTTATATTTTTAATTATATATATATATATATATATATATATATATATATATATATATATATATATATATATATATATATATATAATAATAATAATAATAACTGTAATAAGGAGAAAATATTTTTTAATTTAATTGTTAAGATTATGTTTGTTAATTAGAACTAATTTACAAAAATTTTACAAAAGTCATTTTTAATTAAGTTATTTTATGTTTGATTACTAATTTCATGAAGCAAATTTGAGAATTTGTTTGTTTAACTCAAATTTTCATTTCAATCGATTTCTTTTTTAATATTAATTACTTGTAAAAAGATTAAGGAAGATTCCTTAAAGAACATATGCGTAATTTGAGATTTTTTTTTTTTTTTACAATATTTATTTTTTTATTTATCTATTTTTTAAATGATATAGTTAAAATATTTCTTTTACAAAAAACAAATTTTAAGAGTGAAATCTTTTTCATTATATCTAACACACACACACACACACACACAATTACACACACACTTTTTAAGTGAGGTTTCGAGGTGGCTGTCACGTGGCTGTCACACATACAGTAAGACCCCGCTTAACGCGGGGGATACGTTCCATCAAAGTAGAGCGTAATGCGAAACAGCGGGTGCACAATTTCAGGGAATCCCCGTACTGCTGCGAGCAGGGGAAATAAAAGAGCGCTAAACCGAAACAGCGCTAAATGAAACAGCGTTAAGCGGGGTCTTACTGTACATATATACTCTAGTAACGTTGTTTCTATTCGTGGATGTTGATGGACACCTTCTTCGACCTTCTTCATTCACACGCTGCCTTCCTTCAATGAACATGTAATACCAGCGACCCTCCATTTGACAACACGCAACATCATTACCATTCACGTTCTGTATTCCTTCATGGATGATGGATACACTGACCCCAACATATCTATTCATACCGGATAACAGCATTCACTTCTATTGGCGACCATGTTGTCAGCACATGTTTGTCATCAAGATAGAGACTCGAAAAACTCAAGAATAACGAATAGTAATAAGTATAAGTAATAACGAATAACTCAAGACTCGAATAACTTCGAGCACATCAGTCTGCTGTTACTGTATTTTCTTCGGCGCTCTGTGCATGAGACATTGCACCTCAGCTGATGCTCCTTACGCTGTTGAACCAACCAAAGGCGTACTTTACTATGGATATTGTTTGTTTTACCAGATGTATCTCTTTCTCTTTCTCTTTCAAAAAAAAAAAAAAAAAAAAAAAAAAAAAAAGAGGGAGAGAGAGAGAGACTGAACTTATTTTTAAAACGTCCTCGTATTATTTGCACAATGAGAACTTTCCAATACATTTCCTAAAAAGAAATATTGCTTTAAAATGTTTCTTTTGTTGTTATTCAAGGTTTATAAGGATTTAAGTAAGGACAACAATATTTTCTTCGTTATTTATTTAAATGTTAATTATATTTTAATAAAAGTTATAAAAGCAAATAAATGAGAAAATAAAAACAAAAACGACGGGAAATGCATCATGCATTCCTGTTTGAAATACAGTTATTAAAATTAATATCTTAGTTTTAGAATTATTAAAAAAAGAAAAAAAAAATGCTGTTTAGATTTAAAAAATAGTAAACGTGATATATTTAAGCAATTTATGGTTTAGATAATTTCAGTTAAAATTTTTCTGATATTTTAAAATAAGCTCTTGCATGTTCTTCTATTTGCGATCATGTTGTCAGCACATATCTATCATCAAGATTTGTACTCGAATAACCTCGAGCACGTGAGTCCGCTGCTACTATATATCTTTTCTTCGGCGCTCTGTGCATGAGTCATTGCTCCTCCTTAATGGCCCTCTTCACTTACCGTCGCTGGAAGCCCGAGCCAATGTTATTCTATGGGGAAATTTTCTTTACAAATAACTCATTAACTAATACATATTTTTAAATTCTGTTTTCACATTCAGAAAATTCCGAGCCGTTAAATTGACGGGCCTTTTTAAAAATTTTTAATACTTAATTTTGAAATTGCAAGATGAAAAAAATTCACATATTGAAAATTCGTATTTTGCAGCTTCAAAATAAAATTAAAAAAATATTAAAAAAAAAAAAAAAATTTTTTTTTTTTTTAAAAGGTCCGTCAATTTCACAGCTGGGAATTTTCAGAATGTGAAAACTGAATCTAAAAATATGTATTAGTTAATAAGTTATTTGTAAAGAAAAATTTCTCGCAGAATAACATTAGCTTCGGCCTCCGGCGGCGGTGAGTAAAGAAGGCCCTTAAGCTGTTAAATCAGCCAAAATCGTTCTTTACTAGTGATATTGTTTGTTTCACCTGTTGTACCACCTTCTCTTAAAAAAAAAAAAAAAAAAAAAAAAACTTACTTTTGAAACGTCCCATGTACTATTTGAACAATGAAAACTTTCCAGTGCATTTTCTAAAAAGAAATATTGCTTTAAGATATTTCTTTTTTTGTTGTCATTCAAGGCTTATAGGAATTTAAGTAAGGACAACAATTTTTTCTTCCTTATTTATTCAAATGTTAATTATATTTTTAATATAAGTTATAAAGGCAAATAAATCTATACATTTAAAAAAATAAGATGTTTGTATGTGTGTCTGCGTGTCTTGTGTATGTATGTCTGGAGTATTTTAGCAAAACGGATGATCGCAGAGCTACACAAATTTGCATGGAGGTTCGTCATGACCTCTAACGATGCACCTTGAAGTCCGATTTCCGTATTTTTGATCAGTTTTCTTTTAATTAGTTTTTTTTTTTTTTTTTTTTTTTTTTTTTATTGGATTTTGCCATAGTGTTTCCATGTCAATCTAACAAACAAGGCGTTTCCATTTGACAAAAAGTGTGAGATATTTTTTATGTTGGTCAATGGCTCAGTCGGTTAAAACGTAATGCAATGGTCGTGCGTTCGATACTCGGTGGTGGTTGTGTTACATTTTTTGCAGATAATTAATTGATAAGATGTCAATTGCAAAAGGAAACATTTCATTGTCTACACAGTATCCTAAGAAATTGTGATTCGATTTTTAAAAGCTTTCTTTTAGTTACTAAAACACACAAAAGAAAAATTTAACTGAAAAAAAAAATATATTGGAGCTCTAAAAATCATAAAATAAATGTTTATTCTTGAAGAGATATGACTATAAAAATCGTGTCATCAATAAGTAAATTTTAAAGAAAAATATGGACGTTTCACATTTGCAAGATATGAAATATTTTAGCTAATCAAAATATTTTAAAAAGCATTCGAGAGCAACATTTGAGATTATTTTTATATTTGTTAGATTTTGGATTTTTTTTTTTTTTTTATTAATTAAAATATGAAAATAATTTCCTTATGATAGCTTGAAACTTAGCCATTTAAATATTAGTTTTAAATTTAATTTTTTCCAAAAACATTTCCAGTCATTGTTTTCGACAGAAAAAGAAATATATTTTCACACGAATAATGAAATTTTGGTACTGAATAATGAAACTAAAATATTTTATAGATGTTGAGATACAGTCATCTTTGGAATCGTAGTACCTAATTAATAACAAATCTGCCTTTTGCCGATAAACACCCAAATTAAAGTATCCGGAATAGACCTTTCTACAGGCAGTGGTAACCTGGACCCATTGCAGTGTGGGAGGGAAAAGGCCTGCCGTAGGCAGCAGGTACCCGAAGCAAGGTTTAGGGAGATTTCAATGTAGTTTTTTTTTTTTTTTTTTTTTTCTTTTAGTTTTTATTTATAATGTGATATAAAAAATAAACAGTGATCCAATTATTTTTGAAAAATCATTTAAATATAGTGACAAGCGAAGCGGGCGTAGCCTGCTAGTGAGCAAATAAAAATAAAAACGACGGGAAATGCTTCATGCATTTCTGTTCGAAATACATATATTAAAATTAATATAATAGTTTTAGAATTATCAAAACTTAGAAAAAAAAAGTTCTGTTTAGATTTTAAAAATAATAAACGTGATATATTCAAACAAATTATAGTTCTTATATATAGGTCTTATAATAGATCTTCTCAAATATAGGTCTTATTGTATTTAAAAAAAAATTTTCAAATTATTCAGGCAACTTTCACTGTACCACTGCTTGAAACTCATCAAACTCGACCAAACTTTTCAAGTAACAAGCTTATATTAACTTCAAAACACAGCATTTAATTTGCCGGAAGCGTTTGATAAGATACATAGACAAAGGTCAAAATTTAAATAATTGACATTAGTATTCAGGAAACCTCAAAACGTGTAAATATACAAATAAAAACAAGCGTTAAATATTTAACTTTAAACTAACTTTATTTACCGAATGTGTATGGGGAATTTATGAGGTCAGTTTATATTTGATATTTTAAAATATAGTTTGCTGTTATACATAAAGGAAAAGAAAAATCCATTTTTTAAATTATAACACGTAGGGTATTAGACCCAGAGCAACGCAAGTCACAGCATACGGCAATTAAAATTCAAATATGCTAAATATCTTACGAGTGAGTACTTTTTCTTAATAATTTTTAACTATGCATGCGCAAGCTTTATAAAAATTTCATTTGCATAATTTAATAGCCAAAAACGTTCAGCTACTTATATAAAATTCTCACACAAATGTCGATCCTCTCAAAATTAAAGTCGAACTATAAGGTGCTTTACTCATGTTTCTATTTTAATTCAGTCAATGCCTAATGGTAATAAAGTAAATAAAAATTAATAAAGCCCCCTAATCATCTTCTTTTTATTTTGAAGAGAACTGAAGTTCTGTTGATTCTATAACTCTTATCTACTTGAATTTACACGATATATATTTGGAGTTTTCATATAAGTAGCTCAATACTTTTGATTATTAAATTATGCAAATGAAATTTTTTATAAAGCCTGCGAATGTGTAGCTAAGAATTATTTAGTAAAAATGCTTATATTTCGTAAGGTAGTTAAACATTTTTGCATTATGATTGCAGTGTGTTGTGTCTATTGTAATATGTCAATTTCCTATAATTGGCTAATACCCTACGCGATATAACTTAAAAAGTGGCTTTTTTTTATTTTTTTATTTTTTAAAGAAACCGTTATGTTTCCGACTTTATAACAGAGATGCATTGGAAATAGTTACAATTATCCAATTATAGGTACATTTTTCCATTCTTAATAAGTAAGCACTAAAAGTAAAATATCAATAATAAGTAATTTATATTCCACAATTTTTAAATACTTACAGAAATGCCTTCAAAATAAAGGCTGTTCCCAGAAAATTGGAACATTTTTTAAGCTTAGCCAAAGTACCTTTCACTCATTACTTTTTAAGGAATGATGCAAAACATAGTGATTTTTCTTTAATTTTTTACTGTTCCCCTTTTCCTCTTCAGGTAAAAAAAAAAAAAAAAAAAAAAAAAAAAAAAAAAAAAAAAGCTGAAATATTTGAGGTATAATAGGTTCTTTATACTACCAAAGTTTCATGATTATTTCTAAAGAAATTTCCTAGATATTTTACAAAACGTCTAAATTCTAAAGTGTCCAAATACTTATTGGTAAGTAGTGTTCAAACATTATATTTAAATGTCTTAATTGCTAGAAACTGTCCTGCAATTTCAAGTTATTATTAACACATTGTTTCATGATTATGTCACAATTTTTATATACACATATCCTTTAAAAGTAAGTATGAATTGTTGATGAAACATTAGTTTTTGTTTCATTTCATTTTTTACATTTTTAATTTGTAAAAAAGCGTTAAATGTTTTCTTTTTCTATTTTTTATTATTTTATCTCATAAGGATATTTTAAATTATTACATATTTTATTAAAAATAAATTCATTATTATGTTAAATATTATTGCTTTTTTTTATTTTGAGACATGTTGCCTATTAAAAACAGTATGTATGTAATTCATTAGCAAAATCAGATATTTTATGGAAATTTATAAATTGATATTATAACTGCGTCGCAGGAATCCTCTACATTAGCAAAATACTTCGTGCTCAATGATCCCTGAAATATGAATTTATTGCAGCTTTGTTCAGTTGAAAACTTTTGTAGGAATAAGCGACTCATATTATTTGTTATAATTCATAATCTGCACACCTGCAAGCATAATAAATTCATCCCTTTAATTCAGAATGCTTCCGAAATTTTTAAATTATAAGAAAATTTCTGCGTTAAACTTTCTTGTGGGAAAATATATTTAAATAAATAACTCTTCCATATTATTTTACTTTTGCCATTTATTATTTATGACAACGCCTTGTTAAAATTCTGTACTATATTATCTAATGAAATGTAATACATATGGACAATAGGTGATATTTGACATTACTTTATATAGGACAATACTTGATAGGTGATACAGGACAATAGGTGATATAGGGCAATACTTGAATGTAATGATAGTTATTCAACATATTTTTTCAAATATTTTACCCTAATAATTTATTAATTAATAGAATATGTAGAAAAATCTCTTTAAAAGTAGGTTCGAATGTAAAAAAAGTTCAAGTTTGTTTGTATTACATATTATTTTCAACAGTAATTGCAGGTGATATTTTCAGTATAGTTAATCGCTTAAAATTACTAGAAAACTAGCAAATCTATTGCTGTTAAAAAATTCCACTTTAAAAAGAAATTTAGGACACAAACACCCATGATGTATATTTTTGATGGTACAATAATTCAACTAATTTTAATTTTTTCTGAGTAAGTGCATGTAGACATGTGTAAATGTATGTATTAAAATTCAAGAATACTCAAAAATACACAAATATAATTTAATTACTCAAATTTTTATTACTTAATTTTTAATGAATACTCTATTTCTTTTCCCAGTATTTTAAATTATATTTGTAGCATATTTTTAAATATTTAAAAATTGTAAACTGCGATATGCTTAGTTAAAATATTTTAATTAAGTAAGCAAATGCATAATTTAAAGGGAGATTAATATACTTTTCAGTAATATTTAAAAGATTAATTAAAATTAAATTTGTAACTTTTTTTAGGGGTTTACTTTCATTTTAATGCTTGGGGGGAAAATCTAATAATTTCATGATTTATAAAACATATGCAAAATCCCATATAGTGAAACTACTGTAAAAATAAAAATAAAGTGCATTAATTTTAAAATATTGTCAATAATTAAATAAAAGTGGAATGAAACAAAAAGTAACATTATTTCCTTTATCTTTTTTTTTTTTTTTTTTTTTTTATGCTCCTTTTCAAGGAAGTATGTTTGAACAGAAATTAAAATACAAGATAATGGGACACAAAAGAAAAAAATCTTCTATTTTCATTTACAATAAAATAAAAAAGTATTTTTCAGAAAAGAAATATAAGGTACCTTCTAAAACTTTAATATAATAAACTAAGATCTTCCTTATAAATACATAAAACAATAATTTTTTTTTTCGGTTAAAAAAAAAAAAAAAAAAAAAAAAAAAAATGTGTTCAAATAACACACGTATTCAGAGAAAATTTATCTTCTCATTTAATAATATTCGCTTTGTAAGTAAGAAATAAAACATTCGTTAATATATTTCTTTTTTTATTTCGTTATTTTTTTTCTTTTTTCGTAAAACACAGTGAAATATTCTTACAAGTTATATTAATAACTATTTATTAGAAATTGAAATAGATACATTTTTCAAATAAATATCAAATAAACTAACATGATTAAAGAGAAACTATGTAATATTTATTAATTATAAAAGTACCGGTTTTTATTAAAGTATTTTTCATGTTATTTCATTTAAATTCCCTTTTATACTACAAATTAAAAATATTTTGCAGTTTCGTTATAATTAACACAAGTATATTTTTATTATATAAATACAGATACTTCAAACCTCTACTTTAATAATTTAATATATGCATATAAATAATCTAAAATATTTTTGAAAATTAGTTTGTTGCTCCTGTTCCTCGGTCTGATTTTTCCTACGGTTTAAATATAAAGGAAAAAAAAAAAGATGTGTATATATTTTTGTTTTTTAATTGTAAAGAAAAATTGCAAGGCAATTTTTTATTAAATAATTAGAAAAGAAAAGAAATTAAATAAGTACATTTTCTACAGTGCGTTGCATGAATATAAACGCACCTTAGCTTTAAGAATTAGAATGGTATATAAGAGTAATAAAAAAATATGAATAGGTGACACTTGATGCAAACTGTATGTGTATTATTCAAGAAATGAAATTACGAGTCAAAAGAATGAAAAACCAATATGATTTTTAAAAAAATAATTTTATTGAATTTATGACAAATATACATTTTGCATGAATTTAAACGCACATGTAAAAAATAAATAACTGAGTAACAAATACTGTATCTAATACTTTGTAAAACCATCATGGGCTTCTAGAACAGCCAGTAAACACCTTGGCATTGACTGATATAGTGGAATGAGGTCATCCAAGCTGATTGTCTTCCAAGCTAACAGAATGGCCGATTTTAGTTAATCTTTCGTGTTAAACTGCCTTCCGTTTGCGTAAACACAGCGAACCAGATTACTCCATACGACCTCCATTATGTTTAAATCGGAGCTTTTTCAGGGCCAATCCAGAACTTTCATTTTATTGTCATGGAACCATTTTTTTCACGATATGTGCTGTATATACAGATGCACAATCTTGCTGAAAAATATACTTTCTTCCAGATTTTTTGACTGCTTAACGGCGAGGTTCCTTGTGAGCATCTGTACATAATCTACAGAGTTCATACTGTTCTCCACGAACTCTAACTCGAAAGTCCCTTTAAAACCTATGGCTGCTCACACTATGACAGACCCACCTCCAGATTGACGTTTTGAACAGTACATTTCTTCGGTTATCATATCGTGCCAGTAGATATGAAATCCGTACCGGCCATCGGGATTAAACATTTTTCCTCTAAGAAGATGACTTCTTCCCAATTAAGTCGATCTAGAATCCATTTTCTTGCCCTTTCCAACCACATATCCTTGTGCCTTTGAGTGAGGGGTGGTTTCGACTTCATTTTCTTAAATTTAATGAATGTTGCAGCTTTGGTAGTTCTCCATATGGTTGTCCCATGAACAACCAGCTTGTATGGAGCCTTTACCTTTGCACAGGAAATATTCTTATTCTTTGCAGTGTTGCATATTCGACATTTGTCGTAACTGGTGAGCTTTCCTGTTCGCTTCTTATACGCTTTTTTCCCATAATTTGCTCCTTTCTTTATATAATTTCGCATAAGACTCTCACTTCTTCCGATTCAGTGCCCTATTTCGCGATTGCTAAAGCCTTTACCACGCATAACGTCGATTTTTATCCTCTCGTCTACTGTCAATGTTTTTCCTCTTGCCACCCTGTACAAACTCCGTAAATTTTGCTCTCAAGCATTAAAACTGATTTTAGAGAATTTTAGCAACACGACTATTTGTGTTTTAATTTAATTCCGGTGGCTCTGTTAAATTTTAAACACAAAATACAGAGTGCGTTTAATTTCGTGCAACAAACGAAAAACAGTGAAAAATAAGAAAATGCTTAAACATTCATTACATAAGCTTGCATGAGCCTAAACATACTTCCTCAAAGTACCTTATTCAGTTGTTAGTCAAATGCAATAACTGTAAGTCGCATTCCTTCTTTTAAAATTTTAAAAATTCTATTTCTGATTATTGGAAAATGTGCGTTTATATTCATGCAACGCACTGTATTATTGATGTCGCATATAATCTGTAGTTTTTAAATGACTGTTTATGAATTCTAGTAACTTGGCTTGTAATTAATTAATTTTTATTTATTACTTAATATTGTGTTCAAGTAACTCCTAATACTTATTTTGGCGCAGCATGTCCCACTGTGGAACTTGCGCCATTAAAGGAAACCAACCTAATAGTCATTTCAAAGATGTTTCAGCAAATCTCGAAAGTGCTTACTTACGCTTGTAATCAATCTTCGCAGGTATTTCGCATGCTCGGTAAGTCCCTTTTTGTCTTTACTTACTTCTTATCTTCTCGGTTATTTTACATCTCTGTAAATGTACTTTCCTATTGTCGATGTTCAGTTTTTTCCACTGATTCACTAAACTGTAAAAATTACAATATTTTTGATAAATAGTGGGTGAAAGAAAATTTCTTGGATACACTTTATTAATAAAACTTGAATCATTAGAACACAGCATAGAGTTTGAATTATCTTGAATTTAATATAATAACTCTTGATATATATAAACAAAAAATAGAGGCATCAATTATTAACGCCACTTTAACTTTCAAAAACGCAATTTATATATAAAAAAAAGGTGAGTTTCTAAATGAAGTGTGTATACATTTAAATTACCCTGAAAATAATTGGCAATATAGAATAGTAATCATTACCGAATAATGCAAGCGTTATAAAATATTGTTATAATAGAAGCCATACTTTATTCAATTTAATTAAATGCATTATGAGTGTGAATGTTTCTGTTTATATAGAATATGATGAAATTAAATCTCAGTTCTCTATTCTGGAAGTCTGCAGGGACTAGAAATGTAAGAATGTTCTTTCATACTGCATTTACCAATGTAGTGCCGAAATGTTTACCATTCTAAACGTCAGATTTTAAATGCAAGTTTCGAATCCAGGTTTAGATAAGGTTGTCCCAATCAATTCGAAATCCACTTTATATAATATATGTAAGCGTAATTAAAGCAAGTGTTTTAAACGTGAACTTAAAGCGACATATAAAATGAAACTATTCATCAGCAATTGTCAGAATCAAAAAGTAGCGATTAGGAAAAAGAAGCGTATTTTAGCACTAAACGTAGTAAGTTCTAAAAATCATATTTTAAACTTTTTTTTTCGGTGTTTAAATATCAAACGCTCTTATGTACAGTCAAGTGTAAAATGAAAGTTTTCTTTATATTAAAGTGATAATAATATTTATCAGGATTTTTCTATAACGTATTATGATAAATATAATATAATGTTCTAAACAGCAAATGTTTTATTAAAATGTTATTATCAAAAATAGATATTTTTCCTAATGAAAAAGTTATGTGTATTTACTTCTTTTGAACTCTGAAATATCGAGCAAAATCTTGGATTTGCAGAATATTGGTAATATTAAGTTTCAATCCAATGTAAAATTTAGATTGAACTTAAAATTTAATAAATATTTTTTTCCATAAAATACAGAGAAAATGTAACTAGGAAATTTTACCAGTGATGTATGTTTTTATAAAATGTTTTCGAATTTTTGTGAAGAAAATAAGAAATTCTTACACATACAAGGAAGTTGTGATCATTAGTTTTATTTCACACTGTATATATATATATATATATATAATTTATAAAATAACTTAGATGTATTGTCTAAAAAGGATTTTTTAGACAATTGTGTTATCTTTGATGTATATAACATTGATTATTATAACTTTAATTTGCATTTCGGTGGGATATTCATAGAGTATACGTGAAAAAATTATATAAGGTAATTTCTGATGGAACAGCATAAATTTTTATATTTTTCAATTTGTAACGAAGATTTTTTTTTTCGAATGGTTAAATACTTTTATATATCTGATATTTAACCTTTCGTGATCGAATAATTTATGATAGTCTAGAAAAGAATAAAATTTTTGGTTCCTTTACAAATACTTTCTCAGTCTGTACTTCAAAGTCGAAGGATTCTTTATTTACCTTAGAGGATTATATGGGTAATACAAAAAGGAAAAAGGAAAAGAAAGACGAAGAAAAAGAAAATTAAATTGGAAAAGTTTAGGGATGTTTATCGGAGAATATAAAAGAAAATCTAGAATAACACAAAGGCGAAAACGCGACAGAAAAAAAAATAATAAGAAGAAAAAAGGGTAAAATTTTATGTATATTTTTCTTAATAAGATTTTTTATTTTCCGAACACTATAGTGAGAAAAGTATTGTAATCATGTCAAAAATCCGAATTTGAGATTTTGATGTTTCCATACGTTTCGAGGTCCCTGAGTCCGTTTCCACTATTTTTACGATGATATATGTACGTGTGTGTATGTATGTGTGTATGTGTGTGAGTGAACAAGCTAGCGTCTAAACGCTTTCTTCGAATAAGCTGAAATTTGATACGTATATTGTAAGTCACCATAGTAGGAACCCTATAGATTTTGGTGAATCTAGCACTTATAGTTTTTTTTACAGAGACACCAGGAAAAATTCTTTACCATTATGGCCTACGGGGCCAAATTTTTAAAAGTGCGATAGCGTCTAAACGCTTTATTAATCTGAGCAAAAAAATTGTACAAATGTTATAGGTCACAGCTGCACGAACTGTATAGAATTTGGTGAATTTAGCACCTACAGTTTTTTTACAGGGGCACAAAGAAGAATTTTTTATCATTATGGCCTATGGGACCAAATTTTTAAATTTGCGATAGCATCTAAACGCCTTATTCAATTGAGCTGAAAATTTATGTGAATATTATAAATCACTGTTGCACTAAATATAAGCATTTTGGTGAATCTAGCATTTATAGGTTTTTACAGGGACACAACGAAAAATTCTTTATCATTATGATCTATGGGCTCGAAGTTCAGTAGCGTTAAATAAAACATCGTGTAATATATGGAGAAAAATACTCAAACATTTTATTATGGTTTCATCTTTTTTGTTTGTTTAACAACTCCTCTTTCTTTACTTTATCTACAAAACTGTTAATTACTCAATTTTCGGAAAGTCGAGCGGAGTCATTCCAGATTTTTTTTTTTTTTTTTTTTAATTATTATTATTATTTATCGTCATTAGTGAAAAAGTTAAGTGTTAAGAAAAATGTAAATATGTTTTGTTTTTACAGATAAAAATGTTTCAATGCACATGACAAAAGAAAATCAAGAATAACAAAAAAGCTTAGACAGTACCTATAAATGAAATGTAGATGAAAATGAAATCATACTTGTTTTTAATATTATTGTTTGTATGGTCATTAGTAAAGAATATAAAATGAAAAAAAAATATATTTAATTTTTTTTTATTATAGCGGATTAAATTATTTTTATTATCTTTTCACTTTATGCTATTTTTGAATGAAATTGATTTAATAATTAATTCTTATTTAAAAAATATATAAATTAGAAAATTTTTAAAGAGATACAAATTAATTTGAATTAAGATTTTTATTTGCATTTAATTTTTGTTGAAGAACATGAACCATGGATGAATATTTTATGCTTCTTGAAATAATAAGTAAGCTGTGACGTTACACCGTCATTAATATAAGCAATATAAGTGAAAAAAATTTCTGCAAGAAAAATTATGAATACTACATGACTTATTTCATTATCATGCTCCTCCTAAATCAAAGTCTAATCGATAACGTGAATTTAATCAATTAGTCAAAATTATCTTTTTCAGAATTAAAATTATATCTTTTTCTAAGCGTTTGTTGTCTGTGATGTCTCAATTCCCATAACTGAATTTTGTTATTATCTATAAAAGTTCCTTTTTAAGACACCTCTGGATAAAAAGAACCTTCAGTTGTTACATAAAATGAATTTAAATATCTAATAACAGGAGACTTGGTGTTGGAATATTAAAACCCGAATAAACTATTACGTCAGAAACGCCAAAGAAAAATATTTGAAATGCATACAGCTGTTTCGGTAGCCTTAAGCGTATCGTCTTCAGTACAAAAAGAAAAGCAGTGAAGACGCTTCTTTGAATACTTCTTTTTGCACTGAAGGCGGTACGTTTAAGGCTAGCGAAAATACTGTATGTATCTCAAATATTTTTCTCTGGCGTTTCTGACGTAGTAGTTTATTCGGGTTTTAATTTAAATATCTCTTGCAAAACCAACGTAGTTAGAATTGAAATAATCAGTATTTTTCGAACTCTCATTATTTTAATAATCTCCTTTAGATACAGTATGTTTTTATAATCTCTATTTAATCGTTTCTTTATAGGTTAACTTATTGAAGCAAGAAAAGGACTCATATCCTTGCACCAATATTAACTTTTCAATAAATATTTATATAAAAAAATTTAATTACATATGTTACAGTCGGTAACAAAAGTGTCCGAACACTAGCAAAAATTCCTATGTAAAAAAGTATACTTTGTACGGTTTTGTTAAATAAATCCTTGTCGAATCCTGTTCTTACACTGAATAAGAACAGGATTCGACAAGGATTTATTTAACAAAACCGTATGAAGTGTACTTTTTTTACATAGGAATTTTTGCTAGTGTTCGGACACTTTTGTTACCGACTGTACATGCTCTTAAACATTTTTTTTTCTTCTGGAAAGTGTTTTTATTTAATTTTTTATTAATTTATCAAAAAGAAATTTACAAATTAATATAATTCTACTTTATATTGTATAACTTATTACACGTTTAACATAATTGTTTCGTTCTATTTTTTACAATGCTCATAAATAGCATTTCTTTCATATAAAATATTTCTATATATTTGTTTCTCAGAAAAGATAAATAGATGAGGTTTTTATACAATTAGACAAGAAAAAAATTGCTAATACTACTAATAATAAATTGAGTTCCATGTAAAATAAATTCAAATTGAAATGTACATTAGACATCTTAGTACAGTGATAATCTCATTTAGATATTTATAAAGAAATACCTGAAATTTTAAAACAAAAGATCATAAAATGAGAAATCAATATAAATGATTACTTTAATCTCGTTTTGAAACCACACAAAATTACAGAAAAATACAGAAAAGAAGAGTTTACCAAGAAAATACGTGTTTAATAAAACAAGAGGAGCGTTTAGGGATGGATAAATTTTGTATTCATAAAAAAAAAAAAAAAAAAAAAGAGTTATAATCGACACAAACTAGGAGTATTAGCCAGAAAGTGCAAAATATTCTTGCCGTAATTGAATAACTTTATTTTATTTTTTCATTTCGTTAAGCTAAAATTGAAACTTTAATTTTTTATAAAAAATCAGTTTTGTGTGAAATTGTAAATTTATATTTACATATACTTTATGAATTATTATTATTCTTATTTTTTTTTTTTTTTTTTTTTGTATATGGTAAGTTATAGACATAAATATAGAGAATTTTGCTAAATCACATTATATTGAAAATTACTAAAAAATATTTGACAAGAACAACTTCTATATCAACAAAATACTTTTCAGTCCTACATTTTTTTTTTAAATTAGGCATTCGATTAGTTTTTATGTAATATATTATTGTGAATAATATGTATAAAATACTGTCACATATAAAAGAAAATACTAACATTTCATGTTACATTGCTGCAAATTAGAATTTATTATGTTTCACATGGGCACGATAATTTCCAAAAATAAATGAATAATATTGTATATATCTGATAGAATGGAGTAGAAGGCTGATTTTTACCAACTATGTGAATTATACCAGAGCCGGGAATCGAACCCCGGGCCTTCCGCTTAGCGCGCGGATGCTCTAACCACTCAGCTACCCTGGCTGATAACCAGCTCGGCACTTCTCACATAATTTAAGTTGGCAAGGTCACCGAGTCTGCATTAAAGCAGCTATATCAAGTGACAAATTTGAACGTGGCATAACTCCAGACGGCCACGAAATTATACTTCAGAAATTTAATTCATCAACCTGGAAATTAATTTCTGATAGAATGGAGTAGAAGGCTGATTTTTACCAACTATGTGAAAAATACCAGAGCCGGGAATCGAACCCCGGGACTTCCGCTTAACGCACGGATGCTCTAACGCGCGGATGGTTAGAGCTTCCGCGCGTTAAGCGGAAGGCCCGGGGTTCGATTCCCGGCTCTGGTATTTTTCACATAGTTGGTAAAAATCAGCCTTCTACTCCCTTCTATCAGAAATTAATTTCCAGGTTGATGAATTAAATTTCTGAAGTGTAATATTGTATATAGTTAATGATTCGTTTTGCTTCATCCATATTTGTCGCCTTTAGAGTTAGTTTCTCTTAATAATTTAAAATTCAACATTTTCTTTCTTTCTTTCTTTTTTTTTTATCGTATTGCGCTAAATTTAGATCTACCACAATTAGCTTGTGGCTGAGTTTTTTAATGTTATTATTCAAATCTCATTTTAGTTTTGTATTTTTGTTTTCGATTAAAATGCTGGATTCTTTAGCGCAATAATTATAATGTTTATTAATTTATGGCAGGCTATAGAGTTGTTTCCGACATATTTTTTCTTTATTTAGTGTAGTAGATTGAATAGATGTGGTATGAGTGTGTATTGTGTATTAAAGTTCTTCGAGTATTTTTTGTCTGTATTTGATAATACATTTAGATTCAGATTTCATTATTTCATAAAATAGAAATTAAAATTAATTTTACAAATTCATATAAATATTTTTCCATTTCAGTATAAATAAAGGACTTTTTGAAATATATATATATACATATATATTTGCAACTGTATCATGTTTTTTGATTTTCTAAACGTCTTAAAGATCTATTTGTCATCTTATAAATTGAATTTCAACTGAAAAAAAAAATAAATAAAAGTTAATTTTTATCATTTCAGAAATGAAATTATTAGAAGTAATTTTTTTTCATCGTTAATTCTGGTGATAACTTTTTTAGTACTAGTACAATTTAAGGAGTAAACTCTAGGATAAAATTGAGAATAAATAAAAAAAAAAAAAAAAAAAAAACTCATAAAAAAAGTTTCAAGTATATTTTCTGATAAGTAGTAAAAATCAAAATTTGAAAAACAGTATGCACTAATAATAAGAAGTTTATAAATGATTATTCTCATTACAATAATTAAATTGACTTGAGTAAATTAAAAAAATATAATGAAATGTTAAATCTATTTCAGATTTTTTTTTTTTTTTTTTTTTTTTTTTTTTTTCGATACTACAAAATATAGCATTTAAGACTGGCATTTTACACTTTTCGTTTTTCTCTTTTCTGCAAACTTTTTATACAATGAAAATAGAATTTATCATTTATCATTTTGAATTTCATTTTGAAACGTTACCAGGAATAGCCTTAATTAGAATTAGGAAAAACCGAAATAGACTTGTAAGTTTTAAAAAGTGCACTTCCGCACACATATATATTTTAAAAATATCTCAAAGACCTACCACAAATACCTTTGATCAGGAAAATTTAAAATAGACTTGAAATTATTAAAAAATAATTTTTATTTCCACCAATATTTAAAAGTAATCCGTACAATAAGTTCTGTAAAGAAATTAAACAAAATGAAATCATTATTTAAAAAACACCCTTACTGCATAATGAAGGACAATGCTTGATTTATATTTCAACATGGTTGCCACAATTGTTTAAGAATTTCTCTGAGCACGAGCCCTCGTCGTAGAAAAATTTACATGCCATTTGCGGACGTGCCAATTGTGGGCAGAGTCACTGAGGAATGAAATTGTCAGTCACTGAATGAAGACTTTTTTAAGAAATAACGAACGCCATAACAGAAAAGGTTTATGAAAGAAAAGCGACACAAAGTAAATTTGGGCGATAACTGTAACAATAATAATTATTATTAATAATTATATAATAGAAATTATATATAATAATATAATAATAATAGTAATAATAATAATTATTATTATTATTATTATATCTGAAGAAATATTCTATTAATATATATACATATATATATATATATATATGTATGTATATTATTGGTGCATATATTGAAAAAGTATTAGAATTCAAAGAATGACATGAGCAGGAATATCTGTAACTTGTACTGTAGCTCATGTTAGAAAAAAAAAAAATGAGAGAGAGAGAGGGGAAAATGATTTTATTATAAAAAAATATTTTAATAATAAAGTATTTATTTTAGTTATCGGAAAACTGTATTGCTCAAATTTTTAAATGCATTTGTCCTAACAGACAGAATAAATAAAGTTTATTTACGGCTTAGTTAAAAAAAAAAAAAAAAAAAAAAAAAAAAAAAAGTTATTTAACAAATACTTTAAATTAGGGAAACCTATAGAGTACTAAATAACAAAATCATTGCAATTTTTAACTAGGAAGAGATGAAGCTTATAAAGATTACCCTCAATTTTGACGATACATTGAGGAATATCTTGAATACAAGCATTTAAGAGAATAAATTTGGAGCGACCTAAGTCTTTAGAAACGCTACCTGTTACAGGAAAAGAACACTGATATTTAATAAAATTAGGAATAACTTCATTATATTTACATTTTTGAAGAAATTTCAAATGGTTAAAAAATTTAACGCGTTTACGTCTAATTTTTGAAAATTTGTCTAAATGGGTGGTGTGGTAAAAAGGGTAAAACAAAAGGGAAATATAAGGCTAAAACAGTTCAAATGAATACAAAAATGTAAAAAATAAAATAAGGAACTACAACTACAGACTGACAAAAAAGTAAAAGCATGCTGAAAAATAAAAGTAGAATTATCCAGAAAAATAGGATCGTGGTCAAACTATAAAATATCAAATCCAGAATAAGATAAGCACAATACTATATAAAAGAACTGGTGTATAATCAATATTTAAAATTAAAAAACTTCTTAACACATCATAAAATTAACGGATGCACTACTGGTTTCTTCTTCATGTGCAAAATGCGTGTTACTTCTTTGGAGGCAAAAGCAAGACTGAAATCAGGGCAAAATCTAAAGAGGGAACAGCAACATGATCAACCAATAGAAACCAGCCTGTAAAATAGGGTGGTTCGAAAAAAACTTTTTTTTTTATTTCAGATCGCTATAGTTCACACAAGTTGCCATTGGTGTAGACATGAAAAAAACACTAATTATTATTTTTTTATTAATTTGTCTTCCGGTCGCGCAATGCCATAGAAGTTAGCAAAAAATTGTAAAAAACCTTAATTTTTCATAATTTTTTAAGCACGCCAGATGGTTTTAATTGCGTTCCAATCCCATGAATTAACTACTAACAGTATGTAAAATCAATATATATGCACTTATTTTACATTTGTTTCATATCTTCCGGTCGCGCAACATAGTACAAAATGAGTAAAATTAGTAATTTTTGCAAAATTTCAAAGTTTGACTGTTTAGTACATTTTAATCATACGACCTTCAGAGATGCTATAGTTTAATTCTATTCCAATAATCTATTTAAAATCCAAGCATATAAGATAAACGTGGCTATAAAATAGACGTGGCGTACATGACGAATGCCAGCGATGCGCGCGCAGAGCAGCCAGTCGCAGCCATTATCGTTTCCCGCTATTTCCTTCAGTCTGCTCATGCCGCTAGCTCGAATCAGTACTAGATTGTGTTGTACTTAAGTTCTTATTTTTCTGTCTACTTTTGCGTTCAGTGTTTGTACTTGAATACGACAGTTATTGATACAATGGATGTGCCAAAGAAAGTTGGTATAGGTACAATAAATAGAAAAGATTTTGAGTGCCCTATTTTTGGTCACCCATGAGACTTGTTACACAACAAGCTTCCTACTCATGAAGATGTCCTTCGCTGCTGCTTTCAACAGAGATTCAACCTAGCTGTGACAATAAACAACAAGAGTGTATCTTTTTCAAGAGTAGCCTCAACAATGGCAAAGAAAATTATCGGTTTATATGACAAAGCCTCGATCAAAACTGTTAAGGAGTACAGAGTTATCCAGCTAATTAGTTCTTATTACGAATCATACAGTAAACTCAGAAAGTCGTTTCATCGTGATAAAGATAAACCAACATTCAAACTTAAACTTGACAATTTCAAGAAGAAAGGATGCTCTCTTTTTGATATCGCGGCGTGTAAATGTGTAATTGTTGCTAATGACTGTTCATGTAAGAAATCTTCAGATACATGTGTATGTCTCTAAGTGTGAACTGCATTTGTGAAAGAAGAAAAAAAATTCCACCTTTGGAATTAAGGTTCATGTACTTGTACATTTACACGCCGCGACATCAAAAAGGGAGCATCCTTTCTCCTTGAAATTGTCAAGTTTAAGTTTGAATGCTGGTTTATCTATGTCACGATGAAACGACTTTTTGCGTTTACTGTATGATTCGTAGTAAAAACTAATTAGCTAGATGATTCTGTACTCCGTAACAGTTGGGATCGAGGCTTTGTCATATAAACCGATAATTTCCTTTGCCGCTGTTGAGGCTACTCTTGAAAACGATACACTCTTGTTGTTTATTGTCACAGCTAGGTTGAATCTCTGTTGTAAGCAGCAGCGAAGGACATTTTCATGAGTAGGAAGCTTGGTGTACAACAAGTCTCGTGGGTGACCAAAAATAGGGCACTCAAAATCTTTTCTAGTTATTGTACCTATACCAACTTTCATTGGTACATCCATTGTATCAATAACTGTCGTATTCAAATACAAACACTGAACGCAAAAGTAGAATACGGACTTTAGCACAACACAATCTAGTACTGACTAGAGCTAGAGCGGCATGAGCAGACTGAAGAAAATAGCGGGAAACGATAATGGCTGCGACTGGCTGCGCTGCGCGCGTATCGCTTTCATTCGTCACGTACGCCACGCCTATCTTATAGCCACGTTTATCTTATATGCTTGGATTTTAAATATATTATTGGAATAGAATTAAACAGCATATCTAAAAGTCTTATGATTAAAATATACTAAACAGTCAAACTTTAAAATTTCGCAAAAACTACTAATTTTACTCATTTTGTACTATGTTGCGCGACCGGAAGATATGAAACAAATGTATAATAAGTGCATATATATTGATTTTACAAAATTTTAGTAGTTAATTCATGGTATAGGAACGCAATTCAAACCATCTGGCGTGCTTAAAAAATTTATGAAAAATGAAGATTTTTCACATTTTTTTGCTAATTTCGATGGCATTGCGCGACCGGAAGATAAATTTATTGAAAAATAATAATTAGTGCTTTTTTCATGTCTATACCAATGGCAACTTTTGTGCACTATAGCGATCTGAAATGTTAAAAAAAGTTTTTTTCGAACCACCCTACTGTAAAACCAATCAGAGAGGATCACAACCAAACAACAACAACAAAAAAAAAAAAAAAAAAAAAAAAAAAAAAAAAAGCAAAACACGCTCAAAAATTGGAGAGAATGAATTTCAAGTACTTCATTTATTTTTTATTTATATACCTTACGTTTATTTTAATTTAATTTATTAATTTAATTTAATTATTAATTTTATTGATTTATTTAATTTTAAGTTATATATTATTATAGTTGTTCTTTTACAGATTACTTATTTATTATATTTATTTAATACTAAAAGTTTTTAGAATAACAGGATGGAAAAAATCACTTGAACATTTGGAATAATCACTTCAAAATTGTTGACGAATGAGAATAGTACAAATTTTCAAATGTATGACTTTCAAATGCATTATAAAATTTAAAAGTAATTTTATTGCACTTGAGAAAATATAATATTGAAAGAAAAATAAATTTGATTATTACGGAAAATATTATACAATTTGTGTAATATCCTTTACCAATATTACAGCAAAAATATTTTGAGATATTATTTACCATTGCGCTTTAATTCTAACTAAATTTTGTTAGTTTAAAAAAAAATAATAAAAAAATAAATAAAAATTGTAATTTATAACAATTTTATACAGGTAATGTGGTTTTAAGATTTTAAAATTCATAAACAAATATATGTATTTTTAACTTTTTATACCGAGGTTAAATATACATATTTGTATAATTATTATAAAGTATAATTATTATTTGTCTAATACCTATTTGTTAAGCATGATTAAATTGCTTAGTAATGCTAAGATAAATAAGCACTGTTTATATTCTTAATATACAATCTCTTATTTAGGATTCTAATGCAAAAAATATATAAATTAAAAATAAACCAAAATGTATATTCACTTGGAGAGAAATAATTTAACTAGAAGTTTATGCCTTTAAGGTAGAAAACTACTTTCTCACATGTCAAATGAAGTTTGAAAGAAAAAAGAAGTTACAAGAAAAAGCAAGTAGCGTTATGCGCTTCATTTATTTCAGTATCACTGATAAAAATGAATTCTTGACAATAAAAAAAATACCTTTAAGACAAAAGTAATACTTTAAAAATCTAATATATATCTTAGTTAATACTAATGGGAATTCAAGAATAAATTATAAAGACAGAAGGAAGTTAAATGATTTTGTTGCATAAATATATATATATAAATACCTTCAGTTACCTTAAGGGGACAAACGACCCTTAGAACTCCAAAAAACATCGATTTAATTATAGTCTGTTTTTTAAGTAAATTGTTGTTAACTAAGCTTCATTGGCCATGTCTAATTGTTATCTATAAGTTTATTATGTATTTTGGAATATATAATTTAAATTCTGTGGTGAATTATTTAATAATTTATGTGCTAATAATATTTTTTTTTCTTCACCTTGCGCGCAGGATACAGTGCGTTGCATGAATATAAACGCACCTTTTTCAATAACCAGAAATAGAATTTTTAAAATTTTAAAAGAAGGAATGTGACTTACAGTTATTGCATATGACTAACAACTGAATAAGGTGCTTTGAGCACGTATATTTAGGCTCATGCAAACTTATGTGAATGAGTTTTAAGCATTTTCTTATTTTTCACTGTTTTTCGCTTCTTGCGCAAAATTAAACGCACTCTGTATTTTGCGTTTAAAATTTAACAGAGCCACCGGAATTAAATTAAAACACATATAGCCGTGTTGCTAAATTTCTCTAAAATAAGTTTTATAGCTTGAGTGCAAAATTTACGGAATTTGTTCAGGATGGCAAGAGGAAAACTTTGACAGTAGACGAGAGGATAAAAATCGACTTTATGCGTGGTAAAGACTTTAGCAATCATGAAACTGGGCACCGAATCGGAAGAAGTGAGATTGTTGTGCGAAATTATATAAAGAAAGGAGCAAATTATGGGAAAAAAGCATTAAGAAGCGAACAGGAAAGCTCGCCACTTACGACAAATGTCGAAGATGCAACGCTGCAAAGAATAAGAATATTTCCTGTGCGAAGTTAAAGGCTCAATACAAGCTGAGTTTTCAACGGACAACCATATGGAGAGCCATCAAAGCTGCAACATTTATTAAATTTAAGAAATTAAGGCGAAAGCACCACTCACTCAGAAGCACAAAGATATGCGGTTGGAATGGGGAAGAAAATGGATTCTAGATTGACTAAATTGGGAAAAAGTCATCTTCTCAGATGAAAAAAAGTTTAATCTCGATGACCCAAACGTATTTCATAGCTACTGACACGATTTGAGAACCGAAGAAATATAATGTTCAAAACGTCAATCTGGAGGTTGGTCTGTTATAGTGTGGGCAGTCATAGGTTTTAAAGGGACTTTCGAATTAGAGTTCGTGGAGAACACTATGATCTCTGTAGATTATTTCCTTATGCTCACAAGGAACCTTCCCCGTCAAGCAGTCAAGAAAGCTGGAAGAAATTATATTTTTCAACTAGATTGTGCATCTGTACATACAGCACATATCGTGAAAAAAAGTATTCCGTGACAATAGAATTAAAGTTATGGATTGGCCCTTAAAAAGCCCCGATTTAAACATAATGGAGAACGTATGGGGTATTCTGGTTCGCCGTGTTTACGTAAACGAAAGGCGGTTTAACACGAAAGATGAACTAAAATCGGCCATTCTATTAGCTTAGAAGACAATCAGCTTGGATGGCCTCATGCCATTATATCAGTCAATGCCAAGGCGTTTACTGGCTCTTCTAGAAGCCCATGGTGGCTTTACAAAGTATTAGATACAGTATTTGTTATTCAATTATTTATTTTTTACATGTGCGTTTAAATTCACGCAACAAGTATTTTTGTCATAAATTCAATGAAGTTATTTTCTATAAAATCATATTGGTCTTTTATTGTTTTGACTCGTATTTTCATTTTCTGACTCATACACATAGAGTTTGGCTCAAGTTTCACCTGTTCATATTTCTTTATTACACTTCTATAACATCCTAATTCTTAAAGTTAAGGTGCGTTTATATTCATGCAACGCACTGTATCTTTGAAACTATTTAATAGTTTTTTTTTGAAATTTTCACAGATTATGTAACATATCATATCCTTTAATCTAAATCTAATTTTGTTCAAATCTAGGTTAAAAGCATATTTAAAAAAAAGTTTAAAGATCATTTATTTTTTAATAAAATCTGAGGTATCACATGTATGAAAAATAGGGGGGATACAAATTTAGGTTCAGTTTGAAGGATCACAATCTGTAAAAATTTCAAGAAAAAATATTAAATAGTTTCAGAGATATCCGGCGCGCAAGGTGAAAAAAAAAATATATATATATATATTTATTATTAGAACATAAATTATCAAATAATTTACTACAAAATTTAAAATATATTCCGAAATACATAATAAACTTTTAGGTAACAATTTGATTTTATAAATAAACTAGCAGGCTTTACCCGCTTCGCTGGACATTAAACTTAAATGAGTTGTCAAAATCCCATATCTTTATTAATAACCTAAGTTCTCTCTGTGATCGGTAGAGGATTTTCTCGTTCGCAATGTGAGGAGTCCGGGTCCCCACTACTTTCGTCAGCGACTTACCCACTTCTTACATCCCCTTCCTCAGCGGGTGAGTTCGAAGTTTTACAAAATCCCACTAAATTACATAATGCGTACACTTAACCAATAACCACACACCAAAATTCGCCCTTCTAAGATAATTTAAAGCAAATTCAAACGGGAAAATATGTTTTAACACATATTTATTGCCCTCCGACGCCAAGAAGGCGGGTAAGGAGTGGGATTTCGAATTTCGTAAAATCCCGTTACAATAAGTGCCGGATGCATAAAAACAATTTACGCACCAAATTTCGTGACCACAGAAGTCTTTAATAGAAAATATTATAAATGAATAAATACAAAAAGCACAGCTTTAGTATAGGATCCCTTTGGTAACAATATTTTAAGCCATTTTTGCGATGAACTGAAATGGCTATCTCAGTTGGGCAACTAAAGATCTTAGCGAGAAACGTCTGAGCTACTTCGGTGCCAAATTTCAAATTTTGCCAAAAGGATCCGATACTAAAGCTGTTCCATACAAAAAATAAACAAACAAAATAAAATAAAAACTCTTTTATGATATTTACAAAACAAAAATAAAAAACCTTAATAAAATCCAAATTATAACCATTTACAATTAAGAGAACATAAAAGAACCTCATAAGGTACATAATAACAACAAAAAATTTATTTTTACTGCAGGAAAGAAAAGTACTGCTTAATTAAATAAAAATATTAAACTAATGCCAAATATCTCTATGAAAACATCTATCCACAGGCAAATTCCTGTTTAAAAAAAATCACCAACTTTTGTAGGTCAACTATTTATTTTTTTCTCTAATTTTTTATTATTATTGACATGAAATTAAAAATGTTTCATTTTATTTCTGGAAAAGAAAAAAATATATAAATGCGTATATATAAATATAAAACCTTCTACCGAGTCTGGGTTGAAAACGGAAAAAGGGGAAAATAAATTAGAAATATCAGACCTATATTTATAAATTCGGTACCAAATGAAAGGGAAGATTTTTCAGAATCCAGAGGTGCAAACAGTTTTCGATGCGACAATTAGATTTATAAAATAATAATTAAAGTATGAAATTTAGGTGGCAACGAAAAAAGGGAAAATAATTTTAAATATCAAACCTATCGTTACAAACTTAGTACCAAATTAAAGGGGTGATTTTTCTGAATCCTGGGGTGTAAACAGTTTTTCGATACGACAATTAGATTTTTTAAAATTAACTAAAGTATGAAATTTAGATGGAAACACTTCATTTCAATCTTTTCATAATTTGTTGTGCAAATCACGCGAATAAAAAAGTCTTTAATTTAAAAATTCATTTTTATTATATATATATTTTTTTCCAATCAAAGCGTTTTACTGACAAAATTTTTATGGCGCATGCGCAGGCGTTTTTTACCCACAATTCAAAAACTAATCAAAATTTTGAAAATATCTAAAGATATAATTTAAAGTGGAGTGAAGACCTAAATTCCTGCCAAGTGCCGTTTAATTCCGTTCAGCGGTTCTCAAGTGATGCCCGGACAAAAATAGCGACATACAGACACCATGACACACACACACACATACACAGGCAAAATTTTCTGAAGTCATTTTTGCCTTTCATGGTGTGTGTAACGTAAAGATATCGCAAAATTTTTTGATTCCGTCAAATTTACAGACAAAAGTCTGATTTTATTAATATAGATGATAATTTTCTTCATGTTTAATAAGTCATAATAAAAAAAAAAAAAGCTAGCCACCAAATAATAAGAAACACAGGAAATTTTTAGCTTCAAAAATAATCACTCATTTCTTAAAAATGAGTAAGATTTCGCACAGCTTTAGTCAGTTTTGATTTATTTGCTGGTTAATTTTTTATTTTGCTTTATATCTCTTTACATTATTAATCACACAATTTAGTATATTAGTTTAACATGTTCGCTTCAAATTATGTATGAATCAAGCATGTTTTTATAATTTTCATGTAAAATTTTACAATACTAGAGTAAAATTTATTTAATCAGCTTTTGTTGTTTGTGGTTGAATTGTGTTAGTATATACATGTTTTTTTTTTCCTTTTTCAGAAATCGAAATTTACAATTGGTTAATTAAGCTTTACAATATAAACATTTTTTTTAAAAAACATGTTGCATATTGGATAGCTTTTGTTTACACATACGCACATAATATAGCGGATAACATATATTCCTTATATATATATGTATAATTTTATTTTATTCATTATGTGAAGACTAGATCAATTAGTTAAATTACTTTATATCGTGTCTTTCTTTCGTTTTTTTTTTTTTTTTTTTTTTGTAACTAACGAATGTAGTAATATTTTTGAAGTTTTTGAAATGTTTTCATTGTATTTAGTTGATCTATGCAGTCTATTTAAAGATATTTTTTTATATTAATATTTTATATATTATGCATGACTGAATAAATTTGTTGTATATACACCAAAAAAGAAACAGGCGTAAAATCGTTCGTGTTTAAAAATATTGGAATATCTAAGAATTACTTTTTAAAATTATTATGCTTATTAATGTGAGTTATGAGTAGTGTTTTACCCTTCTGCGACACCCAGGGGGGGGACGGGAGGTTATTTCGCAAAATACCGTCTTAGTGGACGTCTGGTTCCTAACCAACGTGCTCGCCAAAATTTGCGACTCTATCTGATACAGAATCACCACGGCTGTGTTGAATCAGTGAATCAGTAAATCAGTGAGTTTACTCTTTTATCTATATAGATAAAACTGCTAAGAAAGATCTCCAAGAATTTACTTCACTCAGACTTAAGCTAATCGCGTTGTAGTCGGCTTTAAAATCTACAACACAGCACATAAATTTAGAGGCTATAGTAGACACTGCCAAAAGATTGTTAAATATTTTGACACATATTTGTGCATTATGGGCGTTTTGAAATTTAATTATGGGGAAATTTTTCATCGTAATATAGTTACAACTGATGATGTTTAAAAATATTGGAATATCTAACAATTACTTTTAGTTCCCCATCATACTATAGGTATGGGGAACTTAGGTAATCGTGAAAATTTTCGACCTCGGTTTTTTTACTTTTCTACACGTTTTCAGGTGTGAGGAATCCGAAAATGACAAAATTTCTATGGTGTCTGTCTGTAGGGTGTCTGTTAATCTGTTAGTGGGTTAGTGGGTTAGTGGGTTAGTCCGTTAGTTTGTTAGTCTGTGTACACGATATCTCAAGAACAAATTGTCGTAGAGAGGTCAGATCAGTTTTAAAATATTACTTTCGACACTGGCAAGAACCCTATTCATTTGCAACATTCGAATTTAAAAACTTCGTAAGTTATTAGAAATTTACGATTTTCTTAACATGGGAGAATAGGACAAAAATTCACTTAAACGTGCATTAAATGGAAACTTTTTACTGTAAAAATGTCAGACCAGATTTAAAATATCGGTTTTGATGCCGGAATGAACATCAGTAACTATAAATATGCTACTCTGAAAATTTCGCAAGTTATTGGAAATTTACGAAATTCTTAACATGGTGGTATAGGGAAAAATTTCACATAAACGTCACTTTTGAGAGATATTTTCATCGTAAAGATGTCAGACTACTTTTGAAATATTATTTAGGACACTGGCATGAATATTATTGACTATGAATTTTCCAATATAAAGATTTCGTAAGTTATTGGAAATTTACGAATTTCTTAACATGGCAGTATAGGGCAAAATTTCACGTAAACGTCAATTTTGAGAGATATTTTCATCGTAAAGATGTCAGACTACTTTTGAAATATTATTTAGGACACTGGCATGAATATTAATGACTGTGAATTTTCCAATATAAAAATTTCGTAAGTTATTGGAAATTTACGAATTTCTTAACATAGCAGAATAGAGAAAATTTCACATAAACGTCTTGAGGGATATTTTCATCGTAAAGATGTCAAACCACTTTCGAAATATTATTTAGGATACTGGCATGAATATCATCGACTATGATTTTTCCAATTTAAAAAATTCGTAAGTTATTTGGAATTTATGATTTACTTAACATGTCAGAATAAGGCAAATTTGAGCATAAACTTCCATTTTGAGGATCATAAGTACATTAGACAACTTCAAAATTACATTTATGATATTTGTTTGAATATGATTGAATACAAATATTCTAATAGGAAAATTTCGTAAATTATCCGTAATTTACGATTTTATCAACATAGCGAAATTGTAAATTTTTCATATAAATATGAATTTTGAGGATTATTGCATTGGAAATAGTAGCATGAAAACTAAACAACGGAATTGACCCAGATAAAATAAATTAATAGATTAGAATAAGATAAATATATCGAAGTGAACGGTGGATAGCCTATTAGGCGGGGATTTCATTCTGTCACTGTATCAAGCTTTGGTCAAATTCATTTCTTTTAACATGATTATAATATGCCTCGCACTAGAAATTTCTGAGAACATGAATATGATGGGGAACTGAGCAGAGTCCACCTATGCCAACTAGTTTTAAAATGTTATGCTTATAAAGGTGAGTTATGTTTATAAAGTTGCTTTTCCCTTCTGCCACAGCCAGTGTGAACGGGGAGGGGGTAGTTCTCAAAATCGCGTCTTAGTGGGCTTCAGGGTCCTAAAACCAACGTGCTCGCCAAAATTTGCGACTCTATCTGCCACAGAATCACCACGGCTGTGTTCAATCGGTAAATCAGTAAATAAGTTAGTTTACTCTTTTAGTATATATAGATAAAACTGCTTAGAAAGATCTCCACGAATTGTACTTCACTCAAACTTAAGCCAATTGTGTTATAGTCGGCTGTAAAATGTACAACACAACACAGTGCAGCACATAAATTTAGAGGCATTAATGGTAAATATTTTTACACATTTTTGTGCATTATGGGCGGTTTGAAATTTAGTTATGGTGAAACTTTGCATCGTAATATAGTTACAACTGATGACGTTTCAAAATTTCATACCATCTGACAACAGATTTTCAACAGCATATAATAAAAAATATCAGGAGTTTGAATATTTTTTGCAACCCAGTATATAGAAGGATTCCTCTATTTGGCATGATAGCATTCCCTGTTAACCTTATCGTTACATTAATGACATATTTTATTTTTATCGGCATATTTACATGACATGGAATAGAAAATTAATTTTCGTGTTATACTAATTTTTTCCATCATTTATTTTCTAAACAATGTATCCAATATTTCAGTTCAACAATTAAATGAACAATTTTGAACAACTATTTAATAAAAATAATTGTTTGTTAAACAACAATGTTTATAGATATAAATTTTTGCAACAATGAAGAGCTTCTCTTTTTAACAATTTTCTTCAGTCTAATTACTGACCTTTATATGAGTATGACATATCTTTCATTCTTAGGTGTTTTCTTCGTGAGTTACTTTTTAAAAAAGTTTCTCATGGGGTTTATTTTAAAATTTTTCGAGCATCATCTTACGGATGATGCTCGGGAAAGGTATGCGTGTCCAGTGACTTCTATCTTTGTTGGACATTATTTGTTAATGAATAATGATAGTAAAAAATTTTATAACCCAGCTTTATATAAAGCTCGTATTCGCAAACGTCCAAAGTTGGATATAAAAAAGCTGCCAAAACTTGATTATATTATTTCACTGCCTGATACTGTTAATGATGAGCCTCCGTTCCAAACCGAAGTGGACTCAGTTCAGTCTCAGGTAGTGGACACACTCCATGAAAAAGAAACAGTTTCTACTGCACTGTCTGATAATTCTACTGACGAACCTCCATTTCAAATCTAAGGGGAATCAGTTTTTTCTAAGATAGTGAAAACGGTTATTGAAAATCAACCAGTTTCTATTTCTCCACAGCATCATAAAAAAAAGAAATTTCGAAAATTGAGGAATTTTCTGAAAATATGTTGTTGTTGTTGTTGTTGTTGCATTCGTAGTGTAAAAGACTAAATTACCTCAGGATGATTGATGGCAGTAGGCAAGGTTGGCCTGCCTTATCAAAACTCCCCATGAGAAACGATGCATGGCGACCTCCACGTGTTGTTTGTCGGGTAACGCTAACAGCCATGCGCATTTAATTTAGATAAAGTTGTTATTATAAGGTTTAGTTCGCGCGTATGTGTGTGTGTTGTGGTTATTTTTATAACATGTGACAAGTTTTTTTCTATAATGAATAACCGCTGTATAAATTACAAATTTCGGAAATTTCTATTTTTCGTATATTTATAACCTATTTGAATCTCGATATTATAAATTTTAAAGTAAAATTAAACTCACACATTACATTTTTACATGGAAAAAATAGCATTTATTCCAATAAAACTACATCAACATTCTTTTTTTGAGCATGCTGAAGCTGAATAGTTCACGTCAAAAAAGTTTAAAACTTTAAAATGCGTTATATCAACCAAGTTCTAAAAAAGTAGTACCTGTAAGCGAACCACCGGCTATAGCAAACAAAAGCTTTGGTCCCTTGAAGTCCATTATAACGAAGTTTGACTGTATTAGAAGTTATATTTAATAAATGAGTAATATTCATTTAAGATATTATAAATATGTTTTAGCTTATATTAATTATATGGATTTAATAATATTGCTTTAAAGTTTTTCCTTTTTGTTTGATTACCATCAAATTTAAAACTGTTTTTAATGAGCATTTTTCGAATATATAAAGAAAAGGGCCTTTTTTTTACATTTACAGAGTACGTTTGGCAGTTTATTAATTTTAAAGAGGAAAGTGAGGAAACTACCATCTCCTGAGATAAAATATAAAGATATTTTATTTGGGCATAAGGAATTGGGATTAGCTGTTTTAAGAACGGCGTACGTATATCTACCATTATGGGAATGTTGCCACTCTCGTTGCCAGTCACTAAGAATTTTAGCTTTTATAGTTGGTTTAATAAGTGAGATTGGGAAAGGAAGATAGATCTCATGATTATATGAATTATTTATTAATATTTCTTTTGCTAGTTCATCCGCTGTTTCGTTGCCAAGGGTACCAACATGTGCTTTTGCCCATGAAAGTTGTATTAATGAGAAATCTTCGTTAAGTATTAAATTATGTAATTCAAAAAGGATATTATATTCAAGAAATGGTTTTTTTAATATATCGAATGTTGATTTATTATATTTTATTATTGTTACTGAGATATTTACATATTTTGAACTGAAATACCATTTAATTGACTGTAAGATAGCTAAGAATTCTGTTTGAAAAATGGAATTCTGTATATGTATATGTAATTTAATTTATGTATAATTCTATTATTTTTGAAGACAACAACAGAGCAAGAGTTTCCCTTTGGCATTTTTGAACCATCTGTATTTATTTTTAGAGATGTGTAATTTGGATTGTCTGTGACTGTTATATTTTTATTAATATAATACTTTGGAAATTCATAAGTTGGAATTGTTTTCAAAATGTTATTGTTGTGAATGATATTATTATCTATATTGATTGTGAAATTGCCTTTTAAAATATTATGTTATCTAAATTTATCGCTTAAAAGAGTTGTGATGGGAGGAGTACCTATTAAAATGCATAATGCGTCTGTAGAGATACTCTTGTATGGTTTTAAAATGTTTAGTAATGCAAGTCATTGATTATAGGAGAGCTTTCGACAGCCATGTGAATGAAGTTCCCAAAACCAAACTTCATAACCATATTCTATTATTTTTAATATGACATCACTGAACCATATTTTATTAATATCAAATTTGAGGTCTTCATCTCTTGTTCTAATACAATTATTTCCAATATTATTTATGAAATTCAGTAATTTTGAACGATTTTCTTGAAAGTGTTGAAGCCAGTTAAATCTTGAATCCAGAGTAAGGCCTAACTATTGTAATTTTGACTTGACTGTAATAGTTTTGTTTTGGATTGTAAAGATAGGTGGTCTTGATTCAAAAACAAGAGTGCCTAAGATCATTGTTGTGGTTTTTTCTTGAGAAATATTGAGTCTTAATGAAATACATATATCAGAAAATATTTTAATTAGTTGATTACTTTTCATTTCTAATTTTTGTCTTGTATTTTCAACTATTAATATAAAAATGTCATCTGCGTATGCGATTATATTTTTATTATGTGGTTTATAACTTTTTAATAATTTGCCTGCTATGACTAACCATAACATTGGTCCGATGCAGAATCCCTGAGGACAACCTCTTGAGATTTCACTCCATCGGACCGTGTCAGTAAATTTAGTTCGACATTTTCCGTTATTGATGTAACTTTTAAGAATTAATTTTAAATAAGAAGGAAGAGGGGAATGAGAAAGATTACTATTCAAGATATTCAAATCTAGGATATCGAAAGCTCCTTGAATATCGAATAAAATTAAAGAACAATATTTATAATTCGATAAAATTTCGTTTTTAATTTGTTTTAGTGTAGTTACAACTGCTATAGTACTTCTCCCTTCTCTGAAATCGTGTTTTGAGTTGTATAAACATTTTATATGCTTCAGTACTTTCATTGTTCCTAATTTTACGATTTTTTCCAAATGTTTTGTTATTGTAGGAAGAAGTGTGATTGGACGATATGATTTAGCTTGTGTTTGGTCTTTGTTTTTCTTACTAAACTAGGGAGCTCTGCCCCCTGATCGCTCCGCTCAATAACGCAGGAGGAAAGCTTCGCCTGCCCCCGACTCGCTTCACTTATTAACCGCTGCGGCGCTATGCTTTTCGCTAAATAGGAATTGCTGATATCCACTCCTTTACCTTTCACTAAATAGGAAAATTAATACTGCATAAAACAAGAGAAAAAATGGAAATACCCATATTCAATGTCAAATTGAAATACTTAATATTTAATACCACTTTTTTAAATGAAATAATGTGTTAAGAATCAGCAATTTTTGGACTTTTCCCACCTGACGTAAGAAATCGCATGATAGGTGAAAAACAAACAGCAGACGAAGTCTTCTATATCTATAGCGATTTCTAAAATAACATATTTTTTATTCTTATTTTTGATCAATCGTATTTAATCTGTGTTATTTTATTTTTTTTATACATCATCATTTTTAATCCATTTTATATCATTTTTCATCATATTTTGTTTGCTGTATATATTTGAAATCATCATTTATTTTATATTTTTTATTGATTTTCATGGAGAATATGTTAAATACTCTGATATTTGGTACTTATATCATTGACAGTGTAACATTGTACGATGTAAAGCCATTTAGACCAGTAACTAAGTTAATTAATTTGTTGTAACACTTTTATGCAATTAAATTTAATTGAAAACATTTTAAATTTTAAAATTATAATCCATAAACATTCCACAAGAACAAGCAATTATTTATTGCTAGATCAGTTAATGTAACAGATACACTACAACAATCAAAAATCGATTCTTACAGGTGAAAATTAATAAACGCATAAAGCGTTTTTTAAAAATTATTAAATTTACAATTACAATTATTCTACTGTTTGCAAATGCACAATATTACTTTTATTTATTTATTTTTTTATAGTAAATATTAACACTCTTGTTCTTAAGAACAATATTTAATTGAAATCGATTCTCAGAATTCGATTATTTGTTTTCCCCTATCACATGACTGAGTAGACGACGCTGGAAAGAGTCCATTCGTAACATCTAGACCATTTTATGTTACAGATACATTATGTGAACTTCTTGGGGACATTTATGTTTCTGTAATTGTTTGGCGATGAATTTTTTGGTAGAATTGCTTGTTTAAAAAAAAAAAAAAAAAAAAAAAAAAATAGAACCTTTAAATTAGAATAACTTTAAAAAAAAAAAATTAGAGCCTATTTTTTTCTAATGCCCGTACTTTTTATTGTTGAATTTCTTTTGTTAATTTATGGCAGTACATACTCTCTGTATTTATTTATTGAACTGCTAGACAATAATTTTAGACATTCGAAAATATCGAAAAGAGAAAAAGTTTGTTATTATTATTATCATTTTAATTTGGAAAAACCTCCTGCAGCTTCAATTATTAATTCTCTTCCGTACTTTTCCATTTTGCCGGTGAAGCGATAAAGTTGCCAAGAATGATATAACCGACGCCAAACATTAGGCACCTATGGCAGAGTAATTGTTTCAAAACACATCGAATAATAATAAGAAAAAAATTAAATAATCTTATTTTACGTTTACTTATTTTATTTATTTTATATTTTTAAGAATTAAATTTTCTGAAGCTTTGCTTAAAGCTAGCTTTTAAAAGTGTTGTCCCATAAAAAATATAACATTTATTTTGTCAAATCCATAATAACGTATATAATTAAACTTTAAATTTGAAAAAGAAAAAAAAAATCTAATAAGTTACAAATTTATTTTAACTCATAAATGTATTGTTGTCGGCAATAGAGTTTCCTTGGCGAGAATTTCGCCGGCAAAAGGAAAAGTACCTTCTCTCCTATCTACTTCTTACATTAACGAAAAATAAAACATATAAAACTTTTAGGTGAATTTTTTCTTGCCATAATTATAGTATGAAATGTATCATGGAAATGTCTAATTCTGTAATGTTAAAAAATTATCAATGCTAAATAAGAAGATTTTTCGTTTATACTTGAGTTTGAATTTAAATCTAAATATTTTTGTATACCAAATTCTATTCAAAGTATTTTAAAAAACGTTTTCAAATAAGAATAATAAATGCACTTTAATGGTAAAGAGAAACGCGGTCAGTTATACAGACACGGCTTTATTTCGTTATTCACACACACACAAAAAAGAACAAATAAATAAAATAAACATAAATATTGCCAGTAATAAAATTAATTTTCTAAAAGTAGGAAAAAAAAAAGATGTTTGCGGAATTATTTTTTCTTTACACCAGTGATAACGTTTTTATTTCCCTGTGGAGAATGACGCCATTGTGGAAAATGATGTAATAAGAGAAATTATTTCTTTAATGGCAAATAGAGTACCTTTATAAACCCGAGGTTTTCTATTAATAACTTCGTTAATTAAAATGATACAGATTTCTAACTACCTGAAATGCCTTCCTTGAAGCATTCGGAACACATTGATACATCCCATGATGCAGAGCATTTTGCCCTCCGCGAGAACATACTGTCGCAGACAAAAAAATTTTACGCAAGCTACAGAAACTTTTTTTTAATAGAGAAATGATCACGAGACCTCTCTTTCATGCCTTCTAGACCTTCAGATCCCAGGTTCGAATCCTGGTATGAGCATGAATGTGTGTGATGTCCTCTGTCTACAAAATATTGTGTGCATTTGTTTCTGTGAATTTCTGTAATATGGATCAATCAAGACGAAAGTCATTGTAACTATAGGTCTCAAAGCTGTCAAATAAAAGTCAAAAATGTCAAATGACCTCTCTTCCATGCAGTAGGAAATTCCAAAAGTTCTAAGCATTTGTTGAAAAACAGTTATAATATATTTGGGAAATTTTTTAACGATGTTTTTAATGGTTCTGGCGTCGATGAGATCAACTCCAGGAGCCTTATTATTGGCTAATAAACTTGAGCAGTAGTTAAGTTACTTTATTAAAATATAACAGTTTATATTTAAATCATTATTAATTCTCTGTGGCTATTTTGTGAGTTATTATCAGTAGTAGACTAAGAGCTTGCGACTGCCAGACATACGGAATAGTATGAAAGCTGATATTTTTCATGAGTATTTACACTGTAGTAGGTAATTACGTTTGGATGTTATTAAACTTGAGTAAAGGGGGGTTTGCAAGATATTAGGTTTTCAAAGTACAAAATAATAGCATCAAAAATCGTTATAGTGTGAAAGCTGATTTTTTTATATGTTCAACTGGTAACATTCCTAACTCCATTCGATCAATGCCAGACACGTGCGCTGAGGGGTTAATTCAGACAGACACTTTTTAGATCGCCAAATTTGGGTCGAAGTTACGTTATAGTATGAAAGCTGAATCTTTTATATGTTCAAACAGATAACATTCCTAACTCCATTTGATCACTGCCAGACACGTGCGCCGGGGGATAAACTCAGCCAGACAGATTTTAGGTCACCAAATTTGGGTCGAAGTTACGTTCTAGTATGAAAGGTGAATCTTTTATATGTTCGAACAGATGACATTCCTAACTCCATTCAACCACTTCCAGACACGTGCGCCCGGGGGTTAACAATGCCAGACACATTTTAGGTCGAAATATTTGGGTGGAAGTCACGTTTTAGTACGAAAGCTGATTTTTTTATATGATCATCTGGGTAACATTCCTAACTCCAATCTACAGTTACCAGGCACGTGCGCCGGGGGTTAACTCAGCCAGACACTTTTTAGGTCGCAAAATTTGGGTCGAAGTTACGTTATAGTATGAAAGCTGAATCTTTAATATGTTCAAACTGATGACATTCCTAACTCCATTCGACCACTGCCAGACACGTGCGCCGGGGGCTTAACTCAGCCAGACACATTTTTGGACGCAAAATATGGGTAAAATTTACGTTATAGTATGAAAGTTGATTTTTTTTTTATATGATCGTCTGGGTAACCTTCCTAACTCCGGCCAACAGAGCTTATTGTAATTAAATGCATACATACTTTTATGCGATAATATATTTTTAATACATGTTTTATTGACATTTTTAACAAATTTGCAATTTAACGATTTAATAGTTTCGTATAAATTATAAAAACAGAAGACAGAAAGGAATACAGAAAGGAATAAAACGAAAATTGTAGCAATCGTATTAATCATAGATAAAGTAATTTATATAGATCTATCATCTCTATGTTATCACGTCACGCAAAGATTTTTTCGATGCCCAAAAAATTAATAACTAATTAAAAAGTATATAATTATATGCTGAAACTATAATATATTTTAAGAATTATATTAAAATTGTGATCCCAAATACATATATATATATATATATATTTAATTTTTTACCACCCCCGATTTTAATTTGTAATGTATAATGTATAACATTTTCTTTATAGCCCTGAAGGCAAATTTTTATTTAGAAGACAGAAAAAAAAAAAATCTGATATCCAAGTAATATGTATAGATACATAGATATATGCATTACATAAATGTTAAAACTTCTAAACAAATACGATATCAATGTATTTGTCCCTAATTGTATTAAATTCTAGTTCATCCATTAAAAAAAAAAAAAAAAAAAAAAAAAAAATCACATTTTAAGGAATTAATAAAAATACCTAAAAATAGTTAAACAATATTTTGAATTTTTTATGGATTTCAACGCAATCATCAGATGTAAAATACTCCAAAGTACAATAGAAACTGTATAGTTAATATGCTAATAGGTATGCAAAGAGTATTGTTATTTCGTAAAACTGGCAGCGGTCGATCGTAGTTAGGAAGGTTACCTAGATGACCTAATAAATAAAAATCAGCTTTCATACTATACCGTATCTTCGACCCATATTTTGTGACATAAAATGTGTCTGGCAGTGTTAACCCCCCGGCGCACGTGTCTGGCAACGGTGGATCGGATTTAGGAATGTCATCTATTTGAACATATAAAAGATTCAGCTTTCATACTATAATGTAACTTACCCAAATTTGGCGACCTAACAAGAGTTTGACTGAGTTAAACCCCTTGTACTCGTGTCGGGCAGCGGTCGATCGTAGTTAGGAATGTTACCCAGATGTATATATAAATAGAAATCAACTTTCATACTATAACATGGCCCAAATTTTGCGACCTAAAAAGTGTCTGGAAGTGTTAACCCCTGGCGCACGTGTCTGGCAACTGTGGATCGGAGTTAGGAAGGTTACCCAGATGGTCATATCAAAAAATCAGCTTTCATATTATAACATAACTTTGACCCAGATTTAGCGACCTAAAATGTGTCTGACTGAATTAAACCACCTGTACACGTGTCTGACAACGGTTGATCGTAGTTAGAAGTGTTACCCAGATGATCATATAAATAGAAATGTGTTTTCATACTATAACATAACTTCGACCCATATTTTACGACCTAAAATATGTCTGGCAGTGTTAACCACCCGGCGCACGTGTCTGGCTGTTGTCGAATGGAGTAAGGAATGTCATCTGTTTGAACATATAAAAGATTCAGCTTTCATACTATAAAGTAACTTCGACCAAAATTTAGTAGTCGAATGGAGTTAGGAATGTCATCTGTTTGAACATATAAAAGATTCAGCTTTGATACTGCAACGTAACTTCGACCCAAATTTTGCGACCTAAAAGTGTTTGACTGAGTTAAACCCCCTGTACTCGTGCCTGGCAGCGGTCGTTCGTAGTTTGGAATGTTACCGAGATAATCATATAAATAGAAATCAGTTTTCATACTATAACATAACTTCGACCCAAATTTTGCGACCTAAAAAGTGTCTGGCAGTGTTAACCCCCGGCGCACGTGTCTGACAACTGTGGATCGGAGTTAGGAAGTTTACCTAGATGATCATATCAAAAAATCAGCTTTCATACTATAACATAACTTTGACCCAAATTTGGATACCTAAAAAGTGTCTGACTGAATTAAACCCTCTGTACACGTGTCTGGCAGCGGCTGATGGTAGTTAGGAGTGTTAAACCCCGGCGCACGTGTCTGGTAGTGGTCGAATGAAGTTAGGAATGTCATCTGTTTGAACATATAAAAGATTCAGCTTTCATACTATAACGTAACTTCGACCCAAATTTTGCGACCTAAAAATTTTCTGGCTGAATTAAACCTCCCCCTCCCCCAGCGCACGTGTCTGGCAGCGATCGAATGGAGTTAGGAATGTTACCCAGTTGAACATATAAAAAAATCAGCTTTCATACTATAACGTTTTTTGGTGCTATTTTTTTGTACTTTGAAAACCTAATATTTTGCAAACCCCCCTTACTCAAATTTAATAACATCCAAACGTAATTACCTACTACAGTGTAAATACTCATGAAAAATATCAGCTTTAATACTATTCCGTATGTCTGGTAGTTGCTAGGTCTTAGTCTATAGGAAAATGAGTATCCATGAGTGCATTTAATACATTATAATATGAGTCACTTATATTAGAGGTTGATAATTGAGTACAAATGAAGTCAGTGTGTTTTAGCGTTTTTCCTCTTATAATGTTAAATAATTTACCGAAAGAGTTTTTTATAGTTATGGCAGTATGTGACCCAGGCATCCCTTTTTGCTTTGTTTACCTTTCTTCGGTATAATGTTCTATGTTTTTTGTATATTAGTTTCTGATCAATGTTGTCCGTATGTTTTTTGTGTCTTCTGAATAACGCATTTAATTTATTTCTCTGAATTGTAAGTTCCTGAGTGCAGAACTTGATTTTTAGTGCTTACTGAAGTTTTTTCTTCTTGAAACATATGTTCATTAAAAATGCTATTATGTTTTCAAAATCCATTAGTACAGTTATTAAGTTCAATTTTAAACTTTATTTCAGTTAATATTGTTAGAATATTTTCGTGATAGTTATTAAAATATTTATTAATTTTTTTAAAAGTTGCGTAGTTTGTTTTATAGGGAAAAGCTTGTCCTTGTGTAGGATTAAAATTAAAAGAAAAATGCATGTATGTATGGTCACTTTGCGAATCAGCAGAGTGTTCAGCTTTTCAAGAATCTGTAAGTTGGAGGATGCCTGTGTCACATAGCGTTAAATGGGATTATTACCAAATCTATTACATGTTAACCCATTAACGCCGACTTTGAAATACTTAAAAAAATATTTTTTTTTTCTTTCATAACTTGCCTATATATGCCAGTCTGAATATGTTATGAGGTTTTAGAATTTTTTGAAACGTTATTTCAATGATTCTTTTTTGGCAAGTTTTCTTGCCAATCGGCGATAGAGTGCACAAAAAAAGACAAATTAAAATGGAACTTAATGTTATTTAAACTTTAATGGCACAATAATAAACAATGAAAATGCATAAAATATAAAAAAAATGACAAAGATCAGACATAATTGTTTAATAAAAGTAAATATTCAATTTAGGATGCGACATGGTACGCTTTGTGACACTCTGGGTGGAGTGGCATTTGACATTTCTCACATCGGTCTACCGCAATTTTTGCATCTTCCAAACTGTTGGTCGGACTTGTACAACCAATGATCCTGTCTATCATATCTCTGCTGCTTAGCCACATTCTTTTGCAGGACTAAAGATCGTCCAGGACCAACAGAAGGTGTGCCAAATTTTCCCAATAACTCCTGAGAGCACTCACGAATAAACTGAAGCAGTGAAATCTGATTCCCTAAAACTTTATACAGTTTTCATCCATTTACAACAGCTGCTTCAATTCTCCATGAAAATAGGGGCCACCACCATTTGTTTGAGTGAATCCTAATTGTATACTGCGAAACAAAAAAGCAAAATCCCCTAACATTTCACCTCCCCTCCCCTCTCCCCCCCCCCAAAAAAAAGGGAACAAGGAAAAAAAAAAGAAGTTTTTTAGACGTTTTATAGATTTTAAATTTACTATTTTTATTATATTCTCATCTTACGAATATATTTTGTCTAGTGTCTCCCGCCATTATCCTTTGTAAAAAAAATATATAAGTTTTGACCATGTCCCCTACCCCCTAAATTTCCTAAACCAATACTTTTGATTTTAAAAAGTAATGAATCGAAACTAGTTTTAGGCTCCAAAAATAAGATTATAATAATAAGCATATTATCACTGATACTCAGGCATTATCAACTGCTGATGTCAACAAACATCATATATCTGACGGTTGGTAAGATTACTTGCCAACGAAAATAATCAGCGTAATGCTCATATAGAAAATTTATTTACATACTTTACTGATAGCACTACATCGAAAACAGACTCTTATAATAATGATACAACACAAAATATAATTTAAAAGAACAAATTAAAGAATATTTTTTACCTTTTACGGGACAATGTCCTAGACATTTTCAGAATCTCGAAAAAAAAAAAAAAATCATGCAAAACTTACACCAGGAAAGTAATACGGCAGAAACCAAAAATAATACATATTTTGAATTCTTGTGATCTTGAGATGATAAAAACGCCAAATGGAACCATCAACACCCTCTATGAGTAGAGGAAAAAAATAAAATATCTAATGGCAAGTTTTCTTGCCAAGCGGCGTTAATGAGTTAAAGTGAGATATTGACATAAATTTATTTCAACGAGGCGTTTGTATTTACCGCAGACCTACGAAATGCTGATAAATTTAACTCAAACTCAATTATTTGGATCACTCGAAGCTCAATTCGCATTATATTTAAATTTTTATTTGTGCTGTTCCCCAAACGAAACAACCATGTTCTATTTTTTTTTTTTTTTTATATGGAACACTTTTCAAATTGAAACCTTGACAGAAAAAGTTCTTTAATTTATGTCGTTTTATTCATGTAATTAAATAAACAAAATTACAATAAACGAACATTTATCTACATTCACATATGTACATATAATAAAATGTGATATTATATATATATATATATATATATATATATATTTGATTTAAACGTAATATTATATTTAGGGAAAACATCTTTTATACATAAAGGTTCTTGTAATGTTACAAAAAGTTGTTTTCTTTTTTTCTTACATTTCTATTTTAGTTATTTAAATCCATTTTACCGTTTTTCATTTTTCAGTTTGTTTTATTAAGTAAGTTTGTAGCTAAATACTTAAATACTTAGAATATATATATATATTGAAGAATCTGACCCAAACGAACTAAATCTTATGTTTTATAATATAGAAACAGGAACTGAATCGTCCATGCTGTTGTTTTATAGGTTTATGTAAATCCAAGTAAGGTAAATATTTTTTTGTCAGTGTTTTTTTTTATAGTTTCTTATGATAGCCAATATAAAAAATCGCATTTCGGAAATTTTAATATGTAGCTTTGATACGTTCTGCCTTTTAAAAATATTTTTAATTATTATTATTATTATTATTTTTCTTTTATTACACAATAAGAATTTTCATATGTAGAGTTGTTCAAAATTATTTCTGTTTCATTAAAATATAGCAAATATAATTATTTTAGTAGCTTAGGATAAACTAAATTTCTCTTCTAATTTTTTGCTGAATACGCATAATAAATGTTGATTTAAATTTTTTCCAATTATTTAACATTATTTTATTTTATTTAGATTTTTAGCATTAAACATTTGAAAACTTTTGAAGAACAGTGTCATTTTTATACATTTGAATAACGAGTCAAAATAAAAAAAAAATCAAAATGATTGATCTAAACTGTATTAAGAAAAAGTAATCTGGCTTGTTACCCACCCGACTTTCTCTTACCCGAAATCCAATAACATACAAACAGTTTGGGCAATAAGGGATAAGATAACGAATAATGTTATATAAGCCTTCGTTAAAAATTATTTAATATAGGCTTTGAAAAAGTTCCATTTGACAAATTAACTTTGTGTTAGGGAAACTACCGCCCCTCTCAACCCCCAGTTCCAATATTTCACTTAAACTTCAAGAGAATTCAAAAGCTTTTGTTAAATTCAAAAGTTTATTCTAAATTATTCACACGCACCATTCCTTGAAATTTAGCATTTTTGATAAATTGCTTCAACTAACAACCTTATATTAACTTCAAAATATAATATTTGAATTGTCTGAAATTATTTGTTTTTAAGTTATTATGATAAAAGCTTAAAGGTTAAAAACAGGACTTATTCAGGGAACTTCAATAAACAGGGAATGTCAAAACGTGAAAATATACAAAAACAAACGCTAATTATTTAGTTTAAAACAATAATTTTTTTACCACATGGGTATGAGAAATTATATTTAATTTCTGAACAGTTTTCCTGAACATGGTAAAATATTATAGTAAAGCAACTCCACTAATTAAATTCAATTAAAAAGGATATTTTCACTTTACTATTGGCAGTCCTGTATATCTTCTAAAAAGTATGTGCACATCACATTGTGCATTTAAATATAATCGTATATTAATAACATATAGTACAGCCTGAAATGCACTTCCCTGTATTTCAAAGTATTCGCCCACTATAATGTAGTTGTTTTGTGTAGCCTTGTAAACGAACGGTGAAAGGTTTCTGTATCATATTCGACATAAAACATGATTTTATGCCTATATATATATATATATATAGATAGATAGATAGATATTCATTTCATTTGGTTAAGTGCAAACTATAGATGCTAAACTCAACTTATTTACAATTTCCCCATACACGTATTATAATTGAATCATTTTAGATACCCCTGTACACGAACCATTTGCTTGATCTCAATGAAAAGATTAGTGCTGCAACTCTGTAGGATATAAATTTAGAATACCGAGTTTGGACTTCCTGCTGTTATTTATTCTTGAGATATTCTGATAACATATACACAAACAGACTCAGAGATACACACATAGACCAACCGCTAAAAACGTGCGTTTCGATTCAGAGGACCTCAAAACGTGTAAATATAACAAAAACTGATTTTCAAAAATTTTACCCAAAATCTATACTTTCACTACAGTATATAGGTTAAAAGAAAGTAAAAAGTAAGAAAGGCGTAAGCGATAAATGTATAGTTTTATAAAATAGCGTTTACCTTTGTGTGCGCATTGTGAAAGAAATTATATACATTCAGATTTCTAATAACGTACATTTACATTGGCTTAGTTTATTAATTATTGTTAAGTTACACCATGAAGTGAGTTTTTAGTTTTCATACTTAAAATATTAGTTGCTAGCATATAACTGTATTTTTATAAAAGAAAAAGAAAATACTATGTGTATCATAGCAAACTGTTATCACATCGACTTCTCCTTAGCGATAATGCTTAATAAATGCTATTTTGTCAAATAAAAGTTTAACATTAATGTAATACATTTTAAATTTTATAAAGACAATTATGTTCTAGAGAAATTAATTATAAAAAATGTGTTCTATAATGCACTACGTAAATCTCTCTCACAAAATTATGTTCCAATTATTTACTATCCAAAACTGAAACATGCCTGCAAATTAACAGTATTTCGATAATTGAATGAGTATCATGCCGCCGAACAGTTTTGCCGATATTTTCCAAACAAAAATGTATGTGACATAATTGAAACTGTAAAAGGAAAATTATGTTATAGCGGAAGTATTTCACCCCCCCCCACACACACACAGTATATATATGTGTTCTCTAAAATAGTACGTAAGTATTATAAAAAAAGCATCACAGAACTGCTGTTTAATAATAAGTACAAACTTTGAATAAATACCATAAAATGCAATAAACTCGTAATAATTGTTTCGGGTCGAAAGAAGACACGACCCTTTCTTAGGCTAACAAAGTCAGTACGAATGTTGCAATGAGTGCGGAAATGCAAAGGCAAACGCAAAGCAACGTTGCCCTTTGATTACAACATTCGTGCCTACTTTGTTCCCCTGAGGAAGGGTCGTGTCTTCTTTCGATACGAAACCATTTTTGCAAGTTCTAGCACTTTGTGGTGTTTATTCAAAGTTTGTACTTATTACTACGTAAATATCGCTCACAAATTCAGGTTCTATTCACCATTAAAAACATAATACGCATGTAAAAAATTAATTATATGTATCGATAATTGTACGAAGACAAGGGTTTGAATCTAACCATCATGTAAATAAACAAAAATCATAAGTTATAAATATATATATATATATATATATATATATATATATTTCCTTCATCGAATATGCGCATTGTATATCGATATTATTCTGAAGAAGTATTAAATAAAAAAAATATTACAAGGTTTTTTTTTTTTTTTTAGAAAAGCTTAAAAAACAGTATATATATTATATATATTAACTTATTTATCTGACCCATTATATTTTTAAAAATATTTGTTTATTACTTATTACTCGTCTGTTTTGAATATAAAGAAAAAATAATCCTTTTTCTGACAGGATAGCAAATAATTTAAAATTTAATACCCATTTAATGAATTCTAATGCTCAGTTAATAATTAAATTTAAAAATCTATCCTTCAATAAGATTAGTTTAAATACATTTTTCAATTCAAAATAGAAAAAAAAAAATTCTCACAACAAGCAATGGATTAATGTCTTTTGTTACTTCTCTTTGTCTGAATTTTACGAAGCGAAACATTAAAATTTTAATGAGCTCCTTTTGTGTGTTTTTTTTTTTTTAATATACACATATATCTATATGAAAGTAATTCTTTTCTCTTAAATAAGTTTTATTAAATGTACATAATTTTAGAATTTTTATTGATAAATATATATCTCTTCTTTCATTAATTATGATTGTGTTATTGAATTGGTAAATTAATATATGAGCCACAAAGGTTGTTTTATAAAAATAATTTATAGTATACAACGTTTTCTTTATACGAAAAATAATCAAAATTCTATGTATATTAATTTATCTATTTTTCCATTTTCCAATAATTAAAATTTTATTATTTTTATATATAGCATGATACTTATTATACTCACAAACTTTCTTATTTCAGAATTTTCAATAAGTTCATTATTTATCGTCTTTTTATTTTTTTAAAAGTAGGTTCTTTTAAATAATTGTTAAAGCATAAGGTAAAGAATTAAGGTATAGGTAAAGAAACTGTTAAAAAATAAGTTTTATAATCTGTTTTTAATTTTTAGTATTTTAAATGGTAAATATATATGTTTTATATTATTAAGTATGATAATTTTGTTGAATTAGCTATTAAATATGTGAGCGACAAAACCGGACATTAGCAACTAAAGCGCTATTTAAAGTGATATTAATTTTTGCAAGATATTTTTATTGGGGGTGTAGGAATTAACTTCACGAGAGACCTATGCCTGGATATAAAGCCTTCCTTTCGGTTATATAATGGGTCGTATTTAATGGGTTTTTACAAAAATTTCTGGAAAAAAAACTAGGAAAACTATGAAAGAGTAGATCAAAAGCGTGACTTGGTATCGAATCCTGCACCTCTTGTCTACTAGTCTGCTTACTGATGGAATGCCGACCGGCATTTAAAAAATTAAATAGAAAACTGGCAGAAATGATTGTTGATATAGATACAAAGTATTTTAATATTATTATTATTTAGATGTGTTATCAAAAATATTAAAAATTGAAAATATATAATTTGCTAAAATATTTGACAAAGTATATAATATATTAACTTGCATGAAACCAATGTGTGTATCTGGTATATATGTATATATATATATACCAGAATACCATTTTTGTCTGAAACTGATCCTGGTTTTATTCATACCTAGCAGACTTTACCTGCTTTACTAGTCACTAAATCTAATAATAATAATAATAATAATAATAATAATAATAATAATTCCGCTATGGAAAAAATAATAATGAATGCATAAAAATAACTTAAAACCTTGCTTCGGGGTCCCGCTGCTTTCGGTAGTGTTTTCCCAGATTGCGCAATATCGGTTCCAAGTACTCACTACTTGCATTTGCGCCTTAACTGGACATTTCAGTTTAGGTGATAAACGGGCAATAAGTGGCAATTATTCAAAAACTATGTTTTTTGGACAAACATATCTCTGAAAAATTATCGCAGCAGATAGCAGCACCAGAATATTTTCCAGCTTCAAAAAAGTTAATTAAATGAAAAAAAATAATAAAAAATTTGAGAATCGAGAATCAGGAGTGGTCAAAAAGGACCAAAACTCTCTAACTTAGTTTTTTGTCCCTTTCTTGTCATTCATATGGCTTAGTATACTATGATGACACTGACATATTTTTTTTAATCAATTGGCACCTTTCCTATTAATTATCTTGAAAGGCAACACAATGGCCCTTGGATTATCGATCCCATGACCTTTGCGTTATTAGCATAACGCTCTAGCCAACTGAACTAGTGGCCGATGGGAAGACTTATTAAATTTACGTTTTTATCTCCAAAGTCGATCTTCAAAGTATTCAAAACTTAAAAATTTTAATTAATTAAAACTTATAAATTTTAATTAAAAAAATAGAAAATAAAAAATAAAAAAAACTAACCAAAAATTCTGAAATTAGACTTCAGGGTTCAGCAGGAGACGTCAAACCGTACCTCTTTATGAAATTCTGTTGCTCAGCGACAAGTTGTTTGTTCACAAAATGATGAACGCGTGCACGCACACACATCTTCTTTTCTTTTATGTAGAGGTAACGAACTTATTAAGTGCTTTTTTAGAAATTAAGATACTGCGTTAGTGTATTGATTTTTATCCGTATGTATACTGTTGGATAGTTTTACAGGTTTTTCTACATTTATAAAATTACATCTCATATAGAGACATGATACCTCAGGTGTATTTGTAGAAAACCACAATTTATAAAAGAATTCACTGTAAAACACGTATAAAATATATTTAATTAAAATCATTAAAAAATACATCGTGTCAAGGCCTTTCGCTCTGAACATCAGGGCAAAATCTGGACATAGCCATTTTTAATAAGAAATACAGTAACATTATATATACATAAGAAACATATTTCGGTTACAGTTATTAAACATCAAATAGATGAAATAGATCAATTACAAATGAAAACAGTGCGAAGGTGAAGAGTCGAGCTTAATTTGGCTTACTAAGGAGACACATTTTTGTGGAACAGTTGAGGCCATGCATTAATCTGTGTTGAGGAACATGCTGAGGAAGTTGCATTAATTTAGATCTTTACAAGAAAAAGTTGGCTGGTTGGGTTTCACGCCACACCAGTGCTGCGTAGATGAGAAATTGGCGACACAAGGACAAGGAAAAAGACTTGTTGCAGAACCGCAACTTTTAAATAACTTTAATGGAGAATTCTTTAGGTAGAATAGTAGAGACAAAAAACTTGCAATAACTGTAGGAATTATGCAGAAAAACTTTCACTGTAAACAATCATTAAAACTAAGAAACTGTTGAAAGAAATTATGTTAGATGTTTGGTTGTATTAGAAAATACCATATTTTAGGAAGAAACGCAGCATCTTTAAAATTGATTAAATTATATTTAATTATATTCACAGCTTCCGAAACTGTTAATTCTGTAACAATTTTATTGATTTTAAACATTATATTTTCCATAAATTTAATATACTAATTCCTTTTAGTTCTTCTTTAACATCTAAGCTTAAATGATCGGGATTTAACTAGACCCACTAGGGGGGGTTTATAAAATTCCACTAAAACTCAATCAAGATGTTTTCTTTTATATCGGACAAACCAAAAGAACCTTAAACAAAAGAATTCAAGAGCATATCTGGAATGTCAAAGAAGGAAAGAGTTCAGCCTTAGTCAATTTTATTTACGAAACCACAGCTTCACCTCTTTTTGACCAAGTAGAAATCATCTCTTCTCCATCAACTAGTTCAGAAATAACAGTTTCGGAAGCTGTGAATATAATTCAATATAATTCAATCAATTTTAAAGATGCTGCGTTTCTTCCTAAAATATGGTATTTTCTAATACAACCAGATATCTAATATAATTTGACTTCAACAGTTCCTTAGTTCTAATGATTGTTTACAGTGAAAGTTTTTCTGCATAATTCCTACAGTTAATGCTAGTTTTTGTCTCTACTATTCTTCCTAAAGCATTCTCCCTTAAAGTTATTTAAAAGTTGCGGTTCTGAAACAAGTCTTTCTCCTTGTCCTTGTGTCGCCAATTTCCCATCTACGCAGCACTGGTGTGGCGTGAAACCCAACAAGCCAACTTTTTCTTGTAAAGATCTAAATTAATGCAAGTTCCTCAGCATGTTCCTCAACACAGATTAATGCATGGCCTCAACTGTTCCACAAAAATGTGTCTCCATAGTAAGCCAAAAGAAGCTCGACTCTTCACCTTCGGACTGTTTTCATTTGTAATTGATCTATTTCATCTATTTCATCCGAAATATGTTTCTTATGTATATATAATGCTACTGTACTTCTTGTTAAAAATGGCTATGTCCTGATGATGCCCTGATGTTCAGGGCGAAAGGCTTGACAAGATGTGTTTTTTAATGATTTTAATTAAATGTATTTTATACGTGTTTTACAGCGAATTCTTTTATAAATTGTGGTTTTCTACATTTACTTGTTCAGCAAAAAGTAAATTATCTTTGTTTTAAATCATATAAAAGCATTCATTTTCTGAATATCACTTCAATTTTTAAATTGTGGTATAGTTTTACAATAAAGATAAAACTGCTGTAGTTGTGGTAGATTTTCTTCATTTAGGATATTTATTTTGTTAACTACATGATCTGTTTTTAGTTATAGTAATTTTGGGAAAGAATGCATATCTTGAAGCTATCTAAACCTCAAAATGTTGTTTAATGTCAAGATCTTTAAAAGTAAAAATTCATCTATTTTAGTATAATGTATTTTTAATATGATATTTTATGACTAAATATAATATTAAATGTATATATATATGTATATATATATATAATTTAGAATACAGAAACTTTCATCAGGTACCCGTTTCAATTTTCATTGTATTATTAAAATGCAGCACTTTGCTGTAACATCACATTATCAAACGAAAAAGTGAAAGGCAGTTTACTTTTCTAAGCATACGAACGCAAAACACAACAGAGAACTGCCCATCGCTGGATAGGGCATACTGTCTGGGTGCTTTTGCCATAGGCTTTCAGGTTATCAAATCTCACGTCATGTTATTTCTTCCTGTGAGATTATTTTAAGATAAAATTTGGGTACCCCTAATTCCAACAACACTACAAGAATTGCTATAATGCTCAGGAAATTTGGTCAGTGCTTCTATGTTTTCATGAATTCCCCGTCTTTGTCAAACGTATACCAGTAAATGGACATCGTTTTCAAATCCGGTGAATCATTTAGGCTAACCTTTTTTCTATGATGGAATTCTTTAATACTGAACTAATTTTTATACATTTATGTTAAGAATTATTTTATATAAAAAATATAATCAAAGAAACAGAGTATATTAATACACCATATTTTTTTAATACTTTTATACATACAAAAATCTTTAAAATAACGTGTATACTCAGATTCACCCATTAATTTTATTAATAGCGTTAATAATAATAATAATAAATGCCGATAAATTAAATCTTGGCACATATTTAATTCCATTCTCTAAAACTTCCTGATTGATTTAAAAGAAACTAGTTTCTATATTTTCTATATTATAAAAAATAAAATTTACTTAAACAAATCAATAGATTTTTTTTTAATCTTCCGAATGCATGGAAAAGAGAAAAATTCACGAATTTTAAATTTAAAGGACTTTAAATTTCAGATTTAATACAATGTTATACAAAAGGAAAATAGAAAATGTTACAAATGTCTAAGGTATATGAAAGAAGTATTTTAAAATGAAACTTGAAAATATTTCATACGTACTTCACAAGATGTTTGAATTTCAAGCTTGATATATTTTTATTTAAATTCTTCAGAAAATTTCCATAGAAAGTAGAGAATAAGAATGGAAAACGTATGCATATAATTATTATTTTTTTTTTCTTATGTTTTAAATTCCGAATCATAACATATGTATGTAAGTTTTCGTAGAAAGATTAAAATCTTCATTTTTTTTTTTTTTGTTTGAAAGAAATTTAGCCTTAGAAAACATTCCTTTAATTGGTACTCAATCGTATAATTGTGCTTAAATGTCTGTAACCAGCATCGTAGCCCGAAACATTATGCCTAATGAGTCTTGAGGAGTACTGAGACTAATATTGTAGTTTGTTTCAGTGTTAACAAATGAAAATTTATGTTACATAGAAATATCTAGGGGCAGATAATTAAACTTTATACACGCATATATACCGGGTGATTCAAAATAGATGATACAGTGATTATCTCGTAAACTAAGAAAGATAGAAACATACTTGGAATTACAAAATTGGTGCAAATTAAGAGTAGAATTCAAGTATGGCATTTTTTGTACAAGGGGCTGTGCACATATTAAATACGAAATTTAATTTGAAACAACCCCTCCTAAAATATGACTTATATTTAGAAAAATATTCTCATCAGTCTAAAAAAATAAAAATAAAATAATTTTTTTAAGTGAAATTTTCGCTGCGTTATTGCAGTTTGAAAATTCTAGCATTTTCGGCCAAGTCTTAAGGGGTTGTATCAAAATTGAAAAATTGTAATTACTATAGATTTTGTAACAAGGCACAGATTGATCAGTGTTGGGGGTGGGGCGTTGGGAATTCGTTTTCATTCAGGGAAAGACCGCTATTTTAACCTTTAATGTCTTTCTTTCCCCGATTGAACACATACGCGAATACTCATTGATAATTTAGAAAATAAAATTTATGAATAATTTATGTACTAAAAGTGAATTTTCAAATTCATCTTTTTTCTGTTTCTTTATACATTCTCCTACCCATATACATGGTACAGGAAAAATATTGTTTTTGAGTCAAAGTTTTGAAAATTAACTTTTGTTATATATACACGTTTTGAAATCCTCTGAATTCAAATATCATGATTTTAGCGGTTGGTCTCTCTCTCTCTCCCTGTGTGTGCGTGTGTGTGTGTTTTATTAGCATATCTCAAGAACAAATAGTAGCAGGAAGTCCAAATTCGGTATTTTAAATCCGTATCATAGTGATGCTACTCTAAATTATTCGTTGAGATCAGACAAAGTGTTTGTGTACACGGTCATCCAAGAGAATTCGAATACGTTACGTCTGTGAGCGAAATTTCGCATAAGTGCAGTGGGACATCTATAGGTTGCCCTAAACAAAATGAAATGAACAGATGAATAAAAGCATGTTTGATGTAGATTGTAGTATGGCAATCATTCATCTTTTATTTAGTGCTACACAGATTATTTGGATATATTGGAGCTATACTTGGAAATTGCTGTAAGTGTATTTCATTTTGTGTTACATGTTATACATATAACACTAAATTTACATACACAAAGTCATGTGTATATAGTTTATAGAAATATACAGGGCTACCCAAAATTAAGGTTAACATTTTTTTCTTAATTATTAAATATAATCGACGTAAGTGCTTTGCTGCATTTTTTTTTTTTTTTATGTCGAAGAATACTGCTGACACAGGACGGACAATTAATTTCAGATACCCATACTGTAAGTAATTTTTGAAGATCGATTTTTTTCTGTATAATATCACGTTTTGAAAATGTGTTCACGAAATTCAAATTTTTAGTATTTAATCTGTATATATATGAATTTTCAGCATAATTTAGCAGCAAATAACTGCAGAAATTCAAATTTGGTACTTTGGATTCCATATCTATTTGCCACTTGAAAAGTTGATCAATATTTGCAAGTTTCGAGGGAATTATTAACAGAATTGATTTTTGTTTTAATAAATGTAGGCACTATAATTAAACGGGGATTGAGAAGGGCAGTAGACCCCCTGACATAGAATTACACATCAATACCATATCATATCTATACAAAAAAATATTTTAGACTATTAACAATAAGTGTGAATTTCTTTATGATTTTTAAAATAGAAAGTTATTTAAATGTGATTTATAAGAATGTCTGTCCCAAAACGCAATGCATGGGCATATTTTGTGCGTTCCTTAATACAAAGTAGTTGTAGAGAACCTATTAATGAAATTTTAAATAGGAAACATTGCATAGTAAACCTGAATAACATATATCATTTTTTAATATTTATGGACGCTGGTGGCGGGCAGGCGGGCAGGCGGACAGATAAACAGATGGACAATCAGACAGACAAATAAGGAATTGAAATCATATTCACATTTAAAAATTGTTACAAAGGATTAAAAATGCTTAATGTAAACGAAAATGCAATTCCAGCAAATTTCCAATAATACCTAACCCTTAACGTAGCGGAATATGTTTGTGTTCCCTGTAAATATAATGCTAATCACATTGTACACTATAGAAAGCATTCTTTTGTGCATATGAATATAATATTTTAATTTCATTAAGATTTATGCAAAGTAATTAAAATTTGGTTTAAAGAAATATCTTTCGCAGAACGCTATGCTTTGGAATACTTTCGGGTGTCCCTGTATACAAAACAGTGGTGGTATTTACCCATTTTCTGTATAAAATATCCAAAAGTAAATTTGAATAACATATTTCAATTTTATTAATATTTGCGTAAATTAAATGTATTAAAATATGTTTTATAGAAATATCTCTCATAGAACACAGAGCTTTGGAATATTTTCGAGTGTCCTTGTACACAAGCTAGAAGAGATATTCCCTCCATTTTCAATAAAGAACATCCAATAGTGAACTTAAATAACATGTATCAGTTTCAAGAAATTCCATGAATATTCACGGGAGTTAGAGTGCGGACAGAGAGACAAAGAGAAAGACAGATGTACAGACAGACAAACGGAAGTCTTTAACACTTTTCAACCGTGATGGGAAGTGTTTAAAAGTAATAAACTGCGAAAATTTCACACGGCTTTGCTAATCTGTTACTTTTCTTACTCGCTTAACGTGTTTAATTTGCATGTGACCTCCCCCCTAAGAAATTTAAGTATTAGATATTTGAACAGTACAGAATAATGTAAATTTGCATTAAGTTTTTAAAAGTGTTGATTTCACGTGTTTGAACGATTTTAGTTGCTATTTTAAAATAAAGGATATTTTTTGAATTTTAATCATCTTAGAGATAACCCCCTAAAGTGAGCACTTTGGCGTCGAAAAATAAACGCCAAAATGCAAAAAATGTTGTATAAATCATCATTTTCAAACTGCAATAACTGAGCGAGATTTTCATTTAGAAAGATGATTTTTTTTTTTTTTTTTTTTTTTTTTTTTTTTTTTTTTGCTTGTTAGAGAGAGGAGAATATTTTTAAAAATTTTTAGAATATAAATCATACGATAGAAGGGACCATATAAAAATTAAATTTCGTATTTTAATTTGAATACAGATCCTTTTACAAAAAAATGCCATATTTGAAACCTACTCTTAATTTGAACTAATTTCCCAATTGGAAATATGTTTATATCTTTATTCGTTTACGAGATAATCGTTATATCATCTATTTTGAATCATGCGGTATATATATATATATATACAGTCGAACCCCGTTAACGTGAATCTGAAGGAGGACGAAAAATTCGTTCATATTATCAGTAGTTCATGCTATCAGTAACTAATTTTCATACAACTAAATAAAGCTTCATTTCGACGGTTATTGTGGAAACAGTTCATGTTAAATGTAATTCACGTTAACGGTGTTCACGTTCACGAGGTTCGACTATTTTTACATACACACATATATATAATCGTTTGTCCTGAGTGCGTGAGTGAATCAGTGAGTGTGTGAGTGATTCATCATCGTCTAGTCCAAACCCCTAGATCTTAGAAGCATGAAACTCTGTGACAATGTTCCTTTTATGACGTAGATATCCATTAAGAAGCGATTTTACAAAATTCGCCCCCAAGGGGGGGAGGGGGACAAAACGTGATTTCACAAAATCCTCCATATCTCAAACAAAAGAACAAATATCCGTACAATTTTTGCTTTCAAATATAGCTAACACAAATATCTAAAAACCAACTTCTGGAATTTTAAAAATTCGGTTCCCGACGGGGGCAAGGGGGTTAAAAGTAATTTCACATGCGTAAAACATGATTTCACATAATCCTGTATATCTCAAGCAAAAAACAGATATACGTGAAATTTTTGCTTTAAAATATAGCTAATTCAAACGTCTAAAAACCAATTTCTGGAATTTTCGAAATTCGGTCCCCAAGGGGGGCGGAGGGAGGCAAACCGTGATTTCACATGCGAAAACGTGATTTCGCATAATCCTATATATCTCAAACAAAAAAATAGATATACGCGAAATTTTTGCTCTAAAATATAGCTAATACAAATGCCTAAAAAGCAATTTCTGTAATTTTAGAAATTCAGACCGTAAAGGGGGAGGGAGGGGCAAAACATATTTTAAATAATCCTTTCTATCGCAAAAAGTAAATAAATAAATAAATAAAAATAAAAGATATTTGTGAGATTTTTACTCAAATATATAGCTCACACAAACTTCTAAAAACCAATTTCTCGAATTTTAGAAATTCGTCCCAGGTGGGGCCGAAAAAAAAAAAAATAGAAATACAGTTAGAGAGTTGAAAATTGATACAGATAGGTTTTAGAAGACTGCAAGTCGAATGAGGATATTTTCCAAAGTGTAAAGTTATTAGGAGGGCGAAAAGGAGGAGGGGGGGAAATAAAAATATAGTTAGATCGTTCAAAATTGGTACATAGAGGTTTTTGATATCTACAAATTGATTACGGCTATTTTCGATTTGTAAAATTTTTAGGAGAGCCAGGAAGGGGAGTTCGAAGGGCCTAAACAATAGAAATAGACAGTTCAAAATTGGCTCGTACAGGTTTTTGGGACGTACAAATCGAATGCAGATATTTTCAAAAGGGAAATAATATTAGGATAGACGAAGAGGTAAAAATATAGAAATAAGAGTTAGAGCGTTGAAAATTAGTTTTATTTAACAGGGTGCAGCCCCTGCTCATCAATCTTGGAGCGATGTTGAGCGCTTCTAAAGGGACTACTCGCAATTTATTTTAAAACTAAAAAAAAAAAGAAAAGATTATTAACCAGGCCTTAGCCTAGAGCCGACAATGGGCGATGATTCAGTTATTACATCACGCGACATAGGGCACAAAAAGTTTTGTAGTATTTTAGACAGTCCTAGGAATTTGTTTTTGGAAAGAAATCACTTTGGTGCCAGGCATATGCCCCTCGCGACAGTGGGCACCATTTTATTTTGAAGAAGCTGAAAAAAGTCCATTATTAGTTCTTAAGAGATTTAAGTCATTATTGTATTAGCATTAAAGAGCTTTGCTGAATAGTCCGAATGAAGATACACATAGGTTGTAGATGCCACAGGAAGAGAGTCCATATAGGAATCGTTTTAGAGTTGGTGACACCCTTTTAGGCTGGTTCTTGGCTTTCTCTGAAGGCAAGCAAGGAAAAAGAGAGAGAAAGGCAGAGAGAAAGATAGGAATTTAATCGTTTAAAATAGAGACGTGCATTAGGAATGAGAAAATACTGTTTAATTTATTAATGATGCTACTACGAGAAACTATATTCTCAAGCCAGTTTTCTGGTCGTAGAGATGGAATACGTAGAGGAAACTGAGAGGTTAGACTGCAAGAAAAATAGTAAAGTTGTGGAGGTCCCTCCTTTCCGCATTTACACAGGGATGAGCGAAGACGATGAAACCTGTTTAGATAGGCCGGAAAGGGACCGTGGCCTTTGAGGAAAGCTGCAACTGGAGGAGTTAGGTTCCAATTATTTGTGGTGATCAGAGGTATTAGATTATAGGTATATCTGCCCTTTTCGGATAAATCCCAGAGTTCCTGCCAGCTCTGGTGAAGAATGGTTTTAATTTTTTGTTTGACATATGATGGCGGTGCAAGAAGGGAAGAGTTGGAAATGAAGTTTTCTGTTGCAGCTTTGGCCAGCTCATCAGCTATTTCATTGCCGATGACACCCCTGTGGGCAGAAACTTGTGCCATGAAAATAAGGTCTTTGAGACTAAAGAGTTTGAGTTTTAAGGCCAGGATTTGTGGATGCCTGCTCCTGTGACGAGCCAGAGCGAGCAGGCTAGACATGTAGTCGCTGTAGATTTTGATTTATGGATACAGGTAAGAATTGGATTCAACCCAGTCCACTGCAATTTGGATGGCAAGAAGCTCTGCCAGAAAGACAGAGTTGTATGATTCTAGTCTGCTTGCCCACCGATGGATCACATCATCATTTACGAGAACACATAGCGCTGCTGCGACTCCATGTTCTGCCTTCGATCCATCAATGAAGATTGTCACAGGTGCAGAAGGAGAAAAGCTGTTTTTATTGCAGTTGGCTATTTGGGCAGCAGCATTTTTGCTGGGTGAATTTGCCAGCTATTTTTAGGAAGTTGGATTTGGATATTGGGAATTATTGAGTTTGAAATGTCTTTATTATTGAGTTGTAGAATATTCGTTCTTAAGAAGTTATGATGAGCTTGTAGGTGAACATGTGGAATTCCTGTAATGACGGTGAGGGCGTCAGTGGAGATCGTTTTATATCCTCTGAGGATTTGTAGGAGGAATGGACGCTGAACTGAGTCCAATTTTGTCTTTGCTGTTGCCGACAAGTGAACCCCCCCCCCCAAATACCAGCACCATACATAATGACCTTATCTATGATTGCAGAATACCGGAATTTGAGGAAAGATGTAGAGATACCCCACCTCTTCCCTACCATCTTAGTGGCACTGTGGTAATGGGAGATGGTCTTTAGTTTTAGCTCGCCAATATGTGAAAGTCAGTTCAGTTTCCTATCGACAGTGACGCCAAGAATTTTTAGCTTTTCAACATGATGAACACTGACGCAAAAATTAGTATTATTAGATTTAAGTCGACTGCGAGTATTTTCGAAAGTGTAGAACTATTAGGAAGGGCGGGAACGGGAGCGGGCATAGGGGCAAAAATAAAGAAATTTAGATAGACCGTTGGAAATTAGTAGAGAAAAGACTGCGGATATTTTTGAAAGTGTAAAATAATTAGGAGGGTCGGAAACGGGGGTCGAAGGAACACGCCAGCCATACGCGTGTGTATACGCTGTCGCAAGCAGTGGGGGCTTGGACCGATCATTCCACCGATGAGAGATTTGGTATTTTTTTGGTATTTTTGGTATTTTATATTTATGTTTTTCTCTTACGATAATATAGTGATTCCTTAAGAATGTCGAACATGCGCGAGCAACGTACACTGGTCTGCGCGGCCGAAGGCAGTGGAGACCCGTTGCGACATTTTTTCTGATCAGAATTTTTTTTCTTTTTTTCACATGATAAAATTTAATTGAATATTGAGAATTCATTAATTATATAGTGATTCATTCAAATATAGTAACCAGCGAAGCGGGCGTAGCCTGCTAGTACACACACACACACATATATATATACATATATAATAAAATGCACTTTCAGGAATATCAAACTTTATCATTCATTAAGAAACTCCAAAATATTGCCGAATATAGACTGTTAATATTATTATAAATATTACACAAACAAATGTTGATAGTTTCATTTATTCAGAAACTATGAAATAATTTTTAAATTTTAAAGCACTAAGAAGTCGGAAAATTGTGATTTAATATAACCTTACTGAAAATAAACTTTAGAACAAGTGATTTAATTTTGCATTGCTTTCAAAACTGGTGTTATAATCGTCTTTTTATTGTATTTAACTAAAAAGATTTAAAGCTCTCAGTTAGAATAAGACCAAATAATACAATTTTAATTGTGTGCCAGAATTAAATTACTTAAATGTAAGTTTTTCTCAACTTATTTTATGTAAAGTATTTTAAGCCAAAAAATTCGAGGAAAGCGTTATAGAATTATGTTTAAAGAAAAGCAGATAATTTTAAGTATGAAAACAAACTTTTTCATTTATTTTTAACGTTAAATTTGATGAATGTTTAACAATTATATTTTATTAATAAGTCCGAATGAAATATCTTAAATGTAGCAGTTAAACAGCTATAAATCAAATAACTTAAAAATTATATATCTTTATCACTTGATTTAACAAAAACGATGTTTCGAAAAGATGTTTGTTATGTACAACGATTTTGAACCTTAAAATTCCTACACTATTCTTCAATTTGATACAGAAATGCTAATTGTGCAAAGATATATTTTTAATTAAATGTTAAAATTATGTTTACTTATGCAGTTAATATCTAAATGTATTACTAAATTACAAGGAAGTGCATAACAATAACACCAAAATTATTATTATTTTAAATACATGACTCAGTTACAGGAAATATACAAGCAATGTAATAAAAAATTATTCGGAAAATTATTAAAAGGAGACTTGGCGCTGGATTATTTAAACCAATAAAAATTACAACGTTAAGAACTCCGAAGAGAAAAAATATGAGAGAATACAGGTGTTTCGTACCGTCTTCAGTGCATAAAGATAATTGAAACTGGAGAATTATTTACATGCATTATTTTGAAAATAGGCTTTTTAAGAAAATGCCTTTTCAGTTTTGGACCCGTTACGTTGATGACACTTTTACGCTTATCGACACATTTCGTCACGATATTGACCATGTTATAGAAACATTAAATTTCATAGACAGTAATATCGAGTTTACGTACGAAATAGAAAATAATAGCTCACTTCCTTTTCTTGATACCCTTGTCTCTCATACAGTAGGTGAAATTTCCACCACCGTTTATCGTAAAAGTTTTGCAGTCTCTCTATCTCCCCATGCGCGTTCATGTCATCCACCTACTCAAAAAATGGCTGTTTTCTATACTTTTATTAATCGTGCGCTTACTATTCGTTCTGTTCCTGTTTTAATAAATTCTGAAATCAAATATCTGAAAGCCATAGCAATTGACAGAGGTTATAATTCTTCCATTATTAACAAAGCTATTGAAAAATTTCAAATCCCTAGTACTTCGTCTACTAAATCAGTCTCTTCTAATATCAGTATTATTTTACCCCATTTTCCTAAAGCCAGTCAAGCCATAGCTAAAATTCTCAAACAACATGATTTTAAAATAATATTTTCGCCTTCCAATAAATTCACCTTTTCTCAGTTAAAAGATCCCATAGATATATATAATTCTTGAGCCATTTATAGTATTTCCTGTCAGGATGGTTTATCATACAATGGCCAAACTAAACGCAGTATTAAATTTTGTCTAAAAGAACGAATCAATTGCGTCCGCAAACAAGAAACCAATAAATCGGCTATTTCTAAGCATTGCTGGGAGGAAATTCATAATTTTAAATTTGATTCTGCTAAAATAATTTTCAAACCTAAATCCATTCATGAACTCGATTTGTTTGAAGTTTTTTATATTTATAAAAAATTAAAAAATTTGTCAATTGTGATTTCGCTGTTCCCTATTTGTCTGATAGCTGGAAATTTTATATTCAGTACAGATTTTCTTAATGTGTACTGAACGCTAGTTGTGTAAACTGTAGAAAACAGTTTACACAACTAGCGTTTCTAAAATTCCTATTGGACACTCTTACCACCTTTCCCATAATCCTATTGGTTGAACAGAATTCGGTCCCTCTTCTATATATATGAGCACTTCTCCAGTTTCAGTTATCTTTATGCACTGAGGACGGTACGCTAAAGGCTACCGAAACAGGTGTATGCCTCCTACATTTTTTCTCTTCGGCGTTGCTAACATAGTAATTTTTATGGGAAAAATTAATCTTTAAATTTTGATAAAGTTGTTATAACTTTAAATATACTTCTTCGTGGTGGGCAGATATATTTTAACAGTATTCCTAAGAAAACATTAGGAATGTAATGAAATCTATTTTTATCTTTTACAAGTAAATATACGTAAAAACAAATAATTTCATATTATATGAATTAGCGTTATTTAAAAAGCACAAATGAGAGCAAATCTTTGGTTTTCTTATTCATTTAAACAAATCAATTTCAATTTATTTAAAGTTTTTTTTTTTTCAAAATAATTAAAATATAAGTTCTATTAAAAGCATTACTTAGTATAAACATACATATAAAGAGAATTTTAAATGAATTCAAAAAAATTTCTATCACTAATTTCATGGGATATTTTTTTTTACCCTATATTGCCTTGCTTATAATATATGGAAAGTTTGAAACCTAAAATTTATTTTACAAATCGCTTCTAAAATTTATTATTCCAGGCAATTTTAACTAGAATGCTTTCAAGACCGTGGAATATTTATCAAGTAGTTCGTTTGCACCCACATAGCGCTCGATTTTTATACATTTGTTTGCAAAACTATTTCTCCTTACCAGTTCAAATTACTGATATTTATTTCACATTATATTTAAAACAAATGACTTCATTTCTTGCATAATGATATTTATATTAATACTCAAATATCTACTAGAAATTAATAATGAAATCATATTACTTTATTTCATATTTTATAACAAAATATCTATTCATTTATTTATGTCAATAATTTCTCATGACGTTGTTCATTTTTAACTATTTAATTTATTAATTTTTTTCCCCCAGGCGTATTAATATTTCACATAAAACGAAAAAGGTTTATTTTAAAAACATAAATTACTTTGTTTTATTCAGTTTTATTTGTTTTATGAAGCATAATATTTATTGTTAGTATTTTCTAAAACATATTATAATTTTACTTAAACTAAAAAAATATATAAGTCAAGATTCAAGCAATTTCTAACAATAAATTTTAAACCCAATTAAGTTTAAAATAATAACGTTTTTCTTCTGAAATAGAATACTAACAACTTTCCATTATCTTATGTTCGATATATTATTATTATTATTATTATTAATATTTTCTAAAGAAATAAAAGACCTTATGTAATTCATTTCAGTTTCCTATAACATATTTGGATAACTCACTGAAGTAAATATTGCTAAGAAGGATTGTGTTAGTTTCAATAACAGTGATGATTTACATATTTTATATGCAATTCTAATGAAAATGCATCTTGTTGTCATAGTTGTCATTAGAAGCTAAATAATCTAAAAATTTTGTATCCTGAACAACTGCAAAATATAATAAAAATCATTTAAATCATTTATTCTGTACTTGAAAATTATCTTAAGTAAAACTTTCAGGTATTAAGTCTTTTATATCGTTATTTAATGTACTGTATTTGTTAATTAACAAAATCCTTTATCAACAAACATATCTAAGCTTATTATAATTTCACACCAATGAAATAACAAGATTTATTTATTTTTCAATTATAGTAAGTACTATTATTATCTAAACCATTAACGCAAAAATATAAGCTCTTTATTTTTACATTAAATAAAATATATTTGGAGCAAAATGTTTCTTAAAAGACATAAATGTAATTGCGTTTATTTAATCTCTAAACCTTTTGCTAATGAGTTCAAAGCAGAGAATGTAAGGAATGAAATATACGATGATTAATATAATAACGTTTGTTTGTTTTTTACCCGCAACATTTTCTTCTGATATTTCAAAGCAATCATTTATAAAAAATGAGGAAAAAGCTAAAAATGTATGCACATATCTAATAACTAACTATAAAAATTTTAAGATTTAAAGAATACAAAAACTAAAATAAAATTAAATCTGTAGAGATAATATAAATTTAATAATAAAGATAAAAAGTTAATATAAATATGTAGAATTTTGTAGAATTAATATAAAGTACTATTTGTGTGCAAATACATATTATTCATTAATTTATTTTTCATAAAATGTTATTTACAAAAAAGAACCAATATTCTGCGAATAGCAAATTAATTAAAATATGTATTATTTGAATTTTACTTTTAAATATATTAAGTATAATTAAAGTGTGATGTTTTCCAGATATACAGTTTAGTCATGCATCTCGATAGTGTTTTTCTGAATAGTTTCTGTTACCCATAAATGAAAAATAGTTAAAAAAAAAAAAAAAAAAAAAAAAAGCTATGTCTTAAATCTTGAAAAAATTTCTTTTTTCTTTTTTTTCGTTCATGTATTATGATATATTTGACTCTAAAATTTAAAATTACAATAGTAACTAACAATTACTGCAAAATTTATATTTGTTTCAATTTTATTTTTAAAATTATAAGTTATTCTTACTTTTATTATCGATAATTGTTGTAAGTTTCAACATGAAACGGCCTTTTTTTTTTTTTTTTTTTTTTTTTTTTTTTGTAAAACATACGTTGCGTTAGTATAAAAATACTGGTAGAGTTGCATATTATTTTACAACTCAGTATCCTATGGCTGTCCCGTGTGGAAACTTATAATAATTATAGATAATAAACACAAGAGTAACATATAATTGTTAAAAGAAAATTAAATTTGTACTTTTTGTGATACTGAAGGTCAAAAGTAAAAATGTTTAACTTTAATATGAAAACTTTAAAAAATGTATACGAGTGATATACCATTTAAAATCCTATATTATAAGCTTTCTTATGATACCAATCTTATATCTCTAAGTTAATAATGGAACAAAATATAGGTAAAACTTACGTTATAGGTAAAACTTACGTTAATACTGATGGAGGGTTACACTTTAATTCATAAATCAGAATCCATGGGACGGGCATTGGATTCTGATTTATAAATTGAACTTTACAATAATTATAGATAATAAAAGTAAAAAGAAAACATAACTTTTAAAAGAAAATTAAATATGTACTTTTATAGATATTGAAGGTCAAAGGAAAGAAAGTTTGACTTTAAAGTGAAAAATTAAAAATATTTGCATGTTATATATCATTAGCAAGCATGTATTATAAACTTTCTATTGGTACTAATCTTGTATCTCTAAGTTAACCAGAAAACAAAATATCTGTACATTTGTAGTAGACGAATTTGGAAAATTGGCATTTTATACCCATTTTTGCAACCCTGTATATAAAATACTAAAGGGGGTAGGGACTTATTAATTCGTATACATTCATTTTTTTATAGAACAAATAAATGAGCCCAGTTTCATAAAAATCTGAAAGGATCGGGTTTTCAGCTGTGTTGATTTAACATGGATACGTAAACTTTAATGATGATATACCTGGTGATTCAAAATAGATGTTACAGCGATTATCTCGCTAAGAAAGATAGAAACATACTTCCAATTACAAAATCAGTGCAAATTAAAAGTAGATTTCAGATATGGCATTTGTTTGTGCAAGGAGCTGTATACATATTAAATACGAAATTTAATTTTTATATGGCCCCTCCTATCATATGACTTATATTTAGAAAAATATTCTCCTCGCTCTAAGAAGAGGAAAAAAAGTTTCTCTCTAAGTCAAAATCTCGCTGAGTTATTGCAATCTGAAAATTCTAGCATTTTTCGCCTAGCCTTAAGAGGTAGTATCAAAAGTGAGAAATTGTAATGACTATAGTTTTGTAATAAGGCATAGATTGATCAGCGTTTGGGCGGGGGAGGGATTCTTTTTCATTCAGGGAAAGACGATTATTTTAGCCTGTAATTTCTCTTTTCCACCTAGTGAATACACACGAGATATTCATTGATAATATTACAAATAAAATTTATGAATAATTTATGTACTAAAAGGGAATTTTCAAATACATTTTTCTTTCTTTTCCTTTATACATTATCTTATCCATATACTCGGTATAGAAAAATTATGGTTTTTGAGTCAAATTTCCGAAAATTAGCTTTTGTTATATCTGCACGTTTTCAGATCTTCTAAATTCAAAAATCATGTTTTTAGCGGTTGGTCACTCTCTCTCTCTCTCTCTCTCTCTCTCTGTCTGTCTTTCTGTGTATATGTGAATGTGTGTATGTGTAGTGTTATTAGCATATCTCAAGAACAAATAGTACAGGATGTCCAAATTCAATGTTCTAAATCCGTATCATATAGCGATGCTACACTAAGATGTTCGTTGCGATCAGCAAAGGGTTGTGTACAGGGTCATCCAAGAGAATTCAGATATCTCACATCTGTGATCGAAATTCTTCATACGTACAGTGTGAAATCTACGGGCTGCCTTAAACAGAATGAAAAGAAATGATTTTTATACGCATAAAAGCATGTTTTGTGTAAATTGTGGTATAGCTATCATTCATCATTCATTACAGGGTTACTCAGAGTATTTGAATATATTTGAGCTATACTTGGAAATTGTTGTAAGTGAATTTCATTTTGTGGTATGTGTTTTACATATAACACTAAATTTACGTAATCAAAGTCATGTGTATATAGTTTTTAGACAATATACAGGGCTACCCAAAATTAAGGTAAACATTTTTTTTTATTAAATGTGATTAACGTAAGTTCTTTGCTGCATTTTTTTTAATCTAAGAACACTGCTGAAACAGAATGGAAAATTAATTTCTCATACCCATACTGTAAACAAAGTAGTTTTTGGAGATCGATTTTTTTCTATATACTGTCACGTTTTGAGGCCTCCTGAATACGGAAGTCAAATTTTTAGTGGTTGATCTGTATATATCTATAAGAATTTTAAACATAATGTAACAACAAATAACTGTAGGAAATTCAAATTTGGTACTTCGGATTCCATATCTAGTTGACACTTGAAAAGTCCATCAAGATTTGTAAGTTTCAAGGAAATTAACAACAGACTTGATTTTTGTTGTAATAAATGTAGGCACTATAATTAAACAGAAGGACAGTAAAAAATATTACTTACAAGCTTTGAATAAACACCATAAAATGCAATAAACTCACAACAATTGTTTCGGGTCGAAAAAACACACGCCCCCTTCATCAGGCGAATAAAGTAAGCACGCGAGTGCTGCAGTCAAAGCGGCAACGCAATATTTTTTACAACGCCAGGTTTGTGGTGCTTTTTTATTAAAGAAGAACAGTAACCCCACTGACATGGAATTATACATCAAAAACCATATCATATTCTAGGCAAAAAATTATTTTACAATATTAACAAAAAATATGAAGTTCTTTATGATTTTTACAGTAGAAAGTTATTAAAATGTAATTTATAAGAATGTCTATCCCAAAACGCATTGCATTGGCATTTTTGTGCTTTCCTGAACATAAACCAGTTGTAGAGGACCTATTAATGTCATTTTAAGTAGGGAATATACCATAGTATACCCAAATAACATATATCAATTTTTAAATTTCTAAAAATATTTACCGACACTGGAGGCGGGATGACGGACAAATAGACAGATAAACAGTCAGAGATAAAATTATACAAATTAAAATTATATTCAGAGTTAAAAATTGTTAGAAAACGTTTATTGTAAACGAAAATGCAATTCCAGAAAATGTATAATAAATCTCATTACTTAACTGAATATTTTTGTCTATCCTGTAAAACTAATGCTAATCGTACTGTACACTATAGAAAGCATTATTTTCTGCATATGAATAACATATTTCAATTTCATTAAGATTTGTGCAAAGTAATTAAAATTTGGATTAAAGAAATAAATTTCATAGAACACAATGCTTTGGAATACTTTCGGGTGTCCCTGTATACAAACTAGCAGAGGTATTCACTTCATTTTTAATAACGAACATCCGATAGTCAACTAAAATAACATATATCAGTTTCAGGAAATTCCATGAATATTCACGGGAGTTACAGCGCGGAAAGACAGAAAGACGGATGGACAGACAGACAAACGTATGTCATTACCACTTTTCAACCTTTTTGGAAGAGAATTGTTAAAGAGCCAAAGTCATTAAAATTTTTCGAAAAGAAATAAAGTGTGAAAAATCCACACTGTTTTGATAGTCTTTTAATTTTCTTCCTGTCTTAACATATTTTAATTTGTAGGTGAACCCTAAGAAATTTAACTAGTAATTTTTTTTAACAATATGGAGTAATATAAATTTGCATTACGTCCTTAAACATGTTGATTTCATGTGTTTGAATGATTTTAGTTGCTGTTTTAAAATGAAGGATATATTTTTTTTTAATTTTTCATCTCATAGATCACCCCTAAAGGGAGCTCTTTGGCGTCGAAAAATAGATGTCAAAATTGAAAATAAAGGGGCATAAGTCATCATTTTCAAATTGCAATAACTCAGCGAGATTTTGACTTAGAGAGAACCTTTTCTTTATGTTTCTTCTTAGAGCGAGGAGAATATTTTTCTAAATATAAGTCATATTATAGAGGGACCGTATAAAAATTAAATTTCCTATTTTAATATGTATACAGCCCCTTGTCCAAAAAATTTCTATTTTTGAAATCTGCTCGTAATTTGCACTTATTTTGTAACTGGAAATATGTTTCGATCTTTCTCAGTTTATGACTTAATTGCTGTAACATCTATTTTGAATCACCCAGTATATTTATTTAAATTAAAATAATCTGGTGTGTCACTCACACGACTTTCTCTTACCCTAAAATTTAATACTATAAATACAGATTGGAGATTAGGAGGAAAGATAACGATTTCTGTTACGTAAACCTGTGTTAAACAATTTAAATTTGGCTTCGGAAGAGTTTTATAGGATAATTAGATCTGTGTGAGGGGGGCTACCACCCCCCTCAACCCCCCGTTTCATTAATGCACCTACATTTATCTGTTAACTTTTTTAATTTAATTCTGTTATTAAAATTAAAATTTACTTAAAATTATACAGACAATTTTCACACGCAACATCCGTTGAAACTTATCAATCCTGATCAAACTTTTCCGCCCGCAAACTTATATTAACTTCAAAATACAACATTTGGATCTCCTAAAATTATTCGTTTACTCTACGTTCGTTTAAGTTACTCTAAGAGACAAATATCAAACGTTAAAGAACTTGACAACGGTAGTCAGGAAACCTCAAAACGTGTAAATATACAAAAAACAAGCGACGAATGTTTAGCTTTAAACATACATTATTTACCATATCTCTATGAGGAATTTAATTCAATTCCCGAACAGTTTTCCTGGAAATTGTAAAATATTATTAGTAAAGCACATGCACTAACAACAAATAACTAGTGTGTTGTGGCCACCACACGACTTTCTTCTATATTTTCCTATACAAATTCACTCAGTAAAAATAATTTATTAAAATTAATATTTAAAAAATATATCTTCCACGATAATGCAGGGGATTTCCATATTAGAGCAGTAGTATAACACTAAATATCCTAAAGATGTTGAATTTATTTTCAATATTACACACACACACACACAAAAAAAAAAAAAAAAAAAAAATAGATACATTTATTTTAAATTATCGCAGATCAGTGGTTCAACCATTCGTTTTAAAGTTATTGGCGAGCTCTTTTGAAAGATACCCATCATTAAAATTTACTCCCCTCGAGGAGGGACTTCACCCAAGGGGGGGGGGGGTGGCTCCTACATACACAAAAAAATTTTCCCAGTTGATTATCTCTATTACAAAAAATATGTGTTAGTTTCATTTTGTTTAGTGCAGTCTATAGATGTTAAACTCTGCTTATCTGCAATTTCCCCCATAGACGTAATGTATTTGAATTCTCTTGGGTGTCCCTGTACACGATTCATTTGCTTCATCTCAACGAAAAGATTAGTGTAGCATCCCTATATGATAAACATTTAGCATACCGAGTTTGAAATTTCTGCTACTATTTGTTCTTGAGATATGCTGATAAAACACACACAGACAGACACACAAACACACACACACACACACACACACACACACACACACACACACACACACACACACAGACCATTCGCTAAAAACATGATTTTCGTATTCAGGGGACCTCAGAACATGTAAATATAACAAAAACTCACGTTCGAAAATTTGACTTTAAAACAATAATTTTTCGACCTTATGGGTCAGAGAAAGTAAAAAATAAATAAATAAAATAAATAAATATGTATATAGATTTTTGTAAAGTGCACTAAATAAACACTTTTAATGATATACTAAGTACGAATTATGGTAATATAAAGCATTGGCATTTTAGTACACGTGTAAAAATTTTAATAATAAAGAATAATAATAACAGTAATAATAAGTAAATATGCATGCTATATATCAAGTTCTGTTTTTTTTTTGTTTTTTTTTTTTTGGATACAGTCGGTAACAAAAGTCTCCGAACACTAGCAAAAATTCCTATGTAAAAAAATTACACTTAATACAGTTTTGTTAATTAAATCCTTGTCGAATCCTGTTTTTAGACTGACTAAGAACAGGATTCGACAAGGATTTATTTAACAAAACTGTATTAAGTGTACTTTTTTTTACATAGAAATTTTTGCTAGTATTCGGAGACTTTTGTTACCGACTGTACATCTGTTTCATGTAATATTAGACAGATCTTGTAAATCTCTTACATTTATATGAGCGTATAAATATTTAAAGCTTATACAACAGAGTTATTTTTTCAAACAGTAAATACTAAATTTAGGAATAAAACAAATGAAAAATAATGTTTAACAGAAATATCTATTTGGGAAGATAAAATGTATCTATCATATAATACAGCTATTTTTTTTTTATTAAAAGTTTTTTTTTTTTTTTTTTTTTTTGCTATTATTAATATTTACATAAATTAAAAGACGGAATAGCATCCCTAAATTGGTTCACAGCCAGATAAATTGAATTTTTTAATAAAGAAAATACTAGCCAATTACTCGAACCCGAGTCTTTAGCAGAACGGGCATTGGCTTTTGGATCGAGGTTTTATCCTTGACTTGATAGATTTTCCCCTTTTATTAATAAAATAACTAAATACTGTTGTAAATGTATATAACAACAAATAACACATTTTACATAGGCGGACTGAATTATTTATTTAAAGGAACAAAAAATATCAAAACCTGCAATTGCTAAAATCCAGGCAGTTGCTAAAACTTGTGCCTCTTCTATAGCGCAAATATCCGCGCAAATTACAAAAAAAAAAAAAAAAAAAAATGTCCGTCCCATGTTAAATTTACAACAATTTTCTTATGGCCAGATTCAATCTTTTACCTATACTTTGTTCGCGACGAACTGATAGCTAAAGTAAACATAAAGGGTTGATGTTTTATCACCAAAGTCTGCCACATTTACGTTTTCTCGCTGAATGGGCTATTCTATTTATACTGACCGAAGGTTAGCTTTCCCTGCTTTGTAAGTGAGTTTTAGTTTGTTACAGCAATCTCATTAAATACCTGAAGAAAGGAAAACACAGCTACGAAATGCACAAACGAAAATAGAAGTCGTTTGCTTGTCAGAAAGACGCCATTTGTCTTCAATCCACCGCCAGTCATTCAACAGTATCGCCAAGAATCACGTTGCTTTATTTACTTTCGCTATCAGTTCTCGGCGAACAGAGTATAGTTACTGTTAAATAATGAAGTAAAATACAGCCTTTTCATCTGACATTTGTTACTTACATTTAATAGTATTTATAAATCCTATTGAATAGCATATGTTTATTCTATTGAATTACTTATCATCAGTCATGACTTCGCGTTGTCGGAGCAGTTGCATGTAGGGGAGATCGAGGCAAAGTGGACCAATTTTACACACTTATTATTTTTTTTTTTTTTTCCCAAAACCAGAAAAACAATACACTTGAAAAAAAATAGCAAACAATCTCTAAGCCTTTCTTGACATGTCTTAAGTTTTTTACAACAATATTCGCAATATATTATGAATGAAAAAATAAAATGTGAGCATTCACAAAGTGGACCACTGTGCCCCATGACCGGGTTACAGTGGACCAGCTTCTTTTGTTTGTATTAAATTAATATAAATTGCTTTTTTTCCCCTCTAAAATTAGTTTCTTATATTATTCTAGTCTAATGAACATAGTTCAAGACTTTTCATGAAATAATCTAAAATAATTACATTAAAATAAACAAATAAGAAATCAAATCTCAGTAAGAAAATTTATTAAGTTAAAATAGATAATTGTTTTTTATTCTTTTACTAATATTATATAAATTAAATGTTTATTTTTAATTCAGACTTTAATAAATATTATACTACTATTCAAATATTTAATATTTTTTAAAAAATATTTTGAGATATAATTAATTTACATTTTATTTGTAGGATAAATTTAAATAAAATGTATTAAGCTACTTCTTTTGCTTTTCACATGTGATCCTCTAAATAACGGGGGAGCAATAAAAATCCTCAATAAATTTAACAGCATTCAAATTGTCAATAAATGATATAAATTGCTAAAATTTTAATGTGAATTATTACTTAACCTTACTAGTTACTGTAGACATATTCACATTTGCAAAATACTTTCCTTTTTTCAGGCAATATGACATCGAACGAAGACAATCTGCGATCTCTTGTGTACGAGTTCTATTCAAAAAATCTTTCGACAGGTAAATCTTTTACTGTGAAGCATTTTATGAAAGAAAAAATACCACAACGAACTATTTATGACATTTTGAAGCGTTATTAAAGGGGTTTGAGTGCTTTTCGCCAATCTGGCTCTGGAAGAATTGCAAAAATCTTCACACGTAAAAAAATTGGGAATTTGAAAAAGGATTTTGATCACAAAAGGACCGGATTTCTCAGCGTCAAGCAGCAAGAAAAGTACAAATGTTCACAATCAATAATTAATTATGTCCTTAAGAAAGCAAAGATAAGTTGCCGAAAGAAGAAAACCATTCCACAAAGAAATGAAAAGCAACAAATTTCAGCAAAACAAAGTGTGGACGTCTCTATCCAAAATTTTCAAAAAGATCTTGGATTCTTGATGATAAATCATATTATACTCTTTCAAATTCCTCAATAAATAGCAATAATCGTTTCTATTCTTCCAATATATCAGATACACCACCAGATGTTAAATATTCAACGAAAAATAAGTTTGAAAGCAAATTTCTTGTATGGATTGCCATTGGTCCAAAAGGAATGAGCAAGCTTTTCATTCGAAGTTCAAATATGGCGATCAATCAAGATGTTTACCTTGAGGAATGTATCAAAAAGCGTCTAATTCCCTACATTTGAGCTAATTATCAAAGAAACTATATATTTTGGCCAGACTTGGCCAGTTCGCATTAACCTAAAAAAGTGACCAGTTATCTCCTTCAAGAATCAATTGACTTTGAGATTAAAGAAGATAATCCCACTAATAATAACAGGAGACTTGGCGTTGGAATATTAAAACTCGAATAAACGACTACGTCAGAAACACCAAAGAAAAATATTGGAAATGCATACAGCTGTTTCGGCAGCTTTAAGCGTGCCGTCTTCAGTGCAAAAAGGATTCTGAATCTGCAAAAGTGCTCGTATATATAGGAGAGAGGCCGGATTTAGTTCAACCAATATAATTACGGGAAAGGTGGAGAAAGTGGCCAATAGGAATTTATTAAAGTTAGCTGTATAAACAGTTTTAAAAAAAAGAAAGAAAATGTGGACTGAATATAAAATTTCCAACAGTCAGACAAATACGGAATAGCGAAATCACAATTTACAAGGTTTTTAAAATTTTTATAAATATGAAAAGCTTCAAAGAAATCGAGTTCATGAATGGATTTAGGTCTGCAAATTATATTAGCTGAATTAAATTTAAAATTATGATTTTCCTTTCAGCAATGTTTAGAAATAGCCGATTTATTGGTTTCTTGTTTGCGGACGTAATTCATATGTTCTTTTAGACGAAATTTAAGACTGCGTTTAGTTTGGCCAATGTATGATAAACCACACTGACAGGAAATACTATAAATACCCCAAGAATTATGCGTATCAATGGGATCTTTTAAATGAGAAAAGGTGAGTTTATTGGAAGGCGAAAATATTATTTTAAAATCATATTGTTTGAGAATTTTAGCTATGGTTTGACTGGATTTAGGAAAATAGGGTAAGACAATACTGATATTAGAAGAGACTGACTTAGTAGACGAAATACGAGGGAGTTGTAATTTTTGGATAGCTTTGTCTATAATGGAAGGGTCATAACCTCTGTCAATTGCAATGGCTTTCAGGTATTTAATTTCAGATTTTAATAAACTAGGATTTGAACAAATATTAAGGGCACGGTTTACAAATGTATAGAAAGCAGCCATTTTTTGGTTACGTGGGTGACATGAACGCGCATGGGGAGGAAGGGAGACAGCACAATTTTTTCGATAAACGGTGGTTGAAAATCCATTTACAGTGCGAGAGACCAGCTTATCAAGAAATGGAAGGGAGCCATTATTTTCTATTTCGTATGTAAACTGGATATTACTGTCAATTGAATTTAAAGTTTCTAAGACGTGGTCAATATTGTGATGAGATATGTTGATACGCGTGAAGGTGTCGTCGACGTAACGGGTCCAAAAAGGAAAGGATATTTTCTTAAAAAGCTTGCTTTCGAAATAGTGCATGTAAATATCAGCGAGAATTGGGGAGAGAGGGGAATCCATGGCTAAACCTTCAGACAGACGATAGAATTTATTTTGGAAAGAAAATGTGGTTTGTGATAAACAAATGCGGTAAAGAGAGATTAATTCTATTTCAAAAGATGTAAAATGAAACTCTTTTAATCTATTTTCGAGACAGCAGAGGGCGCCACTTATTGGAACATTAGTGAAAAGAGAATTTACATCAAAGGAAACCATAGTGAGATTAGTGTGAGGGCAGTTTTAAATGTTTTTTGCAAATTCTATGGAATTCTTAACAGTATAACTATTAGCAGAAAGAAGGGGAGCAAAAATAGTGGTAAAAAATTTAGCTAAATTATAAGAAGCAGTACAGATATTAGAGACTATGGGTCGAAATGGAATATTGGGTTTGTGAACTTTCGGTAAAGCGTAAAATCTGGCACAATTAGCAATAGAAGGGATAAGATGAGATTTAGTCGAGTCCCATAACAGAGAGCAAGATTTTATAGCAGATTTAATTTTATTTAACTCTTGAGTAGAGGGGTCACGGGGCAGAGGAATATATGGGCCATCATTAATTAATTCGGTAACGCTTTCGATGTATTGTTTTTTATCCAAAATAACAATCTGACCACCTTTATCAGCTTTAGTAATGATGATATTTTCATTAGATTTTAATTCCTTCAAGGCGTTTTTTCTGCAGGGCTGAGATTTGATTTAAAATTTTTGGAATTGAATTTGGCATTATTAAGAATTAAATGACGAAGATTTTCTTTCTGTTGGTCAGTCAGTCGAGAATTTTTGAAAGCTTTTTCAACCGGTGCAATTAACTGGGGAAAAGAAGGAGGTTTAGAAATGGCAAAATTTGAATTAAGTTTCAGAACAGAATATTGATTATTAGAAATTTCAACATTGGAAAGATTAACGATTGCATTTTTATTGACAACAGTAAAGTCGTTCAAATGAATAGGACTCTGTGAATTACGAAGCCGGGTGAATTTATCTTGTAATTTAATTGAGTGTTTACGAGAGCGGTTGTTACAATGAATCCAGGAATTGCGATCTATTAACATAAAATTAGGACGTTCAAAAGCTAACTTTAAGTGGACAGAAAATAAATCTTTTTCAATTTTGGCGATGGTGGTACGAGTTTCTTTGATAACTGCACGGAGAATATTAAAATGAGACCTGAGTACTGCTTTGTTTACAAAACTGGAACCAGAAATATTGAATTTCAGTTGAATTAATTTAGGGACGATTCGGTGTCTCTTGCACTGTAGAAGGAACCTCAGACGGTTGAGAGCACGAAACTTTTTAGTACGTAATCGGTAGAACCGGTTAACTAATTTGCACATTGTGAAATTGAGGAAATGGCTCAAACTATTACTGACCTAATCTCCCCCTCATATGAGTCTTCTCAGACCAGGTTGCTCAGTAACAATATGAGCAGAAAACCAATAACTCAACTAAGCCCGTAGAAGCTTAACAAATAATAGCAAGAGACTTGGCGTTGGAATATTAAAACTCGAATAAACGACTACGTCAGAAACGCCAAAGAAAAATACTGGAAATGCATACAGCTGTTTCGGCAGCTTTAAGCGTGCCTATAAGATAGCAAGAATCCAAGTAGAAAAAGTAATTTATTCTTTTAAAGTTCTATTGACAAATAACTAAGTACAGTGCGAAAATAAAACATATACTAAGATAGCTTAAACTGTAGAATATTTATTGAAGATAATTTTCAAAACAAAAAAATAATATTATTATTATGAATTAAAGACAATTTTATATTTGCAATAACCTGGTTCGTAAATTTGATGGAAACCGTTATAATCAGTGGGAGGGAGAGCTAAACGCATTACATCTTTAACAATCGGTGATTATTAACGAAGTGTGTGGAATCCAAATCGACAGCCCAGTTGTTAACTGCCATATTGTGATAACATCACCACATTTTAAATCCAAGGGCGCCAACATATTTTCCTTTGTGTTAATGATATTTTAATGGGAATTTTTAAAAATGAAAATACGGTTAAAATGATGGCAACCCTATCTTGGCATATATCACTTTGTGCCAAATATAACCGTTGGAACAGGTGCAAGTAATCATCGAAATATTACGAAATTCTTGCGACACGATGTCTAAATTATGGGTTATTAGTTTATTTATAGCAGCGATTAAATACATTATCTGTATATAAAATAAAACAAAACAATAAAAATATATAACGGAAATTTTCTAATAGAACATTTACAGCTATAAATATAAGTAGATTTATTGAGAAACACAGTGAAATATAAATAAAAATTAATTACTTTCAGGGAGAATAAAAATTAAATTGTGTATTAGATCCCTATATATATATTGCATTATGCTAAAAAGAGATCAATGAATTTAATACTGAATTTGTTCTTAAAACTAGAAAAGGATATATATTTTAATTTCGAATAAAGAATATATCAACATTGAAATAAGTTTGACATATCTAAAGAGGATTATTAAATTTAAGAAATTTTAATTATGAATAAATAGATATTTAATTATAATAAAATAAATTTGATGAAATAAAAGGATATGTGAGGAACTCCCTCACATATCTCTCCCGGTTGCCATGAAAAAAATATAGTTCTCTCCACCAAAATACAAAACAACAATCCAAAAATATACAAAACAACCATATCATGTGTATAATGCATTCAAATACTATCCATCACTTGCCACATACAGTCAGCATATACATGAGTGTATATATTTTATATATTTCAAACAAAAATTCAAAATAAATGTCTTCACAAATAATTTCTTGATCTTGTTACAGCTGATTTTCATTTTACAATTACTTCTGAAAAAAATTAATTAGTATCATAGAATAATATTTCAGTATAAAAATCTTTTATTGTATATTTTGTTTAAATCAAATAATTTCTATTTTCTCGTCAAACAATATATTAAATATACCTATTGAAATAATTTAAAGTATTAAAAAAATCTGTGATACAAAAATTATTATTATTATTATTTTTTTTTTTGAAAAGAAAAAAAATTGTGTTGTTTACAATATCATTTTATGTAATTAAAAAAGGTAAATTTAGAAAAATTTACTTTAAAATTTAGCACCACTCATGCAAATCAATTAAGTTAGGGGAAGAAAAGTGTGAAACCCAGCAAATAGCCAAAATAGAAGTGGTTTGTGAGACCACTGCCAAATATAGCATACCGAGCAAAATGTGTGTCTCAAAAGAGGCTTGACTTTTATATGTGCATGTCATAACAAGCATTTTGAGAAAAAAATGTGTTTGTGTAGAAAGAAGAAAAAGTGTGGCTATTGAAAAAAAAATTGCAAGGAGTATGACCGTGACATCACACTCCTGCAATAAAGTTCCTAGCCCAATATGAAAGGCATGAATGAGAGTTCCCAAAAAACAACATGAAAATAGTTAATGTGTGTAAAATTATTATCATTATTATCTATTAAATGAAAAAATTTTGATTAACACAACATAAAAAAACTCCATTATTATTAGTAAATATCTATACTATAAGATTGATCAAAATTTAGTTACCTGAAATCTTGAATTGGAAGAAAAATAATCCATAATATTAGTATTGTGTAATTAACACTTTTTATCTCTACTAAATTATATCTTTTTTTTTTTTTTTTTTTTTTTTTAATCAAAAGAAAAATTTTAGCTATATACACTTTGCCAAAACAAAATTTAAGAATAATATCTTACGTAAAAAATAATCAAAAATTTATAATGTTTATGAAATGATAAAAATTATCTATTCACCCCTTTGGTGGCCGGCCATTGGGAAAATAAGAATCCATCATTTCACAAGAAAAAACAACAACAACACCTAAGCACTCTTAGATATCATCGAATACAAAGGGTGTTTGTTATAAGAAACTACAAAAATATTAACTTTTATATTTTATATCTCTCTATATATATTTTAAATACAAAATTGCACTATCTGTTTAATAGAGAAATAATAAATCAAAATTATACTTAATCTGCCAGTGAATTTGTCCCAAAAATTCTATTAATTATCTTTTCAGTTTCATTTCATGTAATTAATCTGAAAATAAAAGTATATTAGTGAAGGATATATAGACTCAATGTAACACATAACGAACCAGCATCACTCCAATAAACAAAATATCCTATGCAAAAAAATATTGCAACTGTTAATTGCCTTTTACTATTATTACATTTTAACTGGGTACCCATATATTTATCCCATTATTATTATTACTATTATCTTCCCTTTTTCTTTTTCTTTTTTTTTTTTTTTTCAAGTGCACTTTCGAAAATGAGTAAAATAAAATAAAATAATATGTCGACAAAATTATAAATCTCTACATGTAGAATAAGGCCTTTGTTTTTCTTTTCTTTTCTTTTTTTTTTCTTTTTTTTTTTTTTTTTTTTTTTAATAAATGAGCAATGTTTATAATAATATTTTTTATATATATATATAATGCAATCACATGCATAATGCTCAAATAAGGAAAAGAATAATGCCTTAAACATTCAGCTCAATTATCAAATGGGCTCTTATAAAGCTTTGAGCAAGTGCAATGCACTGTCTGATCAGAAAAGGCACATATATATGTATATATACTAGCTGACCCGACAAACGTTGTTTTGTCATATAAATTATTTCTAGAGAATATTTTGCTAGAAAAAAATAACTAACTTATTGTACGTGTGTAAAGATGTGGTATATAAGTGAAACAGGTATGGAGCGCTGTGAACGGTGACTGTGAATTCCTATTATAACGTAAAAGACATAATTACCGAAACTTTCGCTACTTGCTTCTTGCTACTTGGTACTTTCTACTTTCTACTTGTTATTTAAAACCTCCGCTGAATGTCGAACAGCACAAAATTTTATTTCATATATTGCAAATATTTCAATTTAAGAGAGAATCTCTGATAGCAACGAATTTCACATGAAAATTCCGTCTCTTTTGAATAAGCTGTAACAATCTTGACCGATTTGATGAAAATTTTTATCAAAAAGTTATTACAATATCTAACATCATTACATGTACATTTATCACAATTCAATCAATCGATGCATGTGAGTATGTGTATAGTATGAGCGAAGTGAAAAGTAGAGTTCGTATTATATAAAAACTTAAATTCGTTTTAATTAAAGGTGAAAGAGTTGAAACTCAATTTATTTTATAACAGGTATATTTTTTTAATCTACAAAAACTTAATTTATCGTAATGCCATTGGATGTACAATATTTTTGGTTAATCCTTGAGGAATATACACAAACAAATTCGAAGGTTTTCCAACAATGGAACACGCAACATATAATTGGCCGTGAGAAAATCACGGATTTTCTAAATCTAAGCCACAAATTGGGACCCCTTTGGTGACTTCAAATATTTTAAGCCATTTTTGCGATGAATTGAAATGGCTATCTCAATTGTGGAACTAAAGTTCTTGGCGAGAAGCATCCGAGCTACTTCGGTGTCAAATTTCAAATTTTGCCAAAGGGATCCGATACTAAAGGTGTTCCATACAAAAAATAAATAAATAAAATATCAGTGACATACACACGCACAAAAGTATGGGAGCACATTGGTGACTTTAAATATTTTAAGCCATTTTTGCGATAAATTGAAATGGCTATCTCAATTGTGGAACTAAAGATCTTGGCGAGAAGCGTCCGAGCTACCTCGGTGCCAAATTTTCCATACAAAAAATAAATAAATAAAATATCAGTGACATGCACACGCACAAAAGTATGGGACACCTTTGGTGACTTTAAATATTTTAATCCATTTTTGCGATGAATTGAAATGGCTATCTTAATTGTGGAAATAAAGATCTTGGCGAGAAGCGTTCGAGCTACTTCGGTGCCAAATTTCAAATTTTGCCAAAGGGTTCCGATATTAAAGGTGTTCCCTTCAAAAAATAAATAAATAAAATATAATAAATTAGCTACACAAATAAATTTGTAGGTTAGGGTGGCTGTTAATCAACGCGCATGTAAATTTGATAGAAAATTATATAAAATAATAGTCCAATTCCGCACTAAATTTGCAAAATGTATAGTTTTTTATGCACACTTCAAAACTCTTCAAACACTAATTACATCTTGATGTAATATTTCAATTAGGACTCGCTCGTGAAATATACGCGCTGGCCATTTTCAAGATGGACGGCTAAATGAAGAACTGCTGGATCCCGTTCATGAATTGGGAAACCAAAGATACGCCAAACAGCTTCATTGGAGCTGACGTACCGGCCAATTTGGTAAAGTGTTATTTCATCGTTGTTATTCACCGGAGGAGTATTCACATTGGTATTTTCAACTCGAAATACAGCCATATTACTGCCTTTATTCACATACTTGCAAATGTATTTGATACTCTTCACTGAACTGCAGAACTCAACATTAATATGAGCATTGAATGTTTTGCTCAGCAGAGCGAATATGGGACCACCCAACGGTTATCAATGTCAATGTCTATGTTGTTGACATAGATGACCGCCATAGATGATAAGATTGTCCGCCATTATCGGAATTTCTTCGACGATATATTGGATATCCGTCAACATTTGTGATAGTATCGTTAGTGAAATTTTTCGGAAAACTTTTAGTAAATTTTCCATCTGCACAAATAATAATGGCCTAAAAATTCATTTTTCATTTTAACATAAAATAACTCCGTCGGATATTGACGAATTTTTTAAAAGAATATACCATTTTAATCCTCAGGCTAAAAATATTAACTTTGAAAAAATATTTTAAACACTTACGGTTAAAAATTCATTTTTCATTTCAACATTAAATAAATTCTGACATCGTGTTTACGATTCTAAAAATTTTAACTTTGAAAAAATATTTGAAACACATTGTAAGATACGGTTACGATTCTAAAAATATTAACTTTGAAAAAATATTTTAAACACTTCGTAAGATACGGTTAAAAATTCATTTTTCATTTCAACATTAAATAAATTCTGACATCGTGTTTATGGACAACTCACGCCATCTAGGTGGAAAAGTTGTTGAAACTGTTGGTTAAAAATTAATTAAGAAAGAACTAATTAAGTTACAACTTTCATTTGTAAATCTAAACCATTCTCGAATCCATCTGAAGACACACAAAAAATTTCATTAAACTCGGTCCAGCCGTTTAGGAGGAGTTCAGTGACATACACACGCACAAAAGAAATATATATATATATATTTTACAAAATGCAAGCTATAGCAATTAAAAAAAACACAGCATGTGTTTTCACATATATATTGCTTATATATATGTATGAGTAAAAATTATGTAATAAGAAAATATATACAATGTATTGTAACCAAAAACAAAATCTATATACATATGCACAATAGCGAGAAAAATTTGAAAAAAAAAATATAGCCCATGTGTCCATTCATATTTGTTTAAAAATTGTATGTGTAGGCAAACTATAATGAACAAGTGAGAAAAATAAAATTTCAATGCTTTATATGCAATAAAAATTCCAATATTTGACATATTTAAAAGGTATGTATGTGTAATGAAACTCACAATGAGTAAGTGAGAAAGGAAAAAAAATTTCAATGTTTTATATTCAATAAAATAATTCCAATATTTGAAATAACTATGTGTATAACTCTGTATATTTAAAAAGGTATGTATGTGTATTAATTAAAAAAAAAGTTGTGTATATATATACATTCAATTTAAAAGATTAGGGTTTATTATATGCAAAATAATAAACACTAGTATATATGGAAAAAAATGTGTGTGTGTAACTGTTATAAATAAAAGAAATATTTCAAATACACGGCTAGCATATAAGCTAGATTTATATGCAAATATTTAAAAAAAAAAAAAAATTGTAAATATGTGTAGATATTTATAATAATAAACATAATTAAAAACATTGTATTTTGTGACAAGAATCAATTCCATGATTTGGTTATAATAGAGGATATAAAATTCCTATTTATGTTTGTGTGCATCTCATATATTTTAAAAATTAAAAAAAACACAAAAACACTAGAAATTAAATATTGTATAACATATGAAAGTGAAAAAGTAGGAATAAAATAGAATGTAAAATAATATTATGTAAGAGTTAAAATTGTGTAAGAAGAAAAAAATGTATGTGTGAGAAAAATTATGCCTTTATGAAGTTATACAGGGTCTGTTCATCACATTATATACCCCATACTATTACATAATTAATAAAAATTAAGTGTCATGTAAAAATACCAATTAAAAATATTGTTAATGGTTGCAAGTTTTCTTCTCTTTTTAAACAACATTGCATTAAAATGATAAATTATATGTTGAAAATGTGCAGGTGAAGTGCACCTACGTGCATTATAACTGAAAGTGACCATATAGCAAGGCTGGGATCACCAGATTTACATGCCGTCACTCTAAAAAAAAAAATAAATAGTGTATTAAAAAATGTGTTGCCTCTCTTTTTTTTTTTTTAACAGGAACCAATTTTTTTTTAACTGGCACTGTATGTAGACCAAATAGTTCCATGAATATATGTGTATACCTTTATGAAGTTGTGTATAAATAGGAAATTAAATGAGAAAATACAAATTTATGCATTAGTTGTAAATATATTATAATTATATAATTTCAAGAAAAAGTTGTTTGGCAACAATAATGTAAAAATGAGTTTTAAATTTAAACAGATATTAAATTAATAATTCGAAAATCTCTCAAAAAGACCTTCCTTAAAAATGTATGTGTATTATTTTTCCTTTATTTTTTTTTTTAAATGCATTGAGAAATTCCAAAAAAATATGTAAAAAAAAATCAAAGTTCCAAATCTTATCATTAACATTCTGCATAATTTAATAGAGAAAGAAAAAAATATGTGACAAGATTCCCCAACATTATCTATTTCTTTTAGTTTTAATGTTATATATTATCCTTATCAATTTACTGTTATTATTACATTTAAATAAGTTTTATCAAAAAGAATTTATCTAACAAAAGTATTTTGAATTAAACTCTGAAAGTAAATGGATTGTAAACATTTGTCAAAAATATAATGTTCCACAAAAATAATGCCTCGTCACTCATCGTCCTTAAATTAAAAAAAAATATCGGTCCAGCCGAAGTAATTGTTTAGACAATAAACAGCAAAACACTTAAAAAAAAAAAAAAAAAAAAAAAAAAAAAAAAAAAAAAAAACCTCACAATAAACGAAGTGCATGAATTAAAAATTAAGAATTTATAAGCACATTGAATAATTTAATCAATTATAATAAGGATACTTTCAACAGATTAATTAAAAATAAAATAAAACACGTATATGATAAATTTATAAATGTTTAATTTCTGCCAATGGAATTCAAATAGCTTTTTTTTTTTTTTTAAACGCATCAATACATCACTATTTCATTATAACCAAAACAAATTACGTTTATACCGAGAAGGGATTGTGTTTACATACTGAAAAATATACAGTGGGTTGCCAAATTAATGTGGACACTTGACTTTTTTTTACATTTTGGCGTTTTTATGCCAATTATAATCCCTAGAAGTGGTTCTTATGTTACTGCAAGATATGTTAATCAATTTTATTATGTTACACATTATTTAAATGATTTAAACAAAACATGTTGAGCTTAGCAACATTTTTGTGACAGTTACTTCATTTTATGTTCCAAAGTACTCTCAACGTGTAATACTGAACGTTCATTTTGGATATTTAGAACTGAGATTTAGTGTGAATTCTGACGCATCTTTAATATTAAAAATAAAGTTTGATTATTAATTTTCAATTAAATTTATTTTTACTACATTTTTATAACTTAATTATTATTTTTTTAATTTTACTATGGTCAGAGGAAGTGACATTTTTCAGAGAAAAAAATCCGAACTAAAATCTCTCCTGCAGTATTCACAGCATTCGCAGAGGAAAGTCGCAGATAATGCTAGGGTTTCTAAATCTCCTGTTAATAAAATAAAAGTGAATTTAGACAAAAACATGTCGTTTTTACTGATAAGAACAGGGAAGCGTGATAGAAAGCGTATGACTACGCCCAGAACAGACAGATAATATAGGTACACTTGCTTACGAAACAGGAAAAATGAGCTGCTACACTGTCTCAGATTGTTCAAAAGTCAGGTATTGCCGTTTCCAAAAGAACTGTGCAGTGTAGAATGTCAGAAGTGGACCTGGCAGGCCATCATCCAGTTCGCAAGCCTAAGCTTATAGGAGCTATGAAAAGAAAATACTTCCCTAAGCTCCAGACCATCGTTGCATGACTGTGGAAGATTTGAACAAAGCAAAACATGATATTTATTAATAGTTTCAATGATTTCTAAGTGTTTTTTGCAATTAAGCCATAAATTATTTTCATTTCAGCTGTGTTTCTCAGATGAGTTAACTTTTGAAATTTTAGTTGATAAAAGAGATTTCTTCTGATGGCGCCCTGGCAAACAGTTCCATCTTGATTGCATAATAGAAAGGGTTAAATATCTAGTAAAGGTCGTGGTTTGCTCTATTTTAAATATCAAAGGTGGAGGACACTAATACATCGTTCAAGGAACTGTGAAACAGGATCAAAATAGGAAGTTCTACGAACTCACTTTCTTCCATAGCTGGAAGAATGGTTCCCCGAAGGTGAGCACGGCGTTTTAATGCACAATACTGCCCCTTGCCATTAAGCCAAATGTTTTACCGAATTTACGGGCTAAGAAAATTGAAGTACTATCGTGGTTTGGAAATGTGCCTGATATAAATCCCTCAGAAAACATTCAGAAATTACAAAAAGAGAAATTGCCAAGAAAAGGATTACAACCAAGAGGAAACTGATCTAAAAACTTCAAAATACCTGGCACCACAATCCTTTAATTAAAGAAAGTGCAAAATCCTGCATAGAAAGCATGCCGCAACGAATTGAAGTGCTAATATCAGCTGAAGGAAGTGTCACCAAATATTAAGACCTTACAAAATGTTACGTTTTTTATGTTTCTATTATATATTTTTTTATTATATAGCTGTTAGCTATATATATTAACATTGAATAAAGTAAAAAACACTAATTGTAGAATATAATGTATTTTTATTTAGAAGAAAAACCATGATAACTTGATTTTTACGAGTGTCCACATTAATTTGGCAGCCCACTGTAATTATGTCATTTTATTCATGTATTTATTTTGTTTGTGATGTGGTGTCTCAGTGTAAAAATATACAAAAATGTTAAACATCATATTTTCACGACCAATAGTAATTGGATTTCCATGAAGAATATTTAATAAAAAAATTTAGGAAGACAATAAATTGTGAAATATCAAAATAATATATCAATTCCCTTTTATTTAAAAAAATTAATCCAGAATCTCCTCTTTTAAAAAAAAAAAAAAAAACGAATATATTTCTTATTTATTAGAACAGTTTTCATGGACAATATATCAATTTTCTTTCCCCCAAAAAAATTAAAAATTCACAATATGCAATTATAAAAATATAAAAATTATTCTGCATTTACATAAAATAATTTTAAATTAAAATTGAAAAAAATTCACCATATGTTACATCAACATTTGAATACCTATACGAAAACTAGCACAATAAAAAAACACTCTTCATCACCAAAAATATTCTAATATCTATCATTCAAAATTATGAAAAAAATATTCTTTTTTTTTTTTTTGTTTTTTTTTTTTTTTTTTTTATGAATGTTGTGGGAAAATTCGGAATGAAAAATATGAAATAATAGATAATCAAAAAAATTGAAAATCAAATATTTTTAAATTCGAAATTCCCTTTTTTTTTTTTTACTCTCGCCAAACACATATCTATATGAAATACCATGTATCTCAAACATATCAATCTCGTTCTAAAAACAGCGTTTCACAAAATACACATCATAAACGCACGACTCAAACTTTGAAAGGATTAACGCACACATATATTGCGTATTTCTATCTTCATTTGCTTATTAAAAAAACATTTATTTATTCTAAAAAAAATTTACTCCAAAATTAAATTATCATCTTAATAAAATATTTCACTCATTAATTTATTAAAAATATATATGTGCATTACCTTAATTATAAATACATTTAAAATTATAAAATGTATTCAAAATAACCATAAAAAAATGAAAAGGTTGTCTTATCCTGTAATATCCAGTTCCTGCGAAAGGTGGATGCCAAATGCAGTAAATCACTTCGATGAAACGCGATTAATGTTCGTTTCTTAATTTTTATATAGTCAACTAAAACCACGAAAGTCTCTGATTGAGTCAAAATAGCTAGATAGATAAGTCTTACAAAAATTCTTTGCAGGAAATGTAGCATCTAACATCTGATATACAATCCAGTATTTATATTATTAACCACAGGTGAAGAATGTCGATTTCTGGTTATCAGTATATCCTCCGATGAAAACACACCCTGGCTAAGAGAGATAAGAAACCGGGGGAAAGCAAGCCATTCTCGTCAGTTCGCAGCCACGGTCAATAGAAGACTCCTTTCTTGATTCAGGTAAAAAAAAACACCATGACGTCGCAATCGGACTCACCGTAGAGCTGTAACACGCACAAAGAAATGAAGAACGACAGGCGATTACGGAATCGAGAGAGTTCAACGAACTGCATGTCAGGAGAAAACAGAGAACTGGTTTTCTTCACTCCTCAATTAGATAAACAGGGTACGGAAACTAAATAACACGATTCTCCATAATACGCGCTGATAGTCGTTAATCGTATAGTTCATAAAAGAAATTCGTCGCTGATTTTCTCTCAGTTGAAAACATACGAACAAAAAATTTCCCTGATAGGAACTTCCAATAAAGTAAATTCCATCTATGGTTTCTAAGTCAAAAATATAATGACAATACAGGTTCACTCTTGAAATAATAATAAAATGTCTCAATGCAAAGTAGTAATGTAGTAGGAAACCAACACATCTATAGATCCCTCAGTGATATGGGCCAAGTCAGAGGAAGATTTCCGATGATAAGCAGGCACTTCCAAAGTTCCAATTTTTCTAAACGATTTGCTGATGACAAAGAAAGTTTATTTTAAACTAACGCCCCCCTCTCCCACAAAACGAGTTTCCGACCTGAAAAGGCACCAATTTTTATAAGATAGCAAGAATCCAAGTAGAAAAAGTAATTTATTCTTTTAAAGTTCTATTGACAAATAACTAAGTACAGTGCGAAAATAAAACAGATACTAAGATAGCTTAAACTGTAGAATATTTATTGAAGATAATTTTCAAAACAAATAAATAATATTATTATTATGAATTAAAGACAATTTAATATTTGCAATAACCTGGTTCGTAATTTTGATGGAAACCGTTATAATCAGTGGGAGAGAGAGCTAAACGCATTACATCTTTAACAGTCGGTGATTATTAACGAAGTGTGTGGAATCCAAAACGACAGCCCAGTTGTTAACTGCCATATTGTGATAACATCACCACATTTTAAAGCCAAGGGCGCCAACATATTTTCCTTTGTGTTAATGATATTATAATGGGAATTTTTAAAAATGAAAAGACGGTTAAAAAGATGGCAACCCTATCTTGGCATATATCACTTTGTGCCAAATATAACCGTTGGAACAGGTGCAAGTAATCATCAAAATATTACAAAATTCTTGCGACACGATGTCTAAATTATGGGTTATTAATTTATTTATAGCCGCGATTAAATACATTATCTGTATATAAAATAAAACAAAACAATAAAAGTATATAACGGAAATTTTCTAATAGAATATTTACAGCTATAAATATAAGTAGATTTATTGAGAAACACAGTGAAATATAAATAAAAATTAATTATTTTCAGGGAGAATAAAAATTAAATTGTGCATTAGATCCCTATATATATATTGCATTATGCTAAAAAGAGATCAATGAATTTAATACTGAATTTGTTCTTAAAACTAGAAAAGGATATATATTTTAATTTCAAATAAAGAATATATCAACTTTGAAATAAGTTTGACATATCTAAAGAGGATTATTAAATTTAATAAATTTTAATTATGAATTAATAGATATTTAATTATAATAAAATAAATTTGATAAAATAAAAGGATATGTGAGGAACTCCCTCACAGTGCCGTCTTCAGTGCAAAAAGGATTCTGAATCTGCAAAAGTGCTCGTATATATAGGAGAGAGGCCGAATTTAGTTCAACCAATAGAATTACGGAAAAGGTGGGGAGAGAGGCCAATAGTAATTTATTAAAGTTAGCTGTGTAAACAGTTAAAAAAAAAAAAAAAAAAAAAAAAAAAATTAGGAAAATGTGGACTGAATATAAAATTTCCAACAGTGAGACAAATACGGAATAGCGAAATCACAATTTACAAGGTTTTTAAAATTTTTATAAATATGTAAAGCTTCAAAGAAATCGAGTTATTGGTTTCTTGTTTGCGGACGTAATTCATATGTTCTTTTAGACGAAATTTAAGACTGCGTTTAGTTTGGCCAATATACGATAAACCACACTGACAGGAAATACTATAAATACCCCAAGAATTATGCGTATCAATGGGATCTTTTAACTGAGAAAAGGTGAGTTTATTGGAAGGCGAAAATATTATTTTAAAATCATATTGTTTGAGAATTTTAGCTATGGTTTGACTGGATTTAGAAAAATAGGGTAAGACAGTACTGATATTAGAAGAAACTGACTTAGTAGACGAAATACGTGGGAGTTGTAATTTTTGGATACCTTTGTCTATAATGGAAGGGTCATAACCTCTGTCAATTGCAATGGCTTTCAGGTATTTAATTTCAGATTTTAATAAACTAGAATTTGAACAAATATTAAGGGCACGGTTTACAAAAGTATAGAAAGCAGCCATTTTTTGGTTACGTGGGTGACATGAACGCGCATGGGGAGGAAGGGAGACAGCAAATTTTTTTCGATAGACGGTGGTTGAAAATCCATTTACAGTGCGAGAGACCAGCGTATCAAGAAATGGAAGGGAGCCATTATTTTCTATTTCGTATGTAAACTGGATATTACTGTCAATTGAATTTAAAGTTTCTAAGACGTGGTCAATATTGTGATGAGATATGTTGATAAGCGTGAAGGTGTCGTCGACGTAACGGGTCCAAAAAGGAAAGGATATTTTCTTAAAAAGCTTGCTTTCGAAATAGTGCATGTAAATATCAGCGAGAATTGGGGAGAGAGGGGAACCCATGGCTAAACCTTCAGACTGACGATAGAATTTATTTTGGAAAGAAAAAATGTTTTGTGATAAACAAATGTGGGTAAGAGAGATTAATTCTTGTATTTCAAAAGATGTAAAATGAAACTCTTTTAATCTATTTTCGAGACAGCAGAGGGCGCCACTTATTGGAACATTAGTGAAAAGAGATTTTACATCAAAGGAAACCATAGTGAGATTAGTGTGAGGGCAGTTTTTAATGTTTTTTGCAAATTCTATGGAATTCTTAACAGTATAACTATTAGCAGCAAGAAGGGGAGCAAAAATAGTGGTGAGAAATTTAGCTAAATTATAAGAAGCAGTACCGATATTAGAGACTATGGGTCGAAATGGAATATTGGGTTTGTGAACTTTCGGTAAAGCGTAAAATCTTGCACAATTAGCAATAGAAAGGATAAGATGAGATTTAGTCTAGTCCCATAACAGAGAGCAAGATTTTATAGCAGATTTAATTTTATTTAACTTTTGTGTAGAGGGGTCACGGGGCAGAGGAATATATGGGCCATCATTAATTCGGTAACGCCCAATTAATTCGGTAACGCTTTCGATGTATTGTTTTTTATCCAAAATAACAATCTGACCACCTTTATCAGCTTTAGTAATGATGATATTTTCATTAGATTTTAATTCCTTCAAGGCGTTTTTTTCTGCAGGGCTGAGATTTGATTTAAAATTTTTGGAATTGAATTTGGCATTATTAAGAATTAAATGACGAAGATTTTCTTTCTGTTGGTCAGTCAGTCGAGAATTTTTGAAAGCTTTTTCAACCAGTGCAATTAACTGGGGAAAAGAAGGAGGTTTAGAAATGGCAAAATTTGAATTAAGTTTCAGAACAGAATATTGATTATTGGTAATTTCAACATTTGAAAGATTAACGATTGCATTTTTATTGACAACAGGAAAGTCGTTCAAATGAATAGGACTCTGTGAATTACGAAGCCGGGTGAATTTATCTTGTAATTTAATTGAGTGTTTACGAGAGCGGTTGTCACAATGAATCCAGGAATTGCGATCTATTAACATAAAATTAGGACGTCCAAAAGCTAACTTTAAGTGGACAGAAAATAAATCTTTTTCAATTTTGGCGATGGTGGTACGAGTTTCTTTGATAAATGCACGGAGAATATTATAATGAGACCTGAGTGCTGCTTTGTTGACAAAACTGGAACCAGAAATATTGCATTTCAGTTGATTGAGTTTAGGGATGAGTCGGTGTCTCTTGCACTGTAAAAGGAACCTCAGACGGTTGAGAGCACGAAACTTTATAGTACGTAATCGGTAGAACCGGTTAACTAATTTGCACATTGTGAAATTGAGGAAATGGCTCAAACTATTACTGACCTAATCTCCTTTTTTTTTTTTTTTTTTTTTTTTTTTTTTTTTTACTGTTTACACAGCTAACTTTAATAGATTCCTATTGGCCACTCTCCCCACCTTTCCCGTAATTCTATTGGTTGAACCGGCCTCTCTCCTATATATACGAGCACTTTTGCAGATTCAGAATCCTTTTTGCACTGAAGACGGCACGCTTAAAGCTGCCGAAACAGCTGTATGCATTTCCAATATTTTTCTTTGGCGTTTCTGACGTAGTCGTTCATTCGAGTTTTAATAAAATCCCACTAATGTTCCAGAGGCAAGATCAGTTGATGACTTTTGGTCAATTTTAAAAGGGAAAGTTTATGCAAAGGCTTGGCGGGCAGAAAATGTCGATCAACTTTTGAATCGCATTAGATATTGCATAAAACAAATTAATTTAGATCTTGTACAGAAGCTCGCAGTCGATACAAAGAAAAGAATTGATTATACCCGCAGAAATGGTGTAATAGAACAGAGATAAAACTATCAGTATTTAGTATTTATCCAGTCTTATAATTTGCATATGTTTCTTTGTATCATAATTGCGCTGAATAAAAAATATAATAAAGTTAACATATTGCGGTTTTTTATTGATCACCCGTTACAACAACAATAATAATACATTTTTCCTACTATATTTTAAATTAGAAATATATTTTTTCTTTATTAATGCAATATATTTCAAATAGTTATTAAATTTAGATATTAATAGATTTTATTTTGCTATTCAAATATTTATTCTTTTCAGAAATTTATTATTCTTTTTATTTATTTTAACATTAAGAAACTTATTACTTTGAAATATTAATACTTTACATTATGTTTGTATCTATAAAGTTAACTAAAGCAGATATAAGTATTAAATTTAATTTGTACTTTACATTTGTACTTTCTAATTTGTACTTTTGTAATTAATACCATGCTGCCATACATGTGTATCCATATGAACTAAAAGAGTTGAATTTAATAGATTTAAATACGGGTGGTCCACTGTGCCCCGGTCTCCCCAAATTTAATGCATTGCTTTATTACACTACACTTTCGTTCCTTTTTTATTTATAAAGCATCACGACATAGTTACCACGTTATATTTGCAATTTTACTTACATTTACATTGAAATTGGAATGATGAATGTTGTTTTCTTTTATATAATATAATAACATAGCGTTAAAAAAACATAAAAAGTACCTTCAACATTAAATTGTAATTTAATTTCTAATTGCTTCTGTTAAGTTTTAGTTCAAAGTAAACTGTTTTCATACTCTAAAATGGTAATATATTTGACAAAATAATTTCTCTGAAACTTGTATCCCTACAATATTATAAATCATGGATTTTGAAATTCAATGTGAGGATGAATTTTTTATATGTCATAAACGCCTATTACATTGCAAATTTAATTTATAATAATAATAATAATAATAATTCATGTGGTCAACATAACATCAAAATTTATTTATAATAATACATTAATTAATTAAATATTTTACTATTAGCTATATTTATTTACTATATATATATACATACATACATTCATACACACACACATATATATATATAATAAAATTTAGTATTTACATCTTTTTTATTCGTTCTTCGAAGAAGAAGTAATTTTCAACTAACTGCACTTTACCGTACATGGATATATAAAAAAAACTTTTTTTTTTTTTTTTATCTTTTAACAATTTGGATATCATAATAAGTAGCAGTTGCATGAATCTCTTGGAAAATGTTTCATACATAAGCATTTGGTTACACATTATATGAGATAACATATTTCCAATAACATTTATCAGAATTATGTAGATACTATAATATTTTATATTATTATTAAATTATTTTACATTATTATTAAGTAAATATTGTATTGTATTGCTGTTTAATTAAACTAAATAATAAATTTAATTAAATTAATATATGTATATATACACTCCTTCTCATATTTATAAGGACACTTTATGTTTTGAAATAACTAATGTAAAAATAATTGTGAACAAGATTATACTAAGTGCACTTAATATGTCTAGTATTCTAAAAACCAAAACTGCTATAATGTTTTTAATATGAAACAAAATCAATAACAAATAATGCAAAATATTTTTTTCTCCACGTTTTTAGATGTTCACAGTTATAGGGACAATCAAGATTTTTTCGTTTTATTTAACTTACTATCGGATAAATTACAGTTCACATGCGAATTTGTTAATTACTTTGCTAGATTAATTTACATATAAGCCTTAAATTTTTCTTGGACAGACATTACTAATAATTCCTCGAAAAAAAGAACGTGCATGTAGTGAAGTATGATAAATGTGTTTATTAAGTGGAAGGATATTTTCAATCCGTCGAATTTCTAATGAAAAAAAAAAAGGGGGGGGGGGGAGCTTCATCTATCACATTTCGTCGGCAACATAAAACTTCTGTGATGAGAGAATCTTCTGGGGGTATCTGTAGATTATATTCCAGTTGGAAGATAAAGAAATATTTTATGCTCCAATCTGTTTAACAAAATTCATTGAAGATTTTTTATATACAGGAAAAACAAATGTTCATGTTAAAAAATAATTTGATAAATATTACAAACATTTATATATATATATATATATATATATATATATATATATATATATATATATATATATTTGACATAATTGAAGCGTTAGTATTATTAAAGAAAATTGAAAATTATAATTAAATGCATTTTTTTTTTTTTTTTTTTTCAGGTAGTTCTAAAATATAATGAAAAGGAACAATGCAAACAATTAATACGTAACTCACTCTGATCTGTTTTTCCTATGCAAAATAATAACTACTAATATCGCCCAGTGGTCGAGATTCGACCACAAATTTATTCAAATCTCAGAATTCTTTTAAGTTAGCACTAAATAAATAAATTTTGAAATTTAAAATTTCTCTGTAAACAATGTTCTTTGTAAATAATAGTCATTTGGATTTAAATGAGTATTTAATAGACAATTGTTTGTCAGTCAAACGATAAAAGAACAAAATATTTAAATAAATATATAAAGTCACTTTTTGTTGCCAAAAGACAAATAACAAAGAACATTTGAAGTTTCAAAAATTAAATAATATATATTATTTATATATTAATACACAAACATGAAATTTATCGTACGGCTAACAGCTGACATAAATCATAAAACAAAAAAGAAAGAAATTAGATCATAAATAAATTAGAAAAAAAAAAAAAAAAATTCTCATTAATCAAATCCTTAGGAAATCTTTTTTGTGGTTCCACGGACGGCCAGTGACGTCATCACTTCGCTTGTATATAAGGATGCTATACAAATTACCGTGTCTATGGTTTTATTTTAGCTTTATTAAATTGCCATATTTAACAACTTTGAACTTTTAGGTATTTTTTAATGTAAAGGAATACGTGTATGAAAGGGAAAAATGGGGGAAAATGCATAAAAAATAAAAGTATTTTTAAATACCTTCTTGACATCGTAAGAAAATAATATTTGTATTTGCACCTTCCGGCTAACAATACCTTTCGAATCATACCATTTTCAACCCTCTATTCCCATAATTAATATGTTAAAAAGGGACTACAAATTTTATGCTTGCCTATTAATATATAGATAATAATAGTTATAATAATAATAATTTTTAAGAACATATTTTTTATTTTTATTTTTTCTCTTTTACACAAAAGCGGAATTAATTTTTAACAATAAATTCTTATTATTTTTCCCTTTTAAAAGTAAAGGTAATTTATTGTTAACAACGATATTTAATTTTATACTATAAAAACTCCGAATATAATAAACATAAAATAATCATTTAAACAAATACAAGCGAAATATATATATATATATATATATATATTTATGAATTGATTTGTGAAGAAAAACAAGGAAAATAATAATAATAATAATAATAAAGAAAGAAAAAAGAAAATACGATGCTGCTAATACGTTTATTATTTTAAACGTCTTTCAGATGTAAAAATTCTGCACTATCCTAAAATTTGGTGCAGAAATATTAATTGGGCATTTATATTTTTTAAATAAATAATTGGAAAGAAAACAGACTCTTTACCTATGCAGTAAGTCTCAAAATTCATTAGTGAAATAAAAATCAAGCCCATTATGCTAATATCCATAATATTTTTTAAAAATATGATTCAGATAATTGAAAGATAATCTTGATGGAAATAAAGATTGAACAAAAGAGTATCTTAATATCATATATATTTATATGAATACATTTTATTATTTTGAAAATGAATCTTCAAATTTTCATAGAAATCTTATTACTTTCAGTAAAAACTTTCTTTGAGAGCGTAGAGATTTAAATAATGTCCTTATGAAAACAATGGAAATGGAATGCAATTTTATCGGATTAATTTATATGAGCTTATATTTAAATTTAAAGTAGGATTTATAAGCAGAAAATATTCGAATTAAAATACTGTTGCATTAAAATTTATTTCTTCACAATTTTATTATATCTGTTAAAACAAATAGCTTTATATATTTTTATCATAAATATTTGTTTAAAGTGTAAAATACTGAACAGAAAAATTTAAATGCGCATTTCTTCCTTTTTTAATTCCTTTTCAGTTTATTTATACTAGTAAGTTTGTTCTTTATACAAAACAGACTTCGATTCTTATAACTTAAGTAATTCAGAAAGTTGACCGTTAAATTATACCGACAGCTCTCTTCTTCGAAACAAAAGAAAAAAAGAAAAAAAAAAAAAAAAGAAAAGTAAAAAAAAAAAAAAAAAAAAATCCAGTATACCTGTAATTAAAGAAAAAAATTCTCCGTAATTCGGACTGTGACACCGTTTATCCCTTTTTGACCAGAAATATTTTTACCTTAAAATGTCACATTCTTCTGTTTTTTTTTTTTTTTTTTTTTTTTTTTTTTTTTCTTTTTATTCTATACTGGTCCGAAAGACACTGACAAAAATATTTTAAAAGTTTTGCTTCCCCTGCAGAACATAGAGGATACCCGCAAGATTGTGCAAGTTGGGCTTTTTCTGTGAAATCCGCACCAGCACGATCGTGCATGTTAGTCTTTTCCTGTGAAATCATCACCTGTAAAATTTTAAGAGTTATATACACTACCGCTCAAAAGTATTTGCCCACCTTGTTTTTTTTTTAATATTTTTACCATATTATTTTTTAGACATATAATTTTTATTAATTAATAAAATACACATCTAATCATTACTAAATATTATAAATTAATTAAGATATAATTATTTTTCAAGAAGTAAATTGATTTTATTAAAAACACCAATGAAAATGAAAATTTCATAGACGTTGTTTTTGGCTTATATTTTTAATTTGGAGATCTTAATTAACTATTTTATTATTTAATAATGATAATAATATACTATGTGTCTGACATATATATTTTGTTTTATAGGTTATCGCCATATTTGTGCTTTAATCCATTAATAATTGAGTAAATTGACAGTGTTCAATTAATACAAGTAGAAATTGAAATTATGCCAAAAAGAAAGGAACTTTCTACTCAGAAACGAGCTATGATTATTGGTCTACATCAGAGTGGTAAATCTAATCGCCAAATTGCGAAAGATTTACGAATTCCACGCCGAACTGTAGATTATAATGTAAAAAAATTTCAAGTATCAAATAGTTTTGCTAATAAAAAACGCAGTGGAAGGCCCCGCAATACAACTTCTACTGATGATAGATATTTAGTTACAACATCTAAACGTAACCGTAGACTCACGGCACCTGAAATCACTGCCCACGTAAATTTAAATAGAGATGTACCCATTAGCGTTTCTACAGTTAAACGAAGACTTCAAGCTGCTGGTCTTCATGGTCGTATTGCTGTAAGGAAACCTTTGTTACGAGCTGTAAATAAGAAAAAGAGACTCCAATGGGCCAAAATACATAAAGACTGGACAACCAAAGAATGGGAAAAAGTATTATGGAGTGATGAATCTAAATTCAAGATTTTCGGATCTAAGAGAAGAATATTTGTTCGCAGATCAGCTGGAGAAAAAATATTAGATCAATGCGTAGTACCTTCAGTAAAGTTCGGCGGTGGTTCCGTAATGGTATGGGGATGTTTTGGAGGTGGTTCTGTTGGAGATCTGGTTAAAATAGATGGAATATTGAAGAAAGAGGGGTACAAGAGAATTCTTGAAAAGAATGCTATTCCATCAGGGAAAAAATTAATTGGAAAGGAATTCATTTTTATGCATGACAATGACCCAAAACATTCTTCAAAGCTATGCAAAGCGTATTTGGAAACACAAGAACGAAAGAATGTCTTAAAAGTAATGCAGTGGCCTCCACAGTCTCCCGATCTAAATCCGATCGAATTGATGTGGGATGAATTAGACAGAAAAGTCAGAAAATCATGCCCGACATCAATTACCCATTTGTGGAGCCTTTTGCAAACAGAATGGAAGAAAATCGGCAAGGAATGCTTGGAAAAACTAATCAAGAGAATGCCAAGAATATGTGCTGCATTAATAAGAAATAAAGGAAACTATATTGATGAATCAAAAATATGATTTAAATATTTATTTTGTTTATCTTTCAGTTTACTTACATCTGTATTTTTGAATAAAATATAAATTATTATGAATTGTCACAATAAATTATTATTAAATCGTCTTACAGCATTATTTGGATGGTGGGCAAATACTTTTGAGCGGTAGTGTAATTTGTCACTCTAAGTTGATAGAAGAAAATAAACTGTATTGAACTAAAAATTGTTACAAATAAGGCGATGCGTTATTCTTTTATTGACTGATATTTACTTACACAATGTAAATCTTTAAAACACGTTTTCGTTTCTGATAAACATAAGTACACATCGCATTTTTCACACTGTGTTTTTTGAACTGCTTTCGCAGTTTTCAAATCTGCATTTTCGAGGTCTCGAAATGTCTCCAACACATGGTAAATGAGCAATCTTTTGTCCTGGTGCGTTTTTATTTTAATTTATTTTATTTTATTTTTTGCAGGTGAATTATAATATTTGGAACGATTTACCGGAGGAATTACAACATTATTATCTTCATCATCACTTATAATGCTTGTGTTAGAAATGTGGAGATGCTACTAAAGATTTTCTACGTGTAATTGGAATTATAAAAGAATAATTTTATTTCTGGAGGAAAATTTGTTATTACATCTCGTTTGTAACGCCCAAGTCACACGATTGTACGGGTGACAAAACCTTAAGTCCTACGAACAACATAAATTATGTATAACTAATATTTTTTTATTATTTTACAATTATTTACACATTAAACTAAAATTTTATATCTAAGAATTTAGAAATATTTTGATAATTACTTTTTTACGATAGATAAATAGGCGAACTGTATTCTTTGTACATGCAAACAAAGCTAGACTTGCCAGCGGAAAAAAAACGTGGATTAAAACTAATTACTATTTGTTGATTGAAAATGGTACTTAACACTTTCTGCAAACTAGCAGGATCATTCATTTCGAATTTTTATTGCATACGACTGTTCTAGATGCAAAAATGTATGTGGATGTCTAACCCGCAAGATTGTGCGGCCTACGTCGGAAAGGGATACGTAAAGCGAAATTAAACGTAATTTCACTTCTTCGAAAAAAACAAATCACGACAGGTTTCTAGGTATAACTTTATTTGGTCAGTGACTGAGATGTTTTTAGCTGGTCACTGACTGTAATCTAGTGTGCAATAATTCATAGAGATTTAAAGCTTTTAATCAGCTTAATTATACAGAGAAGGCAGAATTCGAGATTGGTTCTGTATTTTTCATCACTAAGCAACTAAGCTATAGAAAATATAGAAAATTTAAACAAAAATACTTTTGATGTCTGATATTTAAGGTGATTATTTACATATTCTAAACGAACATTCTTTCTTTCTTTTTCTCTTTTTCTTCTTCTTCTTTTTCGTTTATTTTTTATTTTTATTTTTATTTATTTTATTTTATTTTATTATTATTTATTATTATTATTATTATTATTATTATTATTTTTATTTTTATTTTTTTTTACGAGAAATTATTCAGGATTATAAATACTGTACTAGATATTAAAAATTTTGGATCTGCTACAAATATTTATCTCACACCTACAGATTTAAAACATAATTATAACACATAAAATCTTAAATATTATATTAAAAATATTTTAATACTTGTTCTTCGTATTTTTTATTAAAATTCTTTTAAACATTTTCATAAAGCACTTATCTTGGAAAAATCCATGGATTATGTATAGTTCAATTTTTTGGCCTAGTTAATGGCGTTTTTTTTTTTTTTTTTTTTTTTTTTTTTTTTTTTTTCAGAACTGAAAATGCATGAAATTGATAAAATACTTCTACTGAAGTTTATTGTCAGAATTTTCAATGAAGTTTTGTTTTATTCATATATTTATATTTTCTTTAGTTACTGCTATCATTGCAATCTACTGTAATTTGTTTTGGGAACGCTACCTCATCCAGAGATCCACCGTCTTCACTCACTTCTATATTCCAAATAATAATAATTATAATTATAATAATAATATTGGATTTATAAAATTTTTGACAACTAGTTCTTGGTGATTTTATGCATTTTAGTCGATCTCTTTGGGTTTTAACTATTTATGGATTATTAATCGTATGCCATTTTGTGTGATTAAAAAAAAATAATAATAATAAAGTAGCCCTAAATGGAGAAATGTGGTACAAACTTTCATTAATTTTTACGTTTTGTGGCGTCTTGAAGTATACTCGCACCAGCCGCTCAAGAATTGGCACTAATATGAAACAAATTTTCTCATTTAAAGAAGTCTATATCTCAGCGTCTGCTGTGCATAACAGTACACAACTTGATATGTGAAAAATTATGCTGATTAAATTTCAGTGCATATCGGCCAAAAAGTGGATATGTTACTTCACCTTATATCCTGTTTACAGGAATACCATATCACTGCTTCTGTAGCGTGTAAGTTCACCAAACTTATTAACGTACAACTGTCACTATAAAAATAATATGCTGTGCCTTAATTTAGATGGCTATCGGCCGACAACTCACGCTGCTACATTAGAAATTTCTCTGCAAATGTTAAAGTTTTATTTCGGTTTCCGTGCCATATGAATGTGCCAAACTTGATATGTGAGATGCATTTTAAGTAAAACTATGTTGACTCAAGTAAGGCGTATATCGGCTGACAGAGTGCTCTGCTAATATTGACTTTCTGAAAATTTCCAAAAAGCTACATTTCAGCTATATATCAATTTGAGTTTCACCCCTCTGTATCTGTACAAAAATTATTATGTGAGGCTATGTTGGTTAAATATTTATGCAAGTTAAACGGTACTGCCTCTGTAATATGTAAAAAAATTCTGTTGGCTAGATCATCCTTTTTTTTTTCTTTTTTTTTTAACACGCTTTTATTAGCTTCACCTGTATGTATGTTTGTAACCGTTCTGAGAGCAAACAAAAAATCTATATTGTAAAAAAAAAGACTTTCCCTACGTGAACGCCGTGGCTGTGAGGTAAAGCTCCGCGCTACAAACCTAAAGGTCTAGCTTTCGAGCTCAGTCAGGGGAGATATTTTAAAAATGATTTTTGTTTAATTCTAAATTATTTTATTTTAATATTTAAATGTATGTAAATATTATGGTGTGTCACTCACACGATTTTCTCTTACCCTGCATTTTAATACTAAGATAGATATTTTGTGCTTTTTAGTTCACATTTCTATAAAAGCGTGTTCTTTAATTTTTTAAAGCTATAATATTAATAGTAATATTTATGATATACCTTAAAGTTTCTTGCCACAGTATTAGAATCAATAACAGTGAAATGTAAATAGTACTGAAAAATATTCTCAAAAACTTTATTTCACATATTTAAAAATCAAATTTTTCTTAATTGGAAATACTTTTTTAAAAAACAAATAAAAGTTGTCTATCCTTATCTTTAAAACTAACAACAATGGGACACCAGTTTTAATGTATTAAATTACTACTGTTTTGATTTCATAATACCCGAATATTTATTACACAGCTGTATATTTTTCACGTCACATTGCAAAAAACGCGTACGTTAACGCAATTTCGCCAATGCACGTGTTTTAACCATATGACTGTTGATATCTATAACAAGGAAATCAATCACTTTAGAAATTGCGTTTATTTTTCAATTATATATTTCAAATCTCAATTTAAAAGTATAATTTTAAGAGTGAAATTAGGCAGCATACTTTAAAAAAATACTTTTTAAATATTAATTTATATATTAAGAAGATATATTTAGAATTTTCCAATTTAGATGTAATTATATAATTTTTCTTCATTTACTTTGTCCATAGAAATTCCGGGATAAAGTGAGAGTATTAAGTATACTTGTGCCTACTATAATATTTTTTATGTGTGTTGGGTTAAATATATTGTAGTTAAAAAATAAAATACTAATAAATGTTTCTTTAAACAGTAAAAATAGGTAAATAAGTAGTGTATTTAAGTGGATGAAAATAGACAAATATTTTCATACGTTAGTTAATTCTATGAAAACAATATATAACTGATACAATAATTTATAGATTGCTTTATACTCATGTTAAAGAGCATAAATCTTGTTCATAATTAGTACTAATATTTTCCATGCGTTTACGGAAAATTGAAAAAAAGAAATCGTGTGCTTTCAGTTATTTATAAAGGTAATTATGTAATCAAATACATTAAAAACATTAGTAAATGTTACTAATTACTCGATTTATACTTTGGCTTGATTTATATATATATATATATATATATATATATATATATATATCAAAAATATAATAGATTTCCTCAAGTTATTCTAATATTTTATATACTATATTTCTTTAGCTAATAAGGAACTGATCCACTCAAATTGTAGAATAACAATTCATAATAATACTTCGAGAATATAGTCACAGCATATTTAGTAATAAACATATAGATATGACATATTTAGTTATTTTTTTAAAGCAAATATAACATAAATAACACTTCTTAAATCACTCAGTTAGTTTAACCACCGCCACTTTAGAATGTAGAAAAAAAGGGGGGGAAAGTAAAAAAAAAAAAAAAAAAAAAAACATATAAATGCCATAGGAAGGAAACCAAAAAAAAAAAAAAAAAAAAAAACTCACAATGTCAAGTGTGTTATAAAAAAAAAAAAAACAGGCTCACACCGGAAATAATAATAGGACAAAATTGACTAGAAAAAGACATCGAACAGCGGGAACGGGAGGGCTGGGGCGTTAAATATATCGTCGAGGGTTAATACGACTCGCCTAGTATGTGTAGTACAATTAAAATATTTTACATGAAATTTTAATAAATATATATTTTTATCTCAGTCTTTGTTTACAGCTCTATAATCTGAATATTTTTGAAAACTGAATAAGTAAAATACAGATTAAGAAAAAAAAGGAAACCATTAATTCTGTACTAGATAATTATCTTCAGTAAAAACTTCAGAAGTTAATTGTTCTTAATCATAGTTTAATATACTATACCATTTGTGTTTTCGAGTTTTCCGTACGACAATTAACAAAATCCTTTATCAACAATCATAGTTAAGCGTGCTATAAGTTTGTACTAGTGAAATAACAAGATATATTTGTTTTGCAATTATACTAAGTACCATTATTATCTAGAGCCTTAACTGAAAAATGTAAACACTCGTTTTTACATTAAGTAAAATATACATTAGAAGTAAAATCTTAGTTAATTTGAAAAAAGAATTATTGTAAATGTGTTTATCTAATCTCTGAAGTTTGCGCTAATGAGCATAACGCAGAAAATATAAGAAATGAAATATACGACCATTAACTTAATAACGCTTGTATGAATTCTCAGAACAATAATTTCTTGTTGTGTTTTAATCTAACCATACATTAAAAGGCATGAAAAGATAGCTAAAAAAATATACATATCACTAACAAAAGTAGAATAAATAAGATTTACGGGAAATGTATTTTAGAATGGAATTAAAGAAACAAGAAAGAAAAATCATGCAGTACGCATTGATTAATAACACTTTCCAACTGTTTGCAAATGTTGTATCGAATAACTTTTAATATTCATTGCCTACGTTATCACACAACAGACAGAAGAACTGAAAAACATACAGATAAAATAATTAATTTTAAAATTACTCTTAGGCATTTTGGAAAGTGTTAAAAAGGCTTAATGCAAAAGAAAACGCAGCCGTTAAATTATAATTACAGTTCTTAATCTCTCTGAATATTTCACTATAGCCCTGTAAATCTGAAAGTTAATCATATCATATTCTATACAAAATAATATTTTAGAATATTAATAATACATGTCAATGTTTTTATGATTTTTATTGTAGAGTTTTTTAAATATAACTTAAAAAAAATTCTGTCCTAAAGCGTAATACATTGGCTTTTTTTTTTATTCTTGTTCTTTATTGTCCCTGTAAACAAACCAGTTGTACAGGATCTATTAATGACAGTTCAAATAGGGAAAATTCCACAGGGAACTTGAGTGTATCATTTTTTAAAAATTCTCAAAATATTCGCGGATGATAGGAGCCGGAGAACAATCAGATAGACAGGCAGACAATCGGACAGACAAATGCAGAAATTGAAATCATATTCCCACTAAAATTATAAGAAAGTGTTAAAACGCTCATGTAAACGAAAGTGCAATTCTAGCAAATCTCTATTAATAGCACTTAATGTAACTTATTATTTTTCTGTGGTCCTGTAAATTTAATGCTAACCATACTATATTACATAGAAGGCACTTTTTTGTGCATACGAATAATATACTTCAATTGCATTAAGCTCTGTGGAAAATAAAATTGTTAAAATTTGGTTTATAAAAATAACTCTCATACAACACAATGCTTTGGAGTACTTTCAAGTGCCCCTGTACATAACCAGTTAGAAATGTTCTCTATTTTACATAGGAAACATCCGATAGGGAATTGAATAACATATTAAAATTTCATTAAAGTTTCTATACATTAAAGGTATTGAAGTATGGTTTATAGAAGCTCCTCTCATAGAACACAATGCTTTCGATTAATTTTTGGTGTCCCTGTACACAAACCAGAAGAGGTATTCATTCCATTATCAATAGGGAACATCCGATAGTGAACTTGAATAAAATATATCGGTTTAAAGAAATTCCATAAATATTTACGGGAACTAGAGCGCAGAAAAACAGACAGAGAGACAGACAGACGGACAAAAGAACAGTCAGACAGATACACAAACTGAAATTATATTCACATTAAAAAAATGATAGAAAGTGTCAAAAACGCTTAATGTAAACAAAAGTACAATGCTAGCAATTTTTTATTAATAGCTCTTAATATAACTAAATATTTTTGTGACACCCTGTAAATATACTACATTCAATGCAAAGCATTCTTTTGTGTAAATAAGTAACATATTTCAATTTCCTAAAACTTCGTGGAAAGTAACGTTATTCAAATTTGATTTATAGAAATATCTCACAAAGAACTCAACGCTTTGGAGTACTTTTGAGTGTTCCTGTACATAAACTATGGGTGGTATGTAATCTATTTTATATAGGGAATATCCAATAATGAACTTGAATAACATATTTCAATTTCATGAAGATATTGTACTATAAAGGTATGAAAATATGGTTTATAGAAATACCTCTCATAGAACACAATGCTTTGAAATACTTTCGGATGTCCCTGAACACAAACCAGTAGAGGTATAAACTCCATTTTCAAAAGGCAACATCCGATAGTGAACTTGAATAACATATATCAGTTTCAAGAAATTCCATAAATATTTACGGGAGTTAGAGCGTGGACAGACAGACAGACAGACAAACCGAAGCGATTAACATTTTTCAACCTTGTTGAAAAGTGTTAATTAAGAAAAAGTATAACGGGATAAAAGGAAACCAGTAAAATATATCAGTACATGTACTATCACAATAAAATATTAATTATAACAACTTGAAGACAAGAAATTCCAAAAATATTTACGAGAGTTAGAGCGCGGACAGACAAACAGAAAAAAACCCGACGCCATTAACATTTATCAACCTTATTGGGAAGTGTTAAAAATGTTATAAAAGGTTAAAAACGCTAAATATAAACGAAAGTGAAATTTTAGCAAATATTTGTTAATAACTCTTTATATAACTGAATATTTTAGTGTCACCCTGTAAATCTAATGCTAATCATGCTTCATTCTATGCAAAGCATTTTCTTTAGTGATTATAAATAACATATTTCAATTTCATAAATCTTCGTGCAAAGTAAAGTTATTAAAATGCAGTTTATAGAAAAATCTCTTATAAAACGCAATGCTTTCGAATACTTTTGTGTGTCCCTGTACACAAATCAGTGGTGGTATTTACTCCATTTTATACAGGAAACATCCGATTGTGATCTAGAATAACATAGTTTAATTTCAATAAGATTTGTGTACAGGAAGGGTATGAAAATATGGTTTATAGAAATATCTCTGATAGAACACAATGCTTTGAAATATCTTCAGGGGTCCCTGTACACAAACCAGTTGAGGTTAAAATTCCATTTTTAAAAGGGAACATCCGATAGTGAACTTGCATAACATATTTTAATTTCATTAAGCTTTTTGAACAGTAAGGATATGAAAATATGGTTTATAGAAAATCTCATAGAACACAATGCTGTGAAATACTTTTGTGTGTCCCTGTACACAAATCAGTGGTGGTATTCACTCCATTTGATACAGGAAACATCCGATTGTGAACCTGAATAACATATTTCAATTTCATTAAGATTTGTGTACAGTAAGGGTATGAAAATATGGTTTATAGAATTGACTGTCATAGAACAGAATGCTTTGAAATATTTTCGGGAGTCCCTGTATACAAACCAGTAGAGGTATAAACTCCATTTTCAACAGGAAACATCCGATAGTGAACTTGTATAATGTATATCAATTTCATTAAGTTATTTGTACAGTAAGGGTATGAAAATAGGGTTTATAGGAATGTCTCTAATAGAACACAATGCTTTGAAATACTTTTGTTCGTCCCTGTACACATCAGTGGTGGTATTTTCTCCATTTTATACCGGTAACATCCGATTGTGAACATGAATAACATATTTCAATTTCAATAAGATTTGTGTACAGGAAGGGTATGAAAATATGGTTTATAGAAATAGCTCTGATAGAACACAATGCTTTGAAATATTTTCGGGGTTCACTGCACACAAACCAGTAATAAACTCCATTTTCAAAAGGGAACATCCGATAGTGAACTTGTATAACATATTTTAATTTCATTAAGAATTTTGTACAGTAAGAATATGAAAATATGGTTTATAGAAATGCCTCTCATCGAACAAAATGCTTTGAAATACTTTTGTGTGTCTTTGTACACAAATTAGTGGTGGTATTTACTCCATTTGATACAAGTAACATCCGATAGTGAACTTGAATAACATATTTCAATTTCATTAAGATTTGTGTACAGTAAGGGTATGGAAATATGGTTTATAAGAATGTCTCTAATAGAACACATTGCTTTGAAATAATTTTATGTGTCCCTGTGTACAAATGAGTGTTGGTATTTACTCAATTTTATACAGGTAACATCCGATAGTGAACTTGAATAACATATTTCAATTTCATTAAGATTTGTGTACAGGAAGGGTATGAAAATATGGTTTATAGAAATGCCTCTCATAGAACACAATGCTTTGAAATATTTTCGTGGGTCTCTGTACACAAACCAGGTGAGGTATAAATTCCATTTTCAACAGGAAACATCTGATAGTGAACTTGTATAACATATTTCAATTTCATTAAGATTTTGTACAGTAAAGTTATGAAAATATTGTTTATAGAAATACCTCTCATAGAACACAATGCTTTGAAATATTTTCGGGAGTCCTTGTACACAAACCAGTAGAGGTATAACTCCATTTTTAATAGGGAACATCCGATTGTGAACTCGAATAACATATATCAGTTTCAAGAAATTCCATAAATATTAACGGGAGTTAGAGCGCGGACACACGACAGACAGAGAGACAGACAGACAAGCCGAAGTCATAAACACTTTTCAATCTTGTTGGAAAGTGTTAAAAAGAGTGAAGGTAAAGGTAATACAAAGGCACTGCTTTTTATATGCAGACACACACAAATATTTATTATTAAAATTTTTATTATTAAATATTTTCTGTTTATTACATACTATGATAGCTGTAAACATGAGATGCACCCTTTTACCATGATTTGTTACTTTGTTTTACCCAAACTTGATACTATACACTGTAAAAAAAAAAAAAAATCCCGTAAGATTACGGGGAAAGCCCGGCAGCAGAGATTCCAGACAAAGCCCGTAAAAAGAAACGCTTAGACCGCAAATTAAGTATATAATAACCTTAAATTACGTTACATGCCTGTAAAAAACATTTTGCCGGGAAAACCAATGCTTTTTTTTTACGGGCTTTGTCTGGAATCTCTACTGCCGGGCTTTCCCCGTAATCTTACGGGATTTTTTTTTTTACAGTGTAGTTGTTGTAACCATAAGATGGGGTGATCTTTTAGCATGATTTGGTGTTTTCTTTTTTTTTTTTTTAAACAAGTACCAAATCATAGTTGAAATTTTCATCATCGCATGGTTGCAGTCACTGTAGTACTAAGATTTTGTTCAATCTAGAGCATTGCAGTATCAAATTTTGGTACAACCTTGAACTAAAATTTTAACAATGTATAATAGAGTAACATAATGCCAAATAGATACATTACAGATTAATAATAACATAAAAAAAATCAATACTCATTATAAATATAAATATATTCTTAAATATATTTTATTATATTTAGGAGCACTAATCCGTCTCCCCGTTCTGCTTTGATGGCGGTATGCTTGAGGCTACCAAAAGTGTATTATGATAATTGTATATTTTATCATGTAGCCTTTTTAGTATTAATATCAAACTATTCACTGTGAAGAGCCAAAAATCCCCAAATCATGTTAAAAGGTTTCCATGGTAAGGGTTTCCATGGTAAAGGTTCATGGTAAAAGGTATTAAGGGACAATGAAACTTTCGATAATTAAAATAATTATAATAATTATAAAATAAATAAAAAAATAGAATTACCCCCCACTCATGAAAAAAAAAAAATCTTTTTATAATGTTAATGAAGATAAACAGGATAACTACGCTTCAAGGTAACAAAGCATGAACTGAAACACTAAAGTATTTTTTTTACAGAAAATATTGGGATCAAATTTCATGTACTGTTGAAAGACAATAAAACAGGTGATATTAAATGCAATGTTAATATACTACATTTTTTTGAAAATATAAATTATGTATCTTTTTTTTTTTTTTTTTTTTTTTTTTTTGTAATGCTATTTTATTATTTTGTTATTTAATTTAAAAGACTTTTACTATATTTTAAATGGGATGTTTTAAAACATAAAACATATGAATGGTGAAGAAAGTTTTCGTTTTAATAAATTATTTAAAACTAAATATATAAATAAATAAAATCATGAATTTAGTTGATGGTAATTTTTTTAAATAGGAATTAAAAGACTTTTTTTCTTTGATACCTCTATAGAATTCAACTGTTTAACTTCGTTAATGTTACGCGAATTTTATATATAATTTTATACATCTATATTTAAAAAAAAATAAAGGCTAGTTATTTTGTATATCATCGAAAGATTTTCACTGTTTCAACTTTGAAACAAATATTTATAAAATGACGTTCGTCCGTCTGACCTTTACCAGGACCGTCACCGTCAAGGCACACACACACACACACACACAAAAAAAAATGATCATAATAAATAAATAGAAAAACTTCTTTATAAAAACTAGTATGAGAAGATTAAACTAGCTGCCATGGCTTGACTCTGCTCAGTTCCCATTACATGTATATATATATATATACATACGTACATATATGTTCTCCTACATTTCTGAAACAGAACATACTCTTTTCATAATAACAGGGTTGCCAAATTTTTAATTTATTCTTGAGAACACTTAGTAACTGCCTTTATTTCACACCAGTATTTTTTAAGACTAATTCCCTTCTTATAATACACGTTTAAGCGAAAATTTGCCCGAACGTCCCATGTTAAGAAAACTGTAAATTTCGAATATCGTAAGACGAACTTTAATTAGAATTTGTAAATTTAGTAGAGTGCTTGCCAGTGTCATAAGTAATATTTTAAAACTAGTCCAACTTACCTGCGATCATTTGTTCTTGAGATATCGTATACAATGACTAACAAACTATCTATCTTATCTCTTATCGATAGAATAAAGAATACAGCTTTAATCTAAAATAACAATGTCTGAACCTAATCTTAATTTTAGTGGAAATGAGAGATCTTAGAAGAGCCTACAAAGAAATGGTTTATTTTGAGGACGATTACAGACAGATTTTCACAAAGTAAATAAAGTATGATTAAATTCTCAAGAAATTTCTTTATTAAAAATTCTCTAATATATGATTTTAATTTTGTGAACACTAAATTGAAAAAAAATTATTTATTTCGTAAATAGCAAAAAATAACTAAAAATCAACCAAGTCATAAAATTTATTAACATTTTTCAACTATACGTACTCATTGCATTGTTTAAGCTTCAATGTATTTTGCTTACGCGATCACTCAACGGATAGACAAAATAGAAGAAAGACAATTAGAAAATGTAATGGAATTCATAATTACTCTTTCACATTGTTGGAAAGCGATAAAAACGTTTAATACAAATCGAAACACAATTTTACGAATTTCAATTTAAAGTCCTCAATGTATCCGATTAGACTGATCTGCATGACAATCGCCCCAACACCATTTTTCCAAATTATTATATAGAATGGTCTTCTAAATTCGAATATGACGCCCATTTTTCTCTATCCCCGCAGTTTTTTAAGGACACTCCCCTTTTTTTATCACTTTTCGGTAATGTTATGGCTATAAATTTTATTTGTAGGGGGGGGAAGGATTATTTTAACTGTTAAATATCTTCTGTGGGGCTACAGAGTTCGAAAATTCTAAAACAGGAACATTTGCAGCAAGGGGAAAATTTAGGGGGATTCGCCATTGAAATTATGTATTATATTTATTATATTTTATTATTAATTATTATTATTATAATTATTATACATTATGTATATTTTATTTTTAAGTGTTAAAATAATTATTTTCCATTTCCCAAATCAAATTCGTGGCCATAAAATTACCGAACAAACTGAATAATTGAAGAAGGGGGGGGGGGTGGAATCCCGTGAAAACTGTTGGCGATTGGGCAAAATAGGGGCCATATTCGGATTCAAGAGCTCATTTTTCAAAAGAATGATCAATAATGCTATCAGGGTTTCTTTTTTGGCAGCGCAGTGCTATTTTAGTAGTGCATTCTTGACAAGTTTAACATTGACCGCATCATATTCCACAGGAAACAATTGTTCATATTTTATGGAATACGAAAAAAAAAAAAAATGTGCGCACAGTACAATGTGTGCCAAAAAAATGTGTGCCACCATCGCACGGTTGCAGCTACTGTAGTATCAAGTTTTGGTTCAATCTAGCATATTGCAGCTACTGTAGTATCAAGTTTTGGTTCAATCTAGCACTTTACAGCTACTGTAGTATCAAGTTTTGGTTCAATCTAGCATATTGCAACTACTGTAGTGTGAAGTTTTGGTTGAATCTAGCATATTTCAGCTACTGTAGTATCAAGTTTTGGTTCAATCTAGCATATTGCTGCTGCTGTAGTATCAAATTTATATTCAATCTTAAACTGAATATTTTAACAGTGTAGTAAACATTTCTTTTTTTTTTAAATATTGATTAATTTGAATAAAGAAAATATATTTTTGCGTTAGTATGGGAATGATTTTTTTTTTTTTTTTTTTTTTTTTTTTTTAACATTGCATAGTAGTAAAATTATTATATATATATATATATATATATATATATATATATATATATATATATATATATATATATATATATTTTAATTTTTCTTAAAACACACGTCAAATAAAGTATTTGAATAATAATACACTAGCGTAGCAGAACAATATGCGATGAGATGCTGTAACGTGTGACCTTCTAAATTTTAGTAAAATCAATTCTTCTTTAACTTGAAAATAAAATATTAATTTAAAAAATATTTTTAATAAATTTATTCCACGCATAATGTGCTTTTTCATTTCTTCTATAGATATCTTGAAAAATATTTAGTTAACCCATATAAATATATCTTATAGAATTACATTACTCTTAATGATATTCGATATATCTACAAAGATGTATTTTGAAGATCAATGAATGGTTTATACTGGGCGTCTAAAAATAATATTTATTTCTTTTGTAATACTGTTTATGTCTTAAAATACAGCCGAAATTTAAGTAAATATCACGCATGTTCCTTTAATACAGGAAGTATTTGAAATTAAAAATTCTTCAATTTGTACTTGAATATACAAAGAATAAGCTTAAAATATCTCTACGGCTGACATGAAATCATGCATACAAAGTAACAATATTTGATGCTTCCTTAAATTCATGATAAACACTGAATTATTTAAATTTATATGAATTACAGACATTTAATTACAAAAAAAAAATCATATTTACTATATTCTATACAAGAAAATTATCGATCTTTACAAACATCATGAAAAGTAAAATATGCTTCATTTGGAGAGTAATAAATTCGGGAAGCAGTGAATCCTGTCAAATATTCCAGAGACTCGAACTTTTTCCTGCCCTCACTTCGATGTCTTTTCCTTGACAAATTTTTCTGCATATTCTGACTGTTTTTTTTTTTTTTTTTTTTTTAATGTCTAGTAGGCTCTGCCCCCTGCTCGCTCCGTTCCCCAGCCCGACTCACTTTCGCCTCCCCCCGACTCACTTTACTAACACATGCAGAGCTCTGCCCGCCTATTCGCTGTTTTTTTCACTGAAAAGGAATATTAATAGTGCATATTACAAGACAAAAGCAGAAAATTAGTTTGGAAATCCTCATATTCAATGTCAAATTGAAATATATAATATTTATATATATTTTTGATAGAAAGAAATTAATAATATCTACACCATTTTAGTATATGACCCTTTTTATTTTTTACAACCTTAGATCCGGACCGCGGTACCCCTTCTTATTTCTAAGATTGCGGGTTCGGTTCTCGAGCCGGCCAAAGACCGTCGTGTACAATAATGGTGGCTGGTGCACGTAAAATATATTGTGGCCGCAGTATCCTCCATGTGCCCATGAAAATTATTCCTCTGGGGGCCACTGAAGCGGGAGACCATCCCCTTCGTGTGGGATCAAAATTTGGGTGGCATGTCTCCGGAACATCCGTATGGGTGCGTCCCAGACCGTCGCCAATTATCCATAGCGCAGTAATGGTGCGACGTCAAACACAACCTACCTAATTATATACCTACCTACAACCATGGATCACGTTTTAATTTTCCCGTGAAAGAAAATTAATTTTCTAAAAGTAGAGAAAAAAAGTTGATATTTATTTTCTTTCTTTTTTACATCCGTGGTTTCGGGCCGCGGTACCCTAGTCTGTAAAGCGCCGAGCACGTAATAGGAAGATTGCCGATTCGATACTTGAGCCGGATAAAAACCGTCGTGTACATTAATCGTGGTTGGTGAACATAAAATATGTCATGACCGCAAAGTCCTCCATGTAGCCACCCACACTATACCTCTGGGGATCACCGAAGCAGGGTGGGGGATCCCTTCTGGAAAGGATCAAAATTGTGATGGCATGTGACCTGAACATCTTTAGGGATGCGTTCCAGACCGTCGCCAATTATCCATAGCGCAGTACTGATGCGACGTTAAATGGAACCTACCTACGTACAACCATGGATCATATTTTAATTTTCCCGTGTAAAATTACTTCATGACAGAAGAACAACGTCACTGGAAGAGACTTTCTTCAAAATGGCAAATAAAGTACCTTCATAAACTTGTCGTTTTTAGTTAATAACCTCTTTAATTAAAATGATAGAAATTTGTAAGCATCTGAAATGTCCTCCTTGGAGTATTCGGAACACATTGATACCTCTCATGACGCGAAGGACCCTGCCCTCCGCTAGAAGATGCTGTCGCAGACAAAAAAAAAAAAAATACGCTAGTGACAGTAACTTTCTTTTAATATATAGAGAAATGTTTATTGGACCCTTCTCTCCTACTTCGGATTATTCATTAATTTGATAAATTAATTTGATAAATTAATTTGTTTTATTATGTTTGAGTTTACACAAAATTTTTAACGGATTTTACGAGAATAATAAGAAATAAGAATTATTATTCATTTATTTAACTTGAGTAATTTTCTACAATATGTATATATATACGAATTTCTATGAATACATTCTACAGGGATACTGTATATTTATATGTAAACAAAACGTTAGATCTGCATTTTGAAAAACAACAACACTTAACTTTCAAGATAACAATTTATATTTATAAAGAAATCTATATAATATCAGATATTGCTTTAAATTGCTTTGTTGCTTGATAACATTTCACATATTCTACTTTTTATAAAATTTTTATATATAAAGGTTCGAAAAAAAAAAAAAAAAACTCAAGAATTTTAATTATATGTTAATATGTCTCAAATTTATCTTAATAGAAACACATTGCTGCATAAAAACATGTTATAAATTATTCATATATACTCAAAGTTAGTGCAAATGTTGAAACACTTTTTAAATTAAGTCAATTTAAAACAGATATTTATGATTTTTTAAAAGATATTAAATTGGGTTTTCTCATTTTGTTTAATTTTACTTTGATAAGGATATATTAATTATTTCTATTTGTTTTTCCAAACATGTGTTCCACCATTTCATGATATTGTAATATTTTTGAAACATTTTTAGTTAAGAAACCGAATTTATATAATACATTTGAAAATTCTTACCTTTATGAATAAATTTATAAATTTGCTTAATAATTGAATCTCATAAGTACTCTATGTTAATAAAATACTTCAAGCTTAACGACTTCCGAACTCTGAATTTATTACAGCTTTGTTGAGGCGTAAATTTACGGAAGGATAAGCGACTCATATTCTCATTTATAATTCATATTCTAAAAACCTGGAAACATAATAAATTTATTCCTTTAGTGTAGACGCTTTCAAACATTTCACAAAGTTAAGTAAATTCTTGTGTTTATTTATTTATTTATTTTTACTGTAAAATTCGTTTAATTTAACATTTTCAAGCATTATTTTATTTATTATATTTGACAACAAATTATTAACATTTTTGTAACATTATCTACAGAAATATGATAATTAACAATAAAAGCTATTTCCTATATATTATTATTACTGTTTCGCAATTTGTTTTAGTTTTTTTAGTAACTTTTAAAAAACTATAAGGAAAACGCCTGTATAAGTAGCAACGCATGTACAGGTGTGTATAAAATTCAGTTTCACATGTACGTATGATTGTGTGTGCAAACAATAATGCAAACAATAAAGTCTTAAGGTAAGTTTGTACATTAAGATCAACGACCTACAATAATTTTGTATGCAGCAAATAGAAACAAAAAAAAAAAAAAAAATCTTTATCCAATGCTCTCAATTCAGTAAGTACTTTTTAATTCCATACACAATTTATCCAAATGAAGGTTAGTTTTAAGTGCCTTTTTCTATTAGGTCGTTGCAAAAGTTCGTGCAGTTTTTTATTGCTTCATTTCATAAAAATACATCAAATCAAATGACAATTTTTAATCAAAATACTCTCCATTACTTTCTACAACCTTTGCCCATTTTTCGGGTAACTAATGTATACCACGGCGATAGAAGCTCTCGTCTTTGGAGGCAATAAAATGATCCACGTCCGCACGAACTTTTGCAACGACCTAATATTATTTCATGCTTTGTTCAATCAACGTGCAATACTCTGTTCAAATTTTAGATTATTCAGTAGATCATAAGAATGTGCTTGTTGTGTACCTTTAATGAAAGATATTTTTCTAAACCTATGCAGATAATGCATGTGCACGTAAATATGATTCTTTAGTTATTTTTCCTATCTTTTCAATTAAGGTTCAGTAGTTTTAATGTTACTCTTGAGCTACGGTATTTTTTTTTCTCAGCAAATGCACTTTCCTAAAACTTTGGTATTCTAGATGCGATTAACTTCATCCTGGTGTTTCAGTCACAGGTAGCAAGCACGATATTTTCGTATAAAATGACTTTTCTCGGAAATATTTTGTTTAAAAAAATAAAAAAATTAATTAAATGGAAATAGTAGGAAAAAAGAATGAATTTTGAAATATTCTGATATTAAAAAAACTTAAAAAAAAGGGGGAAAATGCATCTTATAATTTTGTTGTAAAACAAACACTTGAGGGATAAATTAACTGAAGCGGGATTGAGTTTCATAAACGCAGACGATGAAAATTAAGCTGAATTTTAAGTTAGACGATACAGAAATTTAAAATATACTGAATATTAAACAATGTAAAATGGTAGAGAATTTAGAGTAATATAAGCAGAATTCATTAAAAATATACTCTAACAGCACAGCTTCTCCAAATGACTTCCTTAGGATGACCGATGGATGAAAAGACATCTAGTGGGCATGTTCAAGATGTATTCTGAACATGTGTATTGTTAAGGTAATATCTTGTTTTAACAGTGTGACATGTTTGATTTAAGGCAAATATATTATAAGCAGTGTTGACAGATCTGGCGGATTTTTTATTCAATAATCACCAACAATTTCGAGAAGCGATATTTGATATGCATAATAAAGTATCAATCTTGGAAGGGGTTAAGCAAACGTTATATTAAAAGTTACTGGTGACTGTTGGATAAAAAATCCGCCAGATCTGGCAAAACTAATTACACTGCTCAGCAAAAAAAAAAAAAAAAAAATCGAGAGCTGATGTTATTCTTGCAAATTATTATGTAAAATGACCTCCTGAATCCGAATATGACCACCATTTTGCTCAATCACCCACCGTTTTCTAGATATACCCCTCCCTAATTTTTATCATTGTTTGGTAATTTTATACCCATCAGTTTGATTTGGAGAGGAACGATGATTATTTTAACCGTTAAATGTATTCTGACCTGAGGAGCTACAGAAGTAGAAAGTTCTAAAACAAGAACATTTGTAGTATAGAGGAAATTCGGGGGGATTTGTGACCAGAAAACAAACGAAAATCAATAAAAACAATCATTTTCTGTTTTTTTTCTCGCAATATTTCTCTAATTTTTTACATATTCCAGCTTCCAGTTTCCTATTTTCTTACCCAAACACCCCCAAATAATAAAAATTATACAGGGAATTTTTTTTTTTCAAATTCTTGGTGAGTGGAGTTAAGTCTCAAAACCCTCGCAAGAAAGTTTGACTGATTCACTGTATGACGTTTGCTTTCAATAACTCTCACGTTAAATGTTTTGGGCAGTTAAACATGAACAGTAAAATATCTTTCTTTGACGCATGTTAAAGATCGCCACACAAGATCATCATCGTCGAGAACACCATAAAGTTCACTCTCTTATCGCAAAACGTGTACTAAAGGTAGATAACGACTGACAACTTCAATGATAAGAGCAACGACCTTTAACACGTGTCAAAGCAGGAGATTTTACTGTTCATGTTTTACTGCCCAAAACATTTAACGTAGGAATTATTGAAAGCAAACGTCGTACAGTGAATCACTCAAACTTTCTTGCGAGGGCTTTGAGACTTTACTCCACTCACTAACATTTTGAAAAAATTTTCACTGTATAATTTTTACCATTTGGGGCGTTTTTATAAGAAAATGGAAAACTGGAAGCGGGAATATATAAAAAAAAAAGAAAAAAGAAAAAAAGAAAAGAAAAGAAACAGAAACTGATTGTATTTATTGATTTTCTTTTGTTTTCTGGGCCCAAATCCCCTAAAATTTCCTCTTTATTACAAATAGTCGTGTTTTAGAACTTTCTACCTATGTAGCTCCTTAGGTCAGAAGGCATTTAACGGTTAAAATAGTCATCGTTCCTTTCCAAATCAAACTGATGGGTGTAAAATTACCAAACAATGATAAAAATGAGGGAGGGGGTGTATCTAGAAAACGGAGGGTGATTGGGCAAAATGGTGGTCATATTCGGATTCAGGAAGTCATTTTACATAAGAATATGCTGAAATGGTGTCAGAGGCAATTTTCATGCCGAGCAGTGTTATAAGTGTGTGCATTTGATTTTTAAGAGATGCAGAATATATATCAGTACAGAATCAGCATAGAATCTATTTTAGAAGACTGCAGGGAATAGAAATGAGAGAATATCTTCCAACTGCATTTACCGATATGGTACCCATGTAAATGCCAATTTATGCTTTACTTTGCAAATACAAGGTTCCATTCCCTGTTCAAGCATGGGTGTCTATAGTAGTTCGAAATCCGTTTTATGCTACATGTAAAAGGCTAATTAGTCTTAACGTGCCAAAAATGACTCTTGAGTTATAAACTGAATGAAAACATCCATCGATATTTGTTCTACACAAAAAATATAGAATAACAAATGTGAACTTTTGTAAACTCTGAAATAGGTAAGTAATTAGAATTTTATGTTAAAAGCACCTCTCTTGTGTACAGTCAAGAATAAATTAAAACTTTAGATTATAAAATATTTATATTTACGAGTATTTTTGTATAATAAAAATTGATAAATGGAACATAAAATTCTATTTAAGAAATAGATTCTCGAAAACCATGGATAAGTTTTAGAGAAAAACATATCTTAAAGAATGTTTCTAATGGTGAAAAATGTATGCAAATATAGTTATCTTAAAAAAAGTATGTAAAAATTAAAATATTTCAATATTGAATTCAGAGAATAAAGGTAATATTTGGCTTCATTCCGATAGGAAAATTTAGATTCAACTTCAAATTGAACAAATTTTATTTTACATAAATTCTAAAGAACTTCAATTAAAAATTATACAATTAAATAGTATATCTAAAAATATTTCTGAATTTTCGAAAATTGCTGAAAATTTACTAAAAGTTACTTTGAAGATATATGAAAATACATAATTCAGACTGCATTAAAGCAACCATTTTATAATCGAAATATTTACATTCGGAATGTACTTAATTGTTTTGAATCAGCAATGTACATATTCTAAAATTGAAACTGAAAAAATGTTTTGTGGTTTTATAATAGTCTTGTTATTATTATTATTATTATTAAGCTAAATTTAATTGAGAACCACTAAAAAGGACATAAATGTTACAAGAAACCTTTAAAACCACACATCAGGAATTCAAAATTTTTATTTAGTAAATTATAACAGGATTCAGCAAAAGGCAAAACAGAAGATTAACATGAACATGAATCTCTCATATATATATATATATATATATATATCATCTTTGAAGTACCAAATATTTTATTGGACTAATTTATGATTTCATATAATACATTTAAATTAATATAACGCATATTTTTGCACATATTTTATAAAATCAAAAATAAATACTCAGAGAAATATAATAACTTTCAAACAAAGAACAACCTAATTTCCAATCCCAAAAGTTAATGGCAAGATATTTACTTCAAAATCCTAAAATATGCTTTTTGATGGAATGTATTTCACTCGATGATAAAAAAGAAAAATAAGACCGAAAAATCATGCGGTACGCATTGATTATTAATATTCTCCAACTGTACATGCTTGTTATATCGTATACCTTTCCATGTTCTTTGCCTACGTTATCACTCAGTGGACAAAAAAAAAAAAAAAAAAAGGACTGAGAGGCATGCAGATAGACTAATTGAATTCATAATCACACTTAAGCATTGGTGGAAAGCGTTAAAAATGCTTAATGCAAAGGAAAATGTAGCCCTTAAATTCTAATTGTAACCCTCAATGTATTTGAATATTTTAGTGTAACCCTGTACGTCTGACGGTTAATCATATCATATTCTATAACAAAACATTATTTTTGAATATTAACAATAAATGTCAATTTCTTTATGATTTTTACAGTAGAAAATAACTTAAATGTAATTTATAAAAACGTCTTCCATAAAACGAAATGTATTGGCCTTTTTTCAGGTATTCCTGTACAGAAATCAGCTGTTCAGGACCTAATAATGACATTTTAAATAGAGAACACTCTATAGTAAACTTGAATGACATATATCATGAAGCTAGAGGGCTTTCTCTAGCTTCATGACATATATATATATATATATATATATATATATATATATATATATATATATAATTTAAATATTTACGGACGCTGGTTGCGGGCAGACGGGTAGATAGAAAAATCGATAGTCGGTCAGACAGATATACAAATTGAAATTATAGTCGCATTTAAAAATTGTTAGAAAGTGTTAAAAACGCTTAATGTAAACGAAAATGCAATTCCAGCAAATATCCTATAATAAGCCTTAATGCAATTGAATATTTTGTGTGGCCCTGTAAATCTAATGCTATTCATACAAAAAAATCTGTAGAAAGCACGCTTTTGTGCATATGAATAGCATATTTCAATTCTATTAAGATTTGTTGAAAGTAAAGATAAACAATTTTTGTTTATAGGAATACCTTTCACAGAACGCAGTGCTTTGGAATACTTTCGGGTGTCACTGTACACAAACCAGAGGCGGTATTTACTGAATTTTCTAAAAAAAAAAAAAAAAAAAAAAAAAAGCATCCGATAGTGAACTTGATCAACACAGACAGACGTACAGACACACAAACTGAAGGCATTAACACTTTTTAATCTTGCTGGAAGTTTTAAAATTATAGATTTTATCTTAAAATAACGACTTTAAACGTTAAAAATAGTATTATTCTTTTAATTTTTTTCTCATTGTATCAATCGGATTTTCGTTCCTAAAGCTTAGGTTCTTTTAAAAATCTGGCATTAATTCTTTCGTAACTGAATAATTTGTGTAATTCTTACCAAAAAAAAAAAAAAAAAAATGTTTCATTTACAGATACTTTCTCAAATTCTATAGTTCGAAGTTAAAGGATTCTTTATTTATCTTAAATGATTATATGATTATTAAAAAGAGAAAAAAAAATGCTCTAAAAAAGTTTAAGACAGTTTTGACTCATAAAAGAAAATCTAGAAATATATGCAGAAGAAAGACAAGACAAATAAAAAAAAAATATTATTAAAGGAAAAAGTATAAAATCTTACTAATATTATTCTTGTACAGTCATTAGTGAAAAAGTTAAAAGTTAAGAAATGTTTAAATATTTTTAAATCATTTTAACGGAGGGGATAACAGTAAATCGAAACTAACAAAAATTAAAAACATCGTAATTAAAAAAATAAAGGAAAAGAAAAACTGTACATCGCATAGATAATTTTTAACCGACTTCAAAAAAAGAAGGAAGGTTCTCAATTCAAACCGTATGTTTTTTTTATGTTTGTTAGCTCATAACTTCTGAACGGATGCTCCGATTTTGATACTGTTTGTTTTGTTGAAAAGGTCTTGGTCTGCAATAGGTCCCATTGTAAAATTTTTACGATCTAAAGAAAATACAGGGTGCCCAAAAAAATCAGTCCCAACTCTTTTAACTGCTAAACGGCTGAAGCTATAGTGATAAAAATGGTATGTAAGTATAGTAAAGTGGCCCTGCAGTAGAAGGTTAAACCGCTTGCTGCGCCACCTGGTGGAAAATAGTGGAGTTAGTGTTCCTATCTCGAAAACGGTTCAAGAGAAAAAAAGTGAATTAGAAAGTTGAAGATTATCATCGATTTAGTACAAAAAGATAGTTTAGACATTCATGCTAGCGTTTCTATCTCGGAAACGGTTCAAGACAGGGGAAAAAAGCGAATTATAAAATTGCAGAGCATCATCGATTTAGTACGAAAAGATAGTTTTGACATTGATGCTAAAAGTACAAAGCTAAAAACGTGCCTTTTTTTGTTCGCAATTTCTTACTATACACACTTGAGCTACATTGCTCACGTAGTAGCGTAGCTGGTGAGACATACCCCATATAGTTCAAAATACGGTTACTTGAGACTTTTTGCTTTGTTGTAGTAATCTTGGTCTGAAGTAGGTCCCATTGTAACATCTTTACAATCTAAAGAAAATAAAGCGCCATCTGGTGAAAAACAGCGGCATTATATAGCGCTCCTATCTCAAAAACGGTTCAAGATGGGAGAAAAGTTAATTACGAAGTTGTAGAGTATCATCGATTTACTACGAAAAGACAGTTTTTAGACATTATTGCTAAAAATAGAACGCTTAAAACGTGCAATTCTTTGTTCGCAATTTCCTACACTGTGCACACTTGAACTACGTTGCACGCTTTACAGCGTAGCCGATGACACGTATACTCTGTGGTTCAAAGTACTGTTACTGTAAGCGGTCACATCGATTAGCGCAAAGTCGTTTTCAACCAACTTCAGAAAGGAGGGTGTTCTTAATTCTTGCTAAGTGTTGTTGTTGGTGTTTGTAAAATTATAACTTCGTAAGAAATGCTCTAATTAACCGACTTCAAAAAGGAGGAGATTCTCAATTCAAAGCGTATGTTTTTTTTTTTTTTTTTTTTTTTTTTTTTTGTTTGTTTGTTAGCTCATAACTTCTGAACGAATGATAAGATTTTGATATTTTTTGTTTTATTGGAAAGGTCTTGGTCTGAAATAGGTCCCATTGTCAGATCCTTACGATCAAAAGAAAATACACGGTGCCCAAAAAAGTCAGTCCCGACCCTTTTAACTGCTGAACAGCTGCAGCTATAGTCATAAAAGTGGTATGCAGGTACAGTAAAGTGGACATGTGCTACCCGATTCAACCGTCTAAAGCGTCACCTGGTGGAAAAGAGTGGAGTTAGTGATCCTATCTCAACAACGTTTCAAGACAGGGGGAAAAAAGTGAATTATAAAATTGCACAGCATCATCGATGTAGTACGCAAAGATAGTTTAGACATTAATGCTAAAAACAGAACGCTTAAAACGTGCATTTCTTTGTTCACAATTTCCTGTTTTGTGCACACTTGAAAAACATTGCATATGTTGTAGCGTAGCGGGTGACGTTTATGCTATGTAAAATTCAAAGTATGGTTATTGTAAGCGGCCACATCGATTAACGCATAGGCGTTTTAAGCCGATTTCATAAAGAAAGAGGTTCTCAATACAAACCATGTTTCTCGTTGTTGTTGTTGAAATTTGTTAGCTTATAACTTCGTAAGAGATGATTTAATTTTAATACCTTTTTTGCTGTCGTAATGATCTTGGCCAAAAATAAGTTTCATTAGGATTTCTTTAAGATATAAACAAATTACAGGATACTCACTAAAGTCTGTTCTCACTCTAACTGCTGAACGCAAGCAGCTGCACTGCTAAAAGCAGTGTAGCTGCAAAGTATCCATGTTGAAACTTCTGTCCGTCAGCTGCAATGCATATTTTGCTCTTTGTTTGAACTTTACGCTGTGCAATCTCCAGCGCAGCGGGTGACACGTGTTTACTGTAAAGTTCAATATGTATGCCTAACAGAATTTTCGGTTACGAGTACAGCGTATCCTTTCTTTACATTTCTAAAGACTTTTTAATTTATGGTATGTTCGTTCAATAGATAGTTTTTTGGTCATATCCGATAAAGGCAAGAAAAGTGACACAATTTAAAAATGCAGCATTTGAAAAAAATCAACTTAAAAATAACTTGACTAGAATAAAACTGGCACAACTGTCTCTCAAGTGGATAACTTTCTAGATGGAGATGTAACTTTTTTGTTCACATTGGGTGCATTTAATGTATTTTTCAGTGACATAAACTATTTTTTGAGTAATGTCACTTTTCTTGGAAGTTGTGATTTGTGAAACTTTCGACGAACGTCTTCTGATGCTCTGCTATATAAATAAGTTTTCACTGAAAAGAGAAAAATAAAATCTTTTTGTAAAAAAATAGAACCGACTCCAAAAATCAACTACTATTCAAACAACTAAAAGTGAAAGAAAATTTGCAGAAAATAGAACTGTAGATTGCGCCTAAAAGTATAAAATAATTTCCTTCGCCAAACAACCTATAACACTACAATTAATCATAACTTTTGAAGTCGGCGCAAAATTAAATAAAACTTGATACCTTCATTCAATACAAAAATCAAATCCTATTCAAAATACACGTCTCACAGTCTTACCTGCAAAACGCAGCTGAAAACTACTTTGATTCAAGAAAACAAATAAGATTTCGTAAGCAGCAAAAGTTGGCGAAGATGCTGGTATCTGACGTCCTCGGTGAACGAAAAATCGCAAAATTATCTGGCAAACATATTTAATTTCTTTGGGCTATCATGATTATTTTAATAAGGTATATCAAGAGAGTAATCAAGAATATGAAACAACACATCGTACAATATATATTATGAAAATATACATCTTGCGTGTATATTTTTGCCTTACGTTTTTATCGCCAAATTCAAAAGCCATCAAGGATGATCTAACTTCGTAGAAACATAAATACCGCATTGTGAAGAATGTTCACTGTTCTATGTAGATGCTACAAATGGACCAATTGTATACAGTGATAAAATAATAAAGGAAACATGAAAATGGATCATTCGAGTCAACAGCATTTGTTACTACCGATCTAAAGACAAACCTTTAAAAACTAATTAAATTTTATTTAATTTTGCGCCGACTTCAAAAGTTATGATTAATTGTAGTGTTATAGGTTGTTTGGCGAAGGAAATTATTTTATACTTTTAGGCGCAATCTACAGTTCTATTTTCTGCAAATTTTCTTTCACTTTTAGTTGTTTGAATAGTAGTTGATTTTTGGAGTCGGTTCTATTTTTTTACAAAAAGATTTTATTCTAATAATATTTATTTATTTATTTATTTTTTTTTTTTTTTGTAGTTTTAATAAGAAATTGAAAAATAAAGAAATACTTAAATGTTTTTTGTTTTAATTGATTCTATATATATATATCTTTTTTATCTTTTTTCTCTTTCACAAGTTTAATGGTCCTTTTTTATCTTTTATCTTTTTTATCTTTTTTATATTTTTTCTCTTTTATCTTTTTTATCTTTTTTCTCTTTCACAAGTTTAATGGTCCTTTTTTATTATCCTTCAGGTCGGCGTAAGTATTTTAAGTTAATATGGTAACTCATTGGTTCCTCATCTATATCGCAACATTTTGTGTCATTCTTTCCTCTATGTTAAATTCAGTTCTATATTTTAGTGTGCTGTTATTGTTTTAGTTCTATTAATTGCTAAATTTTAAGATTAAATTTTATTACGTTATCTATTATTTATATATATATATTAACCTTTTTTGCTGCATGGTATTTTTGATTAAAAAATATTTCAGAACTAATTTTTGTCAACAACAACAAAACAAAAAATACTTAACTATCAAAAGCTTAAAGAAACCTAAATTAACTTTTTAAAAAGATTCTATTTGTATTTTAATTCCTGTTTTAAGAACATATAATTCTTTTTAATGTATATAAACATAAGAAACAGACAAATATTTCACGAACGAATAAAGGAATCTTTTTAAGCGTAAATGAAAGAGACACTGACTTTTAAACGTCGACTTTATATAAATATATATATATATATATTTTTTTTTCAGAATTGCGGTATTTTCAATATTTTCTATAATAAATTATTAATTACTTTGTATATGGTACCTATTTAAAATAGAATTTCACTCTGATTCTTGTAAGTATAATAACTTTTCTATAAATATTTATTTAAAACTTTTTAGTTATAGAATTTATATACTCTTAAACAATTGTTTCGTGAAATGACTTTTATCACGAATCAATTTACAAAATAATGTAATTTTATCTTTTGTGGCATAATTCATTACACTATTGGCACATTTTTAAAAAATATTTAAATATTGGTTTTTATATTAAATGTCTGTGCATATTTTTTTCTTACAAACAGAAATTGATATTACTTTTGTATTGATTTGACAAGAAAAGAGATACTACTTCTATTAATAATAATAATAAACAAGGAATATGCATACACCCCTAATGCGTAATGCCAGAAAAATAGAATCTACGCTCCTCCCTTAAGAAGTGCAAACAGAAAAGTTTAATAATTCATAAAATATTCAGTATATTTGCATAAAATAAAATACCTTTGAAATAGATAAAATAGATTCCAGATTCCTGTTACAATAGATATATGAAGTTATTCTTCAGTTATATTCATTGATGTAATCTTCGTTCAAACGACAGGTATTAGAAGGATGTTTAACTAAAAACATTTTTAGTTATGTTCCAGTATATGTTAATAAAATGAAGATTATTGTTAAATTAAAGTATTCTTTAATCACATTTCTTGAGACCACGGAAGCCTCTGCGCAAGTACTGACTTAACGAGTTCAGTGTTAAAATAAGGCTTTATTTGATTGGGGAATATTAAACGACAAGAGAGAGCGCTAAATGACTTTATGTTTTCCAAATCTCAATCTGTCAGTCAATTTGGCCCCCTCCAAGCATTTAAAATCGTCCGTGATAGTAGGCATTGGAAAAGTGGCTGTACTATATTTTTGAACATATGAATACATTTAAAAATAAATAGTTTTTTTCATGATGCATATATTTAATTATATATAATTGCATAAAGTTTACGTTCTTCTTGTTTTTGGATATCATCATATTCTGATGATAACAGTACGAAAAATATTTCCGGAAGATCAGATATTTGTTTTATGAAATTTAGTTAAAGGTATTTGAACTGCCGTATTTTGGAAATTATGATTCATATTTAGAAGAGCTCAGGAAACGTAATTTCCTAAATACTATTCAGCATTACTATAGCAATAAATAATTTAATAACGGTTACATAGGGAAGTTAACGGAGTGTCTGTAGAGCACCAGTCAACTGCTTACTTCCACAGATCATGTATTGTATCATAAACTGGTTCGCATAAACCAGTAGAACGATTAAAAGATATATCTGTGTGTAAAAAATACAGGTGTGATGACATGATAGGAAATCTGTGCTACTGAGGAAAAACTAAGCATTGTTTAATATGACAGATATGATGACTATCAGTAAAATTATCTATTTTCTTTTTTCCTGAAAATAACACGATGATTTTAGAGTCATAGTTTCGTTTTCATGCAGATTTATATACAATTCATTAAAAAAAAGAAGAAGAAAAATGGAACTTTATGAAAGAAAGCTATCACACAAAAAGAAAATTTTAACATTTAAGTTAATACAGAATATATATATATATATATATATATATTTACAAGGCTATGTACGATATTTAGTTTTAAATGTGGGATGTGTCAATTGGTTCACAGGTTTTCTTAGAGTATAAATCCGTGAAAGCTTGAAAAAAAAATGCAACCTACGGAAAATTATAATTCAGTTCAAGAAATTTACAAAACAAAGCAAAAAGTTTTTTAAAAATCTGCAGCACTTTCTCCAATATACACTCCGCACCAAAAGGGTTTTTTCAAATGGTTTTTTCTTTATTTTTTTGTAAAACAACTTTATCTAACTTGTGATTGTCATTTATTATTATCATAAAATAACACTATTTCAAGACTAATTGCTTTTAAAGACTAGTTTAGAAAAATTTTAAGACTAAAATTTTTCTAATTTAAGACTACACTCAGTGACAAAAAGACAAGTACAAAGATTTTTTTTTTTTTTTTTTTTTAATATGATTATTTGGAATATGAATATTTTGAATATGATACAAATATTCAGTATGTTTTTGTTATAAGAACATATGATCAGCACGATTTAGATAATGTTATTTCATGAAAAAAAAAAAAAAAAAAAAAAAAAAAAACTTTTGTACCTATCTTTTTGTAGCGGAAGTGTAGTCTTAAATTAGAAAAGTTTTAGTCTTAAAAATTTTCTAAATTTGTCTTTAAAAAATCTTTAAAAAAATCTTTTAAAAAAATTAGTCTTTAAATAGTGTTATTTTATGATATTAAAAAATGATAAGCACAGTTTAAAAATGTTATTTTATAAAAAATTAAAGAAAGAAACTTTTGTACCTATCTTTTTGTCACGGAGTGTATTTTGTAATATTTGTTTTTCGTAAGAAAATTCTGAATTGTTAAAATATTTTATGCGAATTCCAATTAATAAATTTTCTTAGATAAGAAAAATCTATAGCAACTTAAATATAATTTCTTCTTCTTCTTCTTTTACATATATATATATATATATATATATATATATATATATATATATATATATATATATATATATATATATATATACATACATACATACATACACACACACACATAAATATATACATATATATATATATATATATATACATACACACACACACACACACACATATATATATATATATATATATATATATATATATATATATATATATATATATATATATACATACATACATACATATACACACACACACACACACATATATATATAAATTATAGCTATTTTTTAAACAAAAATAAAACTAATTGCTTCATATGAAGATGTTAAATATCATTGCTCTTTATGGTTAGCTAATATGTGGAAATTTTGAATAAAAAAAATAAAAATAAATAAATAAATAAATAAAAAAAGATTTACCAGAATTTCAACAAGTTACTTTAAAATTTTTAAGTTAATAAAAAACAATAATTATATAAGGATGATTTGATAAGCGTGATAAAGGCAAATATGCAAATTAAGTTATATAAAAAAGAAAAAGAAAATCTGCTCCTTTTCTTAATATACAACAACTTATTTAGAAGAGTATGTAAAAAATATAAACTAAAAACAGAAATAAATATAGCTAGATGTTTATGCCTTTCAGATAGAAAAGTAACTTTATCACATGTCAAATCAAGTTTTAAAAAATGCTGCAGAAAAAAGAAAGTAGCATTATGTGCTTCATTTGTTTCAGTATCTTTCATTGAAATAAATCTAAATAGGAGAAAAAGAAATATCTCCAAGAGAAAAGAAATATTTTAAAGATGCAAATACACCTGAATTAATGCTAATAGCAAATCAAGTTTAAGTTTTAAGAAAGAAAAAAAAATATTATATAAGTATTTTAAATTACCTCACTTTTCTCTGATCAAACATATTTAATCAAAGTTTATAAAATAATAATGTTTCCACGGAAACATTAATTTAGTTTAATAATAATTAACTTTGATAAAAGCATATGAATTTATCTTTGAGATATGCGTGTTACTTTATGAAATGTCTATTATTAATAAAATTGCAAAAAAAAAAAAAAAAAAAAAAAAAAAAAAAAAAATGTATATATATATATATATATGTGTGTGTGTGTGTGTGTGTGTGTGTGTGTGTGTGTGTGTGTGTGTGTGTGTGTGTGTATTTAATTGTATTTGCAGTATTGTACCTAATTATTTTTCGTTTTGCTGAAACTTGAGTTTTCGTCTGCACTCTTAGCTACCTGCATTTTTATGTTTATATTTAATTAACAAATAAGAATAATTAGTCAAAAACAGCCTACTTTTATTTTTTTAAGTAAAAAGTATACAATTCTGTACAAATCAGAATTTAATTTAGAATGACAAGACTTTATTTAAACCTATACTTATATATAAGCGTATGCGGTAACTGTGTTTCGAACCTTAGCAACGGTTAATTTATTATTTTCCTAAAGTGTCTTTGGTATATCTTAGGTATAGGAGACCTTGGTTGCTACTAAATTTTTGTTTTCATTTTGGCAATGTATTAAAATGGCTAATCGTATCAAACTTTTTAATACTAGTTTCTGGTCTCGTTCTTTATCTAATTTTGTTCTTTTTTTCTGTTTCTTAATTATTTTTTTCTTTAAATAAATTTTTGTAGTTATTTTTAATTTATATTATTTATTTTTAATAATTAAATTGAAATATCTACTCCCAATGCAAAAATATTTATTTACAAATACCTTACAACAGTGCCATTTAAGTGAAATATTATTATTGATAAAGGAATTGTAGTTGTAATTAAGCGCAATCTCTCCTACTCTCCTACCCATGTGCGCAATAACTCCTACCCTATAAGGAGAGATTGCGCAAAATTGCATTCTTGGTTTTATTACTACTGTTGTTTTAAATTACAACAGAGCAACAATATAGTAATGGGAAGGCATAGAAGAAGGATCAATTGAAAGTCATGCACCAAAAGTTTAAAAAAAAAAAATAATGTTTGGATTTTTTATAAAATTTTGTTGAATTGTGCGCAAACTCTCCTATCTTTACCTTAATTTAATCATTTAAAAAAGAAAAGTTTAAAACATTTTAGATTTTTTTTTTCTTTAATCAATAAAAGTGATCTTTGACGTGTTTCTACTGAAAAGCATATTTTACACAGGTTCCCTTTAAGCTATAAATAGATATTTTCTTTCTTTTTTCGGATTTTCAATTTCATCCCATTATTTCTCATGATTTCAGTTATTATTAATAAGTACGACTGAAACCAAATATTTATTTAATTAAAATAGTTTCATTAAAATAATAATATAAATGAATAATTAAAACAATAATAATATTTAAAACTTAAATCAAATTAATTAAACTTAATGTTGTATAATATATAAACAGTATCTGATCAGTGAACAGGATATATCAGTGATCACCAATCAGTGGTCACCAACCGGTGGTGTCGTGAACCACTAGTGGTCAACGACAAAATTTTGGTAATCCGCAGAAAAATCTTGATATTATTTGCAATTTTTAATAAATTACTGCAAATCATACTAAGATTAAATTTTACTTCAGGATTTTCTGAATTCATCATTCTCACAACACAGCATTCTTATAAATATTCTGGGTGAGAAAGAATATGAATGGAATAACCATTTATCTCAAAAATTTGAATTTTAACAGGCATAATTATAGCTTTGAATTTCTTATCTACATTTTTCTTAGCTATGAATTATTCTTAAATTTAGCATAATATTCGAATTCTTCAAAGGTTTGAAATGTATGTTGAAAATTATAATTTCCTATCGCATTTTAATAAGCTGATAATAAAATATACGTTACTAGATTAAGTAAATAGAGTTTTAAATAGGAAAATAGCAATCATTGTAGTTAAGTATTTGTCTGAGTTTCTTATTATATGGAAGGAATAAAAAACCGTTCGCGGTCTTCCCCAATAATTATTGTATTTTACTGCATAAATTTTAAAGCCACTTCCTTATGATTACATGCATATTCACGTTTTCCTTATAACAAAAAAGCTTGTGTAATGTATTTTTAATAAAGTAATTAATTTTTATATAAAGTAAGTCTATTTCATACGTTTAAAATGAGAGTTCTCCAATTATAATAAAAATATATTTTCATGCGTAATTATTAATATTATCTATCCGCGAAATTTTGAATTAAGACTTTAGTGGTCAATTGTATTTCAAATTGTAAATTTAGTGGTCCATGAAGTCTAAAAGGATGGCGACCGCTATTCTAAACCATGCTGTTTTCTTAAAACTATGTAAAGCTATGGTTAAAAAAATTACTTTTAATAATAAAATAAATTTTGTAGTTACTTCAAACACCCTATAAGTGGGTTCGGGACAAAATATCGCCGACGTAAATGAATACAAAGAAAAAATGAGTTGGTAATTATTAGTAATGTTGTATAAAATTTCATGACAACACATACCTAGGTCGAAGCACTGACATTCTGACAAACCTACAACAATTTTGTTTTTTATAAATTTTACTTAAAATAGTTTAAAGACTATATTTATTAACTTTTGTCAAAATTAGTCAAAATGAATTCAATCGTGCTTATTAATTTTAAAATTTGCAATTCAAGTTTGGGTAACGAGTGACGTACACGATTTTTAAAATGTATTTTGAATAGTGAAAAGCAAAAGATAGAATAACTTAAAAATACACATAGATAAAATAATGAAATTCAACTCTATCATTTATTTATTTAATTATTTATTTATTTTAATAAATTAATTAATATTTATAAGGCCCTGTGGCCCCAGCTACAGATCCCACATGACACAAAATCAAATTTTCAAATAGATCATCCTATTTTTTTGACGCGATATTTTGTTCGCCGAGATTAATTTGTCCCGCGATATTATGTCCGGACCCCCCTATAAGACATTCAAAATTGCAGATTTTACTATGTCGTATTATTATATTTTAATCATTAAAAAGGTTTTTTCTTATGATTTATTTATTAAATAATATGATATATATATAGTTAAATTAATCTAAATTATTATATTCTAAATTATTTCTAAATTATTTATTCTGTCTTATTTATTGTTCATATTTTATTAAAATTTAACAATAATAAATAATTTAATACTCTAGAATTAAACAGTACTTTATTGTAGTATTTATGTATAACACGCATAATTTATATTTGTTAATTTATTAGAAACACTTTCTAATTGCCTATTTTAAAATTTGTAACAATAAACAATTTAAAAATATGTTTTACAGAAAAAAGACATTGATATACATATTAATGTAAAAAGTTAAAAATCAATAATCGTGTTATAGAAATGTCTATTGTACAAAGTAAAAATGAAAAAAAAAAAAATATATATATATATATATATATATATATATAGTTCTATAAATTAGAACAGGTTTCAGCTTACTTTTTGCACATATAGGAACGACACTGATACATTTTGAGCATTCTAATTACACACGCTTACGTTCAAATAAAAAAGTTATTATTATTATTATTATTATTATTATTATTATAAATTTTTTTTTCGTTTAAATTTAACGTACTCCATGCAATGGTTTTCTGACTTAGTTTTACAGAGACTGACACGTTTGTTTATTTATTTATTTATTTATTTAAGGCGGCAGTATTGTAGTACAGATGATATCAGAGCAAACTGTTAATTCTTGATAATTTTCTTAATAATAATGCTTACTAAGTTCCAAATTGTCGAAAAGAATCATAGACTAGTGTATATTTTTGAATGATATGAACACATCTATAATGTAGCAAAAGTAATTTTCAATAAATAAGTACATAAGAAAGTTTTCTTAAAAATACTAAGTAAATCCCCCTTTCAAATATCGACCTTATTTATCATTCAAAAATGGAACAGTTATCTAGCGTTTCCATAATTCTACAAGAATCACAGTTTGTATCTAAACATTACGTTAATTTAAATAACCATAAGTTATGAGATATTATTTTCGTTATTAAATATGCACATTGCATATCGATGTTGCTTTGAAAATAACTTTCAGTGCATCAAAAAAGAAAAAATATATATCTATCTCTCTATATATATATCAAAGCTTAAATTTGTAACTAACAGGCTACGCTCGTTTTGCTGGTCACTAAATTTAAAAGAATTTTCAAACGTGTTGAATTACTATTTATATATATATATATATACTTAGTGATCCAAAAGTCAGGACAAACTTTAAAAATGAATAATTCGAAAACGAATCAAGATACAAAGATACGGTTTGCACCAATCGGATGAAAAAGTAACCGGGTTTTGTGTGGCAAAGGAAAAAAAATTAGTTCTGTTGACGACCAACAGATGGCGCTATAGTGTTTCATTTCACCAAAAGATGATTTACAAATGAAAAAAAAAATGTTGACAACTTACAAGTCAGCTTAATTACAGTTAATTAGTACTACTACAGTAACTGTTCAATGTCCATCATTCAGAAGTACAGCTGTGAGATGATTCACCACATCGTTCACAGCATTTAGTAGCATTTCTTGCTTTATGGCAGACACATTTTGGGGGATGGCATCTTTCAGTGCTGCAAGTGATGCCGGTTGGTCGCGGTACACTTTTGACTTCCAAGAATCCCCACAGCCAAAAGTCACAGGGTGTCAGATCGGGAGATCTTGGAGGCCATGCGTGATTAAAGTAGCGACTGAGAATGCGATATTTCGATGCATATAAGCTTCGACTACCATTACCTGCTGTAGTTGTTCCTTTTTATATCGTTTGTTGCTTTGCATAATCCTACATCAGAAATACGACAGCGCCATCTGTTGGTCGCCAACAGAACTATTTTTTTTTCTTTGCCACACAAAACCCGGCTTCTTTTCCATCCGTTTGGTGCAAACCGTATCTTTGTATCTTGATTCGTTTTCGAATTATTCATTTTTAAAGTTTGTCCTGACTTTTGGATCACCCGGTATATATTTTGGGCTTTGTAACATAATTAAAAATTCATTTTAACCCGTTAGTAGTCGCTAGTTGGTTGATTTGCCGCCCATCTTTTAGTGTTGCCAGATGTTTTTATTCAATGGCCACCAAAACTTTTTAGAAGTAGCATTTGATATACATAAAACGCGAATAAAATCGAAGAAACATCGGTTATATCATTTCTTAAAATTATTGGTGACAGTTAAATAAAAAGTGCAATTTTTAATAGGTGGCGCTGTCTATAGCGACTACTAACGGGTTAAGGTCAAAAAGTCAAAATAACATATGACATATTAAACAAAATGAAATATTTCTTCCGTTTTGCACTCGTTTTGAAACAATACTCTATGTTCTTATGTGTCTCAAGAATGAATCAACAATTGTTTACAAATTTAATGGATTATGTATGGGAAATAAGTAAGCTATAATTTAAAAATTGCAGCTCTTATAAATTCAAAACTAATAATTTTTAAAAAGTTATTCATTATTCTTTAATATTAGACTGTTTTTTGTTTAATATTCGACTCTTATTTTAAAATAAAAGCAATCGAATGAAATCGCGTTGAGAAAATTTGTAACGGAATACCTTTAAATCTAATAACTTGATGTACATCGTGTCCTCACAAAAAATGAGCAATTTTTAGAGCTCTTTAAAAAAAATATAACATCTGTGCAGTACCTTTAAAAAAAATTATCAGTTTTTTTGGCCGACTGTCATCACCAAAGTAGTTAAATCTAGGCCAATCAAAAAAAAGAGTGGTCTGCCCGGATGTGTTCCGTCGAGAAACTCTTTGCTTTATTTATTAACTAGCAGGCTACGCCCGCTTCGCTGGTCACTATAATTAAATGAATTTTCGAAAGAATTGAATTAATATTTATTTTTTTACATCACATTAGAGACAAAAACTTAAGAAAAAAAAAAAAAAAAAAAGAATAAAAAAGAAACTGAAATTACTCCAAACCTTGCTTCAGGTACCCGCTGTCTACGGCAGCTCTTTTCCCGCCCGTGCTGCATCGAGGGGTCCAGGTTCCCACTGTCTGCAGAAAGATCTTTCCCGGGCACTTTTTTTTCTACTGCATTGCGATTTTATTTTCAATAAATATAGTAAATTAAAAAAAAAAAAAAATAAAAAATCGCCTTAAAATGAATGTATTAAATAAAAATAAGTTGCGGAATAGCCGTTGCTAAGATACGCAGACGATTGAAGCAAAAGAATAAATCTATGAAAAATAAAAAAAAAAAGAAGCCAATATTTAAAATCGGAAAAACATTAATTTAAAAAATTCAAATTTGAAATTCGAAAAAATCTCGATGAGGTGCCCACCTGCAGGGTCCCAGGTACCTATATGCCAAAATCTAAAAATTTAATATGTTTAATTTTTTCTACTGTATGTGGATAACTATTTAATTTCAATAAATATAATAAAAAAGATTTCTTCCTGAAATGAAATTAAATAAATAATTGTTTAATAGCCGTTGCTAAGATACGCAGACTTTTGAAATGAAAGAAATTTATTAAAAAATGAAGCATTAAAGGCAATATTTAAAATCGAAAAAACATTAATTTAAAAAATTCAAATTCGAAATTCGAAAAAATCTCGATAAGGTGCACACATGCATGGTCCCAGGTACCTATATGCCAAATTTGGATGCTCTGCGATCAATAGTGTGAGCACCAGAGCGCAGGCAGACACACACACACAGACACTTCTCTTTATTTATATAGACTAGCAGGCTACGCCCGCTTCGCTGGTCACTATATTTAAATGAATTTTCGAAAGAATTGAATTAATATTTATTTTTTTACATCACATTAGAGACAAAAACTTAAGAAAAAAAAAATAAAGAATAAAAAAGAAACTGAAATTACTCCAAACCTTGCTTCGGGTACCCGCTGTCTACGGCAGCTCTTTTCCCGCCCGTGCTGCATCGAGGGGTCCAGGTTCCCACTGTCTGCAGAAAGATCTTTCCCGGGCACTTTTTTCTCTACTGCATTGCGATTTTATTTTCAATAAATATAGTAAATTAAAAATAAAATAAAAAATCGCCTTCAAATGAATGTATTAAATAAAAATAAGTTGCGGAATAGCAATTGCTAAGATACGCAGACGATTGAAGCAAAAGAATAAATCTATGAAAAAAAAAAAAAAAAAAGAAGCCAATATTTAAAATCGGAAAAACATTAATTTAAAAAATTCAAATTTGAAATTCGAAAAAATCTCGATGAGGTGCCCACCTGCAGGGTCCCAGGTACCTATATGCCAAAATCTAAAAATTTAATATGTTTAATTTTTTCTACTGTATGTGGATAACTATTTAATTTCAATAAATATAATAAGAAAGATTTCTTCCTGAAATGGATTTAAATAAATAATTGTTTAATAGCCGTTGCTAAGATACGCAGACTTTTGAAATGAAAGAAATTTATTAAAAAATGAAGCATTAAAGGCAATATTTAAAATCGAAAAAACATTAATTTAAAAAATTCAAATTCGAAATTCGAAAATATCTCGATGAGGTGCACACATGCATGGTCCCAGGTACCTATATGCCAAATTTGGAAGCTCTGCGATCAATAGTGTGAGCACCAGAGCGCAGACAGACACACACACACACACACAGATACACACACAGACACACACACAGACACTTCTCTTTATTTATATAGATAACTTTTATTGTTTAAAAATTTTTACTCTTCTGTTTTCTATATAAGAAGTTTTTTCTTTTCTTTTTTCGCTCTCTTTTTTTTTTAATCTATTTAGTTATTTTACTTTTTTTATAGGATAGCAAATAATTTAAAATATAATAGCCTTTTAATGAATTTTATTGTTCACTTAATAATAATATTTTACAATCTAGTCTTCTATGTGATTAATTCCCACGCATGCTTCAATTTAAATTCGAAAAAGAATGAGCTTTTGTGATAAGAATAAAGTACTTTGTTAGATCTATATGCATGCATAAATTAAAACTTTAATGATCTCGTTTTCTATGATATTATTTTTAAGTCTACAGAAAAATACTTCTTTTCTCGTAAATTATGTAATATTTGAATTAATAAGTTTTTTTTTAAATTAATTAACTGTGATGATGATTAAAAAAATCTTTATGAAATGTACATATATTTTTCGTGTTTGTTGATAAATATACACTGCTTGACATTGAAAATGCAACACCAAGAAGGAATGATAATAACGGAATGAAATTTGTTGGACACATACATTATAGTAGGAAGATCAATTGATTAAAATTTCAGGCAATTTGGAGTAATATGTACTGAGAAAACAGTACATAAAGCAGCGACCTCTGTGAGAAATAGCCGCACATATTTGCCTAGGCATTGAATTGAACAGCGATTGGATGACATGAACGGGTGAAGTTTCAACACGATGCCACAATTCATCGATCGAAGTTACTGGTGTGTGGTGGGGGGTCAGTCGCTTTTCAACGATTAAACAGTCATTTTCATTGGTGCGAGATCAGGAGAACACGCTGGCCAGAGAAACAGTCGAACGCATTCGGCATCAATGAAAGTTCAGACAATATGGACAACTTGCGGTCGTGCATTGTCCTGCTTAAATGTTGCGCTTCGGAGGCCTTGAACATGCGCAGAGATATGGGCCTTAACTCGTCATAAATGTAATGGCTGGTATTCAGAGTGGCGGGAATGAAAACAAGAGGTGAATGGGACGCGTATCCAATGGTACAACATACCATCAATCCAGGTGGTGACTCAGTATGCGACTACCAAAATTCTGATAACCCTCAAAACTGCATCACTGATATGGGCGCCATTAATGTGTGATCAACGATGAACCTGGACGCAGGAATGGCGTGAAGTCACTTTTCAGGCAAATCACAATCATGTTTACAACATCAAGATTGCCTTGTCCGTATTTAACGGCATTATGAATAATGCACAGATCCAGCTGGGATTCGACATCATCATACTGTTCATCATCTGCAATGATGTTATGGGTTCCCATTGGATACACGTCTCGATTACTTCATGCTCGTATTCCTGGCACTTTGAACAGCGACCATTAAATTTCTCATGAGTTAAGGCCCGCCCCTCTGCCCTGTATTCGAGGCTTCCGTAGCGCAAAATTTAAGAAAGATAATGAGCGACCGCAAGTTGCTTGTATTGTCCGGACCTTCTTTGATACAGAATGTGTTCGACTGTTGCTCTGACCAGCGCGTTCTCCTGATCTCGCACCAACGAAAATGAATGTTTAATCATTGAAAAGTGACTGGCACCCCACTACTCACCAGTAACTTCGATCGATGAATTGTGGCATCGTGTTGAAGCTTCATGAAGGGCTCTACCCGTACATGTCATCCCATCGCTGTTCGATTCAATGCCTTGGCAGATATGTGCTGTTATTGCTCACAGAGGTCGCTGGTTTATGTACTGTTTTCTCAGTACATATTACTCCAAATTTCCTGAAATTGTAATCAATTATTCTTCCTACTATGATGTATGTGTCCAACAAATTTCATTCCGTTACTATCATTCCTTCTTGGTGTTACAATTTCAATGTCGAGCTGTGTATATACTTATTTCTTTTATTAAAATCGGATTTTTTTTTTTTTAATAAATGTGAAAGAAAACGCTAATTATATTTGTTTATTTACTTTTCGTTTTCAAGAATAGCTAAAATTAAAATATTTTAAATTTACAAATATGTTATAACTGTCAATAGTTGTTTACACTAATTGTTTACACTTGTACTTTTAATTGAGGTTTTTTAAAAGCTTTGGTAGCAATTTTATGTAATAACTAGTTGGCATAGGTGGACTCTGCTCAGTTCCCCACCATATTTATGGTCTCATAAATTTCTAGTGCGAGACATATTATAATCATGTTAAAAAATGAATTTGACCAAAGCTTGATACAGTGACAGAAAGAAATCGAGCCTAATACGCTATCCATGGTTCACTTCGATATATTTATCTTATTCTAATCTATTAATTTATTTTATCAGGGTCAATTCCGTTGTTTATGTTTCGTGTTACTATTTCCAATGCAATAATCCTCAAAATTCATATTTATATGAAAGAATTACAATTTCGCTATGTTGATAAAATCGTAAATTACGAATAATTTACGAAATTTTCCTATTAGGATATTTGTATTCAATCATGTTCCAAAAAATATCACAAATGTATTTTTAAAGTTGTCTAATGTATTTATGATCCTCAAAATGGAAGTTTATGCTCAATTTTGCCTTATTCTGACATGTTAAGTAAATCGTAAATTCCAAATAACTTACGATTTTTTTAAATTGGAAAAATCATAGTCTATCATATTCATGCCAGTAACCTAAATAATATTTCGAAAGTGGTTTGACATCTTTACGATGAAAATATCCCTCAAAATTGACGTTTATGTGAAATTTTGCTCTATTCTGCCATGTTAAGAAATTCGTAAATTTCCAATAACTTACGAAATTTTTATATTGGAAAATTCATAGTCATTAATATTCACGCCAGTGTCCTAAATAATATTTCAAAAGTAGTCTGACATCTTTACGTTGAAAATATCGCTCAAAATTGAAGTTTATGTGAAATTTTGCCCTATACTGCCATGTTAAGAAATTCGTAAATTTCTAATAACTTACGAAGTTTTTAAAATCGATTGTTGCAAATGAATAGGGTTCTTGCCAGTGTCGAAAGTAATATTTTAAAACTGATCTGACCTCTCTGCGACAATTTGTTCTTGAGATATCGTGTACACAGACTAACAAACTAACGGACTAACAGACTAACAGACACCCTACAGACAGACACCATACAAATTTTGTCATTTTCGGATTCCTCACACCTGAAAACGTGTAAAAAAGTCAAAAAACCGAAGTCGAAAATTTTCACGATTACCTAAGTTCCCCATACCTATAGTATGATGGGGAACTAAAAAAAAAAAATAATAATAATAATTGAGCTAGATGTATTGAAAGAAATTTGACTTTCTATTGCTGAGGCCGTGAAGGAATCTAAAGAAATTACCCCGTTCCTTAAACAGAAAAGTATGTTATATATATATTTCAATAGATTTTGTAAAAAGCAAATTGAAATTTGTTTGCAAAGCTAGCTTTTATTTATTTAATTATTTTTTAAATGAAATGCTTAATGGGAGCACTTAAACACATAAATTACGTGATAAATAGATTTTTTTTTTATAACTAGGGGGCTCTGCCCCTGCTCTCTTCGCTCACCAACCACCGAGTAAAGCTTCGCCTCCCCCCGACTCCCTTCCCTTATTAACCCCTGCGGTGCTCTGCCTTTCGCTGAATAGGAATTGCTGATATTCTCTTATTTACCTTTCACTGAATAGAAAAATTAATACTGCATAATATATATATATATATATCTATATATATATATATATGGAAATACTCATATTCAATGTCAAGTAGAAATACATAATATTTAAAACCATTTTTTTTTTTAAAATGAAGTAATGTGCTAAGGATCAGTATTCTTTTTTTTTTTTTTTTTTTTTCGGAAAAGAAAGAAATGGACTCTTCCCACCTGACGTCAGAGATCACATGATAGGTGAAAAACAAACAGCAGACGAAGTCTTCTATATCTATAGCGATTTCTGAAATAACATATTTTGATTCTTATTTCTGATCAATCGTATTTAATCTGTGTTTTTTTTTATACATCATCATTGTATATCCATTTTATATCATTATTCATCATCTTTTGTTTGCTGTATACATTTGCAATCATCATTTAGTTTTTATTTATTATTGATATTCATGGAGAACATGTTTAATACTCTGATTTTTGGTACTTAAATCATTGACTGTGCAATATCGTACGGTGTAAAGCCATTTAGAACAGTAACTAAGTTAATTAATTCGTTGTAACACCTTTATATAATTAAATTTAATTGAAAAAATTTTAAAATTTCAAATTATAATCCGTAAACATTCCACAAGTACAAGCTATTATTTATTGCTAGATCAGTGAATGTAACAGTTACACTACAACATACAAACATCGATTCTTGCAGGTGAAAATAAATAAACACATAATGTGTTTTTAAAAAATTATTAAATTTACAAATACAATTATTCTACTGTTTACAAATGCACACTATAACTTTTATTTTATTTTACAGTAAATATTAACACTTTTGTTCTTAAGAACAATATTTAATTGAATTCGATTCTCAAAATTCGATTATTTGTTTTCCCTTATCACATGACTGAGCAGACGACGATGGGAAGAGTCCACTTGTAACATCTGTATCATTTTATGTTACAGGTACAGTATGTGAACTTCTTGGGGACATTTGAGTTTTTGTCACTATTTGGCGATGGATTTTTTGGTAGAATTGCTCCTTAAAAAAAAAAAAAAAAAAAAAAAAAAAAAATAGAACCTTTAAATTAAATTAGAATAACCTTTTTAAAAAATTAGAACCTATTTTTTCTGATGCCCGTCCTTTTTATTATTCAATTTCTTTAGTTAATTTATATACTCTCTGTATGTATTTATTGAACTGCTAGATTATAATTTTAGGCATTCGAATAGAGAAAAAGTTTATTATTAATATTATCATTTTAATTTGTGTAAACCACCTGGAGCTTTAATTATTAATTCTCTTCGGTACTTTTCCATTTTTACCGTTGAAGCGATAAAGTTGCCAAGAATGATATAAGAAAAAAATTAAAGAAACTTATTTTACGTTTACTTATTTTATTTTATTTATTTTATATTTTTAAGAATTAAATTTTCTAAAGCTTTGCTTAAAGATAGAAAGTGTTATCCCATAAAAACATTTATTTTGTCAAATCCTTAATAACGTATATAAATAAACATTAAATTTTAAAAATAAAAATAAAAAATCTAAGTTACAAATTTACTTTTAATCCATAAATGTATTGTTCTCGCCAATAAAATTAGCTTGGTGAGAATTTCGCCGGCAAAAGGAAAAGTGCCTTCTCTCCTATCTAATTGTCACATTAACGAAGAATAAAATCTATAAAAATTTTAGGTGAGTTTTTTCTTGCCATAATTAGAAGTATGAAATGTATCATGGAAATGCCTAATTCTGTAATGTTAAAAAATATCAATGCTAAATAAGAAGATTTTTCGTTTATAATTGAGTTTGAATTTAAATCTAAATATTTTTTTATACCAAAATCTATCCAAAGTATTTTAAAAAACGTTTTCAAATAAAAATAATAAATACACTTTTATGGTAAAAAGAAACGCGGTTCTTTATACAGACACGGCATTATTTCGTTATTCACACACACACAAAAAAAAAAAAATAAATAAATAAATAAAATAAACATATATATTGCCTGTAATAAAATTAATTTTCTAAAAGTAAAAAAAAAAAAAAATATATTTGTGGAATTAATTTCATTTTTTTACACCAGTGGTAACATTTTTATTTCCCTGTGGAGAATGACGTCATTGTGAAAAATTATGTAATAAGCGAAATTATTTCTTTAATGGCAAATAGAGTACCTTTATAAACCCGAGGTTTTTATTTAACAACTTCGTTAATTAAAATGATACAGATTTCTAACTACCTGAAATGCCTCCCTTGAAGTATTCGGAACACATTGATACCTCCCATGATGCAGAGCATTTTGCCCTCCGCGAGAAGATGCTTTTGCAGACAAAAAAATTTGACGCCAGCTACAGAAACCCCCCCCCCCCTTTTTTTTTTTTAAATATATAGAGATTACTGAAACTGAAATAAACCATCGTTTAAAAATCTATGTAATGTCTTTGATATCCATTAAAAATTAAAAACAGTTCTAATAGACCATGCATTCCTGAGTGTCTTGCAAACTGCTAATTTATTTTCTTAGAGATTGCGGCGTTGAGTTTACCGAAATTTCATTTAAAGAAGATATTATTAAAGATAAAGTAAATGGTAAACATCAGGCTTAAATAGAAGAAAAAAAATCTGATAGGATTTTACTCTAAATTTTGAAACTTGCATTTACAAAGACTGATACTTGATACTTTAATATATATTATTTCTTATAATTTTCTAAAAAATGTGCAGTTTTATTACATTTCAGTTTTTATAAGACAAATAACGCAGAGTAAATTTTCAGAATGAAGATTTAAAAGCATAATAATCATGACATCTACCATCAACTTTTACTCAATGAGACATGAAATGGTAAATTGTAACTTACAGATCTCATGTCGATAGGTATTTTAAATACTTAGCAGAAAGAGTGCAAGGATGATTGTTTAGTAAGATAAGTAATAATTTTGGAATACCTAGGTATATTTTCATTCTTAGTCTTATCAAGCACATTGTAAGATAACAATATATACAGTGTGTCCTAAAAGTTCCAGTACTCCAACTTAAATAATTCTTTGTGCACATGATTTTTTTTTAAATATTAAATTTTATCGTCTGCTTATTATTGCATCAATTCTTTAATATTTATCGTTTGTTTCTTTTTTCGCTCAAGTTCTGTGAGAATAAAGTTTTATGTTATTTTGTTCTTCATAGTGAAATGAGTTTATCACGCATTCAGAGAATTACGCTGTTTGAAGCTCATTTTGCATGTAAATCGTATGAAAGATGCAAAGATGTTTGACGATATAAATATCTAGATGATGCAATACCGAGTAAAAATATGCTATATCAACTCGTTCGACAATTTTGTAATACAGGTTCTGTGCAGGTGTGTACATGTTTCTCTACAAGAAGTCACTCCCCGCATGTTAAAACGCGTTTCTAAACACATGCGCAAACGAGTTCAGCTTTGCCTCCTAGAAAAGGGTGGACATTTTGAACATTTATTATAAATGTAAGTTCTGTATTTTTTCCTCCATTATTTTAAATGTGCCTTTTATCATTAGCATAAAAAAAATCGTTTTAAGGTTTGTTGTTTTGTAAATAAAAAATACATCAGCGTCAGTACTGGAACTTTTAGGACACTCTGTATTTTATGAAAACGCTTCTTGAGATAATGTATAAAAATCTTTAATGAAGTGGATACAAATGTATATTGTACAAAAGAAAAAGAAAAATGGGAAACTGAACTTAACGGGCGGAAACTTCGGAAAATACATTAGACACAACATACTGCAATCACAATGCAAAAATGTTAAATGTCATACAAAACATGAGCATTTTTACTACATATATTTAACTACGCATGCGCAAGCTTTAGCGAAATTTCATTTTCATAACTTAATAGCCAAATTTATTCAGATACTTATATAAAAGCCCCAAACAAATATAATATAAATTCAAAATATTATGAGAGATAGAATAAACAGAATTTCAGTCCCTATACAAATAAAAGCTAAACTATAAGTATAAGAGGTTTTACTCACATTTTTATTTTGATTCAGTCAATGATCAATGGTAATACAGTATTCGCTGATTATAAATAAATATTGATAAAACCCTTTATCATTTTCCTTTTTTTCAAGAGAGAATTGAAATTCTGTTCATTCTATAACTCATAACTGTATGGATTTACGTGATATTTGTTTGGGGTTTTCATATAAGTAGCTCAATACATTTGGATATTAAATTATGCAAATGAAATTTCTCCAAAGCTTGCGCCTGCTTAGCTAAAAGTTATCTAGTAGAAAGGCTCATATGTGATTCGTCAGTATATGATTCGTAGTTCTAAGATTTGGTGCAACTGAAATGCAATAGCAAGAAACAGAAAACTAAAAAGTGTTCAAGTTTCAAATGAAATATTTAACAGTGTTCAATATATACGACTTCTTTTATACTTGCTTTACTACTACTGCAAATATTCTACAGTAAGATTTTTGTATACAAACTCATAAAGAAAAAAATTATTTTAGTTAGTTTTATAATACGTCATATATTTTATATTAGGTTGATTTCTTTGGAAATCGACCTATTGCGATCTCGTTTATCTATTTATCTATCTATAATGGAAATATTGTCACCACAATAACTCCCGAAATAATACTCAAAATCGAATCAAATTTGGACAGCAAATTTATAAATATATTTGATGCGTTCGTTAACAAAATTGCATCGACTCTTTGTTTTCAAGTGGCAGCCACATGAAAATTTCAAATCCACATTGTAAAAAGGGCATTTAAGACCGGATTTACGTGAATTTTTATGTAAATATAGACCACATAAGGGTCTCAATGAACTTTATTAATGACCTTTATCCGCCATTTTTAACATAGTGGCACATATCTTAAGTTAAGCGAGGCCTCTTGAAATCAGGCTACCACTTGAAAATTTAAAATCACGATAATTTCCAAAATAATACTCCAAATCGAACCAAATTTGGACCGTGAACTTATCTAATATTTTAGATGAGTTTGTTAGCCAAGTTTCTCCGCCATTATGTTTTCAAGTGGAGACCACTTGAAAATTTCTAATTCACATTATAAAAATCGTATTCCGAATTCATTTGAATTTTTATGTATACATAGATCAAGTATACATAAAATCAAGACATAATATACTTAGAATCAAGATTTATGTATACAAGGGTCTCAACCAAGTTTATTAATGAACTTTATCCGCCATTTTTTGGAAAATGGCGGATATCTTATACTAAGAAGGGCCACTTGAAATCCGGCTTCCACTTGAAAATTTAAAATCACGATAATTTCTGAAATAATACTATCGAACCAAATTTTGACAGTGAACTTATCCTATAAATATCTTGAATGAGTTTGCTAATCCAGTTGCTCGGCCATTTGGTTTTCAAGTGGAGGCCACTTGAAAATTTCAAATTCACACTGTAAAAAGCGTATTTAAGACAGGATATGCTTGAATTTTGTTGTATACATAGACTACAAAAGGGTCACAACCAAGTTTATTAATGAACTTTATCTACAACTTTTAACAAAGTGCGGATGTTACAAACTAAGCGAGACAACTTGAAATTAGGCTACCACTTTGAAATGAACATGATAACTAAATAAACCTGATAAAATTTTAAATTCTGATTCAATTCGAAACAAAGTTGGACAGTGATATTATCATATAATTAGCTTGGATGTGTTCACTGAGCAACTTGTTCGGACATCTCTTTTCTAAGTTGCGACCACTGGAAATTACGCTGCCACTTCAAAAAATGCCATCACGATAACTTTTAAAATACTAAACTGATTCAAACAAAAGTGTGATAGTGAACTTATGGCTCAAATACTTTGGATAAGTTCACATGGTGACTTGATCCGCAATTTCATTTCCAAGTGGCGGCCACTGGAAAATTTGTCATTATGGTAACTTTTGTAATACTGAATCAAATTACATAAAAAAAATTTTCCAAGTGGTAACCACTTGAAATCACTGTGCCACTCGAAAATTTCTTATAACGATAATTTTTTAAATACTGATTTAATTTGAAATAAAGCTGGACAATGAACTTTCATACAAATATATTGGATGATTTCGCTGGGCAAGTTGTTTCCCCATTTTGTTTTCAAGTTGCAGCCACTTAGACTGCCATATGAAAATTTGCCAAAACAGTAACTTTTGAAACACTGCACTGATTCGAACCAAAGTTAAATAATGAACCTATGCTTCAAATATCTTGTATGAGTTCGCTGGGCAACTTGCTCCATTATATTGTTTCCATGTGGCGCCACATGAAAATTTGTTATCACGATATCTTTTGAAATATTTAATTAATTCAAACAAAAGTTTAAAAAAGGATTTATCATTCAAACAACTATGATTTCGGTGGACAAGTTTGTTTCCATGTCGCGTCCACATGAACGCTGCCACTTAGGACTTTGTTATCGTGATAACTTTTGAAATACTGAATTTATTTGAATCAAAGTTGGACAGTTGTCTTATCTTACAAATATCTTGGATTAGTCCACTGAGCAACTTTGTATGCCATTTTGATCCGTGTGGCGGCCATCTAATTTTCAACACGATGACGTTTCAGATTCTGAATTAATTCGAACTAAATTCTACCGTATACTTATTTCACAAATGGTTTTGATATACTTGTTTGGTAACATGGCCCGCCATCTTGTTTTCAAGTGCCGGCCTCTTGAAATTTTTAAATTCACATAAAAAGTTATTTATGAACCGATTTGCTTAAAATTCCATATGTATATAGCCTACATGAATATTTCTGCCATGTCCATTAATAATTTATAGCCGCCACTTTGAAACAAAATTACAGCTACTTGGTAAGGAAAAAGGAATCAACCTACTCTTCCAGATGATCCAGAAGGAGTTGTTTTATATTTTATCTTATTACAAATGCAATTAAAATTACAATGATGAGTTTCCCTGTTTTGTATCGATTACATATATCAACAGAAGGAATGGGTTTTAACTTGACAAAAATGAAATTAATTGTTACTCACTCAAGTCTTGACACAGATTTAGTTGCATTTCGGAAGAATCCAAGATTGATTTGCAAAGACTAGTTTCATTATTTCAAGCAGAAAATGTACATGAAATATGTTTTTCCACATGTTGTGCATTGAATTTATTTGGAAAAATTAAGTTTTTGGAAAGGAGATAAAATTTTAATTTAAGAAAAAATCCCCTCAAATATATATAATTTATTATAAACAATAATAATAAATGATTAATAAAATATAATAAATGTAATACATAATTTCAGTGGCACCCCCCCCCCCCCTCTAAATTTCCGCTTGCTGCAGATGTTCATGTTTTAGAATTTTCCAACTCTGTAACCCCTGAGAAGTTATTTAACAGTTAAAATAATCATTTCCTTGCATACAATTCAAATTTACAGCCATAAAATTACCGCAAAGTAATAAAAATTTGGGGGGGGGAGGAGGTCCCTAAAAAACGGTGGTTGATAGGGCAAAATGGGTGTCATACTCAAATTAATTTTACATAAGAATTCCCTAAAACGGTGTTGGAGCCGATTTTCATGCAGATCAGTGTAATTTAAGATAAAATAATATGTTCATATATCGCCATCTATGAAAGCGAAGACAAGCTAGTTAATAAGAAACTATAAAATAAGACAAACTACAAACTATGCAATTAATCTAGTGTAAACAAAAGGAATTAAGAATTACATTTACTACTTGAATTGAAATATTGATGCAGAGAAAAATTGTTAAATTTTTAAAACGTTTCTCTATCAAATAGAAATCCTACCCTAAAAGAAGAATGAACTACAAAATTTTATTTTTTTAATTATAAAAAATATATATATATAACGATGCATTATTATAAGATTATTAAAACTAAGCGCATTACGATGGAATCCAAATTATTATTATTATTAATGTTATTTTTAAATATTGTTCAGGTATGTAAAAGCCAAAGAAATTATAATAAAAATAGAATATTTTCAAGTCAGATAATTTTTTATATTTAGAAAACTAATCTTGAAATTTTCATGAAAATTATTATTACTTTCAGTATAAATCCTCGTAGAATGCAGAGAGATTTCTTAACCTTAAAAAAAGAGTAGGCGTAAAATAAAATTTAATCGGATTAATTAATGTAAGTTTATATTTAAGCATTTGAACAGAATATTTCAGCAGAAGATATTATAATTAAACTACTTTTAAAATAAAAATAACTTATTTACAGTGTTTATCATGAATCTAAAAACAAATATTTTGATATTATCTACATTAGATTTAGTTTAAAATTAAAAATATTGTATAGAAAATTTTTTATATTATTTTTTCTGTTTTCCTAGTTCTTTTAACGACTTACTTTTTTATTTTTTGTAACGATTTTTTCTTTTTGTAATAAAGCCCAAAGCGTATTAAAAGCTTTTAATAAGCTTAAATGTATACAGAAAATAGAATCTAAAATTGAATCAATATTTTTCTACCACTAAATTTGATGGCATGTTTTCTAACAATATAATGCGCTATTCAAAATATATAGAAACTTTGAACACAAAATACGCTTTATGAACAATATTTATGAAAATCGCTATGTAAATTTATTATTTGCACTTTTAATGTGAAGGTGTTTACCATCAGAATAAGGGAATCATATCAAGAATATTTGTAAATGTTACATTAATTATATATTTAAAAAAAATGTAGATTTTGCTACGAAACCGAGAAATTTCCCTTTCAACTCTGGTAGACGGAAAGTGTCGGGTTTGAACAAAAATCGCACACGTTATCCTAGATGTTTGGAATTTAACGTAGTTTTCCTCGAAACTCCCGTTACTACGATGGGGAATTTCTTAGAAAGAAAATCACGGAGAGTTTCCAGCCCATGTCTAGGTCCAAGAGTAGACAATGCACCTTAAAATCGTAAGCTTTGTGTTGTATGCCAGGCCTGTCCAACCCGAAACACTTGGCGGGCCGCATTGGAAATTTATTTTATTCAGGCGGGCCGCACTGGAAATTTGTTTTATTCAAGCGGGCCGTACTGTATATACGTATGTATGTGTTTATATATGTTTGTGAGTGTATGAATCATGTAGGTATGTATTTTTTTGAGAGAAGAGAGGGTAATGATTTAGAACAAAATACATTCATATTAAATTTCCATTTAAAAAACCGTCAAAAATTTATGATTGTATATTAATAACCATAAAAAAGAATGAATAATAGATTTAATAATATTTTTTTACAAAAATATGTTGTTTCTTTATTTAGAAAACGTTTAAAGGCATTTTTACTTAAAAATTTCAGAAAGGATTTATTAATTCAAGCAAAGTTCTCAAACCATAAATATCGTTAATTTACTCGCGGGCCGCAAAGTATTACACGTCAGCATGCTGTCCGGAGGTCGCGGGTTGGCCACCCCTGTTGTATACAACACAAAACTTAGTTCGGCTACATTTATGTATTCCTCTTCTGTAAAATGAAAATATCATTATAAAAAATAAATCCTAATATTAAAGTAGAAAGCAAAGTTATTGAAGCACACATCCACATTTTCTATTCTTTTGTTTTCATTTTTCTTTCTTTTTTTCTTTTTTTCTTTTTTTTTTTTTTTTTTTTTTTTTTGCTAATTTTTATCACCAACATACTTTTTTATAACAGCATAAAGACTAAGATCATGCCTCGACAAATATTTATTTAACAAAACTTTATTAGGTGCACATCTTTTCAATACGAATTATTGCTAGCGATACAATAATTTTGCTGCCGACTATATATTAAACATAAGAACTACTTTTTTACTCGTACTTTGTATTGCAATTTTTACAGGACTGCTACATAAAGTAATTGCTGCCTTTTAGTATGATGCCTCTTGAGAACTGACAATACTTGAAAATAATAAAATATTTTTATTAACACTTATTTTCGGAATTTTTAATAAAATATTATTTTATTCATATTTTCAGCTACTGGAAGGAACAGCTGTAAAATCTGCAATAATTTTTTTCTGGAACGCCTTTTTACCCCTGAATCTCAATTGTTACATTTTTCTATTTTCATAAAAAGAAATTATTTTGATTTGTAAATAATTCAACTTCTTTATTTTTTAGATTTAAACTTTTAAGTAGCTCTTGAGAACGCTTTCATATTTTTTAAAATGTTTTGTCAAACATTTTTTTTTTTTTTTTTTTTTTTTTTTGTGTGTGTGTGTGTGTGTGTGATTGGCAATATTTTCCTGGCATCTCTAGATTAAGACATAACTCATAGAATGTCATTAGATTTTACATTTATTAAAACATGGGCATATATTGGTGTCAATCACACCTTCTTCTACATATCGTTCAATAGTTAGCGCTGCTATACGGCAATATTCTCTATTTAATTGAACGTTATATCTCAGCTTCTATGGTGTAAAATTGCATAAAATTAATAAGTGACTGAGATATAATGAAAAATGACGTTGATTTTATTCGGGTGCATTTCGATTAAATGCAAGCGCTGCTATGCTGCAAAAATTTCCTTCATATTTCTGGTTCTATAGCGTGTATGTTTATCAATCTGGACACGTGAGACAGTCATTGTGAGAAATCTTGATTAAATTTCAACGAATACCGACCTACGGATGTGTTTCTATGCTGCAATTTTCTGTATAAACTGTTAAGCTGTATGCCAGTTTCTGTTGGGTACAAATGTACAAAACTAAATGATTTAATAAATATTAAAATTAAATAATTTTTCGCCAAACTAAATCTTATATAACTATTGATTTGTTTTTACTAATATTCGAGTAAGTCTTACGTGTATCTTTTTACTTATATCATCATATTGCATGAAACATGCAATTTAATATAGTTACGCAAATTCATATGCTTAAACCTTCTAACTGTTAATTTTTTACTTTCTTCTATATGTAATATAGAGAAAGCATTGGATTCGTAAAAATTATCGACCTCGGGTTTTTCATGAATTTACACGTTTTGAGAGCTGTAGAACACGATTTGACCATTTTTAGAAAATGTCTGTCTGTATATGTGTGTGTGTGTGTGTGACAAAATTTTGTGGCAACTGTATCTCAAGAACTACTGCACGGAATTTCATACAAATTGGTATGCAGTTGCACCTTGACATAAATTAGTGCCTATCAACTTTTGGTAAAAATTGTCTTACAGGTTGCGTTGCCATTCCGCTTTATCTAAATTTTTAACATGGTGATATAGGACAAAATTTTGTATAAATGTGCATAAAGAGAATTATTTTTTAGTAATCATTATGAAATTTCCAAGAATTAATTCATAATAGAGATAGTCAACTATGAAAAAAAAATTGTATGCGTAGGAGCCTCGCCACCCCCCCTGGGAGGGGGGGGAAGTCCACCCTCGAGGGGAGTAAATTTTCAAGATGGGTATCTTTCGAAAGGTCTCGTCAATACCTTTAAAACGAATGGTTGAACTATAAATCTATGATAATTTAAAACAAAGTTATCGATTTTTTTTACTTTTAACGAAAAAAAAAAACATAAAAAATCTTTTTTTTTTTTTTTTTTTTTTTTTTAAACGAAGTTTAACTAGACTTGGTATTTAGTTGGCCCCTGACATAAACTGAGGCTGATTAGATTTGGTGATCAATCGCTCAACAGGTGGCGCTGTGATCGTATTTTTTCTAAGTTTTTAACATGGCAGCATAGGAAAAAATTTCGTATAAATATACATAATGAAAATTATTCTTAACATGTGATTGTGAAATTAATATGAATTATTGATAATAGTAGTAGTTAATTAGAAAAAAAATTTGGGTCATCGCTCCCCCTCCCCAGGAGGAAGTACCCCATCCCCCCCCGGGGGGGTGTAAATTTTCGAGATCGGTATCTTTCGAAAGGTCTCGTCAATACCTTTAAAACGAATGGTTGAACTATAAATATGTGGTAATTTAAAACAAAGTTATAGATTTTTTTTACTTTTGACGAAAAAAAAAAAATGAAAAAATCTTTTTTTTTTTTTTTTTTTTTTTAATATTGTTACTGCGTGAGTTTGTGTAGGAAAATATAGAAGAAAGTCTTGTGGTGGCCACAACATACTAGTTTTTAAATCTCTTCGAAAATTACAGATATTTATTTATGTTTTTATTCTTACATATTTAAAATTTATAGTAAAATAAATAAATAAATAAAAACATATAAGGCACCTCTGATTAATTTTTCAGCGAATCATTGTGCGGCTGGTGCCGATCGATTAGTAGAAACGTCTATTTTATACATATTGCTCATTTTATCGTCTAGATATTAAAATAGGCACCATTTTTTTTTTTTTTTTTCAACTGCCGTCAGAGTCTCTCTCTGGAGGTTAAAATCGCTCAGAATCGCTATATAGTGGTGAGTGGCCTCCTTCCATCTTTGAAATCTTTGAACTTCATTTTTTTTTAAAGACAACACTTATTTTTGGAAGGTATTATTTGAATCAAATCAGCCCGGAAGATTATTTAGTATAGATAAATAACTCTCAAATTTTCATAGAGTTGTAAACTGTGAAAGTCTAACAATTCTAATATTAATAAAATGCTTCGAACATTAATTAATATCTTCAAGAAAAACTATTAAATTCAAAGCCAAATTTTTCTTGCGTTAAAAAGAAGTGACCAAAACATGTTACATTCATATTTTCTTTAAAAAAATAAAGTTTAATTAGGAAAATTATTAATCAATTCATTTTACTAAAACTATGAATTATGACCTATATTAATATTTGCACGAATAGAATAATCATCATCAGAAATATAGGTTTTCAAATTCACAGCTGAATCCTATAAATATTTTAGACATAGTGATATTTCATTTATTTAATAATGTTAGGATATCGTCACGTGTTATCACTTATGTCCTCTTGCATATATAAAATTGAAATAGTTATTCAAGTAAATTTAGATGCACACATAATTTCTAAACTACTGGCCATTAAAATTGCTACACGAAGAAGGCGATTTGCTACGTGAAATTTACACTACAAGAAAATGTTGTGCTATGCAAATGATTAGTTTTTCAACGCATTCATAAAAAATAGGCGACATCTACAGTGTGTTTAAATAAAGAAATTGTTCAGAAGGTTTCTCATACACAAATTGCATTTGAACGTTGTTGCTTGCTGAAAAGTTATTGTGGTGTCTCGTGTAAGAAGAAATACTTACCACCACGTGTCTAACTTTGATAGAGGTGGAATTGTAGCCTACCGGGGCTGTGGTTTATCGCATCGCAGTATTGCTCTTCACGACGGTCAAGATCCCATGACTGTCAAGCAAATATGGAATCGATGAGATCAGGCAGGTCATACAACTGTATATCAGCGGCTCGCTCTCATTTATAATCGAGAGGGCAGACATCTTATCTGCATGGCCTCAATGGATCGTACAGTCATGTCACGTGCCCTGAGTCTAGAAATTGGGTCGTTTGCAAGAGAACAAATGTTTTTACGAACAGTTCGACGACGTTTGCAGCAGCAAGGACTGTCAGCTCGGCTACCATAGCTTTGGCTACTGTTGCCTCTACATCACAGACAAGAGCGTCTTTATTGGTGTATTCAACGGCTAACCTGTACACAGGAATGGCGTTACGTCGTGTTTTCAGATGAATCCCGATTCTGTTTACAACATCATAATGATAACATCCATGTTTGGCGGCATCGTGGCGAACGCACATTGCCAGTGTGCATTCGACATCGTCATACTGGTCCATAATCTGAAGTGTTAGTATGGGGAGCCATTGGATACACGTCTCGGTCACCTCTTGTTCGCATTCACGACACTTTGAACAGTGACCGTTACATTTCTCTCTCTCTCTCTCTCTCTATATATATATATATAAAACTAAGCCATTTTAAATTTCAGTGTATAATTTTTGAAGTGAAAACTTCTTTAGGCGCGTTGAGCACTTTTGGGTGAACAAAAATCTTTGAATTCCCGTCATCGTCAGCTGACGCTTTCCATTTGAAGTGAAAACTTTTGGGTGAACAAAAATAATTGAATTCGCGTCATCGAAAGCAAATGCTTTCCATCATTGTATGATACAAATAATGTATCATACAATTAACTTGCTAATGTGAAGTGTTACTGATTATCTACTGTATATTGTTTTAAAATCTGGTGCGGCTCTACACGACTTCTCTTATCTCTGGGCGCTGTCTCTATTGCAGTTAGACCTCAAAAAACCGTGAGAAAGCCAAAAGCTGCCATTTTCTCACGTTTTTACAATATGGTGCGGCTCTACACGACTCCTCTCATCTCCGGACACTGTCTCTATTGCAGTTAGACCTCACAAAACAGTGAGAAAGGCCAAAGCTGCCATTTTTCTCACATTTTACAATCTGGTGCGGCTCTACACGACTTCTCTCATCTTAGGACACTGTCTCTTAAAGATTGCAGCCGGACACGTTCCAGTTAGACCTCACAAAACCGTGATAAAGGCCAAAGCCGCCATTTTTCTCACGTTTTTACAATCTGGTGTGGCTCTACACGACTTCTCTCATCTCTGGACACTGTCTCTATTCCACTTAGACCTCACAAAACCGTGAGAAAGGCCAAAGCCGCCATTTTTCTCACGTTTTTACAATCTGGTGCGGCTCTACACGGCTTCTCTCATCTCCGGACACTGTCTCTATTGCAGTTAGCGCATTAAATAAAATTGTAATATAATTTTTGTAGTAGTAGTTTGTATTAATGAATAAAAAAAGACGTCATTTAAAATATTCCCTGACGATTCAAGAAATACACACGTAATTGTTCACATTTTCACTTCTGTCGGCACTCCCGGAGTGCAATTTTTTTTTTTTTTATGTTGATTTCTTTAGAAATCGACCTATTGCAATCACTTCGTTTATCTATCTATCTATCTATCTATCTATCTTTAATGAAAATTTTGTCATCACGATAACTCCCGAAATAATACTCGAAATCGAACCAAATTTGGACAGTGAACTAATCTTATAAATATCTTGGATGAGTTCGTTAACCAAGTTGCTCCGACTTTTTGTTTTTAAGTGGCAGCCACTTGAAAATTTCAAACCGACATTGTAAAAAGCATATTTAAAGCAAGATTTGCTGGAATTTTGATGTAAATACAGGCCACATAAGGGTCTCAATGAAGTTTATTAATGAAGTTTATCCGCCATTTTTAATAAAGTGGCAGATATTTTAAGTAAAGCGGGACCACTTGAAATCAGGCTACCACTTGAAAATTTAAAATCACTATAACTTCCGAAATAATACTCCAAATCGAACCAAATTTGGACAACTTATCTTATAAAAATCTTAGATGAGTTTATTAACCAAGTTGTTCTGCCATTTTGTTTTCAAGTGGAGATCACTTGAAAATTTCAAATTCAAATTGTAAAAAGCGTATTCCGAATTTGTTCGAAATTTGATGTAAATATAGACCACATAAGGGTCTCAATGATGTTTATTAAGGAAATTTATCTGTCATTTTTAATAAAATGGTAGATATCTTAAGTTAAGCGGGGCCACTTGAAATCAGGCCACCACTTGAAAATTTAAAAGGATGATAACTTCCGAAATAATACTCCAAATGGAACCAAATTTGAACAGTGTCTTAACTTATCTTATAAATATCTTAGATGAGTTTGTTAACCAAATTGCACCGCCATTTTGTTTTCAAGTTGAGACCACTTGAAAATTTCAAATTCAAATTGTAAAAAGCGTATTCCGAAATTGTTTGAATTGCGATGTAAATCCAGACCACGTATGGATCTCAATGAAGTTTATTAATAAACTATATCCGCATTTTTAATAAAGTGGCAGATATCTTAGGTTAAGCTTGAAATTAGGCTCCCACTTAAAAATTTAAAATCATGATAACTTCTGAAATAATACTCCAAATCGAACCAAATTTGGACAGTGATATTATCATATAATTACCTTGAATTTTTTCACTAGGCAACTTGTACCGACATCTTGTTTCTAAGTTCCAGCCACTTGAAATCACACTGCCACTTGAAAATATGCCACACGATAACTTTTAAAATACTAAGCTGATTCAAATAAAAGTGGGATAGTGAACTTATGGTTCAAATATCTAGGACAAGGTCACTTGGTGACTTTTTCTGCAATTTTATTTCCAAGTGTCGGCCACTTGAAAATTTATCATTATGGTAACTTTAGTAATACAGAATCAATTCGCATCAAATTTGGGTAGTGGATATATCATTCAAATATCTCATTTAAGTTCGCTGGGCATCTCACTCCACTTTTTTCTTTTACAAGTGGTGCCACCTGAAAATTTCTTATGGCGATAATTTTTGAAATACTGATTTAATTTAAACTAGAACTGGACAATGAACTTATCATACAAATATACTGGATGATTTCGATGGGCAAGTTGTTTTGCCATTTTGTTTTCAAGTTGCAGCCACTTAGACTGCCACTTGAAAATTTGCCATAATAATAACTTTTGAAACACGGCACTGATTTAAACCACAGTTGGACAGTGAACTTATGCTTCAAATATCTTGGATGAGTTTGCTGGACAACTTGTTCCACTGTATTGTTTACAAGTGGCGGCCACTTGAAAATTTGTTATCACGTTAACTTTAGAAATACTTAATTCAAATCAAAGTTGAAAATTGGAATTATCATTCAAACAAAAAAAAAATCTAGAAAATTCACGTAACTCGTGAACCAATCACGTTATTGCGTTCATCTTTGGTATATCGATAATAAGTATTTTCTCGCCAAAAGTCGCCAAAAAAATCGCCGTAGGGGAAAAGTCGCCAAATTTAGCGCCAAATCTATTACATGCGTTACTGGATCTTTTTAATGCGTTTTTAAGGAAAAATTAGTCTATTTTAATGCTAAAACAAACTCGAAATGCAGAAAACTAACATTTTTATCAACTTACTAAGCCTCTTTGAAAGAATTTCTACAAAAAAAAAATATTTTCAAATTTGCAACAAAATCTTAGATGAGCAATTTTCTCTGCCATTTTGATCCAAGTGGCAGTCACTTAATTTTTCAACACGATGACTGTCGAGATTTTGAATTAATTCGAACTATATGTGCACAGTAGACTTATCTCACAAATACGTTTAATATATTTGATAATTTAACCCACCATTTTGTTTCCAAACGCCGGCCGCTTGAAATTTTTAAATCCACATAAAAATGTATTTATGAATCGATTTGCTTAAAACTCCATATGTTCGTAGCCTACATCAATATTTATACCAAGTGCATTAATAATTTGTAGCCGCCACTTTGAAACAAAATGACGGTTACTTGATAAGGAAAAAGAAATCAACCTAACCTTCCGAATAAGCCGGAAGACTTGTTATTTTTTATCCTCTATTTTTTGTAAGTTCACGTGCTGAACAATCCGCGTTTGTAATGATCGATAGATGGAGCTTTCTCAACTGCAGTTGTTAGTAAATATAATAGCCACGTGTATTAATTTATTGTTCTTTCTTGTTGTTCTATCGTTGTTTGAGCGTGAAAGCTATCAGTGGTATGATATATTCACCTTAGCCCACCAGAGGGCGAGCATTTCATTACAATCGCGAATATGTCAAAGAAAAAATAGAGTTAAGTGAATTTAATTCTTTAACTTTTATGTAAAATATGATCGCGTGCTATCTTAAAAATTTGTTAAATATAAAGTTTGTGGCATCCATTTTTTTTTTCTATTCAAAAAGTAGAGCGGAATAAAGAGAGCAACGATGTTAGTTGCATTTTTTCATACTGTTTGAATTTTTAATTTTAATAAAGTATTTTTTACCAAAAGAATAATTTTCTTGTGTTTAAAATTATCGGGAATTATTATACGAGCACAAGAGATGCTACTTTAATAATTTTAAAGTGTAAATAATAAGTATTGGCGTCCGCTTTTATACAGCTTATTTTAATAAGAGAGAAGCTAGGAATTTGCGGTGCTTATTCCGTTGCTTTACATATATATCCTTTATTCAAAATTTTAATGAAAAATTGAAAATTTTAATGCATTTTAATATTTTATAGTCGCAGATATTAGTTACAATTAAATAGTCTGAATATTAACGAATACTGAGCAACAAATATACAAACTGAAAAAAAAATGAAAACATTGTTTCTGGGATAATTATCCTGACAGACTAGGAAATTATCTTACTTGGAAATCAAGTAGGAATTTCAGACGTTAATGATTCCTTCATAATTGTTTAGATTATTGTATTGTTTTATGAGTGAGTTATGGAACTTGCCGTAAAATAATTAACAAAATCATTTTTAAAAAATCATAACAAAGTGTATTGTAATTTCAGATCAGTGAAATAACGAGACATATTTATTTTGCAATTATACTAAATACCTTTATTATCCAGACCATTAATGTGTAAATCTGAGCTCTCTTTTTTATATTGGGTGAAATACATTAGAAGTAAAATCTTATTTAGTTTGAAAAAAAAAATTACTGTAAATGTATTTATCTAATCTCTACAGTTTATGCTAATGACTTTACCGTAGAAAAAATAAGAAATGAAAAATATGGCGATTAACTTCACAAGGCTTATTTTAATTCCCACAAGAAAATTCGCTTTATGTTTTTATGAAAACATATATGTATATATATATAGCTAAAGGAAAACGCATGTCAATAATAACTGTAGAAATAATAAAGTTTACAATATATAAATTTTTAATTAATATAAAAAGTGAAATATATATATATGCATATATATATGCATATAAATGTGTGTGTGTGTGTAAATTTTTATATCATACTTTATTTACAAGAAAAAACAATATTTTGCATAGGACAAATGAATTTTACTTTTTGTTATTCACAGTTAAATTTTAAATAATTTAAACTTGCTTTAAATGAAATTTTTTAGACATAAATCTAACAGTCAAAGATTATTTCATTTTAATTAATTATGTAAAAAAAAAAAAGAAAGAAAAATTCGTCGGCTATTTTCTAAAATTTGAAGTAGCTTTTGTCGAATTTTTTAAATATCTATGAAATTTCAATAGTTTTAAATTATATAAATGTTTTATATACGAAAAATAATAATTTCTAACTAATAGACATTGAAGCTATTTCTTTTGTACACTGTTGAAAAAATTCTCACTGTTTTAATTTTGAAATTTATGTTTAAAAAATACGGCTCTTCAAAGACTTCAAAGACGGAAGGAGGCCGCTCACCACTATTCAGCGGTTTTGAGCGATTTCAACCTCCAAAGAGGGGCTCTGACGACAAATGTCACATAACAATGTGAAATTCTGAAAGAGCCCGTTTCTAGAGGTTAAGTCTCCCCCGTTGTTTATTGCACAAAAAAAAAAAAAAAAAAAAAGAAAAAAAAAAAATTACAATTGCTGCCAGATATGAAATCCCACGCGACAGAGGGCAGCAGTTATTTAAAAAGACAAAATTTAGGCTTCTAATGAGGAGGGCAACAGAGATTAAAAACAGAGATGATTGTTGATGAGGAATGTCTAATTTGAGAGTCTTATATAACGAGGAGTCCATGGTTATAGTCCGAAGTTGCGCCGGGGATTAGCCCTTCGCGTCAAGGGGCGCTGTAGTGACTAGAAATGATTGAACTTGGAGCACGAATTGAGAGTCACGCCGGAATTAAACCATACCGACGATGGACGTTAATTGATAAATAACAGAGGTTGAAAACAGAAATGATAGTTGGTGAGAACTTTCCTATTTGAAAGTCCTGAATTACTTATTAGTCCATATGTTTTGTCTGAACTTGCGCCGGGAATTAACCCTTCGCGACAAGGAGCGCTTTTAAGTAATGAATTTACGCAGAAACGCATTCATACTTTTATTGTTGCAGTGAAGTGATGACTTAAAACTGGGCTGATTGCAGCACCGAGGGGGAGAGTACAGAAATTCACATTCTCGCACACATGCTTTTAGAGGACAGACAAAACTTTCACATACTCAGACCATATACAGTAAAAAACTTAACTAAAAAAAAAAAAATAATAAAAATAATAATAAAAATTATATAAATTAAAAATTAAATTTTAACTCCATTAATTTGTTCTATTTGAGATGTCTATCAAAAGATAGTATATTCTTTTCAATTTATTTAGGAGGGAAGGACGCGTAACAATGTTTTCCAGCCAGCCCTCGGGTCTTGGCAAGGGATTTCTAATATGGTATATACTTGTAAGAGGGCAACTGTAGTAGTAATGTTCAGGTGTGCCCTCCTCTCCGCAAGAGCATAGGGGCGTGCGTCGGCAGTGGAATCTGTGTAGGTACTTCGGAAATGGCCCGTGACCGGATAGAAAGGCAGCAGACTCAGGAGAGAGTGACCAATCATTTGCGGTCGCATGCGGGATCAAGGAAAAGGTATATCTTCCGTTTTCTGAGTCCTCCCACCAGGCCTGCCATTCCCGAAGCATTGATAGTTTCAGTGTACTTTTAATGTACGAAGGAGGTGCAGGAAGAGAATAATCTATACTATTATTCTCCGTTGCACCCTTTGCTAAGGAGTCTGCCAGTTCATTACCAAACACGCCCCTATGGGCAGAAACGTGTGCCAGGGATATTAGGAAATTTAAATCTTTTAAGAGTTGCTTTATTTTAATAACTTGAGGGTGTCTGGCCCTATGACGGACTATGGCCTGCAGACCCGATAGACTATCGCTAAAGATATGGAATTTTTGATTGACATCATGTTGGGCTATGATCCACTCCAGGGCCTTTTCTATTGCGAAAAGTTCCGCTTGGAAGACTGAATTATAATCTTCGAGTCTGCATGCCCACCGATGGATGCATTCATTGTTTTTTAGAACACAGAATGCAGCCGCGACCCCGTGTTCCGTTTTAGAACCATCAGTATAGGCCGCCATAGGAACCGAAGGAGAAAAACTATTTTTGGAACATGAAGTGAGTAAGGAGGCAATGTCTTGAGCTGGGTGGATTTGCCAGCTGGGAAGGAGATGTTGCACTCTAACGCCAGGAAGAAGTAAATTTGAAAGATCTGAGTTTTGAAGTTGTAAGATATTCGTTTTATTGTGAACATATTTAAGTTGGAGATGTACATGGGGGATCCCGGTGATGACTGTGAGGGCGTCTGTTGAAATGGTTTTATAGCCACGCGAAATTTGGAGTAAAAACATTCTTTGAACAGAGTTAATTTTCGTTTTTGCTGTTTGTGTGAGATGCCCTCCCCAGATACCAGCCCCATATGTTAGAATTTTATCAATGATTGAGTTATACCAGATTTTAAGAAGAGTTGTTGATGTACCCCACCTCTTACCGACCATTTTCGCAGAATTGTGAAAAATTTTTAGAGTTTTAATTTTAAGTTCTTTTATGTGTTCTAGCCATTTAAAGTGTTTATCTATTGTTATTCCTAATAATTTGAGATGAGGTACATGATTGACACTGACGCCATCTATCCTCATCACCGGGGTCCTTTGTAGAGTGCGGGGTTCCGAAAACGTCAAGGCTTGCGTTTTTGAGGTTGATAATTCCAGGTTAAATTTGGTGAGAAGATTACTAAAAAGGTTTAGAGCCTCCCGGGCCTGGTTCTCCAGGTCAATCCTCGTTCTGCCAGAGACAACCAGGGAGAAGTCATCCGCATATGCGAAAGTTTTAAATCCTTTGGAATTCATTTCAACTAGTATGTTGTTTGCTATTAGGTTCCACAATAACGGGCCCAGACAAGACCCCTGGGGACAACCTTTAGATTGAGGAAGGTCTTTTGTATCTGGTCCCCAATTGATGGAGATTTTCCTATTAGATAGATACGAACGGATGACTCCCGCCAAGTTGCTCGGGCAGTTAAGATCTCTAAGAGAATTTAGAATATGTAGCCATTCAATATTATCGAAGGCTCCTTTGATGTCGAGTGAGATCAGAGTGGTGTATTCTTCAGACTGTATGTTAACGGCGCAGGAGGTTAGTATTTCTTTCAATGCATGTTCACAGGATCTGCCCCCTCTGAATCCAAATTGAGAGGGATGAAGTAAGTTGTTGGATTCCAAATAATAATTTAATCTGATCACTATTAATTTAAATACGGCTCTTGACTGCATAAGGCGGCAAAAGTTAAGCAATACCTGTTGGAGAAGTATCATTATCAAATCATCCGGTATGGTGACCTTCACGCTCGCCTCATATGAGACAATTGTACTATTTTTTTTTTTGTGGGAATACTTCACACGGCAGATGTATGCGACTTATACGTGTACACTACAGGACTTTAAACAACGTGACGTTGTTGCTTTTGCCCCAACGTATCAGCTAATATATCCTGATAATGCGCAGCTTCTATATAAATAACACAAATCAACATGTGTATTATAGTGGAGGATGAGATAATGATCACCATAAAAAAGTGTTTGTGCTTAAACCATTTTTTATACTATTGCTTTTCGTAGCCCGACAATTCCGTAAATTTCGAACAAAATACGTAGATCTAGCCATTTACACTTTTGATCCCAGTATTATTGTGTGCAAGGTATCATTTCGTTACTAAATAGAGTACGATCTAAAATGTTGTTTTTTACTATTTTAATTTTTCTTTACCGTTTCTAAGTCAAAAATGCTAGTTCCACTGCTTGCCGCCAGATAGCGATCAGTAACTGATATGAAATTTTTACATTTAGTCACTTTACGATACACTCAGAAAAGAATTTGATTAAAACTTCAAAATGTGCTTTAAGGTCATTTTGTTGTTATAAACCAAATTTTTATAAGATGTAAAATACAAGTTTTTCTCTATCGCAACTCAAACGTTATTTTTAAGAAAAATACAAATTTTAACAATTTTTTTTATAATTGCTTATATTAATAAAATATTTTGTTTAACTTTACTATAACTTTTGTATATTTCGAATTAAATATATAAATTTTTGTATGGAAAACACAAAAAAGACATTGCATCTAAAACTATTTCGCTAACCTAAATAAAATTTCAACTAGAACACATTTAAATAATTAAATTATTATTTATTCAACATTCCTTTTCTCTGAGTGTATTTAAACACAACATTTAAGGCATAAACTAGTTACCGCAGTCTTAAAAATAAAGTGGAGGTTAGGTTTTGTATATGGGTCGTTATTAATTTTTATACACATTAAGAATCATTTCAAGGGAACCTAAAAGTTAGAATTAAATGGTGTGTCAGATCTTTAGTGGATACCCCATATTCAGTGTAAAATGACATTATTTTACAATTACAGTCAATATTTTGTATCGTCTCTATTCATTAAAATATATTTGTAAATATGGATTCATGGAACTTATAGGCATTATTAACAGTTTTTATTAACCAATTTCAAAACAGAAGGAAGGTTCTCAATTCAAACCGTATGTTTTTTTATGTTTGTTAGCTCATAACTTGGGAACGGATGCTCCGATTTTGACACTTTTTGTTTTGTTGAAAAGGTTTTGGTCTGAAATAGGTCCCATTGTAATATCTTTACAATCTAAAGAAAATACAGGGTGCCCAAAATAATCACTCGCAACTCTTTTAACTGCTAAAAAGCTGCAGCTATAGTATTAAAAATGGTATGTAAGTATAGCAAAGTGGCCATGCAGTACAAGGTAAAACAGCTTGCAGCGCCACCTGGGGAAAAATAGCGGAGTTAGTGTTACTATCTCGAAAAAATTTCTAGGGAAAAAAGGGAATTACAAAGTTGAAAAGGATCATCGATTTAGTACAAAAAGATAGTTTAGACATTCATGCTAGCGTTCCAATCTCGGAAACGGTTCAAGACAGGGGGAAAAAGTGAATTATAAAATTACAGGGCATCATCGATTTAGTACGAAAAGATAGTTTAGACATTAATGCTAAAAACACATTGCTAAAAACGTGCATTTTTTTGTTCGCAATTTCTTACACAATGCACACTTGAGAGCCACATTGCACACGTTGTAGCGTAGGTGGTGAGACATATGTTATATAGTTCAAAATACGGTTACTTGATACTTTTCGTTTTCTTGTAAAGATCTTTTCTAAAGTAGGTCCAATTATAATATCTTTACAATCTAAAGAAAATAAAACGCCATCTGGTGAAAAACAGCGGAATCAGTGCCCCTATCTCTAAAACGGTTCAAGATGGGAGTAAAGTTAATTACGAAGTTGTAGAGCATCATCGATTTACTACGAAAAGACAGCTTTTAGACATTATTGCTAAAAATAGAACGCTTAAAACGTGCAGTTGTTTCTTCGCAATTTCCTACACTGTGCACACTTGAACTACGTTGCACACTTTGCAGCGTAGCGGATGACATGTATACTCTGTGGTTCAAAGTACTGTTACTGTAAGCGGTCACATCGATTAGCGCAAAGTCGTTTTCAACCAACTTCAGAAAAGAGGGTGTTCTTAATTCGAGCTATGTATTGTTGTTGGTGTTTGTAAGCTTATAACTTCGTAATAGATGCTCTAATTAACCGACTTCAAAAAGGAGTGTCTCAATTCAAACCGTATGTTTTTTTTTTTTTGTTGTTGTTGTTTGTTTGTTAGCTCATAACTTCTGAACAGATATTCCGATTTTAGTAATTTTTGTTTTATTGTAAAGGGCTTGGTCTTATATAGGTCCCATTGCAATATCTTTACGATCAAAAGAATATACAGGGTGCCCAAAAAAGTCAGTCCCGACTCTTTTAACTGCTGAACAGCTGCAGCTATTGTCATAAAAGTGTTATGTAGGTATAGTAAAGTGGATACGTGCTATGCGAATCAACCCCCTACAGCGTCACCTGGTGGGAAACAGTGGAGTTAGCGTTCTTATCTCGGAAACAGTTCAAGAAAGTCGAAAAAAGTGAATTATAAAATTGCAGAGCATCATCGACTTAGTAAGAAAAGGTAGTTTAGACGTAAATGCTAATAACAGAACGCTTAAAACGTGCATTTGATTGTTCACAATCTCCTATTTTCTACACACTTGAACGACATTGCATATGTTGTAGCGTAGCGGGTGATATTTATGCTATGTAAAATTCAAAGTATGGTTATTGTAATCGGTCACATCGATTAACACATAGACTTTTAAACCAACTTCATAAAGGAAGAGTTTTCAATACAAACCATGATTCTTATTGTTGTTGTTGTTGAAATTTGTTACCTTATAACTTCGTAAGAGATGATTTAATTTTAACACATTTTTTGTTGTCGTAATGATCTTGGCCTGAAATAGACTTCATTATGATTTCCATAAGATATAAACAAATTACAGGATACTCACAAAAGTCTGTTCTCACTTTAACTGCTGAACGCATGCAGCTACACTGGTAAAAGCAGTATGTAAGTATCGATGTTGAAACTTCTGTCCGTCAGCTGCAATGCATATTTTGCTCTTTGTTCGAACTTTACGCTGCGCCATTTTCAGTGCAGCGAGTGACACGTATTCACTGTAAAGTTAAATATATATGCCTAACAGAATTTTTGATTACGAATACAGCGTATTCGTTCTTTACATTTCTAAAGACTTTTCAACTTAACGTATGTTCATTCAATAGATAGATTTTTGTTCATATCCGATAAAGGCGAGAAAAGTGACGCAACTTAAAATTGCAGCATTTGAGAAAAATCAATTTAAAAATAACTTGACTAGAATAAAACTGGCACAACTGTCTCTCGAGTGGATAATTTTCTAGATGGAGATGTAACTTTTTTGTTCACATTGGGTGCATTTCATGTATTTTTCAGTGACATAAACCTCTTTTAGAGTTATGTCACTTTTCTAGGAAGTTGTGATTTGTGAATGTGCCGTCGAACGTCTTTTGATGTTCTGCTATATGAATAAGTTTTCACTGAAAAGAGAAAAACAAAATCTTTTTGTAAAAAAATGGAACTGACTCCAAAAAGCAACTACTGTTCAAAATAAATTGTATGAAATGAAACTAAATTGCGCCTAAAATTATAAAATAATTTCCTTCGTCAAACAACCTATAACACTACAATTAATCATAACTTTTGAAGTCGGCGCAAAATTGAATAAAAATTGATACCTTTGTTCAATACAAAAATCAAATCCTATTCAAAATACACATCTCACATTATCACCTATAAAACGCAGCCGAAATATATTTTCATTCAAGAAAACAAATAAGATTTCGTAAGCAGCAAAAGTTGGTGAAGATGCTGGTATCTGACGTCCTTGGTGAAAGAAAAATCACAAAATTATCTGGCAAACATATTAAATTTCTTTGGGATATCATGATTAAGTTGATAAGGTGTATTAAGTGAGTAATCAATAATATGAAACAATACTTCGTACAAAATATAATATGAAAATATACATCTTCGGTGTATATTTTTGCAATACGTTTTGAACGCCAAATCCAAAAGCCTCCAAGGATGATAGTTATCAAAGTTATACCACATTTGCAAAGGAAACTCTAACTTCGTAGAAACATAAATACCGGATTGTGAAGAATGTTCACTGTTCTGTGTAGGTGCAACCAATGAACCAATTGTATACAGTGATAAAATAATAAAGGAAACATGAAAATGAATCATTCGAGACGACAATATTTGTTGCTACCGATCTAAAAACAAACCTTTAAATTTTATTTAATTTTGCGCCGACTTCAAAAGTTATGATTAATTGTAGTGTTATACGTTGTTTGGCGAAGGAAATTTTATACTTTTAGGCGCAATTTAGTTTCATTTCAAACAATTTTTTACTTTCTTCTATATGTAATATAGAGAAAGTATTGGATTCGCGAAAATTTTCAAGTCCACTTTTTGATGGATTTACATGTTTTGGGATGTGGAGAACACGAATTAATAGCTTTTAGAAAATGTCTGTCTGTCTGTCTATACAGTCCACTCATAAAGTATCGTCAACCATCAAATGTTGACGATACTTTATGAGTGGACTGTATATCATTTTAATAATTACTATTCTGAAGCTATTACTTCACAAACATTTAATTAAACTATTATACATATCGTATGTACATATTTACAGTTATTAGAGAACGTATTATTAACGTATTTCAAGTATGTTGACACCATAGTCAACGCAAACTATAAAAAAGGTGAACCATATCACCGAACAAGATAAACAAGAGGGATGTTACTCTTATAACGAAAAACAATACAACTACTCCGCCAAAGCGGGAATGCAAGTGAACAAGAGATGCGCGCCAAGCCTGCGCATATAGCCAAACTAAGGTGAGCGGCAACATACCGGCCCACCTTGAAACATTGTTTCAAAATTACAGTTCTAATATTTAATACCATAATTATAATTAATTATACGAAAATATTATATATGCAATTTAAATAATAAAACTTATACAAGAGAAATATTAATAACATTGTAAACAATAAAATAATGCAAATGAAATACAATAAGCAAATTATGTTTAAGTATATACATTATTCATTTTCAAACATTTTTTTTTTTTTTACTTTTTCAAAGGTAAAAGAGCGATTTTTGAAATGGGTCGTTTATATGTCCCATTTCTTGTTTTAACCGAAACGACGCGTATTTTGTTATCCTTTCCTGGAATAATTTCTACTATTCTACCCAAAATCCAACTACATATGGGCAAGTTTTCTTCCTTTAATAGTACCATATCCCCATTTTTAATGTTATTTGTTTCAAATTTCCATTTGTTTCTTTGTTGTAACGTATTTAAATAATGACATTGCCATTTTTTCCATATCCCTTGAACTATTTTAGTTAATTTTTGCCAGGTATCTAATCGATTATCTGGAATGCCAGAGAACTCGGGTTCGATCACCGCTGTGATAGGTCTACCAACTAAAAAATGGCCGGGAGTCAAGACATCCAAATCTTCGATATCGTTTGAAAGGGGGGTAAGGGGTCGGGAATTGAGGATTCCCTCAATTTGACAAACAACGGTCAAGAATTCCTCATATGTCAATTTAGCGTTTCCTACTGCGCGTTTCAAATGATACTTAAACGATTTTACGCCTGCCTCCCATAGCCCTCCAAAATTTGGGGCACGGGGTGGCAGAAATTTCCAATTAATATTCTCTGAATTTAAAAAATTAGTAAGGTTTTCATCAGGCTGAGTAGCTAATCTATGTAACCTTTTTAATTCATTATTTGCACTAACAAAATTTGTTGCATTGTCACTGAATAATGTTTGGGCTTTGCCTCGTCTAGCAAAAATCTTTTTAAAGTTGCGATAAAAGCTTCGGATGTTAAATCGCTAACTACCTCTAGATGCACGGCTTTAGTAGGCATGCAAATTAAAATACAAACAAAAATTTTGTTATAGATTCCTTTTCTTTGACCCCGATATTTAATTAAAAAAGGGCCACAGAAATCTATACCGGTACAATAAAATGGATGAGTCACATTTACTCGTTCCTTTGGCAAATTTCCCATAAGTTGATTGACCGTTAAAGGTTTAAGTTTATAACACGTTATGCAGTTACGAAATATTTTCCGAGCTTAAGATCTCCCACTAACTATCCAATATTTTTTTCTAACGTGGTATAACAAAGCTTGAGGTCCTACATGAAAGAATTTTTTTATGGAAATGTTCCATAATCATGGAAGATAATTTATGGTCGTGGGGTAACAAAAGGGGATGTTTACTATCAAAATTTAAATTAGCATTTTCCAGCCTTCCACCCACTCTTAGGAGTCCCTGAGAATCTAAAATTGGATTAAAACAATTTAATTTACCTGATACGGGCTTCTTTTTCTCTAAGCAGATCAATTCTGTGGCAAACTGTGTATACTGTACCTGTCTAATTAAATGCACTTCTGTGTCGTTTAATTCGGTGCTTCGGAGTGGTCCAATCACTCTGTTTACCTTTGCTCTTGTATTCCTAATAAATCTAAAAATAAAACTACATATTCTAATTAATTTACAAAAATTATTTGTTAACGAAAACAAATGATTATAAAAGTTCTGGGAGGAATCCGTAGATTGAATAAATCCACACAACACTGCAGGGTTAGCGTCACAATGGTGATTATTTTCAATTCACTCATCACAATACTATTATCACTGGGGGACAGATAGTCAGAGTCATTGTTTATGATACTACTGGATTTACTTAGAAAGTCTGGTCCCTGCCACCACAACTGATTATCCATTAAATCGGTGGCAGTTAGACCTCGTGAAATTAAGTCTGCTGGATTTTCCGTAGAGGACACATGGTTCCATGTGAAGTTTTTAGACAGTTCTTGAATTTTGGCAACCCTGTTGCCAACAAATGTTTTCAATTTCCAAGGCTCGGTTTGGATCCAGGCAAGAGCTATTTGAGAGTCTGTATAGAGATAAATATTATTGATTTGTAATCTCAAAGATTTCAAAAATTTCACAATTAATTTGGATAACAAAACACAACCAGATAACTCGAGTCGAGGGATAGAAACAGTTTTTAGAGGTGCAACTTGAGATCTGCTGCTAACCAAATTGGAGACAATTTCAGAATTATGAATAGACTGAATATACACGGCTGCTCCAAAAGCTAATGACGATGCGTCGGCGAATCCGTGTAAGTTTATTTGTTGTGCTTCAGGAATTAAAACATAGCGATTTATTCTAAGTTGTTCAAGAGCTTTTAACGAAGTGGCGAATTCTAGCCAATTTTGAGCAATAGGGCTTGGAATAGGGTCATTCCAGTCCAATTTTAATTTCCATAGTTCCTGCATAAACAACTTGGCTTTCACAATAACAGGACCGATGAGTCCCAATGGGTCGAAAATACGAGCAATGTCTGATAAAATGCTTCTCTTTGTCATAGACTTTAACTGACACAAATTTATTTTAAATGTGAAAGCATCTAAATTGGGTTTCCAGGCAACCCCTAGGGCTTTGGTTTCCTTATCAGAGAATGTGTACTCAGGGTATGTCTCTTTAGAAAAGTCAAGTAAGGAAATATGATTTGCATTCCATTTATGTAAATTCATTCCAGCGCCTTCTAACAAGTGTATAAGTTGTTTTTGAAGCTCCCTAGTAGATTCTAACGATTCTTCCCTACTTATTATATCGTCCATATACGAATAATGTAGCAAAATATCAGATGCCTTCGGATATTTCTCGGCTTCTTCAAGGGCTAATTGCTTCAACGTTCTAATGGCTAAAAAAGGGGCACAAGCGGTACCGTATGTTACGGTATTAAGTTCATAGGTTTCAATTTCTGAGTTCACATTATCTTTCCATAAAATTCTTAATAATTTTCTCTGATCCTCGGTAATCATTATTTGGCGATACATTTTTTCAATATCGGCCAAAAACACAAATCGGTGTTGTCGAAAGCGTAACATGATTTCATACAAATCTTCATTAACGACACCTTTATAAGTTATGTCGTTCAGATATATTTATTCCACTTTTTTATATATGCTGCTTTTATAATTATGAAAAAGTAATAAATAACTTTCAGCATATCAATTTTATAAACTTTAATAAATTTTAAATCCAACGTTTCGGCTAAATTCCTTCATTAGCCTTCCTCAGGGAATAATGATGTTAAAAAACACATAAACATAGAAAATTTAAGTACATGATACCACAATTACAACTTCAAAACATTTAACAGATGATTACACAAATTGTAAAAATATACTATATACATTTTTAAAATTATGCTAAAACACTCAAAGGAACATGAAACATGATCACTACAAAACAAGGATAAAGAGCTACTAAAGCAAAGGTTAAAAATATCAAAATTGCGGGGTTGCCAGAACTAAATTAAAGCAGGGTAACCATAAATTAATTTAAGCCCAAGAAATGAAGCCAAATTGAGGGGGGGGGTTACGGATAAGGAATCGTTACAAATTTCTGATTTTCTTTTAATAATTTCGAATGATTCATAAAGAAGTGCTTGGTTTCTATTGTCAGTATTGTAAATTATTTTGGCATTTTCAAAATCGGGGTCAATGGGATTAGTATTATAATTTCGTGAAAAAGCTGTGTTGGGTCTATTATATTTTAAATCTGCAATATGCTCCTTCATTCTATCACAAAAAGGTCTATTAGTCATACCTATATAGTAGTTAGATTTAATTATCAACTTTATATGGGATTTCATAAACACCAGATTTTAATTTGGGGGGAGGAGGATCAAGTTTTTTAGAAATTAATGAATTTAATTTTAAAGGAGCTTTAGCAACCAAATTAACTTTTTTATGTTTAAATAATTTAGAAATTCCCTCATGAAGAGAGGGCAAATATTGAATTTTCTTAAACTTACTATTAGAAGATTTATTATCATTAGAAGATGAAGAAGGGGGAGGAGGGGACATAATTTTATAAATTAATTTATTTATAGTCTTGATTTTATAACCATAATTAATAGCCAAATTATAAATAAAATCGATTTCATGGTCTAAGGCCTCAAGGGTAGAACTATGACTAAAAGCACGTTTAATCAGAAATCTAAAATTAGCTATTTTATAGGACCAGGGTAAAGGATAATTGCTATGAAAAGTATATGGAATAATATTGGGCTTTCTATAAACAGAAGTTTCAACATATTGATTAAATCGTTTAATTTTAATATCCAAAAAGGTTAAAATATTACCGTTATTTTCAGTTTCTAAAGTATATTGAAGGTTAGGTTTTACGTTATTGAATATATCTAAAAAAACCTTTAGGGGAACTAGATGGATCTTGCCAAATTATAAAAACATCATCTACAAATCTTTTCCACAATTTAATACAATGCATATTTTTTTTAACAAAATTATTCTCAAAATCTCTTAATTCAAACTCAGCTAAAAGTCCAGATATAGCTGAGCCCAAAGGTGCTCCGTTAAGTTGTTTATAGATTTTATCGTTAAATTTAAATTTCTAATTAAAATAATTAAATTTAAATTTCTAATTAAAATTAAATTAAATTTCTAATAGTAAGTTTAAGAAAATTCAATATTTGCCCTCTCTTCATGAGGGAATTTCTAAATTATTTAAACATAAAAAAGTTAATTTGGTTGCTAAAGCTCCTTTAAAATTAAATTCATTAATTTCTAAAAAACTTGATCCTCCTCCCCCCAAATTAAAATCTGGTGTTTATGAAATCCCATATAAAGTTGATAATAAAACTAACTACTATATAGGTATGACTAATAGACCTTTTTGTGATAGAATGAAGGAGCATATTGCAGATTTAAAATATAATAGACCCAACACAGCTTTTTCACGAAATTATAATACTAATCCCATTGACCCCGATTTTGAAAATGCCAAAATAATTTACAATACTGACAATAGAAACCAAGCACTTCTTTATGAATCATTCGAAATTATTAAAAGAAAATCAGAAATTTGTAACGATTCCTTATCCGTAAACCCCCCCTCAATTTGGCTTCATTTCTTGGGCTTAAATTAATTTATGGTTACCCTGCTTTAATTTAGTTCTGGCAACCCCGCAATTTTGATATTTTTAACCTTTGCTTTAGTAGCTCTTTATCCTTGTCTTGTAGTGATCATGTTTCATGTTCCTTTGAGTGTTTTAGCATAATTTTAAAAATGTATATAGTATATTTTTACAATTTGTGTAATCATCTGTTAAATGTTTTGAAGTTGTAATTGTGGTATCATGTACTTAAATTTTCTATGTTTATGTGTTTTTTAACATCATTATTCCCTGAGGAAGGCTAATGAAGGAATTTAGCCGAAACGCTGGATTTAAAATTTATTAAAGTTTATAAAATTGATATGCTGAAAGTTATTTATTACTTTTTCATAAGTTATGTCGTTTAATGATATTCCACTAGTTGTCGGACTCGAAGCATTAAATACAACGCGAAGCTTCGTAGTAGATTTTTCGGGCCTATAAATGCCATGATGGGGCAGATAATAACAGCTAGATTCATTTAAATTATCAACAATTTTTGTCATATGATTTAAATTAGTGTATTCTTGAATAAAATCACAATAAAGATTTCGCATGGTTGGATTCTTTTCTAAACGATTCCATAACTGCTTGAGCCGTTTTTCTGCGATAGATTTAGACTCCCCAAGGACACTAGCATCTTCCTTCAAAGGCATGGCTACCATAAATCTTCCCGATTTATCTCTCCGATAAGTTTCTAAAAAATGTTTCTCACACAATTGTTCTTCCTGACTAATTGGACGTAAGTCAATTTCAGGAGCTTTTATTTTCCAGAATTTTTGAATGGTTTCATTAAGATAATCATTGCATGCAGTAAAACCGCAAAAAGTATTTTCAGATACATTGCGGTCTATGGTTCCCGCAACAATATGCCCAAAAACGCTATTCTGAAAGGTGAATTGTCCTATTTTAAATTTATCTGCTTTTAATATTTCATAGAAAAATTCAGCACCAACTAAAGCATTTATTTTAGATTTTTTCCAAAATTCACTATCAGCTAATTCAAGGTCATGTGGTAGATTTAAACTTCTTATGTTTATATTGTGTGAAGGAATGAATTCTGTTATTTTAGGTGTAATTAAAAATTCAATTGGTTCACTAAATGAATCATCTTTATTGGAAATAATGGTACGTACTGAAGATTTCACATTTGTCATCTTACCATTAATTCCTGAAATATGAATATCGCATTTCCTTTATTGCAAATTCAATAAATTAGCGAGTTCTCTCTCTAATATGTTACATTGGCTATCATTATCAAGAATTACACGAACCGGAATCTTTTTTTTATTTCTACTTTCCAAATAAACTATACTTGTTGACAGCAATACATGTTTTTTACTTTTTAAGATTGGATCATTAATCTCGATATATAAAGTCATCGAAACCTCTTTTTTTTCCTTCTGCAATTGAAAATATGAATCATCATCCGAAGGAGACAGGTGCCGTATGTCTGCATCTGTCTGGTGATTTGGATTTTCTGTTTGCGGTTTAGATGGAAAATTATTACTTTTTGTTTCCGGCAGAAAACGATGTAGGAGTGGATTGTGTCTTTTAGAACACATATAACAGGATTGCTTACTCTTACAATTCGATATCTGATGCTTCGATTTCAAACAATTAATGCATAACAAATATTTTTTGACTGTTAGGAATCTGTCGTGTTCATTTAATTTTAAGAATTCACAACATTTAGATAAAGAATGATTTCTTTTACAAAGGGGACAGTTTTGATCGTTAAAAGAATCATTTTTAGAAAAGAAAGTTTTAATTCTAGTACTCTTTTCCGAATTCATTAGTTTCGGTTTGATACCGGAAACACATTGTAAGTTTTCTAAAACTAAGCATCTTTTTTGTAAAAAGTTAATAAAATCGCACCATGTTGGCAATTCTGTAGAACTTAAAGATAATTCAAATTGTTTTTCGGATTCTTTATCTATTTGTTCAAGAACCACATTTATGAGTAAGGCCTCCGTAAAAGGATTCATTTCCAATCCTATACTTTTGAGTGCTCGAATATTTTTTTGACAACTATCTGTAATTGTTCTTAAATTTTTAACTACATCTTGAGACAGATTCTCTACGTTTAATAGCTCATTTAAATGAGAATTAACAATCATTCTTTTATTTTGAAATCTGTCTTCTAGTGCTTTAAAAAGTGACATATATGAATCGTCTTCTGTAATTACATCTAGTGCTATTCCACTAAGTGTAGATTTTAGATAATATAGTTTTTGATTGTTCGAAAGTTTATCATTCTGATCAATTAAGGTTATAAATTGATCTTTAAAGTTAAACCAATCATTATATTGTCCGTTAAATTTCGGTAATGGAATTTCAGGTAAACGAAAATTGATAATAGGATTATATACTTTAGATTCATTTGAAATAAGTTCATTTTCATTTTTACTAATATTATTAGAGAGTAAGAATTTTCGAAGCCTTACCTCTAATTTTTCTGTCTCTTCTTCCAATTCTGCGAAGGCGTTCTATTGAACTTCCAGTTCCGATTCATCAGCTATTTCTTAATACTGGATTTTCAAATTATCCAGTTTGGTTACTATTTTTTGAAGATTATCCTTCTTTATTTCTAAAGTTATAATGTCTTTATCCTCGTCACTAACAGTCTCTAAATATGTCACTATCTTAGTCAATTGACCTTTCAAGGTTCCGCGTTGGCGATTAAGGATAACTAATTTATTTTTATCCATAATTAATTTTCATCAATGAGCACCACCATTTTTCATTATATTACGATTGATCTTCCTCCGGGTCTACTAGACCAAATGTTGACGATACTTTATGAGTGGACTGTATATCATTTTAATAATTACTATTCTGAAGCTATTACTTCACAAACATTTAATTAAACTATTATACATATCGTATGTACATATTTACAGTTATTAGAGGACGTATTATTAACGTATTTCAAGTATGTTGAAACCATAGTCAACGCAAACTATAAAAAAGGTGAACCATATCACCGAACAAGATAAACAAGAGCGATGTTACTCTTATAACGAAAAACAATACAACTACTCCGCTAAAGCGGGAATGCAAGTGAACAAGAGATGCGCGCCAAGGTTGCGCATACAGCCAAAATAAGGTGAGCGGCAACAATGCTCCTCCAAATTTGAATATCCCATCTCTCTAACTACATTGTGGTCTCTTCCTCGATCATTCATTTCTGTCGTTATCCAAAATAGGGAATTGGTGGTCCATCTGTCATCGTTCCTTATGGTGAAGTACCTAACCCATCTCCATTTTAGCTTCTTTACACTACAAATGACATCAGTATCCTTAGTTTCTCCCTAATCTACGTATTACGCTTTCTGTCTCTTCTGGTGAATCTTATTATGTATCTGTCTGTCTGGATAGTTTGAAACTTTTGTGTAGTTTTACACGTTAATGTTATACGTATGTTCTGAGTTAACAGTTTAAAACAGTATTCGTTAGTTTTTCTTATAACACATAAATATGACGGATGTGGCAACTATTCTAACATTGAAGTATGATTGTGTGAACCTTGTTTAAGTTAGTGACACAATGGACTATTACAGCTTTATTTGTGGGGTAAAACAGAAATAGAGACGCACATTTTTTTTTTTTTTTTTTAATCCTGTAATAATTTTATTTTTGAAAAACATAATTTAATTCAATTTTTTTACATTATCATTCCTCACAGAAAATGCCACCATTTTGAATGCAAACATGAACACGTCGAACCAGGTTTTAGTGCACCCTTCGCAGGATTGTTGGTGTTATTGACGAGATTTCTTCAGTTATGATCTGTTTTAATTCATCGATGTTTGCAGCACTTCTCTGGAAAATCGTATGAAATGATAATGTAAATGTAATGTAGGAATGATAATGTAAAAAATTTTAATTAAATTTTCTTTTCCAGAAATAAAATTATTGCAGAATTAAAAAAATTGTGCGTCTCGATTTCTGTTTTACCTCACAAATAAAGTTGCAACAGTCCAGCTGTGTAACAAATTGCCTCCCACACTTAATCTAAGTTGAAACAATTATAGTTCAGTGTTAGAATAGTTGCCACATCCGTCATATTTAAGGATATTAAGAAAATCCAACGGGTACTCTTTTAAATTGATCACCCTGTATATATGCGTTAGTTTTGACAATGGTTGCTTAACAATAATCCTGATTGTGTGCATTACAACGAATTTTTTTAGTATTCTGCCATTAAAAAAAAAAAAAAAAAAAAAAAAAAAAAAAAAGTATAAATTTTTATATCGTACTTTATTTACAAGGAAAAACAACATTCTGCATTCAACGAATGAATTTTAATTTTTATTGTTCGCTATTAAATTTTAAATAATTTAAAATTGCTTTAAATGAAATTTTATAGACATAATTCCAACAGTCAAAGATTATTTCACTTTACTTAATTATGTAAAAAAAAAAAAAAAAAAAAAAAAAAAAAAAGAAAAGAAAAAAAATAAGAAAGAAAAATTCGACGACTATTTTTTTACGATTTGAAGTAGCTTTTGTCGATTTATTTATATAGCTATGAAATTTCAATAGTCTAAAATTATATAAATGTTTTATATACGAAAAATAATACTTTCTAACTGATAGACATTGAAGCTATTTCTTTTGTACACTGTTGAAAAAATTCTCACTGTTTTAACTTTGAAACTTATGTTTTAAAAACACGGCTCTTATTTGCAGAAGGCGCCAAAAGTTAAGCAATACCCGTTTGCGAAGTATCATTATCTTTCTATAAAATTTCTATAAAAAAAGTTTATGAAAATATTAGAGTTAATACTGTTTTGTTAAATAAATCCTTGTCAAATCATGTTCTTACACTGACTAAGAACATGATTCGACAAGGATTTATTTAACAAAACAGTATTAACTCTACTTTTTTTTTATGTAGGAATTTTTGCTAGTGTTATGATACTTTTGTTACCGACTGTACACAAATTCCAAAAACAGATATCAGGATTTTTTACAATACATTGGAAGTTAATATTTTAATAGAAAGATTGCTTTCTTTTGTAGGATAGTTTGGATTCTCTTTGAGCAGGATATATATTTAGGAATTATTTAAAATCTCATCTAACAAAAGGTACTTTACAAAGAAATATTAAAGGAAGGTTTATATTACTTGACCACATGGAACCAGATACGTTCTTCTTATATTGCTTTATCTATTGTGTTTTTTGATAAATCACTATACCACAAATTATTAAAGAAAAATATAAATAAAATAAATAAAATGTATATTTAGTGACATATTCAACGTAGTATTTACTTCGTTTAATTTCAATAGATTACCTTTTCTCGTCGGAATATTTGGAGAAAATATTTTAAAATTACACATACATATATATCAATCTTGTTCTAGTAAAATAAAAGAAAAACTAGAAAAGTAAATAATATTAGATAATTTCCGATTACACTTATATTCCTTAAAACGTTCAGTTTCTAGAAAATATTGTTATTTGTATTTGAGCGCATGCCGCGACTTGTATATAGAATAATAATTCTTTTAAAAATTGTGAATTGTTTCAGAAAGAAATCTATTAAGTTTCTTATGGTTTTATCTGAGAGTATAATAAAGCAGCTCAAAGTATATATTTTTATAGAGCTTTATTAATGAAAATCTCAATAAATTTTCAATTTTATTAAAAAGACCAAACTGTCTTATATGTAAATACATATGTGAATTTTAAATACCTGAAATTAAATACTTATGGGTTTTATAATCAATTAATAAATTTTTAAAAAATTTCCCCTGCACTGTTAAAAATTTCAACAGAAAACTCTGTGTAATCTATTATCTTAAGTCTTACGTAAAATTACTGAGAAAAATAAACGGAGATGTTAAAAAACTTATTTTTATACATTCATTTTAATAACTAATTTTATTTTAATTAATTATTGGTGAGAATATATTTCGGACTTGGAATGCATTTTCTAAAACAGAAACAGTCATTTTTAATTTTAATTAAAAAATTAAATAATAAAATTAGGCAAAAATACAGAATAAAGATTTAAAATCTCGATTATTCCCTTTTAACTAAGAATTACTGTAAATTTACAGATACTCTGGATAAGCCTTTACAATAAATTTACAGAAATATTTAACAGTGTGTGTATGTAGTAATACCCCAATTAATGACTGCATAAGATTTTTCTTCTGACTATCGATTCACATATACATATCAGCAAAAATACAGTCGTAGGTACAAATGCCTTCATAACTACAATACAAGCTATTTTCAATACAAATTCTCACATTGAAGTTCCTAATACATGTTAACCCTTTCAAGGGCGGTGGCTAGAGGGACTATCCACCTACTTTAGAAATTTTTCTCTAGGTCTGCAGTGGCTACTTTTTCTATCCACTTTTATGAAAAGTTAATGTGTACTTCTAAAATTGAAATAGAGATGGCAGCACTACAGTAACTTTAAGCAGGATGTGCCTGTGACTTTTTTAAATGGACAAGTTGCGGGAAAATTTTTTGAAATTTCTTTTATATATTTTTATGAAAAATAATATTTTATTCAAAAGTATTTAATAGTGTAAATATACTGTAATGCACCTTTTAAATACAACAGATTTACATATTATCTTAGATCATTAATTTTAGTTTTTAGGAGCATCTTTTAGGTGGATAGACGCTCTAGCCACCGCGCACATATGTCAGGGAAGATACCATAAGACAGGCTCTGCTGGGGCAAAGAATCTCAATTTCTTTTCCTTTGAGATAAACTAAGAGGGTCTTTTGGAGTTAGTGAACTGTGATAAATATAAACAGTAAGGGATAGCAGAATGTAAATACAGATGTAAACAGACGTGGGAGGATTCTTTCAAAAAAGCTATTCAGTATTTATGTTTACAGTGTAGAGAGGGGCTGTTTTTTTCTATTGCTCTTATATCGTGATTTTTAAAAATAAATTTTTATTTCCATAGCTTTTAAATTTAGTTAATTTCTCTAAATAATCTTAAATTAAATTTATATATCTTAATTTTTATCACAATAATGCCGAGAAAAGGCTTCTCTTTGGATGAAGCTATTGCTCTGTTTGAAGAGCTACCCTCAGATGATGATTCTGCAGTATCTGGATCAGGAACAAACAAATTTTAAAGAACATTAATATTTTTAAAGTTTCATATTTCTGTGTATGCAATTTGTGAATTGATTATTTCATTACAATATGAAGGTAAGAAATTATGTCTTTTAATTTATGTACTGAATCAATTTCAAAATTTATTGTACTTACACTATAATTGAATAACTATAATTTTTATTCCTTAAATAGTGAATATTTTTTTCTTATTACTAATGCATAAAGGTTTCTAACCAAATTTTAAACAGCCCATATATGTGTATATATATATATGTGGGATGGCACACTTTTGTAGGCGTTAAACAGAAAACTAATACTTATTTACTAATTATAAATTTAATAAAAGATTAAATTGTAATTTACATATATACAGGAATGCTAATAAGCATTATCGAATGTTCATTGCATAATTCAATTAAAAAAACTTGCGGTACAGACATGTCACTTATTAGTTCGCTTTTCAGTTACGTCGAAACACAAAGTTCGTAAAGAGTACCAAGCTCCGGCACTCGTAAACATCGTCTAAAAAAGTATTCGTCAAAATGTGCCTTCTCAACCGGCCGTCAACTCCACTCTGAACTTTCTCTCTTCCGATGCTGTTAGCAGGTCCGGAAAGACGTCATTCACGTCATGAGCACGCATTTCCTCTCAAGTGCTGGTGCTCCGTCACATGATCAGCTGGCCACGGGAAACAGAAACTAAACTGCCTTGGATTTCAGGAACGGCAAAGAGAAATCAAATAGCTTTAGGTTCCGATGTTGCGGGGAAACCAGGTCATGGGGAAAAGGATACTTCACTCGGCCATCCTTCCTCGACTGGACCTCCAGGCGATCACACTGAAAAGATACAAAAAAAAAAAAGCAACACAAAATAAAAACAAAATATTTACAACTTATTTACAAATTTGATACAATTTTTTTTTTAAGTTATTCCCCATTTGAGGAATTCAGTGTGGGTAGATGTGCAATAGGAGCCTTCATGGCATCCATTTCTAACTTTTTCATCAATATTATCATTTTTAATTTTTACAGTCGTACAGTTACAAAAGTACATCAGTTTTGGCTTTACGGCAACTTGGTCGCTTAGTTCACCAGTTTTTGGTGGTTGTTTACTCAATTTATTTTTTGCTTTATTTGTCTTTTTAACTTTAACACATAGTTCTTTAGCAGGTTTACGCAAATCTTTACTTTGGGACTCAAGGTTATCTTGGGACTCGAACTCGAGAACCTCTAATTGATCATTTTCAGTTTTAATGTTTTTTAATGCTTCTGTAGCATCACGTTCGGTCAAAAAGTCTATAATGGCAGTCTTATATGTAGGGAAAACTTCTAATTTTATTTGTACAGCTTTGGGAAATAATATGGCTATTTCACCAATCGTGGTTTTCAGTGGAAGTGATGGAATGAACAACTTTCCTAAATTGACACTGGCAGTCTCTTCTTTAGGCATATTCTGTCTTTTACACTCGATGGAATCTATTGTCGATGGCTTTTTTCTGGATTTCTTCCTTTTAAGGAGTTTGGAATTTTCGTCAACTTTTTCTTTTAACTTTTTCAACTCTTCGGCTAACTGTGAAATTTTTTTAAGTAAGGCTTGTTTTTCATCTTTCTTCGAGTAAGTGTTTTCTGGATTTGGCGGCTTCATTCGGGAAATATTCGTCTGGCTTCGTCCCTTTCGTCGCGGCTCCTCCTCTTCATCACTATCATCATCTATCTGGAAAATGTTCGTATGACTCTGTTCCTGTCGTCGAGGCTCCTCTTCTTCATCACTGTCATCATCTACACTACTATCATCCTCTGAAAGCATCTTATCGTCATCACTCTCGTCGTTTTCGTCTTTATCGTCATTTTCACTTATGGCTTTTTCGGAAGATTCTAATGGTTTTTTGACAGCATAACAAGGTTGGGGAGTTTTAATTTCACATTTTCCAACACTATTTACTGTTTCATTTATTTCTAGGGATTTTTTCAAAATTTTTGTTCTTACAGTTCATAGGGGCATCAACAACAACATTCGTTTTAATTTCACTTTGATATTTATCTACAGGGAGTACTGTTACTAAATTTACCTCAAGAGAATTACACTTATTTTTCACAAAAATACCTTTTTCATTAATTGTTGTTTCACTTAACATTAGTACATTCATACCAAGGATTATATCATAGGGAATTAAATCATCATGTACAACATAAATGTCAGTTTTATTTTTAAAATCATCAACTTTAAGATCGGCGTCGAATGAACCTAAGGGTTTTATCGAACTCTTTCCGATACCCTTCAAAATAGTACTCATAGTATTTAATTTTTTTACACTTAATTTGTCAAAAGAACTTTTACGCAACAATGTTGCTTCACTTCCTGTATCAATGATTCCAATAAAATTTACATCATTTACTTGTATAATTTTACTCATATTTTGATTTACATTAATACACAGTGCATCAACTTCTGGTTTTGAACCTGGGCACTCCGAACTTTTATGCCCGTACTGCTTGCAGGAAAAACATTTAAGGCCTTTGGCCTTATGGGGGCAATCTCTAGATAAGTGGTTTTTTTCCCCACAATTATAACAGAATTTATTTACTTCATTTTTAGGACCAAAATTTCATGTACGTTATAGGCTGCGTGCTTCGGTTTTACATTATAATCTACTTTATTAAATCTGAATTTATTTTTCTCATTATCTTTTTTATATATTTCATATAAACTTAATTTTTTCTTTAAATTCACGAATATTTTTAGCCCCATACAAAATTAGTTTATTTTCACTTTTATCGTTTATTCCCTGGATCACGTAATGCATTAACGCGGCATCTTCAATGTGCCCGTTTTTACTTAATTCTCTTATTTTTAAAAAATACTCTGTAACTGTTTCAGTAATTTTCATTTTCCTTTTACTTAAAATGTCATGCAAGGAGGCAGAATTTATTTCGATCTTGAATTCTTCGATAAGTGCATTTTTTAGTTTCTTATACGTTAATAATCCTTTTTCGAATTTTACAAATAACAGAGCATTTCCGCTCAAAGACCTTTTACAGAAAATTATTTTTTGTAGTTCATTAACCTTTTGAAAGGGGCTGTGACAGCACCTGTCACGCTTCACCATAGGATTTCGTAAGAGCCCCTCTCAAAAGGTTAAGATTAAACATTTCAGATAACTCTTCAAATTCATTAAAGAATTCAATTATGTTCTCATGCGGCTCGCCGCTAAATTTTGACATAGAATTTTCAAAATCATTGAAAGAAATTGCACCAATTGATCCATTATTCACATTATTACTATAATTTATACTTTTTTTACCCTTATTATAATCATCAATAACATTGTCACTATTATTATAACACTTATTCTTGCTGATATGGCATTGCACAGAGGAGTCAATTTTTTCAATATCATTATCGCCACTACTTTCGGATTCACTGTTCGATTCGTTTTCCGAATCTTCCTCATCCGAATTATTTTCAGAATTTTCCCGTTTTAACAATTCTATATCGCACAGATTCAGCAACAATCTATCTCTTAACTCATCTTTACTCCCATCAAAAGGGACATTTAATACATTACTAATAGTAATCAATTCATTTAAAGAAAAATTTTCGTCGATGAATTTTTGTTTCTTTATATAATTTTCATCATCTACGACAAAGTTAAAGCCGGAAAATTTTTTTATTCTGCATCGGTTTTTACGATCTCCTTCGTCATTAAAGAGAAACCGATGCAGAATTTTAATTTTACTATACTTTTCTTTTCCCAGTGCATTGCCAATTTTGGGAATATCCCCTAGAGAAACCATTTTATAGGAAGATAAAGTGTACGTACCTTTGTAGAGTCGAAACAGCTGTTGTTTTAAATTTTATTTAAAATTCCCATTTAGTCGACTTGCTGTTTTAATCCTCGAGCTTGTTCAGACCTTTATCCAGACGATCCGTAGCTATTCCGTAGCATCCACAGAACACACTTTTATTTTATCATCCACTATAAATTGCAGAATAGAAAAAGCACTCCGTACAGAAGCTTCAGTGTGATTCAACACCGTAGACACACAGTTCAATCACAGTCTTAAAATCAACTAAAAGTTCAGTCTATAAAAGTTTATATAAAGTTTGTTTTTTTTTAAAGTTCGTGTTTCTCGAAAATTCACGTTAAAATCAAAATTCACTTTAGAATTAAAATTCGCGTTCTATCCAAACTTTAAATCAAAATTAAAATTCGCGTTCTATCATTTATGAAGTAGATTTTATTCTTTATCCAGTAGATTTTATTCTTGATCCCACTTCTGACTTGTGGGATGGCACACTTTTGTAGGCGTTAAACAGAAAACTAATACTTATTTACTAATTATAAATTTAATAAAAGATTAAATTGTAATTTACATATATACAGGAATGCTAATAAGCATTATCGAATGTTCATTGCATAATTCAATTAAAACAACTTGCGGTACAGACATGTCACTTATAAGTTCGCTTTTCAGTTACGTCGAAACACAAAGTTCGTAAAGAGTACCAAGCTCCGGCACTCGTAAACATCGTCTAAAAAAGTATTCGTCAAAATGTGCCTTCTCAACCGGCCGTCAACTCCACTCTGAACTTTCTCTCTTCCGATGCTGTTAGCAGGCGCGCGTTCCGGAAAGACGTCATTCACGTCATGAGCACGCATTTCCTCTCAAGTGCTGGTGCTCCGTCACATGATCAGCTGGCCACGGGAAACAGAAACTAAACTGCCTTGGATTTCAGGAACGGCAAAGAGAAATCAAATAGCTTTAGGTTCCGATGTTGCGGGAAAACCAGGTCATGGGGAAAAGGATACTTCATATATATATATATATATATGTATATATATATATATATATATAATAAATCATTAAAAAAGGATAAAGAAGCATTATAATTTAAGTATTAATTAATTATTGTTACATTGTATTATTATAATTACATTTTCAAGGCATAGTTTCAATTTTTATTCCTTAAATATATAAATATTTATTTCCATACGAAAATTAAGGTACATGACGTATGTGCGCAGTGGCTAGAACGTCTAGCCACCACCTACAAAAAAATCCCCACATGCTGAATTTTTTCTTCATCAAATATGACTTGTAGGGGATGTTTACTTTATGATATATATATATATATATATTTAAAAGGAAATTCAATCATTTTTACTTAGTGCCCCTGAAAGGGTTAATCTAGATGTGAACCTATTTACCTAGATTAAAATCCATAAAATAGCTCTTTCATCCGAGTGTAAAATTATTTTGTCCTCTGCTAGTTTTATCTCATCAAATATACATTTACATTTTTTAAAAGTTTGTTATCATACATAATACATTATTTTTGCAACAATGTTTATTCCACGTATGTAGATAAAAACGTATGGTTAAAATTAAACTGAAAGTAATTAATGAGAGAGATAACTGTTGTTTTGTTAATCAGATCTAAATGAAATTTAGTTTTTTTTTTATCATTATAATAGGTTTGACAGTTACAAAATAATAATAATAATAATAATAATAATAATAATAAAATAAAAATTTCATCGACATCTGCACATAATACCGTTGCACATTTGTTGCAATGCATGCGCTTTGCAGCCTGAAGTAAATAAAAAACACATTTTGTTGTAAAGACAAATAAAGCTGGTTCTTTCTAAATCATCGGCATAGTCACTCTGTACGAATGATTTTTTTTCTAACTACAGAAATTGAATTTATAGCAAAATTAATATGCGACGTTATTAGTTACAGCTGCTATAGTTCACAAAGCGCTACTTTTGGCGGAACGCAAAAATTATTTTTTTCTACCTAATCCTTGACTCCATGTATCGGGGTCACCAACATTTACGACTTCATTAACCCCTAAATTAATAATACGTCTTACACACCTGTAAATTAAAAATATAAACTTTTACGGACCACTAACTGTTTTATTGTGGAACTACTTGTTGAAATAATAATTAAAGAAAACCCATTTTAAAAATATCAAAAATATTCATTTTCAATATAAAAAAAATATCACTATCGTTAATATAATATCAAAATAATGGGTTGTTCGATAAATAATGTCGTTTTTTAAAATCTTCGCTTCTAAAACCAAAGGTTTCTTCGAACGTGGAATTTTTCAACTTACCGAAAGATGGCAAAAGATCATCCAACAAAATGGTCAATATATCATTGATTAATGTTTGTTGTTAATATAAATAAATTCACTTTGAAAAACATGAAAAAAAAAAAAAACGACATTATTTATCGAACAACCCAATATTATAATACATTATAATACAACACACAATTATATTATAATCAATAACAATATTGTGATCCTCATTAATGTCAAAAATTCACATAAAATATTACGAATTCTTACTTTTTACAAGAAATACTTTTACACAAAAACTTTGCCGAATATTATGTGGGACAATTTATTGTGTTTCAGCCAGTATCGGATATTCGTTTTCAGTAGAACCAAAAAATAAGATCTCGATATTGAACAAAAATTTGCTTTAATATTGTTTTCAAATAACACATGTTCTAGGCTTCTTTTTTTTTATCCATATTTTGAGTAACTATAGAAATGATTAATAATTTGATTATCTCTATTTATAATTATGAATCTATGAAATATAATGCTAGGAAAAAATGGTTTAGAGTTTTAAGAATAATTTTCTTAAAAGAAAAACGTTCGAGTATCAGTAATGAATAATATTCCTCAACTGAAATTGACACGGACTGTTTATTTCTTAATAACATATAAAAATGAGAAAAGATTAAATAACAAAATTCTTTGAAAACAAACCATTTTTTTTATAGTACTAGTTGCCTACGGACTACTGACTATCGACTTCTAATCTATAAAACACACATCTAAAAACACATTCTTATCCGTACAATAGAGCCAAAGCTGTAGACCACCGCAATTTGTAATGAAAAAAATCAGGGAAAAGACCATAAATCCACAGAAAATAGCATGGGATGGACACGAAAAAACTCATACACACAAATATGTGAAAAGAAAAAAAATTAAGAACAGAAAAAATAGACAAGAAAATGAGATATAAATAGACAAGGACACAGACAAAAGTAAACAAGAAAGTGTAACCGAAGGCGGGTAAGGATGAGCAAATAACGGCCCTTAGGCTATCGTCGAGGGTTATTTACGTCTCTCCTAATATAAGACTATATTAGGTAGTTCAATTTCTTTACATAAACTGTAATAGGTTCCTTATTGATAAAAATAGAACTTTAATTTCGAGAAACATTATTCAAAACTTACCTAAATTTTAATGGAAATGACAACTCTCTACCAAAATCCTAATGAAGAAATTTCTGACTTCAACGAAGTTTTCTAACAGGATTTCACAAAGTAAACAACATAATGAATTTTTCTTTCATTAAAGAATATTTAAAATGTATTTTTATTAACTAAACCCTAAATAAAAAAAGAAAAGAAAAGAAAAAATATTTGAAGAAGAACAGCAAAAGTATTAATTTGGAAAATAATAATATTAAATATAAAAAGTATTTATTTGGCAGATAAAAAAAAAGAAAAGAAAAGAAAGAAAGAAAAGAAAAGAAAAAGAAATATGTAATGCTATATTACAATCTAGGTAATAAATACATTTTACGCTTGAAATATTCCATCTATTAACTTAATGAGATTTTGGACTAATGGGGTATAGCATTACATAATAGTGATTCTGTTTAAGTAATTAATCTTCTATTTGCTTTAGATACTTTTTAATTAAAAGTTTACTTTTAATTAAAGTTTTACTTTTATATTACTTTTAATTAAAGTTTTATTAAAAAATATTGCAATGATTGCTTTATAAAGATTAAAATACACAATGAAAAATTAAATATCTTTGTGAACTAGCATTAGTTAACAAATACAAAAAATGATTAAGTAATTTGAATGGTTTAAAAAAATATTTTTTTAAGAGAAATTTAAGGCTATGGATTTTTTTAATCATTTTTTTTTATTTTTTTATTTTTAAACTAAGCACCCTTATTTTGGTAATGAAATATAGCTCAGATTTAGAAACAGTTAAAAATATAATACTTTAAAATGTTGTAACAAAAAAAGGACACATTGAAATATTATCCCGAAAAAAATTTTAAGTTACAAAAAAAGAAAAAAAAATGTGCGTATGTTCTTTTAAGGGTTATTATATGCGTATGTTCTTTAATCTTATATGCGTATGTTCTTTAAAAATTAAAGTTTTTAATCAAAAGTTATGTACTTTCTCTGTAGTTTTGAAATGTCATACACAATGTAGAGAATAATGATAAAATCAGCTTAAAACTATATTTGCAATCTGTATAATAGAAATTTTTCTATAAATAAAAAATGAGATACAATTACTAAATGTAACTAATTATATCTGCTACGTTGTACACAGTAAAAAAAAAAAAAATCTGCTTAGAAACTTTAGAACACTTTTCAAAAATTTCGCGAAATCCCGTGTTGGATGCACATAACCAACCCACATACGAAAATTCCTAATCGAAGCTTTCGTAGGTTTTTTAGAACAAATTAATGACGAAGAAGGGGGTCTCTCGATTCTGATCTCTTGTAACTCCCACCAAAATAGAAAATTGCTAATAAACCGAAATGGGATTTTTGTAATATCCTCGAAAAGATGCACTGTTGCTTGTATTACTTTTGATAGAGTATACTCGAAAATCCTGACTTTACTAAATTTCCCCCTCAAAATGTATTTTTACCCTTTACCCCTGAAAATTAAAAATTACAAAATTACTGAATGGTCAAACGAAGACACACGAGGAAATACTTTTATTTTCTTACCATTTTATAATAATAATAATCTCTCTCTCTATATATATAAATGGCTAAGGCATTTTTTTGTCTGTTTGCCTGTGCGTTGACGCAAGTTGCCAACAGCTTTTCATACTTTAGTAATCTTAAAAAATCTAATTGTCCGATCGATAAATTAATTAAACCGACGGATTCAGAAAAAATGGCCCTTTCATTTGGTACCTTATTTGTAACGCATATTTACAAAAGAGTTAATTTATTTATTGGTATTCATTTATGTATTGAAGGAAATAAGACACAAATCTCATATAAATATGCATTAAAAAATTATAAATATAGAAGCATACATATATATATATTCCAATAATTCTCAGTGAATAAATGGTATAAAATATTGGAGAGTTTTAGTTAAAAAACAAGGCAATAAATTAAAAGTCTGTTTGAACTTTATTGGGATAAAATATCTTCCTCGGCAATCCCTATTAAGAATCGATTGAGCAAGATAGTGTTGCTTAATAGGTTTCGAAAAATAAAAAAATTGGAAAAAAGATGAATGTATATTATTTCTTCATTAAACATTCTCTGAAATAATACTTTTTATCCTATAAACGTTGTAGTAAAAATAGAATATTCATTTGGTAAAACCGAAAAAAGTAATACAAGTACAAAATGTGGGTAATTACAAAGTTTTACACATGAAAGAATCTTTATATCGGATTAATGAGATTCTGGATTAATGAAGTAAAACATTAGGTAATGTTTATTCAGCTCAAGTAATTAATTTTCTATTTGTGTTAGACATTTTATTTAAAGGTGTTTTTTCTTTGTCTTTTTTTTTTTATTCCCCAGGGAACAATGAGAATTTTTTATGTAAATAAAATCATTATTATTTAAACATCAATATTAAGGATAAGATATTTTTTCATAGTTTGTAAAAAAAAAAAAAAAAAAAAAAAAAAAAAAAAAAAAAAAAACATTTTTCATTTTATCAGTTTGTATTTTATGTTACTTTGTTAGTGAGGAAGGGGGAGGGGGTACTGACAGATATATTAAATTCTTTGATTTTAAATTTCATGTCGCAGTGTGCGGAGCCGAATTTTTTACCATTTTCCTTGCAAAACGAGACATTTATTTTTTGCAGTGAACATATGAAGTGTACTTTTATTAGTAATATAATGTTCCAAATACTTTACACGGTTATCAGCAAAATTGCATTTTTCCCGGTTAGCGTGTAACTAAAATTCTCTTTATTTTCTGAAAATTGCACTCAAATTATCTAAATGCTCATTGAAAATTTCAGACAAGTTGATAATATCATGTAAATAGGAAAGGACTAACATGTTATTTAAGGAATTTCTAAAATTATCAATCATACATTGAAAGGTCGATGGATCGTTCTTCAAGCCAAGATCATTTTCCAGTATCGGAAAGTTCCAAAGGGACAAATAAACGCAGTTTTGTCACGGTCTGCAGAATTTACTTCAATTCCGTGGTGCCCATTCCTTAAATCAATAGATGATACAAAGGAGGTAAATTTAGCTTTGTGAAGAAGGTTATCAATTCTAGGCAAAGTATATTTAACAGTGTTTGTAACAGAGTTTAATTTTCTATAATCTGCGGAAAATCGTACTTGACCATTAGGCTTAGGTACTAATACCACCGGTGAAGCATAATGAGATTCACATTCTTCGATAGTTCGTAAGCCAGCAACTCGTCTAGCTCTTTCTTGAACATCTCTTTCTTTATTGGGGACATAAGGTACGGCGGTACTGCGATAGGAGGGCTACTTCCACTACCAATTTAATGTTAAATATTATGAGTCGGATCTGTACCTGGTTTAAAGATATCTTCATACTCATTCAATAAATTATTCAGTTCTGACCTCTGTTCCTCGGAAAGATGTGCTTCTTCATTTTCTTTCAGCATAAGCAGAATATATTGGATTTTCAGGCAGCCTGAAATCAGCGCCGGCTCAAGCAAATTCGCCGCCCTAGGCGAGAATTTTAGATGGCGCCCCTTTTTCATTTTCTTAAAAATGATATATGTTATTCAGATTCACTATGGAATGTTCCCTATTTTAAATAGCATTAGCAGGTCCTGTTATAAATGGTTTGTGTACCCCCCCCCCCCAAAAAAAAAAGCTAGTGTGTTTTAAGAAAGACACTTTTATAAAGCACATTTAAATAACTTACTTTTTCAAAAATCATAAAGATAATGACATTTATTGTTAATTCACTAAACAATATTTTATATAAATATGAAATGATTAACCTTCAAATTTACAGGGTTGCTCTAAAATATTCAGATACATTAAGGGCTGCATTTTGTTTGTTTTAAGCATTTTCAACACTATCTAACAATGTTTAGGGGTGATTATGAATTCAATTAGTTTTTCTCTCTGCCTTTATGCCCTTCCGCTGTGTCATAACATAAACAAAAAACATTGAAATTTATATGGTATAACAAGTACGTACAGCTGGAAAGTGTTAATGATCAATGCATACCGCACAATTTTTCGTTCTTGTTTAAAGATGTCACAGGTTATTTAATTTAGTTTTATATTAATTCATTTTGGTTACTGAGGATTTCTGTTATCACATGTTATTCTAAATATATACTATTTTGTTACTATATTTTATATATATATATATCGTAAAATTCCGTTGAAGCCTCCCTTTCAATCTGCAAAGAAATCAGAATATGTTTGAGGAAGGAGCAAATAAACGGTAAAAACATGCAAAAATATAGAAATTGACATGTACTTTCCGGCAAAAAAAAAAAAAACTGTCGCTTTATCGGGCAGAATCTACCGCTAATCGCAAGGGGTGTTTATTCGGTATTTTAAGAACAAAAGAAATTCATGTGAAAAGTCGGGAGATCAAGTGAGCCGGAGAGTGAAAAGCCGTCTAATCAAAAGACGCTATTGCGGTATTTAACGATATGTATAATTTTATTTAAGAGCTTAATTTTTTCAACTTGAAAAAAAGATCTAAAAGAAACTACCAAAAAATTTAATATTTAAATATAAGTTAAATTAACATTTAAATATCAAATATTATTAACATATTAGCTAAATTAATATTTACATATTAGTAATTAAATATAATCTGGTCATTAAAGACAATTGTATCTCAAAAGCATCATATAAATACAAAACTTACAGAATTTTTTCGTAAGCGACAGAAATTGAGATTAAAATAATAATAATGAAAAAGAAAACGTTTTATAAGATTTTTAGTGCAATATACTTTTTATTCGATAAATTGAATGTTCTTCCTGCTGCACATTCATATAGTAAAATTTAGGTTAGAAAATGAAAAGAGGATGGAGCACTCATTTGACTAATTTTTATTAAAAATTAAAAGAAATTTTGATGGAATAATTTATCAGATGCATACTTAATCACAATGTATAATAACAGTATAGTTTTAACTACAGTATAACAGAATAGTATAACCATAGTATAAATATGAATAGTATAATACAGTATAATAATAATAACGCATAATACAAGCAAAAATTAATTAAAATAAATCTTACCGAAAATTAAGATTATCTTCTTTAATAAGAAATGAAGAGTTTTCGGCAGGAGGCCATAGAAAAATAGTGCAGACCAAAAAAAAAAAAAAAAAAAAAAAAGTTTGAAAATAATTAAAATGACTGTAGTTTCCAGAGAGTCTAGAACAATGAAGTACAGTCGCCAGAAGTATTATTCGAGCAACTCCACCCCGTCAGAATTTTTCACGATTCGATTCAGTTGTCGGTTTGAATAATAAATATTTAGAATTTAAATATATTATTTAAATATTTTATTTTAATAATAAAATATTTATTATTTAAATATTTTATTTTTAATAATAAAATATTTATTATTTGTTTATCGAATCGTTAAAAATATATTATTTGTTTATCGAATCGTTAAAAAAATATATTCAATATTGGTACAGCATTCATTTAAAAAATGTCCTTATTCAATATTGTAAATTTCAGACAGAATGAGTACGGCTATTTATAAAGAATGAATCCAAGTCAATCAACCAATCAACCAACCTTGAAAAAAAAAAAAAAAAAAAAAAAAAAAAAAATTTTTTTTTTTTTTTTTTTTTTTTTTTTTTTTTTTTTTTAAGGTTGGTTGATTGGTTGATTTAAAATCTTATTCGATATTTCTATCTCAAAGGCATTAGCTATCTCAGATTCAAAGGCATCGTTTTAATATTAAAATAATACTATTATCCAATTCAAAGTCTCAATTTATAAACATCCAATATTGGCACTCTATCTATCGCAAAAAAATGGGCCGAACGAAGCGTCAAAGACAGAAATCTGCCATGAGACGCTTCGTTCGGCCCATTTTTTTGCCCCCCTCCAGATTTAAGGCATCAGTTTGTACCATCTAGATCGATCCCCCACAAAGACTTTGATTTTGGACGGAGGGGTGTCTGTCCAAGAAATAGTCTCAAATCTATCTTCGTGGAGGCGAGGGTCGTCATCGTGGTCCCCATCGAAGAACAGCATGGTTCTCTCTATGAAATCTTTTAAGAATTCATTTATGAATGTGTCAGAGTCCCTCACGATCCGAATTCGGATGGCTTTATGGATGCATGAGGTGGGTACTATGGGGTCTAGAATCTGAATTTTAGAGGATGTCAGCATGGCCTCGAATCCCAACGACGACAGGGCATCTCCAAAATGTATCTCGTCGACTGGATACACCCAGGTATTGGCTAGAGAGATAGGTAGCCTGACCCTCCTGTAAACGAGATCACTCACCTTCAACCTGGTCGTTTTTTTCACATAAGCATTCGATCGACCCATCAGCTTGGCCACATCAGAGGCCCTGACGAACAAAAGTCCATCCGCAGAGACTACGAATAGGATTTTAGCGTCAAGCTGTGGATGTTCAATAGTGAATAGCATGACTTATGGCAATAGCAATAAAAGTCAAAATGATGCAGGCTCTTAGAGGCAGCTCGTATATATACCCGAGTCGTGACCTCGTTTTATCAGGCTTTACTAAGAAAACAGGATGTATCAGCTGTTTTTTGAGGATGCGATAAAATCTGTCCTTCTAGAACGATAAAATTATTTATATAATTAGTTTAAACGGGATCTTGCATAAGCTACCGATAGCATGAGGATGTGCGTCACAGGACGTGCGTCACAGGATGTAGATAAGATATTTACTTGGAATTTAGATAGAACTAAAGATTACTGCTAGTATATATACAGGCTGCTGGACGAGACATTTCATTCTGAGCTACTGCTTACCAAAATGATCTTCCAAATTCTATCTGATGAACTGAATGTTAAATTGACATGCTTTTTGTCATTTGACAACCAAATTTTTATCAAAGGCCGAGACGTGGCCTATTACATGGGGCATGAAAACTCCAGTAGAGTGGTGAACTTGTGCCATATAACGGTAACAGACATTGCTCCTGAGGGCTTGAAACTACCCCCGTCTCTAGCCAAGACATGCGTCTTTGGACTAGAGGATGCAAAAATATTGATGGATATGCATCCAGGAGAGTTTGATTCCCTATTTCAGGGGCCGATTGAAATTCTTACGCCCATCGAATGCAGCTTAAACCTGAGGCGGCCTGTCCAGGTTAAGCTCGCAGCCATAACCTCATCCAATGCCACAATGGAGAGTTTCTTGGCCGACTTAAAGAATGTCATGGAGGAGTACCTGGCAACGGTACCCATGGACACCTATGTATTCGGCGAACGATATGGGGACTTGGAGCTAGGCTATTTCCCCCGAAAAATAAAAGTTTTGGTGGGAAACAAGCCCTACTTCTATAAATCCTCGTCTTAAGATCAGGACGAGGTGCAAAAAAATGGGTCGAGCGAAGCCTCTCATGACATAAGTCATTGAGGCTTCGCTCGGCCCATTTTTTTGCGATAGATAGAGTGCCAACATTGGATGCGTACCGATTTGAACTTGTAATTTTCAAGGGATATGGCTTAGCTATAAGATAATTTTATATCTTGATAAAATATGCAGACTCTATAGCTAAATTTAAGGTATCTGAGTTTAAAAATTTAATTTTTTCATTTAAAATTCACATTTTTTTCTTGTAAAATTTAAAATTTTTAAAGACTAAGTGTGGCGGTCATTATACTCTGATCTCTAAATTTTCAAGGGATATGGCTTAGCTATAAGATAAATATGAAACTTGGTAAAATATACAGACTCGATAGCTAAATTTAAGGGATCTGAATTTAAAAATTTAATTTTTTCGTTTAAAATTTGCATGTAAAATTTAAAATTTTTAAAGACTAAGTGTAGCCAAGCCAACATTGAATGCGTACCGATTGTAATTTTCAAGGGATATGGCTTAGCTATAAGATAAATATTAATCTTGATAAAATATCGATAGCTAAATTTAAGAGATCTGAATTTAAAATTTTAATTTTTTCGTTTAAAATTTGTATGTAAAATTTAAAATTTTTAAAAACTAAGTGTAGCCAAGCCAGTCATTATAATCTAATCTCTATAAAAAGATTTTCGAGAGACAGGATATTATGCAAGCCTTTCCTCAGGATGCTTGATAAGCGGCACCCGGTTAAAATTACAATCAGATCTCTATAAAAAGAGTTTTCGAGAAGTGTTGACAGGATATTATGTAAGCCTTTCCTCAGGAAGCCCGGTTATAATCAGATCTCTATAAAAAGATTTTTCCAGAAGTGTTGACAGGATATTATGTAAGCCTTTCCTCCCGGTTATAATCAGATTGCTCAAGAGACAGGATATTATGCAAGCCTTTCCTCTTGATAAGCGGTTCGTAGAAATTTACAATCAGATCCTATTGATAAGACCGGGTATATATACGAGTGTCCAGCGAGAGCTCTTCAATTGCTAGTCGATCTCTCTACTAGCTGCTTAGATTCATTAGCTCAGTCATGTTTTTCCATGTAAAAAATTATGCCTATGGCGTTGCCTTTAAATGCTTAATGGCCTCTGATGGCACCCTGTTTGTCCGGGCTGAGGACCTGGCTATCTACTCGAGGCATCCTCTAGATCTCCATTTTGCCGAGAGATATGCAGGCCTCACCGTCCGAGATGTAATGGACCCTAAAATCGATTTACCCAAATGGCTCGCTAAGACGAGAATCTTCTCCATTAGCGAAGCCAAACATCATTTGGGAGGGTTCATGGGCAGACAGGAGTTTGATAAGATGTTCGATGGTTCGGCCATGGTGAAATACCAGGCTAACATGAAGCTCAGCTTCGAGAAAGCCATAGGTGTTAGATTTGTAGAAAGGTCCCATACCAAGTTCGAAGACTTCCTTGCCACATACCAACTACAGGTGAGGAAATTTTTTAAACTTGAATATGAGGATTATGAATTATACAAATCCCAAATGACCGGACCGTTGAAGATGACCATCAGGAGGTCATCTAATGAGCAACCCATAGAGAGCTTGTGTTAATCTTTAAAATGAGAGTAAAAAAATGGGTCGAACGAGGTGTCTCATGGCAGAATTTCTGTCTTTGACACCTCGTTCGACCCATTTTTTTGCGATAGATATAGTGCCAACATTGGACGGGTTTAATTTAAGACTTTGAGGGGTTTAATTTAAGTATTTATTAAAAAAATCTATTAAGCTAGTATTGAAGAGGTTATCAGCATAAAAAAATAATTAAGACGTTTAAGTTGAGACTTTACAATTACATGTATGAAAATATTATTAAGACTGAAAAATATATGGATGGGATTGAATTAAGTATTTTTTTTTCAAATTTAAAAAAAAATTGAAAATTTTGCAAATTTGACCAACTTTAGAAACGTGATCTTAAAATAAAAATATTTTTGAAAACTAATCGTGGAATCGTGATTCTTATTACATATACATAGTAAAATAAGCAATTTAATTCAGTCGTTTTTTTCAAATTTAAAAAAAAATTGAAAATTTTGCAAATTTGACCAACTTTAGAAACGTGATCTTAAAATAAAAATATTTTTGAAAACTAATCGTGGAATCGTGATTCTTATTACATATACATAGTAAAATAAGCAATTTAATTACTTTTCAGTCGTTTTTTTTTCAAATTTAAAAAAAATTGAAAATTTGACCAACTTTAGAAACGTGATCTTAAAATAAAAATATTTTTGAAAACTAATCGTGGAATCGTGATTCTTATTACATATACATAGTAAAATAAACAATTTAATTACTTTCAGTCGTTTTTTTTTTCAAATTAAAAAAAAAAATGAAAATTTTGGCCAACTTTAGAAACGTAATCTTAAAATAAAAATATTTTTGAAAACTAATCGTGGAATCGTGATTCTTATTACATATACATAGTAAAATAAGCAATTTAATTCAGTTGTTTTTTTTTTTTTTTTTTTTTTTTCAAATTTAAAAAAAATTGAAAATTTTGACAGAGGTGGTGGCACATCAGCAAATTTAGATAAACTGTTACTTTAGCATGATATATATAGGCTAGCTAGAGTCAATCAATCAATCAACCAACCTTCAAAAAAAAAAAAAAAAAAAAAAAAAAAATTTTTTTTTTTTTTTTTTTTTTTTTTAAGGTTGGTTGATTGACTCAAACATTTTTTTTCACAGTTGGTAGTTTAACATAATTAAACTCTCTCTCTACGAGCCAGCTTGACGGTCAACTCATACGCTCTGTCTTTTTCGTCAACTACATAGTCTTTTTCTATTTCCTCAAACTTTCTCTTAACCGTAGCAGTCAATTCTTGAAGCATGTCGCCCGATTTGACAGACCATATACCTTCAGCTCTCACACGCATGGAAAAGTTGCTAGGTTTCTCTTCTTCAGTATCCCCATACCTGGATTCTACCGACGGGGGTGCGTAGATATTCGTATGTTGTTCGCAGACTGCGCTCGAGTATTCGTAATACCCTTTAAGCCAATCTTGTAAATTCATCTCGCCTTCGTTTCGAACTGTGATTTCAAAGGCCATCTTTCTGCTGAACGGTATAATGCTGGGATACGTAGAGGTTACCCGGCCATCGGTCCACAGTTTCTGGATACGGCAGATCTCCTCGATAGGCATTCGGTGCGTCTTCACAAGTACGTGCAGCATATCATTGAAATCAAACACGCGCCTGGAACTCATGTTCAAGCGTTGTGCATTGGGATATAGATTAGCCAGATCCTTGTTGGAATATCGATGTGCAAAGTTGTAAGGTGACGCGTAGCCTAGATATTTGCCAACATCGACGGCTATGAAATAAACATCTCTACCAACAGTAGCGGCGATGAGTGCAGGCTTGGTATCAAAACAAATTTTCAGATACATGATTGCGCTATGATCTTTCAATAAACAGAGACAATGGAAGAATGATGGTAGCTTGAGTACGGAACCACTATTTATATAAAATATCCATGAGTGGGCGTGGCATGTAAAAAAAAAAAAAAAAAAAAAAAAAAAAAAAAATATTTTTTTTTTTTTTTTTTTTTTTTTCAAGTTAGTTGTTTATTTAGTTATCATCTTTGATCTAGAAAACTTCTTTATAAGCTTATCCGCCTCGTTTTCAATCTCTGTACGAATCGAGTCCAAGTCATAGCTGCAGTCCTTTTCATAGACTGAAATTATATCTTTTAGCGAATCGCTCACCATTTCTTCTTTGATTTTTTCAAAGTCTTCGCCGATTTTGGAGTACGCAGATAGGTATCTATTATAATTTACATAATTTTTGATCTTGTACTTGTTCAGAGCTTGTTCGTTGAACTGCTTACGCTTAACCTTAAAAATGTTCCTAGAGCGTGGAGATTCTTCAGCGTCGGCCTTCATGACGAATCCTTCTAGCGGACACTCTGCATAAGCGCTGGGATATGTTTCAACTTTTTCGTACAGATCCCCTATCGTTTGGTAATCTAAATCTAAGATGGGTACGTGGGGTAGCTTCACTCGCTGGAAAATGTTCACGGCGTCGCTATACTTCATAAACGTATCTGAATCCAGTTGGTAGATGTCGAAGGCCCGAAAAAAGACAGTATTGCTACCGAATACGGCTTCGGATTCAAAGTCACGATAGGTTATTCTCTTCATGTGGCTTCCGAATACTTCTCCATAAATGATAAAATTGTCATGTAAAATGTCTTTGATAAGCCGTACCTTTTCCGACAGCGGTTCCAAGATTGCGTTCAAGTTAAAAAGGCGTGTCTTTTCATCTAGCACAACGTTTCTAGATTGTATCCTGAACGTATTATTCACGTAGCCAATACCGATATTAGAGCCATCCAATTTTTCGGTAGCTATTAAAGGTATGCCCGAATAAATTTGGCTTGTAATCTCGTGGTACTTGATAAGAGCCATCGTAAATAGATTAGAAACAGAACGGTCAGACTAGAAAATATCTAAGCTATTTCAATGAGTATGAAGACCAGAATGAATGTAGCTTGAGTACGGAGCCGCTATTTATACTAAATATAAATCAACTAATCAACCAACCATCTGAAAAAAAAAAAAAAAAAAAAAAAAAAAAAAAAATTTTTTTTTTTTTTTTTTTTTTTTTTCAGATGGTTGGTTGATTAGTTGATTTATATTTAGTATAAATAGCGGCTCCGTACTCAAGCTACATTTATTCTGTTGGTTGGTTTCTAAAGTTATTTTTCTAAAGATATTTCTAAGTTGGCCGCTACAGTTCTAAGTTGGCCGTTAAAGCTATATTTCTAAGTTGGCTACTAAAGCTATATTTCTTTAGCCAATCATTGTAGATGGCGCTGCAGTCTATATATATAGTATATATATAGTATATCTATTAGGGTGGGTGGGAGTGGAATTTATTTTTTCTACTGTACGGTCATGCTCCTGACCCACTTCTTTTAAAATAGGATGAAATAGCATAATTTATACAGTATTGGCTTTGAAAACAAGACTTTTGTCTGACAAATTACTGCAGGTTTTCATGAAATCAGGATAGATCATAGGCTTTTATAGAAAAATCTCCATCAATCTTGCTGAAAACCTATTACGAGTGACCCGTTGCTGGCGAGACACAATGAGCGTGTAGTCATGTTAGCCATAGTATATATAGACAAGCTTCAAGGGTGGGCGTGGCACCTGAAAAAAAAAAAAAAAAAAAAAAAAAAAAAAAAAATATTTTTTTTTTTTTTTTTTTTTTTTCAAGGTTGGTTGGTTGGTTGATTACATTCTCTATATATAGTATCGCTGACGTGCCACTTCATCAGTCTATCTCAATCTTTGCCAGCAACGGCTGTCCCTCGCCGATAGCAACCCTCTCTAAGCGATAATCTAAAAGGTCATCCGGTCGAGCCTTATCAGATATCATGCATCCGCTCGCCAGAGTATAAATACCGGCCTCTCGCCCCAGCTCATTCATTCTGACCCTCTGCTTTTTGAAATGGCCACTCTATCATTTGACTCTCTGACGGACGAACGAGTTGATTGCGACTGTGTCATAATACCGCAATGGAACGTATTGAACACCCCTCGCATATCTTGTGAATTGATATGTAATTACGACCGTTCTATGAAAATGCCAGCTCCAGCCATTATTCCCAAACCTAAGCCAGCTCCCACACCTAAACCGGCTCTCATTCAAAAACCAGCACCAGCACCTAAGCCTGATCCAGTTCCCACACCTAAGCCTGATCCAGTTCCCACACCTAAGCCTGATCCAGTTCTCACACCTAAGCCTGATCCAGTTCCCACACCTGATCCAGTTCAAATTTCAATACCCATGTCAGAGATGATGTATTTTAAAGTACCAACGCTATTAAGCCCGCTACCAAAATCTCCAATTTCAGAAGACCCGTCCAAAGTAACAGTTTATCGCCCTTGGAAGCCTCCACCGAAGATAGATTTCGTGGTACGGCCTAAACTAAAAACTGCTGGCTTTGAAGATCCTAGAATTCGAAGACAGCAGGGCATAGTCGTTCTCAAGTCAATCGTCGATCTGAGAGATGGCAAATGTTACAGCCACATACAAACAGAGGTGAGGAAAAATTACTGTTGGGTTTAAGCCCAAACGATTTATAAAAAAATCGGGTCGAACGAAGTGTCTCATGGCAGATTACTGTCTTTGACACTTCGTTCGACCCGTTTTTTTTGTAACAATTATATTGCCAATATTGGATGCGTTTAAGATTTTGACTTAAGAATTTGAATGGATATTTAAGAATTTGAATGGATATTTTTATAACTGAAGTCTTGGAGATATATATTTTTATATAAACGCTAACTTAAAACAGTTTGGCAAAAAAATATTATTTTCAAATCAAAAACTATAAAATTGAAATAATAAACTTTGAAAATTGCAAAGTCCAAAAAAAAATAGTATCTTGAAAAAAATATAGAAATCGGCCAAAGACACTTTAACATGATATATATAGGTTAGCTAGAGTCAATCAACCAATCAACCAACCTTGAAAAAAAAAAAAAAAAAAAAAAAAAAAAAAAAAAATTTTTTTTTTTTTTTTTTTTTTTTTTTTTCAAGGTTGGTTGATTGGTTGATTGACTCTAGCTAACCTATATATATCATGTTAAAGTGTATACACTATCATTGTCCAGCAATGCTTATCTGCGTCTATAAAAATCTTTACTGCATCCTGTTTCGTAGCAAATGAGTTATACAATATCCTGTTTCCGCGTTTAGCGACATCTATAAATAGCCTTATCTCATCCTGTTTTCGTAGAAACTGACTTATGCAATATCCTGTCTTCAGATTGACAATATCCTGTTTCCGCGTCCAGCGACAATAATTTTATAATAAGCCTTATCTTATCCTGTTTTCGTAGAAACTAACTTATGCAATATCCTGCATCCTGTCTTCAGATTGACTATATAAGCTCTGGCATTTGATCGAATAGCCATTCTCTCTTCGGAGCTTTAAACTACCAATATGTATAAAACTCAATGCTCTCTGAAGAAGCTTAAAGCGGTAAACTCGCTACGAAACCGTTTTGGGGTTATCGAGCTGTTTCCCAAAAACCTTTCGCCTACCGTTAAGAAATTGGAAGAGTATCCACACTTCCAAACCATGATCGGTGAAGGCAAAATTTGTGTATTCTGTCTATACATGACGACCGATTTGAAGATTGAATTCAAAAAACGTACTCTGACGGACAAGATAACGAATACAATCCCAGCCATAGGCAGAGAGGCCAAGACAAACTATCCGCTGAGACCTCAGGAGATTAAATGGAGCACTCTGATGAACCGATATAAAAGACCCCCCAGCGAAGCCAACAGAACCAACGCCGACGTGAGAATTGGTTTCAAGTGCCCCAACAATCAGTTTCTTGTAAAGTCCTATTTTACGTTTGGTCAGCGAACCGTCGGACAAGGATGCGCCCATATCATACAGACTTTGAACGTGCCATTCCTGTTCTTTGTGAGGCGTCCTGGCGAGACACGAGTAAAACCGGACAACAGATACTTTGCTGGCGACAAGCTCCATTATTACGACCGTTTCATATTGATTGCCGACTCCAGTTACAAGGTGCCTGCTGGGACCACATACATTCTGTTTACGACTCAAAAAAACTTTTTCAGTTTGGACATTGTGCCAGAGAATTTAGAGTTGGGCTTCGAAACCAAAAATCCTTTGGTGGAACGCATAACAAAAATAGATGGTATGTACGACATATCCGTACCAACGCCCATGATACAGCATATAGATGATGAAGACGACTCTCCCGTAGAAATGAGTACTGATAGAATAACATCTAAATATTTTGATAAGCCAACGTCTCCAATCTCAGAGCCATCCCAAGAGCCAGAGATCTATTTTCCTGAATCATCCCAAGAGTCGTCCCAAGAACCAGAGCCAGAGATCTATTTTCCTGTGGACAGAAGAACAATAGTCATAACAACAAACTTTGCAGCCCAATACAAGTCTCTGACTTTTAAAGACTGGAAAAACTTGAAAGATCGCCCCGACAATAACTTTGTACGCCCCTACGGACCAGATCTACCTGGACTTGACCTGAGAATTAAATCGGTAAAACGGAAGGCTGAAACGATTCCCAAGAGTGCCAAGAAACATAAGCCATCTTTCAAGGAGGCGGCCACAAATACAGAGCCAGAACCAGAGCCAGTGTTTAAATGCCCACTACCCGTTGCACCTGAGATATGTCCCATTGAAGATCCTGAATCCATTGAAAGTCCTGAGATATACCCCATTGAAAGTCCTGAGATATGTCCAGAGCCCGTTGAAGATCCTGAATCCATTGAAAGTCCTGAGATATGCCCCATTGAAAATCCTGAGATATGTCCAGAGCCCATTGAAAATCCTGAGATATGTCCCATTGAAAATCCTGAACCCATTGAAAATCCAGAATATTTTTATGGATGGCCTACTATTGAAAGCTCAGAGGTACAAACTGAACTGGATGAGCTTGATAATATTTTATGTACGCCTTTATCCATGCCAGCGGATACGCTAGACTCGTTGATGGATGATCTTATGACGCCATCAACTATACAGTATACGATGGAACCGCTGGAGACTCAGTCAGGCTTTGAACTGCCAGATTTTATGTAACTATAAAAATATGTAAAATTTAAAAAATTTGGGTCAAACGAGGCTTCCTCATGTTTAGATTTGTCATTATGACTTATCTTTACGATGGAAGCCTCGTTTGACCCATTTTTTTTAAATCAAAATGCTACCAATATTGGTATTGAAAAAAAATAACTTGTAAAATTTATTAGAACAATAAAAAAATTGGGTCAAACGGGTCATGTTTAGATTTGTCAGTATGACTTATCTTTACAATGGAAGCCTCGTTTGACCCACTTTTTTTAAATCAAAATGCTACCAATATTGGATTTGTAAAAAAATAACTTGTAAATTTTATCAGATTAATTAGAAAGTGACACATGACAATACTTTATCCATCTAAGTCACATTAAAATCAACCAACCAACCAACCTTAAAAAAAAAAAAAAAAAAAAAAAAAAAAAAAAAATTTTTTTTTTTTTTTTTTTTTTTTTTTTTTTCCAAGGTTGGTTGGTTGGTTGATATATATTTGTTTCCTCGTTCATCACTTTTCATTTATTAAGATTAACTTTTTCAATTTAATCCTAACATGTTTTTATCCAAAGGCTAAGTTTCAAAGCCTCATTTTAAATGAAACCTGTTAATTTTGATCATGTCTATCTTAAACGTGGATCGCTTGGCCATCCAAGAGGCCTTCATGAAAATTAAAACTATAACAAATCGTAGCAATTAGATGTTTGAAATCTGACTGAGTCCATAATCCTTTAAAATTTATCTAAGCCATAGTAGCCTTTCAATTTTGACCGTTTAAACGTGGATTAGCTATGCAAGAGGTCATGATAAAACTGAGTCACGCTGAGCGTTGCCTGTATCTGAAACAGGTGCCATGTTAAACGAAGACCTTTGACATGGCAATTGAAAACGGGGTATCGCTTAGCAGGCAAAATTTAAACGAGCTGAGCCATAAACGTAACCATTGAACACTGGGCCATGCTTAGCGGTAGCAGCCCATATTGTAAAAATAATATTTACGAGATACAATGGCAAAGCGACAAATGAAAAGCTTAAATGTAGCGGCCCAGTCTATGGCATCATTTTAAATGTTAATATTGAGCCATCCAAGAGACCTTAATAGAATCAGCTTACTGAACAGGTGAAAAACGTAGAGAGTCCATATTGTAAAAATTTAAAATTATAAAATTCAAAAGTGGATATATGTAGGAAGTGTGTTAAGTTTTAAAGTCACATGACCACTCTTAAAATAAAACCAACCAACCAACCTTGAAAAAAAAAAAAAAAAAAAAAAAAAAAAATTTTTTTTTTTTTTTTTTTTTTTTCAAGGTTGGTTGGTTGGTTTCATTTTAAGAGTGGTCATGTGACTAGTAAATATCATCGGATCAAAAAGTGATATAACCGAGATTAATTTCGGTGCTAAAAAGAAGAACCCAAATTGTCTTCCCAACTGGCTGAACCCAGATTAGGTATTTTTTAGCTTAAAATCTTAGCTGATCTGAGTTTGGTCGTTGGTAAAAAATATCAGCGGATTTTTCTAAGGCCCAAATGAAATTCTTTCAAACTAAATCTGGCAGACTAGAATTTAGTAAGAATCTGAGTTACACAACGAGAAGACCTTTTCTGTAGTACTTTGGTTTAGTAGAATTGAGCGTCTCATTTAAAGTCAGATCTGTCTCGGGACTACGTTTTGGTACGTTTTGGGCTCGTCCAAGCTTCAGATCTTCTGGTTTTCGTTAGTCCGCTTAGAGACTTTTGACCTTGAACCCAACGAAGAGGTTATTGACCCCAAGGAAGAGGTTATTGACCCCCACGAACTGAGTCGATACACTGAGTTGATACTCTTTGTCTTAAACTATCATTTTCGGCTTTCAAGTTGAACAATCTTTGTTTTAAACTATCATTTTCACCTTTCAAACTATCATTTTCCGCTTTCAAGATAGTCATTTCTGCTTTCAGGCTGGCCATTCCCTCTTTCAGGCTAGCAATTTCGTTCACTTGTAAATTATAAATAATTTCCAAATATTCCATTTTTTGCATTTGCAGCGTTTGGTTTTCATTTTTGAGAGTCTCTATATTATTTTTGTAAATCTCTTTCATATTTTTCATTTCGGCCTCTATCCCTTTGCATCGTCCCAATACGGGCATCACGCATTGAATACACATCTGTTGAAGCTGTCATAGTAGATTGGGTTATTTTCGTGTCTATATAAATGATGGCGCCCAAACAGTCATTGTGTCTTTTTTTTTGGCAATTTGAAGATATATATATATGCTGCATCCCAATTTGAAGATCTCGCATGTGACTTGTGTATCGACTCAGTGTATCGACTCAGTAAAAATCTTGTCGTGACGTCATAGAGTCAAATACACCCCCCAAGGTCTTCTCGTTGTGTAACTCAGATTCTTACTAAATTCTAGTCTGCCAGATTTAGTTTGAAAGAATTTCATTTGGGCCTTAGAAAAATCCGCTGATATTTTTTACCAACGACCAAACTCAGATCAGCTAAGATTTTAAGCTAAAAAATACCTAATCTGGGTTCAGCCAGTTGGGAAGACAATTTGGGTTCTTCTTTTTAGCACCGAAATTAATCTCGGTTATATCACTTTTTGATCCGATGATATTTACTAGTCACATGACCACTCTTAAAATGAAACCAACCAACCAACCTTGAAAAAAAAAAAAAAAAAAAAAAAAAAAAAAAAAAAAAAATTTTTTTTTTTTTTTTTTTTTTTTTTTTTTTTCAAGGTTGGTTGGTTGGTTTTATTTTAAGAGTGGTCATGTGACTTTAAAACTTAACACACTTCCTACATATATCCACTTTTGAATTTTATAATTTTAAATTTTTACAATATGGACTCTCTACGTTTTTCACCTGTTCAGTAAGCTGATTCTATTAAGGTCTCTTGGATGGCTCAATATTAACATTTAAAATGATGCCATAGACTGGGCCGCTACATTTAAGCTTTTCATTTGTCGCTTTGCCATTGTATCTCGTAAATATTATTTTTACAATATGGGCTGCTACCGCTAAGCATGGCCCAGTGTTCAATGGTTACGTTTATGGCTCAGCTCGTTTAAATTTTGCCTGCTAAGCGATACCCCGTTTTCAATTGCCATGTCAAAGGTCTTCGTTTAACATGGCACCTGTTTCAGATACAGGCAACGCTCAGCGTGACTCAGTTTTATCATGACCTCTTGCATAGCTAATCCACGTTTAAACGGTCAAAATTGAAAGGCTACTATGGCTTAGATAAATTTTAAAGGATTATGGACTCAGTCAGATTTCAAACATCTAATTGCTACGATTTGTTATAGTTTTAATTTTCATGAAGGCCTCTTGGATGGCCAAGCGATCCACGTTTAAGATAGACATGATCAAAATTAACAGGTTTCATTTAAAATGAGGCTTTGAAACTTAGCCTTTGGATAAAAACATGTTAGGATTAAATTGAAAAAGTTAATCTTAATAAATGAAAAGTGATGAACGAGGAAACAAATATATATCAACCAACCAACCAACCTTGGAAAAAAAAAAAAAAAAAAAAAAAAAAAAAAAAATTTTTTTTTTTTTTTTTTTTTTTTTTTTTTTTTTTTTTTAAGGTTGGTTGGTTGGTTGATTTTAATGTGACTTAGATGGATAAAGTATTGTCATGTGTCACTTTCTAATTAATCTGATAAAATTTACAAGTTATTTTTTTACAAATCCAATATTGGTAGCATTTTGATTTAAAAAAAGTGGGTCAAACGAGGCTTCCATTGTAAAGATAAGTCATACTGACAAATCTAAACATGACCCGTTTGACCCAATTTTTTTATTGTTCTAATAAATTTTACAAGTTATTTTTTTTCAATACCAATATTGGTAGCATTTTGATTTAAAAAAAATGGGTCAAACGAGGCTTCCATCGTAAAGATAAGTCATAATGACAAATCTAAACATGAGGAAGCCTCGTTTGACCCAAATTTTTTAAATTTTACATATTTTTATAGTTACATAAAATCTGGCAGTTCAAAGCCTGACTGAGTCTCCAGCGGTTCCATCGTATACTGTATAGTTGATGGCGTCATAAGATCATCCATCAACGAGTCTAGCGTATCCGCTGGCATGGATAAAGGCGTACATAAAATATTATCAAGCTCATCCAGTTCAGTTTGTACCTCTGAGCTTTCAATAGTAGGCCATCCATAAAAATATTCTGGATTTTCAATGGGTTCAGGATTTTCAATGGGACATATCTCAGGATTTTCAATGGGCTCTGGACATATCTCAGGATTTTCAATGGGGCATATCTCAGGACTTTCAATGGATTCAGGATCTTCAACGGGCTCTGGACATATCTCAGGACTTTCAATGGGGTATATCTCAGGACTTTCAATGGATTCAGGATCTTCAATGGGACATATCTCAGGTGCAACGGGTAGTGGGCATTTAAACACTGGCTCTGGTTCTGGCTCTGTATTTGTGGCCGCCTCCTTGAAAGATGGCTTATGTTTCTTGGCACTCTTGGGAATCGTTTCAGCCTTCCGTTTTACCGATTTAATTCTCAGGTCAAGTCCAGGTAGATCTGGTCCGTAGGGGCGTACAAAGTTATTGTCGGGGCGATCTTTCAAGTTTTTCCAGTCTTTAAAAGTCAGAGACTTGTATTGGGCTGCAAAGTTTGTTGTTATGACTATTGTTCTTCTGTCCACAGGAAAATAGATCTCTGGCTCTGGTTCTTGGGACGACTCTTGGGATGATTCAGGAAAATAGATCTCTGGCTCTTGGGATGGCTCTGAGATTGGAGACGTTGGCTTATCAAAATATTTAGATGTTATTCTATCAGTACTCATTTCTACGGGAGAGTCGTCTTCATCATCTATATGCTGTATCATGGGCGTTGGTACGGATATGTCGTACATACCATCTATTTTTGTTATGCGTTCCACCAAAGGATTTTTGGTTTCGAAGCCCAACTCTAAATTCTCTGGCACAATGTCCAAACTGAAAAAGTTTTTTTGAGTCGTAAACAGAATGTATGTGGTCCCAGCAGGCACCTTGTAACTGGAGTCGGCAATCAATATGAAACGGTCGTAATAATGGAGCTTGTCGCCAGCAAAGTATCTGTTGTCCGGTTTTACTCGTGTCTCGCCAGGACGCCTCACAAAGAACAGGAATGGCACGTTCAAAGTCTGTATGATATGGGCGCATCCTTGTCCGACGGTTCGCTGACCAAACGTAAAATAGGACTTTACAAGAAACTGATTGTTGGGGCACTTGAAACCAATTCTCACGTCGGCGTTGGTTCTGTTGGCTTCGCTGGGGGGTCTTTTATATCGGTTCATCAGAGTGCTCCATTTAATCTCCTGAGGTCTCAGCGGATAGTTTGTCTTGGCCTCTCTGCCTATGGCTGGGATTGTATTCGTTATCTTGTCCGTCAGAGTACGTTTTTTGAATTCAATCTTCAAATCGGTCGTCATGTATAGACAGAATACACAAATTTTGCCTTCACCGATCATGGTTTGGAAGTGTGGATACTCTTCCAATTTCTTAACGGTAGGCGAAAGGTTTTTGGGAAACAGCTCGATAACCCCAAAACGGTTTCGTAGCGAGTTTACCGCTTTAAGCTTCTTCAGAGAGCATTGAGTTTTATACATATTGGTAGTTTAAAGCTCCGAAGAGAGAATGGCTATTCGATCAAATGCCAGAGCTTATATAGTCAATCTGAAGACAGGATGCAGGATATTGCATAAGTTAGTTTCTACGAAAACAGGATAAGATAAGGCTTATTATAAAATTATTGTCGCTGGACGCGGAAACAGGATATTGTCAATCTGAAGACAGGATATTGCATAAGTCAGTTTCTACGAAAACAGGATGAGATAAGGCTATTTATAGATGTCGCTAAACGCGGAAACAGGATATTGTATAACTCATTTGCTACGAAACAGGATGCAGTAAAGATTTTTATAGACGCAGATAAGCATTGCTGGACAATGATAGTGTATACACTTTAACATGATATATATAGGTTAGCTAGAGTCAATCAACCAATCAACCAACCTTGAAAAAAAAAAAAAAAAAAAAAAAAATTTTTTTTTTTTTTTTTTTTTTTTTTTTTTTTTTTTTTTTTCAAGGTTGGTTGATTGGTTGATTGACTCTAGCTAACCTATATATATCATGTTAAAGTGTCTTTGGCCGATTTCTATATTTTTTTCAAGATACTATTTTTTTTTGGACTTTGCAATTTTCAAAGTTTATTATTTCAATTTTATAGTTTTTGATTTGAAAATAATATTTTTTTGCCAAACTGTTTTAAGTTAGCGTTTATATAAAAATATATATCTCCAAGACTTCAGTTATAAAAATATCCATTCAAATTCTTAAATATCCATTCAAATTCTTAAGTCAAAATCTTAAACGCATCCAATATTGGCAATATAATTGTTACAAAAAAAACGGGTCGAACGAAGTGTCAAAGACAGTAATCTGCCATGAGACACTTCGTTCGACCCGATTTTTTTATAAATCGTTTGGGCTTAAACCCAACAGTAATTTTTCCTCACCTCTGTTTGTATGTGGCTGTAACATTTGCCATCTCTCAGATCGACGATTGACTTGAGAACGACTATGCCCTGCTGTCTTCGAATTCTAGGATCTTCAAAGCCAGCAGTTTTTAGTTTAGGCCGTACCACGAAATCTATCTTCGGTGGAGGCTTCCAAGGGCGATAAACTGTTACTTTGGACGGGTCTTCTGAAATTGGAGATTTTGGTAGCGGGCTTAATAGCGTTGGTACTTTAAAATACATCATCTCTGACATGGGTATTGAAATTTGAACTGGATCAGGTGTGGGAACTGGATCAGGCTTAGGTGTGAGAACTGGATCAGGCTTAGGTGTGGGAACTGGATCAGGCTTAGGTGTGGGAACTGGATCAGGCTTAGGTGCTGGTGCTGGTTTTTGAATGAGAGCCGGTTTAGGTGTGGGAGCTGGCTTAGGTTTGGGAATAATGGCTGGAGCTGGCATTTTCATAGAACGGTCGTAATTACATATCAATTCACAAGATATGCGAGGGGTGTTCAATACGTTCCATTGCGGTATTATGACACAGTCGCAATCAACTCGTTCGTCCGTCAGAGAGTCAAATGATAGAGTGGCCATTTCAAAAAGCAGAGGGTCAGAATGAATGAGCTGGGGCGAGAGGCCGGTATTTATACTCTGGCGAGCGGATGCATGATATCTGATAAGGCTCGACCGGATGACCTTTTAGATTATCGCTTAGAGAGGGTTGCTATCGGCGAGGGACAGCCGTTGCTGGCAAAGATTGAGATAGACTGATGAAGTGGCACGTCAGCGATACTATATATAGAGAATGTAATCAACCAACCAACCAACCTTGAAAAAAAAAAAAAAAAAAAAAAAAAAAAATATTTTTTTTTTTTTTTTTTTTTTTTTTTTTTTTTTTTCAGGTGCCACGCCCACCCTTGAAGCTTGTCTATATATACTATGGCTAACATGACTACACGCTCATTGTGTCTCGCCAGCAACGGGTCACTCGTAATAGGTTTTCAGCAAGATTGATGGAGATTTTTCTATAAAAGCCTATGATCTATCCTGATTTCATGAAAACCTGCAGTAATTTGTCAGACAAAAGTCTTGTTTTCAAAGCCAATACTGTATAAATTATGCTATTTCATCCTATTTTAAAAGAAGTGGGTCAGGAGCATGACCGTACAGTAGAAAAAATAAATTCCACTCCCACCCACCCTAATAGATATACTATATATATACTATATATATAGACTGCAGCGCCATCTACAATGATTGGCTAAAGAAATATAGCTTTAGTAGCCAACTTAGAAATATAGCTTTAACGGCCAACTTAGAACTGTAGCGGCCAAATTAGAAATATCTTTAGAAAAATAACTTTAGAAACCAACCAACAGAATAAATGTAGCTTGAGTACGGAGCCGCTATTTATACTAAATATAAATCAACTAATCAACCAACCATCTGAAAAAAAAAAAAAAAAAAAAAAAAAAAATTTGTTTTTTTTTTTTTTTTTTTTTTTTTTTTTTTTTCAGATGGTTGGTTGATTAGTTGATTTATATTTAGTATAAATAGCGGCTCCGTACTCAAGCTACATTCATTCTGGTCTTCATACTCATTGAAATAGCTTAGATATTTTCTAGTCTGACCGTTCTGTTTCTAATCTATTTACGATGGCTCTTATCAAGTACCACGAGATTACAAGCCAAATTTATTCGGGCATACCTTTAATAGCTACCGAAAAATTGGATGGCTCTAATATCGGTATTGGCTACGTGAATAATACGTTCAGGATACAATCTAGAAACGTTGTGCTAGATGAAAAGACACGCCTTTTTAACTTGAACGCAATCTTGGAACCGCTGTCGGAAAAGGTACGGCTTATCAAAGACATTTTACATGACAATTTTATCATTTATGGAGAAGTATTCGGAAGCCACATGAAGAGAATAACCTATCGTGACTTTGAATCCGAAGCCGTATTCGGTAGCAATACTGTCTTTTTTCGGGCCTTCGACATCTACCAACTGGATTCAGATACGTTTATGAAGTATAGCGACGCCGTGAACATTTTCCAGCGAGTGAAGCTACCCCACGTACCCATCTTAGATTTAGATTACCAAACGATAGGGGATCTGTACGAAAAAGTTGAAACATATCCCAGCGCTTATGCAGAGTGTCCGCTAGAAGGATTCGTCATGAAGGCCGACGCTGAAGAATCTCCACGCTCTAGGAACATTTTTAAGGTTAAGCGTAAGCAGTTCAACGAACAAGCTCTGAACAAGTACAAGATCAAAAATTATGTAAATTATAATAGATACCTATCTGCGTACTCCAAAATCGGCGAAGACTTTGAAAAAATCAAAGAAGAAATGGTGAGCGATTCGCTAAAAGATATAATTTCAGTCTATGAAAAGGACTGCAGCTATGACTTGGACTCGATTCGTACAGAGATTGAAAACGAGGCGGATAAGCTTATAAAGAAGTTTTCTAGATCAAAGATGATAACTAAATAAACAACTAACTTGAAAAAAAAAAAAAAAAAAAAAAAAAAAAAAAATATTTTTTTTTTTTTTTTTTTTTTTTTTTTTACATGCCACGCCCACTCATGGATATTTTATATAAATAGTGGTTCCGTACTCAAGCTACCATCATTCTTCCATTGTCTCTGTTTATTGAAAGATCATAGCGCAATCATGTATCTGAAAATTTGTTTTGATACCAAGCCTGCACTCATCGCCGCTACTGTTGGTAGAGATGTTTATTTCATAGCCGTCGATGTTGGCAAATATCTAGGCTACGCGTCACCTTACAACTTTGCACATCGATATTCCAACAAGGATCTGGCTAATCTATATCCCAATGCACAACGCTTGAACATGAGTTCCAGGCGCGTGTTTGATTTCAATGATATGCTGCACGTACTTGTGAAGACGCACCGAATGCCTATCGAGGAGATCTGCCGTATCCAGAAACTGTGGACCGATGGCCGGGTAACCTCTACGTATCCCAGCATTATACCGTTCAGCAGAAAGATGGCCTTTGAAATCACAGTTCGAAACGAAGGCGAGATGAATTTACAAGATTGGCTTAAAGGGTATTACGAATACTCGAGCGCAGTCTGCGAACAACATACGAATATCTACGCACCCCCGTCGGTAGAATCCAGGTATGGGGATACTGAAGAAGAGAAACCTAGCAACTTTTCCATGCGTGTGAGAGCTGAAGGTATATGGTCTGTCAAATCGGGCGACATGCTTCAAGAATTGACTGCTACGGTTAAGAGAAAGTTTGAGGAAATAGAAAAAGACTATGTAGTTGACGAAAAAGACAGAGCGTATGAGTTGACCGTCAAGCTGGCTCGTAGAGAGAGAGTTTAATTATGTTAAACTACCAACTGTGAAAAAAAATGTTTGAGTCAATCAACCAACCTTTGAAAAAAAAAAAAAAAAAAAAAAAAATTTTTTTTTTTTTTTTTTTTTTTTTTTTGAAGGTTGGTTGATTGATTGATTGACTCTAGCTAGCCTATATATATCATGCTAAAGTAACAGTTTATCTAAATTTGCTGATGTGCCACCACCTCTGTCAAAATTTTCAATTTTTTTTAAATTTGAAAAAAAAAAAAAAAAAAACTGAATTAAATTGCTTATTTTACTATGTATATGTAATAAGAATCACGATTCCACGATTAGTTTTCAAAAATATTTTTATTTTAAGATTACGTTTCTAAAGTTGGCCAAAATTTTCATTTTTTTTTTTAATTTGAAAAAAAAAACGACTGAAAGTAATTAAATTGTTTATTTTACTATGTATATGTAATAAGAATCACGATTCCACGATTAGTTTTCAAAAATATTTTTATTTTAAGATCACGTTTCTAAAGTTGGTCAAATTTTCAATTTTTTTTAAATTTGAAAAAAAAACGACTGAAAAGTAATTAAATTGCTTATTTTACTATGTATATGTAATAAGAATCACGATTCCACGATTAGTTTTCAAAAATATTTTTATTTTAAGATCACGTTTCTAAAGTTGGTCAAATTTGCAAAATTTTCAATTTTTTTTTAAATTTGAAAAAAACGACTGAATTAAATTGCTTATTTTACTATGTATATGTAATAAGAATCACGATTCCACGATTAGTTTTCAAAAATATTTTTATTTTAAGATCACGTTTCTAAAGTTGGTCAAATTTGCAAAATTTTCAATTTTTTTTTAAATTTGAAAAAAAAATACTTAATTCAATCCCATCCATATATTTTTCAGTCTTAATAATATTTTCATACATGTAATTGTAAAGTCTCAACTTAAACGTCTTAATTATTTTTTTATGCTGATAACCTCTTCAATACTAGCTTAATAGATTTTTTTAATAAATACTTAAATTAAACCCCTCAAAGTCTTAAATTAAACCCGTCCAATGTTGGCACTATATCTATCGCAAAAAAATGGGTCGAACGAGGTGTCAAAGACAGAAATTCTGCCATGAGACACCTCGTTCGACCCATTTTTTTACTCTCATTTTAAAGATTAACACAAGCTCTCTATGGGTTGCTCATTAGATGACCTCCTGATGGTCATCTTCAACGGTCCGGTCATTTGGGATTTGTATAATTCATAATCCTCATATTCAAGTTTAAAAAATTTCCTCACCTGTAGTTGGTATGTGGCAAGGAAGTCTTCGAACTTGGTATGGGACCTTTCTACAAATCTAACACCTATGGCTTTCTCGAAGCTGAGCTTCATGTTAGCCTGGTATTTCACCATGGCCGAACCATCGAACATCTTATCAAACTCCTGTCTGCCCATGAACCCTCCCAAATGATGTTTGGCTTCGCTAATGGAGAAGATTCTCGTCTTAGCGAGCCATTTGGGTAAATCGATTTTAGGGTCCATTACATCTCGGACGGTGAGGCCTGCATATCTCTCGGCAAAATGGAGATCTAGAGGATGCCTCGAGTAGATAGCCAGGTCCTCAGCCCGGACAAACAGGGTGCCATCAGAGGCCATTAAGCATTTAAAGGCAACGCCATAGGCATAATTTTTTACATGGAAAAACATGACTGAGCTAATGAATCTAAGCAGCTAGTAGAGAGATCGACTAGCAATTGAAGAGCTCTCGCTGGACACTCGTATATATACCCGGTCTTATCAATAGGATCTGATTGTAAATTTCTACGAACCGCTTATCAAGAGGAAAGGCTTGCATAATATCCTGTCTCTTGAGCAATCTGATTATAACCGGGAGGAAAGGCTTACATAATATCCTGTCAACACTTCTGGAAAAATCTTTTTATAGAGATCTGATTATAACCGGGCTTCCTGAGGAAAGGCTTACATAATATCCTGTCAACACTTCTCGAAAACTCTTTTTATAGAGATCTGATTGTAATTTTAACCGGGTGCCGCTTATCAAGCATCCTGAGGAAAGGCTTGCATAATATCCTGTCTCTCGAAAATCTTTTTATAGAGATTAGATTATAATGACTGGCTTGGCTACACTTAGTTTTTAAAAATTTTAAATTTTACATACAAATTTTAAACGAAAAAATTAAAATTTTAAATTCAGATCTCTTAAATTTAGCTATCGATATTTTATCAAGATTAATATTTATCTTATAGCTAAGCCATATCCCTTGAAAATTACAATCGGTACGCATTCAATGTTGGCTTGGCTACACTTAGTCTTTAAAAATTTTAAATTTTACATGCAAATTTTAAACGAAAAAATTAAATTTTTAAATTCAGATCCCTTAAATTTAGCTATCGAGTCTGTATATTTTACCAAGTTTCATATTTATCTTATAGCTAAGCCATATCCCTTGAAAATTTAGAGATCAGAGTATAATGACCGCCACACTTAGTCTTTAAAAATTTTAAATTTTACAAGAAAAAAATGTGAATTTTAAATGAAAAAATTAAATTTTTAAACTCAGATACCTTAAATTTAGCTATAGAGTCTGCATATTTTATCAAGATATAAAATTATCTTATAGCTAAGCCATATCCCTTGAAAATTACAAGTTCAAATCGGTACGCATCCAATGTTGGCACTCTATCTATCGCAAAAAAATGGGCCGAGCGAAGCCTCAATGACTTATGTCATGAGAGGCTTCGCTCGACCCATTTTTTTGCACCTCGTCCTGATCTTAAGACGAGGATTTATAGAAGTAGGGCTTGTTTCCCACCAAAACTTTTATTTTTCGGGGGAAATAGCCTAGCTCCAAGTCCCCATATCGTTCGCCGAATACATAGGTGTCCATGGGTACCGTTGCCAGGTACTCCTCCATGACATTCTTTAAGTCGGCCAAGAAACTCTCCATTGTGGCATTGGATGAGGTTATGGCTGCGAGCTTAACCTGGACAGGCCGCCTCAGGTTTAAGCTGCATTCGATGGGCGTAAGAATTTCAATCGGCCCCTGAAATAGGGAATCAAACTCTCCTGGATGCATATCCATCAATATTTTTGCATCCTCTAGTCCAAAGACGCATGTCTTGGCTAGAGACGGGGGTAGTTTCAAGCCCTCAGGAGCAATGTCTGTTACCGTTATATGGCACAAGTTCACCACTCTACTGGAGTTTTCATGCCCCATGTAATAGGCCACGTCTCGGCCTTTGATAAAAATTTGGTTGTCAAATGACAAAAAGCATGTCAATTTAACATTCAGTTCATCAGATAGAATTTGGAAGATCATTTTGGTAAGCAGTAGCTCAGAATGAAATGTCTCGTCCAGCAGCCTGTATATATACTAGCAGTAATCTTTAGTTCTATCTAAATTCCAAGTAAATATCTTATCTACATCCTGTGACGCACGTCCTGTGACGCACATCCTCATGCTATCGGTAGCTTATGCAAGATCCCGTTTAAACTAATTATATAAATAATTTTATCGTTCTAGAAGGACAGATTTTATCGCATCCTCAAAAAACAGCTGATACATCCTGTTTTCTTAGTAAAGCCTGATAAAACGAGGTCACGACTCGGGTATATATACGAGCTGCCTCTAAGAGCCTGCATCATTTTGACTTTTATTGCTATTGCCATAAGTCATGCTATTCACTATTGAACATCCACAGCTTGACGCTAAAATCCTATTCGTAGTCTCTGCGGATGGACTTTTGTTCGTCAGGGCCTCTGATGTGGCCAAGCTGATGGGTCGATCGAATGCTTATGTGAAAAAAACGACCAGGTTGAAGGTGAGCGATCTCGTTTACAGGAGGGTCAGGCTACCTATCTCTCTAGCCAATACCTGGGTGTATCCAGTCGACGAGATACATTTTGGAGATGCCCTGTCGTCGTTGGGATTCGAGGCCATGCTGACATCCTCTAAAATTCAGATTCTAGACCCCATAGTACCCACCTCATGCATCCATAAAGCCATCCGAATTCGGATCGTGAGGGACTCTGACACATTCATAAATGAATTCTTAAAAGATTTCATAGAGAGAACCATGCTGTTCTTCGATGGGGACCACGATGACGACCCTCGCCTCCACGAAGATAGATTTGAGACTATTTCTTGGACAGACACCCCTCCGTCCAAAATCAAAGTCTTTGTGGGGGATCGATCTAGATGGTACAAACTGATGCCTTAAATCTGGAGGGGGGCAAAAAAATGGGCCGAACGAAGCGTCTCATGGCAGATTTCTGTCTTTGACGCTTCGTTCGGCCCATTTTTTTGCGATAGATAGAGTGCCAATATTGGATGTTTATAAATTGAGACTTTGAATTGGATAATAGTATTATTTTAATATTAAAACGATGCCTTTGAATCTGAGATAGCTAATGCCTTTGAGATAGAAATATCGAATAAGATTTTAAATCAACCAATCAACCAACCTTAAAAAAAAAAAAAAAAAAAAAAAAAAAAAAAAAAAAAAAAAATTTTTTTTTTTTTTTTTTTTTTCAAGGTTGGTTGATTGGTTGATTGACTTGGATTCATTCTTTATAAATAGCCGTACTCATTCTGTCTGAAATTTACAATATTGAATAAGGACATTTTTTAAATGAATGCTGTACCAATATTGAATATATTTTTTTAACGATTCGATAAACAAATAATATATTTTTAACGATTCGATAAACAAATAATAAATATTTTATTATTAAAAATAAAATATTTAAATAATAAATATTTTATTATTAAAATAAAATATTTAAATAATATATTTAAATTCTAAATATTTATTATTCAAACCGACAACTGAATCGAATCGTGAAAAATTCTGACGGGGTGGAGTTGCTCGAATAATACTTCTGGCGACTGTACAATAGAAACATCGAAAGAGATTGCATCATCTGGTTGGTGAAGACAGTTGTCTGCAGCGAGGACGATGCAGAGAACTTTATTTATTTTTTATTTATTTTTTATTGTTCTTTATTTTTCTACGTGAAAAAGAAATATGTTTGTGAAATGAGTTATGATTTCGCTTGGTTAGCGATAACATCTTATGCCTGTGTGGCTTGGATTGGCTTTTTTGTTATTATTAATCTGAAACGGGTCCTAAGTGGACTTAAGTTTTGTTTAGATCTATGTGGTGATACCTTAGTGTAAATATTTGTACCTGTTTATTTTTTAATTAATTTGATAATTAATTAGTAAAGCTCTTTCTAAGCCTTTCTTTACATATATACACACAAAGAGAGAGAAACGTCAATTATAATCAAACAGAAGAGATTGCATCATCTGGAGCCAGACTCCTAAATTAATATGAGCTATCAAGGATGTGACTCAAGAACCTTTTTTTTTTTGTGTGTGTGTTCTTTCTTTCTACGTGTTAAGATATTAAGAAGATATGTTTTGTACAGTTAGTTATGATTTTGCTTTGCTAGCTGTTAGCTGTAACAGCTAAAATAAACCTTTGTGGCTTTTTGTACTTATAGTTTTTAAAATTATAAAGTAGTTAGTAGTATAAAAGTATAGCATTCCCTTCCCCTCCCCCAAAAAGAAAAATATCAAGGTTCGAATTTCGCACACTGCTAATTGCATATGCAATATTGAAAGCCACGTGTTTATGCATGCGTTATAGTCCGCAGTAGGCGACCGATTGTGGATATTTTTGGTGCAGCCACACAGTCGGAATTCACAAGGAGAAGAACTTAAACATCAGCGGAAAGAGTCAGTTGTACTATGTTTATACGAATTATGAAAATAAACAAAGGATACTTCGACCTTATATATATATATATATACATTTTTTTTTCGTAGTAAGCGGGCTTATTTACACCAGACAAAAAAAAAAAAAAAAAAAAAAAAAAAAAAAAACGTTGTTTTATCGCCGCCCCCACAGATTCCAGCGCCCTAGGCGGTCGCCTAGTTTGCCTATATGGTTGAGCCGGGCCTGCCTGAAATCATCTTTACTGAAATCAAATTTCTTCTTTGGATTGGTAATACCATATATGATTTCGAAGATACAAAACGATTCCAGCAGTATTCAAAAAGTCATTTCCCTACAAGGTTCTGTTACTCTTTGCGGTAGGTAACGCAAATAAAGTTATTCGGAAACACCGTCCTTCAATTTGTACATCTTACTTCGACTGAATAGATTTCAGTTTCTTTTTGGAGATCATCATCTAACATTACATTCATACATGTTTTCTCAATTTCTATACCTCGTTTTGTTATGACGCGATATAATGTTTCACCAGCTATAGTGTGACTGTTTCCAGTGTCAGCACCCACTATTCAATTTATACCATTAATTTTTAATCTTATAAGTATCGACTGGTGTTCTTCGATAGACAATGACCGAAAGTGAGTAGTTTTGAACTCATCTAAACTTTTCCTAGCAGCGGGGGAGCAGGTGGAACACTTACAAAGAAACATTCAAAAGGTGTCATCTTCAAAAAGTATTGAAAAAAATATATGCGATTCTACTCTTTATAAAACAGCAGAAAATGAAAAAATTATCGGCTGAAATTAATTGCAGTGACCACAAAAAATCATCAAAATTAAGCATATTGGTGATTTAGCGCTGTTAGGCGATACGTTTGCTAGCACCGAGATTGCCGTGTACGAACAGAACCGTATTTTGCTTTTCCGCCAAGTACTCAAAATCAATCGCCTAGCAGTTTTCCCACAATATTTGTATAGATTCAATTGCCGACGCACCCCCTATGTCCTTGTGGAGAGGAGGGTACACCAGAACATTATTATTTCAACTGCCCTATAACAAGTTCATACCACTTAAGAAATCCTGTACCAAAACCAGAGGGCTGGCTCGAAAATATTATTTCTCGTCCATCCCTCTTAATTAAACTAAAAAGAATCTACAATCTTCTGATGGATATTTCCAACAGAACAGATTAAATTCACGTCATGTCTAACTAGCAGTTTTAAAAAATCACTTCCAGTCCTAAAAATCACTTGAAATGTAATTTAAAGTCTTCCTAAATCATTTCACTTTAATTGTAAAGTTTAATCGTAACGTTTTATTTATATATTCTTTCTTTCTCTCTTCACTCTCTCCTTCCTTCCTTTTGTATAAATGTGTGTTTGAGCTCCTTACCCACTATGCTGCACTTCATTGATTCGGATGAAAAACCTGTGGACTTTTCTCCAATGTGTATACTATCAACGCCCTTTGTCGGTTTGGGACTAAGTCCTGGCGTTTTTGTAAACTTTTTTTTTTTCAATAAATGGAGAGATCGCCATAGAAGCGCTCAAAATCGCTCCAAGAGTGATGAGCGGCGTCCTTCTCCTTTTTCAAATCGCCTAGCACTGTGAAATCGCCAAATATGCTTAATTTTGATGATTTTTTGTTGTCGCTGTAATTAATTTCAGCCGATATTGTTTTCATTTTCTGGTGTTTTATGAAGAGTAGAATAAAATATATTTTTTTTTCAAAACTTTTTGAAGATGACACCTTTTGAATGTTTCATTGTTAGTCTTAATAACGCCTGTTTGCCACAATCATAGCAACTAATACGTGGTCGATCTTTATTTTTCGTATAATCTCTTAATGACACACTTTTAGAATTTTCTTGGTGATTTCTTGAATTTTCTACTTGAATTTTCCACTTCGTTGTGGGGATTTAAGGGATTACTTTCTAACATTTTTATTTCTTAATAGTCTAAGTTCTTCATATGAATCTTATTTATAGGCAAGTTCAATATGGTTGTTCCACTCACTCCAGTGGTACAAAAAATTCTTTTGTATTTCGAAGGAGGTTTTTTTTTTTTTTTTTATTAGTTCTGCCAGTATTATTATTATTTTTTAAACTTCAGATTCTTTAAGCCACCCATCAAAAATAATTTGCAAATCAAAATAAAAATCTCGTCATGTACTCTCTGGACATTTACGGTGTTGGGCAAAAAGTAGTCCAAACTTCTCAGCACTTATTTTGAAACGCTTTAAGAGAATTTCCTTAACATTATCATAATTCTGAGCATCATAAACTGATTATTTTGCAATTAGTTTGGCAACATCAGTTGGCCTACAAGATATATGATACACTTTGTTTTTGGTACCTTCAGAAACGTTAATTGTTTTTCAAATAAATCTAAATTTAAGGTTATATGAACGGTTTTCGTATCGAAATTGGGGATTAATTTACTAAATTCTAATTTTGGCATGCCTGTGTCTACGGAAGAAAGGGCCATAGTAGGTAATATTGAATTAGGGGCAACACTAACTTGTAGTTGTATTTTGGTTTTCTCTAGTTCAAATAATTGCTGATATTATTTTTTTTTCAGCGCAAAATCTTCTTTGTCTTTCCTATCCCTTATAATACGATTCAACCATCCTTTTGTAAACTCTACGTCATAATCTGGAATTTCTTCTATAGCATTTCTGATGTCTAAAAGCTTTAAATTTTCATTTAATTACATCTAATTCCCCGCTAATTCAATTAGATCTTATTTCTTAGCTCGAGCTAAATAAGCCATGGTTAAAATTAAAGTTTAATAATTTAAATATGTATCTAAAAATGTGAAGTACGCAAACGGTGTATAGCCCAAAAATATTAGTATAGATTACAGAAATCACTTATATTGCTGTTATATGTTAAACAACTATATATATATATGTATGTATGTATATATGCTTAAACAATAATTAAAATAAAATTAAACAATTTATTCAATGAACAAATTTGGAAACAAAAGTAATAAAGGGCATAAAAATGAAATAATAACTCCTTTAACCCCTATTTTCAAATAATTATTTGAACGGATTGTTGTTAATGCAAAGTATAAGAATACAATTTTCAATTCGATATTTAAATCCCATATTCCACAGAATAAACAAGATAACCACTTAATACACCTTTACTATAAACAAATCAGTTGAAAATTTGTTTTATAAAAAAAAAAAAAAAAAAAAAAACTACAAGTTGTTTTTTTCATTTTTTTTTCTTTTATTAGATGCTTATTATCTGTATAATTAATAAATGTGTTCAATAAGAATAAAATATTAATTCAATAAACTTTATTTAACCATTTACTAACGATTAAATTTTCATAATAAATAATAATAATAATAATAATAATAATTAAATATATATATATATATATATATATATATATTTATATATATATATATTTATTTATTTATATTTATTTATAGATTTATATATATATATATATATATATATATATATATATATATATATATATATATATATATATATATATATATATATATATATATATATATATATATATATATATTTATATATATATATATTCCTCTTTTTCTGAAAGATAAAAGTTGCGTAATAATAATGAAAGCACAATTCTTTATTTTTCATATAGAACGTAATGGCGCGAAAACAATATAAATATTGTTCTTATTAATTTATTCTAAGCATTTGGGTGCTACAATTTACTTAATTTCTTCTTCTTTTTTTGAATTATATTAAAATATATTTTATTGAACACCGAAGCACTATTATTTCAACCTATTTCTTATGAAGTAGCATTTCACATTCATGTTTAATTATGAGAATTCGTAATATATCAACAAATATGAATCAAAATCAAAATTATTTTCAGGCACTGAAGGAACTGGTATGCAAATATAATATGATCTGGGCGATCTAAAATTCGTTAGGATCAGGATGATCCAAATACTCTAAATATATATAATTAAGATTCTAAGAAGTATTCATTGATTGGGATAATCAATATTTTCAAGTGTTAATTTATTAACACTCTTTGTGCAATGACCGAAATCTTTTAGTTCCTGTTCAAACAACTATAAAATAAACATTAAAATTTACTTATCTTTAATTAATTTTCATTCTTTAATCGTCCACATCACGTCAGTCATTCGGCCAAACGTTGAGTTGCCAACGATGAATGTAAATTCTCGGAATATAAACGACTGACCGCGTCATTTTTCGCCGATAAACGCAAATTTTTACTTTGATGACAAGTTTACTTGGTGAAACACAACACACATTAACACAAAAGAAAGAAATATTTACAAAAGAAGTGATATGGATTAATTTAACATTTTATTCTACAGCTAACTAGAGTCCCACGACTTTGCACACTGCAACATTGACTAAACCAGTGATGCAACATGGTCGAAAATTATTTCCCCAAACAGGTCTTCAAATTTTCCCAAATCAGGGTTTTTTATTCGAAAAAATCCCCAACTTGATTTCTACAAAAACGGGGGGGAAAAAAAGCAGATTTTTCTATGATTTAAACTCAGATTTTTCCCCAAATGAAGGCAATTTTTGAAAAAAATCCCCAAATAACAATAAAGCTATTGAAAGTCTCTAGTCGTAGGGATAAATCATTACGTTGCCAACATTGACAGAAAGTTAAAAAACTCCCCAAATCTGTCCCCAAAAATTTTAGAATTCCTAAAAAAGTTCTCACAAATATTTAGTTCCCATAATTGTCCACGGAAGCCTCAAAAATCACCAAAATGGATACAAAATCATCAATCTGGCATCATTGGACTAAATAAAAGTAAATACTTGTTCTTTTGGGTGAGTTACGTGACTTTGTCGTTTAACGGAAAGGGAAGAATTCACTTTGTAAGAGTATTACGCAATACTCAGAACTTTAAAAATAGATTGTTTTAACACTCAAATGTCATAGAGGAAAAAGAATAAATTTGTTATATCAGTTCTTTTTTCTTTACACGTTTAAAGCAGAAATCAAATATTCTCTAATATGCTGGCATAGTTGTCGGAATGTATGTTTATTTCGATAGCTGTTTATTAAAATTAACTGTTTTATATATTGAAAAAAATGATCTATTTCATTGTAGGTTTTATTCCCTATGAAAGGAAACATTTTTAAATATTTTAAAGAAAATGTTTCATTCATTTCTTAACTGTTATGCATGAGATTAAATGACATTTCGGAAATTGGATAGAAAAGACCTGTAATTATAATCTCATTAAACACCACTGAACATGAACGCTTAGTGGTATAATTGATGAATGTCAGATCTTATTGCACTTTTAGTTAGAATTTAAGGCATATTTAATTGATAATTATTCTGAAACAGCCCACTGGATGTTCACTTTGTAATACTATTTTGAAAACCTTTTAATTGGATTTCCACGACGTAATGAAAACTTCCTATATCTGTTTTAAATCTCTGTAGTACAGAAACTAATTAATGTCAGTAGAAATATTTTAATAGGGATGTCGAACTTTCCTACATTAAATGAAGTTTTTAATGAAATGTTATTTAATATTAATCATAATATTGACATTAGAATAACAAATATAATTTTTGCTTTTATTTCACGCAGCAGATTTAAAGATGTTTCATTCAAAAATCAAAACAATTTAATTATAAATACTAATATTATATATATATATATATATATATATATGGTAATAATACACATCTTTCGTTACAGGATAATATTCAATTTATTTTCAATACTTCATAAAATGTTTACCAATAATAAAATCCAAATCGAATGTAATATGCATGAATATATTTAGCCTACGAGCGTGTTTTGTTTGTCTGGTGATTGTTTTTCGTATTTTCCACCTGAAATAATTGTTTCGAATTTTTGCAATTTATGGTGTTTGCATACATTTTCTGTTTTTACTTATTTTTATATAAACAAGCTCAGTTCAAGTTTTTTTTTTTTTTTCTACACTTCCATTATTTGACAATTACAACATCTTTTAATATTTTGTTATAATTTCTAGCATTGTCTATAATATGAAATTCTAAATTAAAGTAATATCAAACTTAGAAATTTCAGTTAAAAAAATTGAACTGTTATGTTGTACAGATAACTCCAATTGTGGAAATTTACTACGATGATTTATGTTCAGATTTACTAATGTATTTTATACATTCTTTGTCACCTTTTGCCAATATTATTCCAGTCAAAATAGACACACACACAAAAAAAAAAAAAAAAAAAAAAAAAAAAAAACTTGAAAGTTCGGAAAAATTTGCATAATGCTGAAAATTGGTATACAGACCTTATGTACATCATTATAAATAGAATATCAAAAGTCCCGATCGATCCCACTTGCACTAAAAAAATTATGCAAGGTAAAAGGTCAAAAATCGGTTTTTCACAAATATCTACCTAAACGATACTTTAAAACATCATAAATTTAAAAAGTATCTAAAACAAAATTTAGTAAAGACTTATTAAATGTATTTATAAGAATAGAACGTATGTGTCTCACTTTAATCTCACTATATGGCACTAGGCGGTACATATACCATTTTTTTTTTTTTTTTTTTTTTTTATGAAAAATCTTTATAGCGTGATCTCACTGTTTTTGCTTGGCATATTTTGTGATCTTGTGTGTGTGTTATAATTAATTTCTGTATTACCTTAAGAATCTACGATCAATCTTAGAAAAAAAAAATGTAAGTAACTTAAAAAGGATTTTTTTTTTAAACACTTTTTAAGGTCCTAATATCTTTTTCGATCTCTGTGTATTAATAGTACAATAAAGTATGGTTCACAAATTCCTCGCTAATTATTATGATTAGATGTTATGCATAATTATTTTTTGCATATTTTTAAAATATACTTTTAAATAACTAAAAACAATTGTTTGAAATACTTTTTTTGTATATTTGCGCTAAAGTGTTAATCGGTAAGAGCTACCGTAAAAATATTTCTTCCAAAATTTATAAATTATGCAAATCTTTCGCGTTCTACTTCTTCCCCTTCTTGCTGGCGTTCTATAGATTGTGCGGAGAAAAAAGATAGATCAAGTTCCTCTTCATTGATATCATAAGCATCATCATCTGTTGAATTTGTTTCAACATTGGAGAAAAACCGACCATGGCAATTTCTGCATACGTCTGGACAAAACAGTCGCACTTTTTTTTACAGCCTCAATTATAATTACAACCCTTCTTGCAATTACAAAAAATAGTACTGAGAAGTTTGTATGGAGCAGGCGGAAGTACAGCCTAAATTGGCTAAAACATTATCTTTCAATACCAATCCCTAGTCTTCAGGGTCCTGTTTATTACCAAACCATAAGCAGAAGCAGATGTTAGAGGAAGACAGGATAACTGCATACGTTTATTGTTACATGTATTTACTCGAAAACTTAAATATCTATATTTGTTAATGGAATCTTTTTTTTTTTTTTTTTTTTTTTGAGCTTTATACATAGCAAGAAGAAAACGAATTCCATTTCTAAGAATGATATCTGGTGAAGAGCTGATATTTGTGAATATTTCAGCTCTATTAATTAAATCAACATGTTTTTCAAATAATTCAATTATTTTTGCTTTACCTCGTTTGAAAAACGTTGAGGTAGTATCGCATTCAGTTAGTTCATGGAGATATAAGATATGAGCTTGACAGTTTAGATATGAAGTTAAACTATGGGATGAATACATTTTTGCTTCTATTGTGCTTTTCCATGTTTTAAACAGTAAATAATCCTATCAGTAGGAGTTCGTGCCGTCAGTGTAATATTAACAAATCGACATCTTCACCAACAACTATAGTTGCATTTGTATTAAACATTTCTAATTTTTTTTTAATTATGAGGACATCGGCGTCGTTATTATCTTGTTTTACAATAATATCTGCACATTTTAAGTTTTTCATATAGCACTGAAATGAAGCGAGATTTGTTATGAGCATTAGAAAGAAATTGCTGCTGGTTTGTTGGAACAATTATAAATCGATCAAATAGGAAATCAGATGAGGAGATATTTTAGTAGTCCGACGACGTTGGTCTGTAGCTTTGATGCTCTTCGTATAATCATAATAACCATAAAATAATATAATAACGTTGTGACCAAAATGTCTATATGCATAAGTACGAACGAAATAAAGCAGTGCGTATTAGTATTTCCAAATTTTTAAACCGCGTCATATCACGGATGGTCATTCGTAATCGTAAGGGAAAAACAAGTATCGACCTTTTTCGTAGAAAATTCTATAACACTGGTCAACGAAGATTTTGTCCTAGAGACGTTGTTGGGTGTTCTTAGACGTATTTTTTGTACTGATTCCGAATATGGGCTCAGATTTTTTCTATCACGTCTAGTTTCCTTAGGATAACCGGATTAAATGGGGGGAGAGGGGGTTCAAGAGAGTTTCAGCAAATAAATCGTGAATTAAAATATATATATATATATATATATATACATATATATATTTTGTCCTGGACATGTTGTTGGGTGATCCTAGAGGTATTTTTCGTGCTAATTCCGAATCAGGACTCAAATTTTTTCTATCACGTTTAGTTTGCTTAGGACAACCAGATTAAATGGGGGTTTCACAAATAAATCGTGAATTTTAAAAAATGTGAAAAATAGGGTACTTAGGATTTTCTGGAATATTTAGCATCTGACAAGTGCCTTTTCAGTGTCCAGCAGTAATCTGTTGACATGGTGCTGAACTTTCCTTAACACCGTTTTTCCATGTGTAAAATATCCTGGTGGAAACGCTCACCGAGTTCATTATTAACGGCGCCAAAGTTTGGTGGAAAAAAGTCTACAGGACTTGCCAGATGCTAAATATTCAAGAAAATCCTAAGTAAGTACCCATATTTTAAATTAATGATTTATTTGCTGAAACCCCCTTGAACCCCGTTTAATCCGGCTGTCCTAAGGAAACTAAACGTTATAGGAAAAAATCTGAACCCAGATTCGGAATCAGCAGGAAAAATTCCTCTAGGATCACCCAACAACATGTCTAGGACAGATTTTTTTTTTTTTTAATTCATGATTTATTTGCTGAAATCCACCTTGAATCCCCATTTAATCAGGTTGTCCTAAGGAAACTAGACGTGATCAAAAAAAATCTGAGCTCAGATTCGGAATCAGCACGAAACATACCTCTAGGATCACCCAACAACATGTCTAGGACAGATTTTATTTTATTTATTTATTTATTTATTTATTTATTTTTTGACCAGTGTAATCTGCAAATTTTATATGAGCTATTTTTACAATAAACTTTAACGCTTAAGAAATATTTCTGATAATCCGATTTTTGGACCTTTGACCTTGCCTAAAATGTTAGCAGAAATGGAATCGATAGGGATTGACATTTTATTTATAATGATGTATTTAAGGTCTGTACCAGTTTTCAGCTTTATGTGATTTTTTTCGAAATTTCTAGTTTATTTGTGTATTTTCTTTGGATTATATGTAACGTCTAGTGCCATGTGGTGAGATTAAAGGGAGATGCATACGTTCTATTCCTATGCCTTTGACATGTCTTTATTAAATTCTGTTTTATATGCTTTATAAATTAATAGTATATTAAACTATCGTCCAAACAGATATTTGTGAAAAACAGTCATTTTTCTTTCGACCTTTGATCTGGCATAAAATTTTTAACACAAGTGAGATTAGTGGGGGAAATTTGGACATCTTATTTATAATTATGTACTTAAGGTTAAAACTCGTATAAACGACTACGTCAGAAACGCCAAAGAAAATTATTGGAAATGCATACAGCTGTTTCGGCAGCTTTAAGCGTGCCATCTTCAGTGCAAAAAGGATTCTGAATCTGCAGAAGTGCTCGTATATATAGGAGAGGGGCCGAATTTAGTTCAACCAATAGAATTATGGGAAAGGTGGGGAGAAAGGCCAATAGGAATTTATTAAAGTTAGCTGTGTAAACAGTAGAAAAATTAAGAAAATGTGGACTGAATATAAAATTTCCAACAGTCAGTCAAATAGGGAATAGCGAAATCACAATTTACAAGGTTTTTAAAATTTTTATAAATATGAAAAGCTTCAAAGAAATCGAGTTCATGAATGGATTTAGGTCTGCATATTATTTTAGCTGAATTAAATTTAAAATTATGATTTTCCTCTCAGCAATGTTTAGAAATAGCCGACTTGTTGGTTTCTTGTTTGCTGACGTAATTCATATGTTCTTTTAGACGAAATTTAAGACTGCGTTTAGTTTGGCCAATATATGATAAACCACACTGACAGGAAATACTATAAATACCCCAAGAATTATTCTTGGGGTCTATTAATTCTTGGGGTATTTATAGTATTTCCTGCCAGTGTGGCTTATCATATATTGGCCAAACTAAACGCAGTCTTAAATTTCGTCTAAAAGAACATATGAATTACGTCCGCAAACAAGAAACCAAGAAATCGGCTATTTCTAAACATTGCTGGGAGGAAAATCATAATTTTAAATTTAATTCAGTTAAAATAATTTGCAGACCTAAATCCATTCATGAACTCGATTTCTTTGAAGCTTTTCATATTTATAAAAATTTTAAAAACCTTGTAAATTGTGATTTTGCTATTCCCTATTTGTCTGACTGTTGGAAATTTTATATTCAGTCCTCATTTTCTTAATTTTTCTACGTCTAGTGCCACGTGGTGAGATGAAAGGGATGCGTTCTATACTCATAAATACCTTCAAAAATCTCGTCTTTACTAAATTCTATTTTATACACTTTTTAAATTAATGGTACTTTAAAATTCAGGCAAGATAGGTTTTAGTGAAAAAACGACCTTTGACCTTGCATAAATTTTTTAGCACAAGTGGGATCAATGGGGACTTTTGACATTTCATTTACAACGATGCATTTAAGATCTGTACCAATTTTCAGCTTTATGCGATTTTTTTCCGAAGTTGAATGTCTACTTAGACTGGATTATATCGAGTAATAACATACAGCTGGAAAGGGTGCGGAATCCAATTTTCCATTTGGGAAATTTTCATTTCTTAAATAATATATTAGTTAATATATTATCAAAGTATTTAAATGTTGAAAACAGAAAAATACCCTGCGATCTTCTTATTATTTTCTTTTATTTATCTGCAGAAGGGTCGTGCATAACTATTTTGATCTGAAATAGTTATCGCGTAATTTTACAATGCATGGTGATTGATTAAAATTCATTCATATTTTCGAAATTATCACCAACTTGTACAGTGCTTTTTATTTTAATCGCTTAAGTATTATAAATGTTAATGTATGGAGAGAATCACCAACTGCTCTGGTAAATAAATAATTTTTCAATGAATCAAATTTTAAGACATTGTCTTATTTTTAGATATTCTTGTACTTCAAAAAGAGAAAAGAAAGTCCTAATCACGAAATATACATACATACATGCAGTCTCTAAAATATGAAGAGTGAGATCTCACTCTAAAAGAAAGGCATATCACTTTTTGAATATTCAAAAATGAAGACAACCTTTAAAGAGTGAAAAGTCTCTTTTCGAAAAAATGATATTTCTCGCTCTTTAATAAGAGTGAGAATATTCCGAGTAATTCAAAGTGTATGATTGCTATTTTTTCTGAAAAAAAATCATATACACTAGACGATGTCGTTTCTTTTTCCCTTGCAAATCACCTCTAGATCAAAGGTGAAAATTATGCAGTTTGGATCTGTCGTGAATTGAATCCACGTCGTCCCCGTAGCAGGCGAGTGTCCTACCACTGAATGAGCACATACCCAAGTTGCTTAATTTACATTAGTAAATAATTCACACATGAAATTAATCATTTTTATAAATTTTTACTTCATTTATCAAGAATATAAAATTACAGAATTCTAACGAAAAGTTTAAAATTAAAATTATTTTAAATTGCTTAACTTAGAATTATGTTAAAAGCCAAATGTATACTTGAAAACAAATACCCTAAGACAAACAGTTATTTAAAGTAGCTTAGGGATTAAAATAAAGTTACTCGAGTGTATAAGTTTAATAAAAAAAAGTTAAATATTCGCATACAGATCTACAGAGTTTGTTCAGGATATAAGTCTTGCTGTTCATTTTAATTATTAGTAAAATATTATATCCAAATTTTTTATCTTTCACATATGTTAGCTGTTAATGTATGTAATAAAATGTAAATTACTATAGATTTTATGATTTAATTCTCACCATAATTGGTGTCAAAATAGTCATGGCTTACCATATATATTCATAAACACACACACACACACACACACACACACACATATATATATATATATACATACATACATATAAATATGTATATGTATATATAAGGGAAACAATACATTAAAAGAAATTAAAAAGAACTAAATTAAAAGCAATTGTTCTAATCGGTATAATTTTCGGATTTACTCGTCACTGACGTAAAATTTCGGGATTTTTATTTATTTGCATAGTCAAGCAATTCCTAAAGACAAAACAGATGAGTTATACATGCATTTAAATATTTAAATATTAAAAATACTAATAATTATTAAATAATTTGTAAAGGGTTATTAAATTGATAGCTCGTTTTGTACTACAATCATGCTGATAATGTTTTCATTACTATTACTAGATTAAGCAAGACATTAACTTAACAAATTACTACGATATGTATATATAATTTAATTAATGTTATTGTATAAAAAAAAAAAAAACAATATTTAATGATTTACATGAAATACTTTGTTTAAACTGAGATAGATATTACGAGAAATTCACAAATGACATGCATATTCTCCATACCTGCATCCTATATTATATGAGATAAGGAATGTTTAACATGAATCTAGCTGAATGTTAATAAGCATGCCAAGCGAATGCTCGGCGTTAACTAAAATATTTTATGTGAAATGATGTATGGCATTTGCATGTAGGAGAGATTTATTGAGGTGTAAATTACAAACTATGTTACGGTTAATTTCGTAAGTTATTATTCACATTAATCTCTAACAAATTTTGCAATTTATCAGGTTTTAGCGAAAGTAACAGGAATTATATCATGTTTCACTTTCAACTACTCCATTTAACTCTTTTATGATAAACTGCGTTAAATTCATAAAATATTAATACGGTTTATATATATATATATATATATATATTTAAGTTGTTATAAAACTAAGTATTTACGTTATAGTAAGAGTGAAAATTTCCCTTAATTAAAAAAACCTTTTAGTTTTTTAATTGTAAAAAATGATTCTGTGCAACAATATTAAAAATCGGTTTTTGGTTTTATTTTTTCTTATCTATAAGTGGCAGCAAAAACATTGTTTTAGGCATGATTATCGAAATTGCCGTTTACAAAATGTACTTCTTTTGGGGTGCCCTAAATTCAAAAAACAAATTTTTAGCATTTGGTCTTTGTGTCTGTCTTTGTATGTGACTATCATCAGAATAGCTCATGAATAAATTTGTACTGATAAGTATCAAGGATTTAAGTCCAAAAATGTCGATTTTGACAGTACATAGTCAGACTCAGAAAAAAAAAAATTCTCTATCGATTGGTACAAAAGATTTAAATCCATGTCATTTTGTCTTTGCGAAAATCCATTGGTAAAAAAGATTCAAGTCAGAAATTTACCATTTATTTTTGATATAAAATATTTAATTTAATTTTTTCCCTTTATTAAATGAAGGTTGAGAATCACTGAATGGTATAAAGGATATAAATCAACATAATCCCTTTTTCCTAATCGATTCTTCTGATTAGTTTTTACTCAGTGTAACTTTATTTTTCGCCTACTGAAAAATCAGGAATATGGATTTGTATACCGACAATCTAAACATTTGGAAACATTTTGGACAATATAAACATTAGAATATAACTATTTGGATACCGACTGTATCCAAATGAATTCTAAAAAACAGTAATTAACAATAAATTTATTAACAGTTTTTGTATGACACATGCTTCGGTGTCCATTCCCTATTACCTACATTTATAGTAAACTTGAAGTTGTTATTCAATTTTAAAATTTCTTCCACATTATTCTGACAAATTCTACCGCCACCATTGCAAGTTTCTTTTGAATTTTGACCAACCTTTTCACGTGGCAGCCTCTTATGATCTTCAAAATAATCTATATGAATTTCCAGCAATTATTTATGTTCATTAGGATGAATCGATTGAAACGAAATTCTCCTTGTAGAAAACAGGTGCTTGTCAAATGCTGTGGTTTAGCCATATGAACATTTTTACAAAATATTTTTTTTGGGAGGTATGAAAAAATTAGATATGAATTTGGGTATGAATATTTTTTGGGTATTAAATAAATCCTTGTAGAATCATGTCCTTAGTCAGTCTAAGAACATGATTCGACAAGGATTTATTTAACAAAACAGAATTAACTCTACTTTTTTTATATAGGAATTTTTGCTAGTGTTCGCATACGTTTGTTACCGACTGTAACAAATTTGGTGATGAAAGTCGGCCATTATTTTTAATAAAAACGGTTGAATTTTTTAAAAAGGTACTGCATAGATGTTATACTTTTTTAAGAGAGCTCAAAAAACTGATCTTTTTTTGTGCGGACACTACACACATCAATTCATTAGTTTTAAATGTATTACGTTGCAAAGTTTCACAACGCGATACCATTCGATTGCTTTTATCTTAAATTAAGAGTCTAATATAAACAAAAAGTCTAATATTAAAGGATAATGCAGTTCTTTGGATACGGGCTCTTCTGAATCTCTACAGTGGCTTTGGAGCCCCTCTCTAAAGGTTAAAAACGCCCAAAACCGCTGCATAGTGGTGAGCGGCTTCTTTCCGTCTTAGAATCTTAGAATCTTAGAATCTTATCAGTTCTGAAGTTTTAAGAGCTGCAATTTTTAAATACAGCGTACTTATTTCCATACATAGTCTATTAAATTTGTAAACACTTGTTGATTAATTCTTGAGAATCATTAACATAAGACCATAGAGCATTGTTGCAAAACGAGTGCATGGTTGGTCGGTTGGGTTTTACGTCGCATCAGTGCTGCACAACAGGCAGTTGGCGATGGTCTGAGATTCATCCCTAGAGGCGGTCAAGAGACATGCCATCACAATTTTCATCTTCCGCAGAAGCAAAACGAGTGCAAAAAGGAAGAAATATTTTATTTAATATTGTATAAAGAGAGGAGGACGTAGGCGACGGTTACCCGAAGTGAGGTTTAGAGCGATTTTAATGTAAGTGTTGACGCATGCGCGCCACCCCGTCGCGGATCACCTGTCAGAGGATAAGAAAAAATGTGCTCGCAAAAAGAGAACGATACGAGTGCTGATAGCACCATGACTTGAGTTGATGCGTTATATAATTACTATTACAAACTACATTACTAGAAATATAACCATAAAAAAAAATGTGGATAATTAATCAAATTTACGTCGAAATCCAAATTTCTTTCAAGTATGTTTTTATTGTATATATGTACATATTTTATTTAGTTTCAATTAAATAATATTAAAAAAAAGGTCCGTCGAAAATTAATCATTTGTAGTTAAGTTTCTACAAAATAGTGGCTCCGTCGAGAAAGGAGCTTGTAATCAGTGACTTATGGATAAAAATAATAAATTGAAATCTTCCTTGAAAGGGAAGATAACTAGAATTGAAAACTATGTAGAAGGCACAAATGCCGAAAATTACGAGATAGATGTAGTAGAAATGAAAGTGAAATTAAAGAACGTCGAACTACTACTAACAAAAATCGATGAATTACGACAAAAATACTACGAAATTCAAGACTTGAAAGATGCTGAACAAGCAACCATAGATGACGATATTGACTCATGTGAAGAACGTCTGGAAAAATTAGAGGTAAGAATTAATACTCTTATTAATTCTTATAAGAAATTTGATTCTCATAAAAAAATAATTGTGACTGAAAATGCATCTCAAGATGCCGTTGAAATAAAAACTCAAATTCCTCCTTTAGTATTACCTGAATTTTCAGGAAAATATGAGGAATTCAGTTCTTTTAAAGAACAATTTGATGATTTAATAACCAATAATGTTCATATTAATCAGTCGCAGAAATTATATTATCTTAGATCTTGTCTCAAATATGATGCTAAAAATTTAGTTAGTAATTTTGATACATTTGAATCCTTATATAATGCATTAGAAAATCGCTATGATAACGAGCGATTAATTGTTGATATTCATGTACAAAATATTCTGAATTTTGAGAAAATTCAAACTGAAAATCCCAAAGAGATAAGAAACATGATTGATTGTATTCAGAAAAATCTGCATGCCTTGAAAGTTCTTAAATATGTACAGAATAAATTATCAGATGTTTTCATTATAAATATTCTCGTAGCAAAGTTAGACAGAGAATCTAGGAAGAATTTTGAGTTGTCCCATAAATCCAAAAATGTTCCCAACTTTGAAGAATTTATCAAATTTTTGGAACAACGAGAATCAGTTTTATTATCTATTAATAGAACGAATATGACTAGCGGAAATAAAAATACTAACAAAAACTTTCCGGCTATTAACAAATCTAAAACTCTTTTAATGCATGAAAATAAAAACAAAAATTGTGTCGTTTGTAAAAATACTTATCACCCTATTTATAAATGTGATGCATTTTTGAAATTAAACATTAACGGAAGATTAAGTATAATACGCCTTCACAAGCTTAGTGAGGTTTGTTTTAGGCAAAACCATAAGAAAAATGATTGCTTATCGAAATTCAAATGCACCTGCGGAATGAAGCACAACAGATTATTATGTTTTTCTTCTGGCGCCAAAACCCCAGTTCCAGACACGGATGAAATAAATTCATCCAAATTACCAGATATAGACAAAAAGGTTGCGCAAATAAATGCTTCCGTTTTGAGTAATAATAGCAGATATTTAAAAGAAAATAGAAAAAGTATTCTGTTTTCCACAGCTTATATTTATGTTCAGTGTGAAAATAAAAAAAGAATAAAAATACGATGCGTTCTGGATTCTGCTTCAAATGTGTGCGTATTAACTGAAAAGATGAGTGAATGTTTAGGAATTAAAAGAGAAAAAATAAAAACTCCAGTTTCAGGTTTGAATGGATTGACACAAAATATTAAGTGGAAATTGGATACCTTTATTTCAAATGAAGATTGTTCTTTTAGTGAACCAGTAGAATTTTTGATTGTAGATAAAATAACAGGGCTCACACCATGCAATAAATTAAACATTTCAGACATAAAAATTCCAGAATTTTTGAAATTGAGTGACGAGACATTTTTTGAACCTAATGAAATAGAAGCGTTAATCAGTGCAGATATCTTATTCAAAGTTTTAAAGGATAATACTTATAAAATAAATGACGATTTGTTTTTTAAAGAAACTGAATTTGGATGGCTAGCGTGTGGAAAGGTTGAAGAAACAGAACCGAATAATTCGAAACAGTGTTTCGTTTTGTCAGACGATTCCCTTAGTAACACTCTTAAGCTCTTTTTCGATCTAGAATCCCTCGGAATTAAAGATGATCCCTGTTTTAAAGAAGAGGATCAGGCTATGACAATATTCAAACAAACAGTTAATTATAAAAATGACCGATATGTAGTAGAATTACCCTTTCGTAAAGATTGGAAAGAATTATCAAATAATTTTCCAGTTGCAAAACAGCGATTTTTTTACTTATGGAGAAAGTTTCACAAAAATAATGATCTGTATGATCAATATCAAGAGATAATTCAGGACTACATAAAACAAGGAATAATTGAAAAAGTCGAAAAACCTAACATAAGTGTTGATAAACCAATATATTACTTACCACACCAAGCTGTGAAAAAAGAAGGTCGGGTCACAACTTCTACACGTATAGTATTTGATGCAGGGTCACATCAATTAAATGAACTATATCTTAATGATTGTCTTTGGCCGGGTCCAAATTTAAACCCAAATTTATTAGATGTGCTGATCAATTTTAGAATTAACAAGATAGCTATATCTTCGGATATTTGTCAAGCATTTCTTCAGATTTGTTTAGCAGATAAACAAAAGGACGTAGTAAGATTTTTATGGTCCAATAGTAATCCTCGTACTGACTTAAAACCGAATCTTCAAATTTATCGATTTAACAGAGTACTTTTTGGGGTGAATTCTAGCCCTTTTTTATTAGCAGCTACAGTGAAGCATCACATAGAAAAATATAGAGAAGATTATCCAACAACCGTACATCACCTGAATTCATGCATGTACGTAGATGACTGGATTACCGGCCAAGATGCTTCAGAAGAGGCACTAGAAGTTTCCCGCTCTGCAAAGAAGATTATGAAGGAAGCCGGAATGGTGATGAGGAAATGGATCAGCAACGACTCATCATTGATGAAACAGTGGGCCGACGAAGGGTTCGATACTTACCCAACTGAAACCGCCATTAACTTAGGGAGCGACAACACGAAAGTATTAGGCATATGTTGGCAAACAAAAGATGATTGTTTTACCCTAGATCTTAAAGGAATTCTTGAAGTGGTTGACACAGAAGAAAATACAAAAAGAACCATTTTACAAACCATCGGGAAAATCTTCGACCCGATGGGGTTGCTTACACCATTTACTATCAGAATGAAATGTCTAATGCAGGAAATTTGGAACAGAAAGGTCACGTGTGATGAAAATTTGCCTCCAGACATATTAGAAAAGTGGCTGGCTTGGTGTAAGGAGTTACCACTTCTTAGAGAGCTTAGAGTCCCAAGACTTGTTCTAGATTCTTCTAGTGAAGATGAAATACAATTACATGTTTTTTGTGATGCCTCCAAACTTGCCTATGGGGCTTCAGTATACATGAAAGTTAAAAAACGAGATAAAGTTCTTGTAAATCTCATCACTTCAAAAAGTAGAGTAGCTCCATTAAAAAGCATTACGTTACCTCGACTGGAACTCCTCGATGCCTTGTTGGCAGCACGATTGAGTCATAAAGTTCAAGAAATCATAGGACAGAAAACATGCTATTCTGTGTTTCATCATACTGATTCAAAAATTGTCTTATTTTGGATTAAAGGATCAACAAAAAGATGGAAACAATTTGTTGCAAACAGAATACAAGAAATCACGAATTTGACAGATCCTGATACGTGGTTTCACTGTGCTGGAAAAGAAAATCCTTCAGACCACCTGAGCAGAGGCCTCACGGCAGAAAAACTGCTTTATAGTGAACAATGGTGGCATGGACCACCCTCTTTAATGTCTGACGAAAACAAAGAATCTGTTATTGACTTTTCAGAACCAAATGAGGAAGACTACACTCCTGAATTAAAATCTAAAAAAGCAGTGACTCTAAATTTGAAAAAGGACTTTACCATTTTGAACTATCTAATTAATCGTAGTAATAGATTTTTAAAAATATTACGTATATGTAGTTTTCTTTTCAGGTTTCTTCACAATCTAAGAAATCCTTTAGAAAAGAAGGAAGGACCGCTGATGTCTAAAGAGCTGACAAAGGCAGAAAACTTCTTATTAAAACAGCTGCAGGAGGAAGAATTTCCTACTGAAATAGCTGCCTTGAAAAGTGGCGGTAATGTATCACATAAGAGTAAAATTTTTAATTTATCCCCATTTTTGGATATCAATGGTTTAATAAGGGTAGGGGGGAGACTGCAAAATTCGCAGTTATCTTATTCGATTAAGCATCCTTATGTGCTTCCTTCAAAAAATAAATTAACTGAATTAATTGTAAAATATTATCATGAAAAATATTTTCATATTGGTCCCCAACATCTTCTGTTTCAGGTTAGGCAAAAATATTGGCCCATTCATGGGAGAAATCTTTGTAAAAAAATTGTGCATAGATGTTTAGTCTGTTTTAAAGCAAATCCGAAAGTATGTGTACAAAAAATGGGAAACTTGCCAAAACAAAGAATAACGCCAGATAAAACATTTAATTCAACTGGAGTAGATTTGTCTGGACCCTTTTTAATCAAAAATAAATATGGAAGGAAAGGTCCAGAAATCAAAATTTATGTTTGTATTTTCATTTGTCTAGTAACAAAGGCTATACACCTTGAACTTATTAGTGATTTAACTTCACAAGCTCTGATAGCTGCGTTAAAAAGATTTATTTCGAGAAGGGGCAAGTGTCATAAAATATTTTCGGATAATGGGACCAATATGGTAGGCACCAACAGGGAACTAAATGCCTTGTATAAACTGGTAAGAGATAAGGAAGAATCCTTATTCAATTTTTTTGCAGAGGAAAAAATAGAATGGGTTTTTATTCCTCCAAGGAGTCCAAATTGGGGTGGTCTATGGGAAGCAAATATCAAAGCGTTTAAATACCATTTTAAACGCATAGCGGGTAATTCAAAATTTACATTTGAAGAAATGCTTACACTTGTTACTCAAGTGGAAGCGATCTTGAACTCGAGACCACTGACTCCGCTAACTTCAAGTATTGAAGATTTAGAGGTTTTAACTCCAGCCCATTTTCTTATTGGAAGGCCAATAACGGCTGTTGTTGAACCTTCTTTAACTAATGTTGAGAAAAATCGCCTAAGTGCTTGGCAAAATATTACGAAGTCAGTTCGGGCAATCTGGAAAAGATGGAGTCTTTCTTACTTGAATAACTTACAACAGCGCAGAAAATGGATAATTGATAAAGAAAATTTAAAAATCGGAGACATGGTTTTAGTTAGGGAAGAAAATCTTCCACCATGCAAGTGGTTTTTAGGGCGTGTGATAAAGCTATATCCTGGTCAGGATAATAAAGTTAGATTGGTAGATATAAAAACTATCAAAGGGATTTACAAAAGATCCATCTCCAGATTGTGCGTGCTGCCTATCGAGGAGTTAAAAAAAAAAAAAAAAAAAAAAAAATGAATATGAACATTTATTATATTAATTTACTGTATTATATATATTACTCTAAAATTGTTAGTTAATTATGAAAATTTCTGTTTATTATAATCAGTTAATCTTTTTTCTAATTCTATGTGTTGTGCGAAATATTAATATTATGTTACATTCATTTATTTGTTATTATTTTATCTATTTACGTTATGTGAAATTGTAAATTTAAAGTTTTACAAAAAAATATTGTAAGTTCTTGCATGAGAACATAGCAAGGCCGGGCGGGATGTTGACGCATGCGCGCCACCCCGTCGCGGATCACCTGTCAGAGGATAAGAAAAAATGTGCTCGCAAAAAGAGAACGATACGAGTGTTGATAGCACCATGACTTGAGTTGATGCGTTATATAATTACTATTACAAACTACATTACTAGAAATATAACCATAAAAAAAAAATGTGGATAATTAATCAAATTTACGTCGAAATCCAAATTTCTTTCAAGTATGTTTTTATTGTATATATGTACATATTTTATTTAGTTTCAATTAAATAATATTAAAAAAAAGGTCCGTCGAAAATTAATCATTTGTAGTTAAGTTTCTACAGTAAGTATATATATATATTTTTTAATTTTTATTTATAATGTGATATAAAAAACCAAATCGTGATTCAATTCTTTTGAAAATTCATTTAAATATAGGGAGCAGCGAATCGGGCGTAGCCTGCTAGTTTGGAATAACATTGCTATATTAGAACTTCGTTAAAAAATAATTATAATAATTTTTTCATAAAAATTTAAATGTTCGAAAATAATTTGAAAACTGTAAAAGTCTCAATATTTTGCTTGCACAGAATGAAAATATTAAATGAAAATAGTAAATGACAATGGAAGAAAGGAAATATTTTATAGATCTATTTTTATTATATTAACACTATCCTAATTTTTGTGAATATAAATTGCAAAAATAAATATAAAAGCCTCTTGTGCAGGCGGAAGACGATGTCGAACAGAAACAATATTCTGTAAAAAATATCATAGGGCCAAGGCACAAGAATTGACAGGCACCCGTTTTTCATAAAATGAGTTTCGCTTTTTTGATCTGCCCTAGTGTTCATGTTATGCTGATAGCAGACATGCACACAAATGAACAAATAAAACTCAACTTTCGTCTTCAGAAAGCCTCAAAATGCATAAATGTTCCGAAAGTTAATATTAATAACCGAGCAATATATACAACTGAGAAAATATACTTTGCCTGTCGCATGAGTATAAGAAAGCACTTTTAATTCCTAAGCAGTTTTGGGAAAATTTATAGAATAAAGTTAAGAACTTCCATCAATTACATTAAATAGAAAATAACCTGGAGTAGCACTCACACGACTTTCTCTTACCCTGAAATTTAATTATATAAATACAGATTGGAGATTAAGGAGTAAGATAAGGAATACTGTTATGTAAACCTATGTTAACACAATTCAAATTACGCTTCGGAACAGTTTTATTTGACAAATAATTATATGTGATCAAAATTTTCTAGTAACAAATATATTAACTTCAAAATTCAACATTTGTATCAACTGAAATTATTTGTTTTTAATTTACAGACACAGCAGAAATAAAACGTTAAAAACTTGTCTTCGGTATTCAGGAAACCTCTAAACGTCTAAATATGAATGAAAAAAAAAAAAATAATAATAATAATAAAAAAAAAAAAAAAGATGAATATTTACCTTATTATAATACATTGTTTACCATATGGCTATGAGGAATTAATTTCAATTTCTCAGCAGCGTTTCTGTACATGGCAAAATGTCATTGCAAAGCACTTCCACTAACAATTAAAAAAAATGTTATGACTTATATACTGACAGCCCTGTATGTCTTCTGAAGGTCATGTATGCACCACATGGTGCACATAAATATAATTTTATATTAATAACACACGACAACAACAACTTAATATATGGTAATTATTTTGAGTAGAACATGTAACGTATCGTGTGTGATTTATCTTACCATATTCTAGACAAAAAAGGTTTTTATGCGTACAAAACTATATGTTCATTAAATTTTGTTCAGTGCAGTCTAAAGATATTAAACTGCATCTACGAGAAATCTCATCAAAATTTCAAGTATACATAATGTGTTTAAATTCTCTTTGATTTTACTATTCTCAAACTGTATTTTTTATCTCAAAGAAATATTTAGTGTACCATCTGTATGTGATATAAATTTAGAATAAAAAGTTTGAGACTTTGAATTAATGTTTCTGTACTGATAAGTATAAAGGATACCGACTGTATCCAAATGCAGGATATGAGCGAGTCTTGAGAAAGCCACACAAAATTATTTTACTCATTAAGAATACAATGTAATTGCCACTGAAAGACTTATTAGAGCATATTGTTACAAACAGCTCAATAAATACATATTTGTATAATACAGAATTTGCAAAAATTAATTTTTATTGTAATTAATTTATATTAATATTCATTAACGCTGATTTTATAAAGTAAAAAAAAAAAAAAAAAAAAGTATATATATATATATATAAAGAGTCTTCGAAAATGGAGCTTTCATTTTATTGTATAAAATATATAGTAAATATATAGTTTTGTTAAAATTACTAATTAGCGTAAAAAAATTAAGAATAACAATTAAAACTGGCATGCTAGGGACGTGACAAAACTTTCTTCTGTTCTATTCTACATAAAAGCGTCACTTACTGTTTAAAATGCCAAAAGTTTAACCATAGATTCCTGTAACAGTTTTTAGATGTAGAGTTTCGTGCATTTTTAATCAACAGATGTTAAGATGTAGCCATGTGGAAAATCACAATAGCAGCTCAACCTATCGGTTAATAAACACCTAAATTAAGTCATACTCTCATTTTTATAATGTTTATCCCACTTATAAGTTCCGTGCATTTAAATGCCATAAAAGTTGAGATTTAGACTTCGTAATCACGTGGTAAATTAGAGCATAATAGTAATAGGGCCAACTAATGGGTCTGATATTCAGCAAAAGTAAATCATCATACATTTTCATAACAGAATTCTCTCATATCAAGTTTTGTTCAAAAGTACGTAATAAAAACTGAGATATAGTCTTTCCTTAAATGGGAGAAACCGCAGTATTGCATCGCTATCTTTTGATCAAACGGAAACAAACGTTAATATGTACTAATTTATGCATCGATATAAATTTGTATGCAATTTTCTATAACACTTTCTGATACATTGTGTCCATAAAATTTTTGACGGACAGATGGACCGTCAAGCAGATATTTTGATAAAATAGTCAAATCGTGTTCTAGAGACCTAAACCGTGTAAATTCATCTAAGACTGGTAATCGACATTTTTATGAATTCAATGCTTTATTCTATTGACTATATATATATATAAGTAAAAATCAGTTATCTTAGAAATTAAGAATAAATTAATGATGATTTATAACAAAGCATTATTTAATTACCTTGGAAATTAAAATTTATAATAATAATAATAATAATAATAATTATTATTATTATTTAAGAAATGCTAAAATAATTTATTCACGGTTTAATCTCTGTTAAACAAATAGATTTAATAAGTAATATTTAAACTTTAAGTGTATTATTCTACTTCCATATTGGCGCTCTAAAATATATTTAACGTAATAACGTTCCAAATTTAGGTTTTGCTTTGCTTTTAAGACAAACTATGGAATATATTGATTTCGTCTAGTCTTTTATAATCACCAAAAACAGCGACTATGCAGTAATATATTTTGTTTGGAGTTAGATAGAAAGAGTGTAAATATATATATATTTATAGCTTTATTTCGAATCAAAAGCGATAAATTGATTGCTTTTGTATAGCGCTGTATACCTTCTAAAATCTTATTTATCCTGCAGTATCTGTACAGAAAGGTTCCTATAAGGGGCCATGCTAATTAGTAAATTATGCTATTAATTCATTCTTTTACCATGGATAACGTGTTTGCTGTACCTGATTTATATACATAAATATTATTATGTTGCGTGAAATAACGACATTTAAATATTTATTAAACATTTCTGTTAATTGTCCTTTAAAAAATATATATATATATATATATATATATATATATATATATAGTAGGAGACTTTCTACATAAAGAAACTACAATTCTTCTACAATTTTCAATAGGGAAGGGGAAAAACTTAAATTAACCACTTCTAGATCGAGTTCGCATCTCACACGTTTGGCGTCACGTGCCATGCGATGGACAGAATCGTTAAAATTAAATTCGTCGCTACTTACATTCTTCTTAAAATTTTGAGACGATTATTTTTTTTTATTTTTGAATATTGCTATCCAAATTTCTGTACTGATAAGTATAAAGGATTTAAGTCCATATTCTTGATTTTTCAGGAGACGAAAAATAAAGTTAAACTAACTAAAAGCTAATCACAAGAATCGATTACGAAAAAGGGATTATCTTGATTTATACCCTTTATTCTATTCAGTGATTGTCAATCTTCATTTAATAAAGGGGAAAAATTGAATTAAATATTTTATACAAAGATTAATGCTAAATTTCTGATTTGAATCTTTTTTTACCAATGGATTTTCTCAAAGACTAAATGACATGGATTTAAATCTTTTATACCAATCGATAGAGAATTTTTTTCTGGGTCTGACTATGTACTTAACTCAAAATCGACATTTTTGGACATAAATCCTTTATATTAATCACTACAGATTTATCCGAGTTTTTTCGCCTTGCATCAAAATTGAAATCATTTTGTATTTCCTGCAATTTCGCTTTCATTAGTGATAATTTTGCATTCCACAATAGTTCTTATAATGGATTCAGAGAGTGAGTTCAAGGAAAGTGAATTTAGTATCTCTCATTTAGAAGATGATTCTTCTGATTTATCAAGAGATAATATTTATAGAAATGAGGTTTTTACACTCTGATGTCGAAGGCAGATTGTCGAGCTGTTTTAATGGTAAGGCTCGAAAACCATTTTCCAATAAATAAATAAATACACAAATTTAATAATTTTTCAATTCCTACTATTAGTTCACACTCCTCTCCCTCTTGTACAAATATTTCAATCGATTTTTAACTAACTTCCCGACTAGCTAGAAATTTGAAACTTTCACAGTAGCTCAGAACCCGGTGACAACACAATACTCAACACAAAGTCCGATTCTCGAATTTTTTATTCGTTTTCTTATAATTAATTAAAATATGAAAATAATAACATCCTAATAACGTTAAAATATGCCATTAAAATATTATGTATAATTTAATTGTTGCCAAAAAAAAAAAAAAAATACGAATTAATTTTTTTTCGACATAAAAATAAATACATTTAATTAAACGTGAACATTAAAAAATTATAAAAAGTTAAATGATGCATCTAAAAAAAATTGACGTCATTATCAGTTTAAAAATTTTATGCACATTATTAAGAGCTGTATGATTCATCATAAAATTTAAAACATGGTATATAAAAAGTTTTTTCTTAATCTTATAATTATTTTTATTTAATTTTTCACGCACTCTTTTTATTTCCTAATTCAAAATTGTTAAAAAAAAAAAAAAAAAAAAAAAAAATAAGTAAAACTTTTTGATAGTAGGAATTGACTTAAAAAATTTTTCTTTTATATTACTTGTTTTTTTATATAGATACTTTTCTTAAATACTTCAAAGCAATTAGAATCAACAAACGTAGTATCATATTGTATTTTATTTCATTATATTGTGGGTGCATCGCAAGGTAAACTGGTGATTGGCGGACGGAATGTACCTATTTATCCAGTGTAAAGCTACTTATTTTCAAAAATACTTTGATTTTTCAAATTTAGTTTAAAACATGTATTAAATTTCAACAATTAAAAAAAAAATATATATATATATATTGAGTCGGAAATTAAAATAATAATAATAATAATAATGTGTTAAATTTTATTTATCAGTTTCAAAGCATTCTATTAATATTAATGGATATTGAATTTAGATTTATAAAAAGACCGACAAATATACAGACAAACCAATGTCAAACTCTTTTCAACATTTATGGAAGATATTATAGCAAGATCAAGGAACTCTAACGTACAGTTAGAAACGTTTAAGTTCTTGTCTGGGACATATTACACGAGGGCGAGTTGTTTTGTACCCCATACAATGTATACAGGCTCTGTCCACCGATTAAAGATTCCAGCCCAATTAGCCAAAGTTTGCAAAATATTGTTAAAAAATATTAATCAAGCCAAACCTGTCCACCAGCAATTATCTGCATGTGCATTATACATCTTTGATTAAAAAAAAAAAAAAAAAAATGTTTTTTAAATTTGCAGCTGCATTTATTTCTTGAAAGATTTGCACACTAGAAATTCAAAGTACAATTTCGAAATTTACAAAATTTTTAATTAATCAATCATAATAGGTGGAAATTTATATTAATTTATTTTTTAGAAGTTAGAAATGAAATCTGGAATACAATTCTACTAGACGATACTGAAGGGTGAAAGTTAGACTTCAATTTCAATATGAAGATGATATAAATGGAATATTTCAATATGAAAATGATAAAAATATAATCTATAGGCAATTTTGAGTTGACAATATGATATGAACTACCCTCGTCTTCGGAAATATTAGGATTTAATGGCATACTGTAAATAAATAAATAAATAAATAAATAAATAAATAAAACACACCAGATTATGATTAATGACTTGCAAATTATGTTCTAGTCACAGACAGTAAAAATAGAGTAAATTTATTTTATTAAAAGAAAGTATAATTAAATATAAGGGGAGATATGTTTAATGCAGAGGTCGTAGTCTCCGCCTTGTTTTCAGGACACTTTAATGGATGAAAAAACTTTTTCTCTTTCGTCACCACTTTTTCTTTAGAGAAATTTTTATTGCTTTTTTAAAGCAATAAGTCGTGATTAAAGAGTATAGAAATTATTGTATAAAAATACTGGTTGCAAAAATGGCATAAAATTTTCCTTTTTCAAAGTGTCCTAAAAAAAAAAAAAAAAAAAAAAAAAAATGCGAAGACTACGGCCCCTGGTTTAATGCTTAGATAACTTTTTTTTCTTTTGAAGAAGCAGAGTGCCATTTCATAAGCTATCAGCATTCCGAATTTTACAGCAAAATTTTACAAATAAGGCTACTGATCATTTTTATTCACAAAAAGAGTAGGCCGTATATTAACGGTTAATTACCTAAAATTTACTTTAAAATTTATTTAACGTAGCGCGTGTTGCAACCAGAGGAATCTATAGCAGAAATTTGGTTTTCTTGTAAACTGCTTGAACGATTTTCAGACATGAACTCGATTTGAATTATCACGTGCTAGAACAAATTGGGGTTTTAAAATTTTAGATTTCTAATTAGTATTCCAATTAGAGCGTAAAAGGGACTATTATAGCGAAAAAAAAAAGTTATAAACTGATTTTTCTTCGAAACTGCTCAAACAATTTCAATAAAAATTTCAGATAGAAAACAAATCTGACTTCTCCTCCTTATGAGGAAAATTTATTTTCGGTAGATACTCGCTTGAAAATATAGCAGACACGTGATTTTCGTGAAAACTATTCAAATATTTTTCTTATCAAAAATAGAATTAAGCACTTTTTAAGATGACATTTGAATTTGAATTAACCGTATTTTCGGAAATATTTAAAAAATATATGGTTGTATGAATGATGGAGCGTACATTCATTTAAAAAATGTTTTACAGATAGAAAGGAAAATTTAATTTTTTCCTTTAACAATAACAGCTATATTTTTATACATATAGTTAGAGTTATAGAAAAAATATTTTTTTTCACTCTGAAAATCTTTATAATATACCTAATAAATTTTTCATGAATATTACAGTAATAAAACTAAAAAACGAATACAGTCCTAAATTTAAAGAGCTCATTTGTATTAATAATATGCATACTCGAAATATAACTAAAGGTTTTTGTATTAAACTACAATAATAAAATTCATTCATTAGAAAAGAAAAATGACCTTCATCCCATATAAGAAAACAGATTTTTCTTAAACAAATAGGTACACAAGTTTACTTTCAAAACTGTATTTATAAAATTAATAAGAAAATTAAAAAAAAAAAAAAAAAAAAAAAAACGAATAAATAAAATGAAGCCTTATTTACTCAAATATAATGTGATGATTCTTAAATAAAAAATACGCCATGAAAAGATAAAAAATAAATAAATACATAAAAATGAAGTTTAGAACAGAGAATTTGCACTAATTTGTTATGACTGTAACATTGTTTCTTTTACAAAAAAAAAAGAAAAAAAAAATAGAAAGAAAAGCATTATTATTGAAACAATGTTTACTTTAAAAGAAAAAATTAATTAAAAATCTAATTTCCGTTAAGCTAATAATTAGCGAAAAACGATAATTTAGTTTGATTTTATTAGTCTTCATAAAGGTTTTACATTTTTAAGGACTTTTTTTTAAGTTCATCGATGTAATTATATTTTCTCAAATAATAAAAGAAATTTTGTTATTAGATTTTTTTTAATAAAATATCTAGAAAAATTGTCCATAGATGTTTAAGAAATTGAAATTAGTGTGAAGGAATATTTATGCCTGCGTATTTTCTATAATTAAAACTATTTTAAGAACAAAAAACTGTATTATAACTATTCAGTTTAAAAACTATTTTTCTTCCATTTATACATGAAAATGCACAACATATATTTTCGAAATTTCTACATAATAATTACCAATGCTGGATGCATGATTGTATATCGGATGAAAAATAATACACGCACAGACATACACGCATATATACATATGTGTGTGTGTGCGTATTTAGTTATTTATTTTTAATACTTTTAAATAAAGCGCAATTTATAGTCCGAAAAAACGACAAATAATTTGTTTTCGGAACAATGTAAATTTCAACTATGATGCCGAGAAAATTTAAAGACACAACCAACACTGTTAAAAATTTCTGTTTGAACTTTAACCACTATATGGAGTAAAGTTATAAGTAATACCATAATACGGTTCAACAATTATTTTTAGTTTTCTACTTCTTGCGATTGAGTTTCAGTTGCATCAAAACTTGGAAAAGTGTTTCGGCGTACATGCAATCGTAATTTCCTTTGTATTCAAGAGATGGCACCACTAGCGCGCTGCAAATCATCAGCTGTAGGGCAGAAAGTGAAAATAAATCTGTAAAGTGATGGCGTGCGTGATATTGTATCATTCAAAACCAACATTCATTACAGGAAAAATTAGTTTTATTCAATTTATCGTTAATCAGATGATACTACAAGAATGTTTATTGAAGTATATCCTTTTAAGATGAGAGAAAATTCTATTACACAGTCCAAGACGTGTGAATCAGTAAAATTCTTTTTGAAACCAAATCAAGCTTTAATTAAAGAGCGTGGTCTAAAACATAGGGTAAAATGCAAATATTGTGCAATAACGCATCCATGAGTCAAGATAAGACCCTAGAAAAATTTAGCCTCTTTTATCAAAATCAAAGAAACAGAATCAGGTGGCAAGAACAAGTAGCACAATGCCAGAGTGTTAAATTTGAGACAAGAAGGTCTTCAGATCGATCCCCGCGTTGGTCAAATGTTGTGCGTTTTTTTTTTTTTTTTTTTTTTTAATAACATAAAACTATTATTTGGTTCAACATGAAATAACAAAATCATGATAAAAGGTTCAACATACACGTGGTTGCAGATACTTCAATAAAAAGTTTTGCTTCATGCTAACACTAAATTCTAAATAGTATGTTTTCTCGTTTTCTTCTTTTGCTGGCAATTTTCAAAGGACTTCTAAACCTAAAATTTAGGTGGCATATTCATTAACAAACTATTAATCGAGATATATATGAATTTAAGTTAGAAAAATAGATATCATTTTTCAAACTGATATTAATTCAGTTTTTTTCAAAAATAAGCTCGAAAAGAGATGAACAATTTTGGAAATTTCAGAAAAATTATATTTGAAAGGGGGTTAAAAATGTATTACAAGTAGGAGAAGAAATAAGGGTCAATAGAAAATATAAAGATAGGAGAATAATCGTTTTTTCTCCTTGTATTCATTTCCTCCCTTCATTTGACTTATTTTATTTGTACGTGAATAACATTAAAAAATTCTGCATATAACATGACAATTGAATGACATGTTCATCATAAATATACTTATTGTGATTTTTATTATCCTGGCAATGTTTATAGTTTACAATTATTTGTTATTTATGTCTTTTTCAAAAATTCTCTTTTGGAAAATAAAGAAGGTGAATGCATGTAAAATAATCCTATTTTAAATTAATATTTTGAAGCATATGCCTCTTCACCTATCTTTAACGTATCCTTAACAGCATTTTCTATTTACTTTTATTTCGAGAATTGCTTATTTATTTATTTACCAATTTATTTTTTTATGTTACAAAAAACTTAGATTTGAAGAAAATTGAATGAATATATGTTTAAAAATTATTATGTATGTCAAAATTACATAAAAGGCGATAAATAATTCGATAACAAACATAGCTATTGATTTTTTTTTTTTTTTCCGACTGAGTGAAAATAATGCCTGGACCAGAACTCGAACTCCGGAGTCCCGGTCCAGGCATTATTTTCACTCAGTCGGAAAAAGTAAAAAAAATTCAATAAATATGATTTTCTTCCACAGTTGATTGTGTGATTTTAATAAAAATTGTAACAAACATACCACCCATATGTTTATGTTATTATTATTATTATTAGTTTTGCACTGAGAGAAGAAGAAAACAGTAAAACAGGTTGTTCCTTTGTTTTTTCTTTCTAGTGTTTATTAATACTATAAATAATTAAATTCAAATAAAAATCGCATGCTGTTTATCCATCGGATGCATTTTATTTGTTACTACGTGTCTCCTAAAATAAATAACTAAATAAAATAAAAGTACTCTATTTTATGTTAAAATACATTCAATTTATTAAAAAAAGCGCTTGATTTTCCTTTAACAAAATTTATTAAATCTGCATGAAATCAATGAGCAGTGTTTAACAATTATTTCCAATTTTTTTTTTTTTTTTTTTTTTTTTTTTGTGTGTGTGTAGTATAAAAGTATTTATTTTAAATAGAAACAGAATTGCTGTTACACATCGCATTTCGTATTCTAAAACATTTAAATAAAGTTTGCGTGTGTGGAGAGTTTTGTATGGGGATTTTCTTTGGTTTGTGAATTAAAAAAATAAGCTGAAAAACAAATGTAGTTGAATTTTAGAATTTTATCACGCATTAGAGTATAGTTTTTAATACTATATCGTGGCAATGACAAATAATAATATAAAAAAAAAAAAAAAAAAGAAGAAGAAGGAAAGAAAGAAAAAACTATAAAGTCAAATTCTTTTTCAATTGGTAGTAGCACTATACTGTTGAAAGCCTTATAAAAGTGGAAATAAAGTTGAAAGTTTTATAGCAGTGGGAATGTTAGTTGAAAAGTTTATAGCTGTAGAAATACTAGTTGAAAGTCTGATGACAGTGAAAATGTTAATAAAAACTCATAGCCATTCGTCTAAAGATCGTTTGCACAGAAATACATATTTATTGAAAACAAAGTGTTGTTAAATTTACCAAATTTTGTTGATATAACTTCAAAAAATCTTACTAGAACTCAAATTATACTAGTGATTCTTCTAATATTCAATTAAATGAACCAAATCATGTTTTTCATGTAGATAAAATATTTAGTCGGTTCAGCACATCGTTTGTTCATTGGCAGCTTATAGAGAGAAATATGTCGTGCAATCCATTTACAATTCTTCTTCTTCCAACAATATTCTACTAGTTCATTTGGTCAACTGAGCAAATTTATAGTAAAAATAATAAAAAAAAAAAAATCAGATCAACAAAACAAATGTTGTTTTTCTTTTAACAAACGATTTTTACACTGTGTTTGGTGCAAGATGGAGGTGAAAATTATCAGGAAAATATTCTTTTTAGTATTAAACTATATATTTCGCCATATCAATATTTTTTCAAACCATTAAAGCACAAAGCGACATACTTGAATAATTTTGAGTCCAACATGACGACAGTATTCATTTAGTTACCCGATTTAAAAAAAAAAAAACAACTAGAAATGTTCACAAGAAAAAAAAAAGTCTATGTGATATATGTGGACTCTGCTCAGATCCCATCATATATATGTTACATTAAATTTCGACAAGGAAGGCTATTGTCTATGTTAAGAGAAATGAATGCCACCGATTAATCGAATAGGTCACAGACTGAAATGTCTAACCATATAGATTACCAATCTTTCAGTTCGATACATTTACCTTAATTTGTTACTTAATTCTTCTGGGGTGGGTTTCATATTTTAGATTTTATGCTAATCCACGTTATTCAGTGCAATAATCCCCATACTACAAGTTTGTGTGAAATATTACTGTATTCTGCTATGTTAAGAAAATCTTAAATTTTGAATACCATACGAAATTTTCAATTTTAAATATTATAGACAATGATGATTAAACCAGTATTATACATTATATTAAAAATCTGGCTTGGCATCTTTACGTTAACTATTTTCCTTTTAATGGATGTTTAAATGAAATTTCGTCTTATTCTCTCATGTTAAGAAAATCGTAAATTTTGAAAAACTTGCGAGGTTTTTAAAGTAGAATGCTGCCAATAAATAGCGTTCTTGCCGGTGTCATAAGTGCTATTGTAAAACTGATCTGAACTCTTTACAAGCATTCGTTCCCGAGATATCTTGTGCGTAGACAAACAAGCTAACACACTAACAAAGTAACCCACTAACAAACTAACTCACTAACAAACTAATTCATTAGCCCACTACCGGCTACCAACAGACGGACACATTGTTTTCTAACACACACATACTCAAATTAATAAATAAAAATAAAATAGAAAAATTCCAGAAAAATATTTTGCAGTCGCTGACACACAGTGTGAAGAAACATTTTTCAGCAATCCAATTTATGAACGTATAATACCTATTCTTGCCAACAGCCAAAGCATATGTTATTCTATAGGAAAGTATTTTCCCATTCATTAACATGCTTTTCTTCGATGCCCGATTGGAGAACATTTAAACGCTTGCATAGTCAACTCTTGGAGAAGGGCTCATTCCTCAGCCAAAGAAATGATACAAGCAAAGACTAAGCATGAGAATAATAAAACTAATAAAAACAATTTTTCAGGCTGTGCTTGGTATTCTTATAACATCGCAATTGCAGACATTGGGGAAATAAATTGGAAGTCTGTATATTAGCTGGTAGTTACTTATTTGTGCAACTGCTGTAAAATACTCAATGATATCATCATAATCCTCACGTGAAGTTCAGGAGCAAATTCGGTCTTCTTGAAAGAAAGCAGTTCTTGCAGAACTCAGCGTAATGGTATGATGCAGAGAGGAAAAAAAACAAAACAATCCAGCCTGAGGTTGGTTGCTTGGTTGATTGGGTTTTACGTCACACTTGTGCTGCACAATGGGCAATTCTCGACGGTCTGGTATTCACTCCTTGAGGTGGTCCGGAGACATTCCATCACAGTTTTGATCCTACACGGAGAGGATCGATCCCCTGTTTCGGTAACCCCCAGAGGCATAATTTTGATGGGATCATGGAGGACATTGCGGCCACGACAGATTTTACGTGCATCAGCCACCGGTAGTGTACACGACGATCTTTGGTCGGCTCGAGTACCGAACCCGCAATCTACCAATTACGAGCCCGGCGCTCTACCGACAGGACTACCGCGGCCTACTATCCTGAGTATATGCGGAGAAATGAAGGGGATTGTTATAAAACGCCATTCTTCTGAACGGCTTAAGCGAGTCTTCTAGACTCTTTGTAAAATATAGATTGCAGGCTATTTCATTTAATCAAAATAATTATTTAATATTTTCAAAGCATTTTAATTTTCGGTAATAATCTTCAAAATGATATATGAGTATTCTTCTTACCTGTAAAATTCTTCTGCAGAAAAGGAAGAAAAAAGAACATTTACTTAAATTCAATAATTCACCTCTTCTTGATCTTGAAAAACATAAAACAGTTTATTTACACAGCTTGAATGATGATATTTACACTGAAGATGCACAAAAATATATACATATTCGAAATTTTCGGAACATTCATTTCTTTCTATCTATAGCAATACTATTTCTAAAATTATACCTTGAGAAAAATGGATTTATAATAAAACTATGCTAATCTATGAGCTACTTTTTCTATTTCCTAAACTATAACTCCTTGAATAATAAAATCAGGCCAGAAAGGCCCCGAGAAAGCCTACTATTTCATGACCTGTTACTCTCTATTCTAAAACAGAACTAAAACTAAACTAATGTCCCGCGAGAGTAAACAAAAAAATGTTCTTCGAATCTCATGTCAACGGGACCTCTGGCGCCCTCTAGTGAGGCAAAAGTATATCAATACCTAACATCCTCCCACCTTTAATTTTTTAGGTGAGAGCTAAAAAATTAAACAGTTAATTAATTAAGAAAATTTAAAATTATAAAACTACACACTAAGAAAAATTAAAGCTATAAACTACAAATAGTAAAAATTAAAGTTACAAAGTTACAAACTAATGAAAATAAAGAAAAATAAAAATAAAATATTTTAAAGTTCAATGCAATTTTAAAACAATTGTGATTGTCTTTAGAAAAGTTTTTTATAGTTTTTGCCCACTTTCAGTTTATTGTCTCTTTTGCTGCTAATATCACTGGATCCTCAGCATCTGATATCTCTAAGGGATAGAGTTTTTGAAGTGGTCTAATCAATGTCCCAGAATGCATTTTCACTTCCACAACCCAGGCACGGCCATCTCGGCTGGGAAAAATTTTCACTACTCTTCCTATTGGCCACTGTATTTTTTTCACACTGTTGATTTCTAGTAGCACAATGTCGCCTTGTTTAACAGGTTTACATATCTCTCTACTTCGTTGTACCAACTGCGCTAGATACTCTTTTCGAAATCTACTTTGTAGTTGCTTTCGAACACTTTGGCAGTGCTTGTATCGTGCTCTCAGTTTTTTAGCATCAATGGCATCCAGATCTGGTACACCAATTTCTTGAATGTCTTGCATAAAACAGGAAGGTGTCAAAGGAATGAACTTGTCTGGGTCTTCTGATAGGTATGTTAAAGGTCGTCTGTTCATTATGGCTTCAACTTCGCACAAGATAGTAGAGACATCTTCAAAATTGAGGGAAGATTTTTCAAGAGTTCTCAGTAGGAGGATTTTTACACTTCTAATGAGACGCTCCCACCACCCGCCCCACCAAGCAGCGGTTGGGGGGATGAACTTCCATTTTATTGGAGCTATGTCATCCGTCTTTTGAATTTGATTCCAGTCAAGAGATTTAAAGAGATTGTTGGCACCGCGAAAGTTAGTTCCATTGTCACTGTAGATTGTCGAAATTCTTCCTCTTCGGGCTACAAATCTTCTTAGCGCTTGTATGAATCCCTCTGTTGAAAGATTCGTCACTTAATTCCAAGTGTATAGCTCGATATACTGCACAGGTAAAAATGACTATCCATACTTTGGACTTATTTTTCAGGTAAAGAGGACCACATAAGTCGATGCCAACAACTTCAAAAACTTTTGAGTCTCTGACTCTGTCAAAAGGTAAATGGATGGGAGGAGTAACAAATGGTTTGGAAGAAAAATTTTACACTTTGTGCATTTTATCAATTCACTTCGGATGTTACGCTTTGCAGAAATAATCCAGTAATGTTCACGTAAGATCGAACCAACTGTCTGAAGTCCAGCATGGCAATTCTTCAAGTGGCAGTCTCTAATTAGGCACCTAACAACAGGATGTTTTGATGGCAACAATATAGGACACTTGAAAGAAAAGGTGTCTTCTCGATCTAACAACTTTGTTTTGACTCTTAGAATATTGTCTTGATCTTTCATAACAACAAGTCCTTTTATTGTTTCTCGCACATCACCAAAACTTTCTAACTGTATGCGTGACCAGAGAAATTTTTCCGCCTCTTCCTTTTCTTCTGCCGAAAGTTAGCTGGGAAAATATGATTTCTATTTCTACATTTTGTTGCAAATCTTCTTATCCAACAAATAATATTTACAAGTTTACTAAATTTCGAAATTTTTTCTTAATTCATAAATGGATCTACATTTGGACTCGAAAATAATGACACTGCAGTTTTCTTTCTTTCCGACATAACTAAGGCTTCATTAGGGACAATCTTCGGTTGGGGCCAGTTACTTTTTTCATCTTTCAGCCATTTAGGACCCTCCCACCATCCCTATTCCAGAAGATATTTAGGACTACAACCACGGGAAGGCAGGTCTGCCGTATTTTGACTTCCTGGAACTAAGTACCACTGGTGAGGGTTCGTAAGTTGGCATATTTCTCTGATTCTGTTGCCCACAAAGGTACCCCACTGGTCATTTCTTTTAATCCAGGCCAAAACTGTCGAAGAATCAGTCCAAAAGTAAGTTGGTACTGTAGGGATATCGAAAGCTTCTATGACATACTTTGATAGTCTGGATCCCAACACACAGGCAAGCAGCTCAGGACGAGGAATCGTTAGAGCCTTTTTTGGAGCCAACCGTGATTTTGCTCCCAAAAATTGAATTGAAACTCCTTTTTCTTCTTCGCACAGTAGAAAAATTACTGTTGCATAGGCACTTTGACTTGCATCACAGAAAATATGTAGGGTCCAATCTGCTTTATTTCCATAACCTATTCTTCTCGGGATCTTCAATTCTGTTAGCTGTTTTAATTCGCTGTACCATTTCTCAAAGTCTCTTTGAATTTCCTCTGGAAGCGGAGTGTCCCATGCTGATTTGCTGCACCAAGATTCTTGAATTATTATCTTGGCTGGTAACAACGCTGGAGCTAGAAAACCGATGGGATCGAAAATTCCTTGAGTTATGGATAGAATTTGACGTTTTGATGGATTCACTATTTCTAAGTCAAATTTATTGCAGACCATCAAGCTATCATCTGTTCTGTCCCATTTGATTCCTAAAACTGGAATTTGAGTTGAGAAGTCTTCCTTTTCCTTTTCTAAAGACAACTTTTCTATTTCTTTTACAGGACCGAATTGCCACAATCTTAGGTCCATTTTAGCTTCAGCCATGATTTATGTTGCCTTAGATTTAAATTCTTCCAATTCGGACGTGTTGTTTACAGATGTGACGCAGTTATCGACATAGAATGACTTCTGAAGTTTCTGAGCAATTGCCTTAAGTTCTTCTGGACACCCATTCAAATGATGTCTGATAACTGCGCCAAGTAAAAATGGACTGGAAGTAATGCCAAACACCACTCTATTATGCTGATAGACTTTTATTTCATTCGTTTTCTTCCACCACAGGAACCTTAAAAAATGCCGATCTTCCTCTTTTATTTCGATCTGAAGGAAGGCTCTTCTAATGTCGGATACAACAGCGATTGCCTTTTCTCTGAATCTTAACAATATTGCGGGAATCTCTTCTAATAAATTTGGTGCTTTAAAGAGACAATCATTTAGTGAAGGTGCTCTTCCGATTTTGCATGATGCATCAAAAACTGGTCTGATGGAGGTGGTAGAACTATCAGGCTTGATGACTGGATGGTGGCATAAGTAGTGTTCACTAACTTCTTTCAGTTCTGTTTGAGGGACTTCCTGTATGACATTTTCTCTTTGCCATTCCTGGAAAACTAAATCGTAATCCTCAAATTTATTTAATTTCTTTAATCTTCGGGTAGTACTGAATAATCTTCTTTCTGCTTCATTTCTATTTGAGGGAATATTGACATTGTTGGAAATCCATGGAAGACCCACTCGATAACGACCATCTTCATTTCTGGTGGGTTGTCTAAGAAACATATCGTGGGCTTGCTCTTCTTCTTCTCTTTTGGACAAGGTTTGTGCAGGGTCGTTGATTCCTATCGTTTCGAGTCGCCACAAGTCTGGAACATTCCAATCTTTTATGTACAGATTTGTCATTAATACCGCTGTACCGCTATTCAAACAACCCTGAGATGGAAGCCCTGTTTCTCCACAAACTGTCCACCCAAGTTTGGTTTCTATCGCTGTGAGTCCATTTTCTAATTGCTTGACTCGACCCGTTAACAGTTGACCGTAGACGTCACTCCCGATCAGGATTTCTATTTCCGTACTACCAGGGCCGATATCGGACAACCACAGCTTATTTTTCTTGAGTTCTCTGCACAGATTTCCCTTTGGAATTCGAGGAATTTCACCAAAAATTTACTCTTGGTCTAAAAGATCGAGCTCATGTATGGAACTGACCCAATTATTCGATGTCCCCACTGTAACTCTAAATTTATTATGCTGTTTAGCTTCTATCTGTGTACCCCCAAAAACTGTATGGGCAATTATTTCTGTACCAATCGGTTTGAGCTTTGAGCTCTTTTGCAGTTTTCTTTAAAATAGAACTTTTCTGGGAACCACTGTCCATAAGACAACGCACCTTTTTTTGGCCCTTTTCCCCTTTTATATTTATTTCTAACGTCATAAGGGCTATTTCCTGGGAGCATTGTTTGGCGACAGTGTTCTGTATTACTTCGGGAGGTTTGCTTCTACTATTTTCACCCCCTTTCCTTATCTCTGGACAAAATAGTTCTGTGTGTGGTTTCGAACAAACGTGGCACTTAATAAAAACCTTGCACGTTTTTGCCCGGTGTCCAAAACGTAAACATTTCGAAAAGCAATTTTTTTTCTTTTACTTTATTTTTCTTTTCGTCAAGGGAGAGCGATCTGGCTGTTATGCAGTCTATACTCTCATGCGTTTTTCCGCAAAATATACAGCTTAATTCTTTTGCAGCGAATAAGCCTGTAGCAGTGGGGACCCTGTTATCTCTCTTGTGGAATTTATTTTTAACATTTTCCTTGGGTGAATTAATTTCAAAACCCGACCTGGCTAAATGTAACCTTTCTTCACCTGCCACTTCCCTTTTCAAAAAATTCAGCAATAGTGACAAGTTCGATTTCTGTGTGGTTTCCCTATCATCTAACTCAGTAGAATCTTCCCTGGCCCCAACATTAAGTCTTTGAAACGTTCTAATAATATCTTCGGGTAAACAGGATTCTATCATTGGGTACAGCCACGCAGAGTTCTGGTCAATGTTTACACCCATGCTTTCCAGCGATCTCAAGTGTGCTTCTATCTTGGTCACTAAATTACACAAATGTTTGCTATTTCCCCTATTCTGTACATTAGCTGTAATTAATTTCAAAAATTCCCGAACATATACTTCGATTAAGATATCTTTATCCCCATAACGTTCTTCAAAAGCCTTTACTGTCTTTAAATAATTTTCTGATGTTACGGAGTAACTTTCGAGTAATTCTCTGGCTCGAGTTCCTGGTTCTACGCACTGTAAAAGGTACTGAAATTTGTCACTGTTGTCTAATTCCTCATCTTCATGAATTTTCTAAAATTGGGCCCAAAAGGGCAAATAATTTATCAATTTTGAATCAAATTTCTTGATAGCTAATTTTGGTAATTTATATCGCTTTGTTTTCAAGTTTGTTTCGCTTTCTATTTTATTTTGGATTGTGTAATTAAAATTTACATTTGAATTTAACTTTTCATTAATTAGTCTTTTAACTGTGATAAATTCATCGCAGTATGCTTCGCTTTCTTCCGCTTCTTTTACAATCAAAGCTTCATCGCATTTACTATCTTCCGACATAATGTCTAATATTTCTTTATCAAATATCTTTAATTCTGTCATTAAACCCTCTAATTTATTTAAATTATCTAAAAGTATACCCCTCACAAGATCTTTTTTCTCTAGTTCTGTTTTTAAAATATTTAAAGTTTTAGTAAAGGAAGATCGTAATGGCGTTCTTCGCTTTTTTATTTTTTCCATTTCTGATTTTTATACAAAAACAGAACAGTTTTATGTTAATTAACCAATTATTCGTTATTTATGCCTTTTATTTAAATGTAAAAAACCTCCACTCTTCTATTTACCAAGAAGATTTTATTCTAAGAACAACTTATAAAAAATTCTATTTTGAGAGCCATTTTCTTTTCATAAAATGTAAACAAAAGAAAATAACCATTTATTATTTTTTATTTTACTCTTATAGCAACATTTATTTCCAACTGAATAATAATTTTTATTTATTTATTAACTATAAAAATTTATTGAATTAAACAATCACAAAATGTAATCCAAGAATAAATTAAAATCGAAGCATCTATCACTTGCACATTCTGTTTTCATTCATAAATTCTAAAATAATACTTTATTTCATTATCATTTCGAAACAAAAAATAAAACAATAAACATTCACTGCAATCAGATTTTGACATCATCTAATATTTAACCATGAAAAAATACTTTTTTATTATTTTCTTCATCAAATGAATTTAATGTTTCCTTTTCAAGGTCAACTCAATACTCCGTTGCTTTCTTTATTCTAATTTTATTTATTTCAATCATAAAAAACAACTATCTTATTTTGACCTTGATAAATTTACGTTTTAAATGTACAAATAATAGAACGAATAAAAAATCTTGTTTTATTTCAATCAATCAGTCACTTTTAATTTTATTTACTTTGAAAAAAGGAATATTCTAAATAGTTTCAATTTAGATTTCTTTTGAAAAACATTTCATATATTAATAATATAATCTTTAAACCATTTTTTTTTTTTTTTTGTTTCAAATGAAAATAATTCTTTTCCTTTCAGTTAATATAAACAATATTAATATAAACAATATTTCCTGAATTTAATATAAACAATATATCCGGTCTACGGACGCCATAAAATATGTTATAAAACGCCATTCTTCTGAACGGCTTAAGCGAGTTTTCTAGACTCTTTGTAAAATATAAATTGCAGGCTATTTCATTTAATCAAAATAATTATTTAATATTTTCAAAGCATTTTAAGTTTCGGTAATAATCTTCAAAATGATATATGAGTATTCTTCTTACCTGTAAAATTCTTCTGTAGAAAAGGAAGAAAAAAGAACATTTACTTAAATTCAATAATTCACCTCTTCTTGATCTTGAAAAACATAAGACAGTTTATTTACACAGCTTGAATGATGATATTTACACTGAAGATGCACAAAAATATATACATATTCGAAATTTTCGGAACATCCATTTCTTTCTATCTATAGCAATACTACTTCTAAAATTATACCTTGAGAAAAATGGATTTATAATAAAACTATGCTAATCTATGAGCTACTTTTTCTATTTTTTAAACAATAACTCCTTGAATAATAAAATCAGGCCAGAAAGGCCCCGAGAGCAAACTACTATTTCATGACCTGTTACACTCTATTCAAAAACAGAACTAAAACTAAACTAATGTCCCGCGAGAGTAAACAAAAAAATGTTCTTCGAATCTCATGTCAACGGGACCTCTGGCGCCCTCTAGTGAGGCAAAAGTATATCAATACCTAACAGGGATGGTACATATCTAATTCTGTATTCTTTGTTATCCGGCTTTATTGTATTTTTCATTTTCATCAAAAAGGTGCTTTATCACAACTCGTTCATTGCTTCCGAACTTCAGATTTTTTTGTGAAGTTGTTTGTTTTCGCAATTTCAACAACTTTTACAGTTGTGACTATTAGTTCTTTTATACTATGTATATTAAGTTCTAATCACTATAAATATTTGATAAATCAAAAATTGCCTAAAAATGTTTTTTAAAAATATTTATACGACAAGAAGCTAAACTCTTATGCATTTTCTTCATAAAAATACTTTCTTTGTTATATTATTATGTAAAATTTCATTAGTTGAATAAAAAGGGAGTTTAAAGCACTTTCAAAAATATTTTGTAAGTAAATCCGTAACTTCTTTCTGTTCAAAAGATTAAAAAAACAAGGGGGAAAAAAAGGCTTTTGATGTATTAGGAAATCTTAAAGTGCATAATATTTTTTTCTTTCTAGAAAAATCTTCTTTGAAAATTTTCAAAGTATTTTACATGCTTTAGTAAAAGAGATATCTGTTAAACTTCTTAAATGTTTCATTTAGATATATTTTGTTAAAATTTGTTACTTTTTCTTATATACAGTAAAATAAAGTATTGGATTTTTAAAAACTTTCTACGTGTTTTTGATGGATTTATACGTTTTGAGAAGTCTAGAGCACGATTTGATCATTTTAAAGAAATATCTGTCTGTAAGACCAAAGTTTTTGGCAACAGTATCTCAGTAATTACAGTACAGAATTTCATAAAATTTGATATGTAATTGAAACTTGACATACACTAGTGCCTTTGAACATTTGGTTAAAATCATTCAAAAGATAGTTTTGCCATCCAGCTTTTCTAAATATTTAATGTGGCAATATTGGACAAAATTTGATATACATGTGTATAAAGAAAATTATGTTTTCATAATCTGTTTAAAATGTTTAAAATATGGTTAAAATGATTAAAATATGTATAAAGAAGCTTCCCCCCCCCCATCGAGGGAGCGAATGTTCTTAATGGCTATCATTCAAAAGATCTCATCAATACCATTAAAACGAATAGTTAAATAGTCGATGGATGATAATTAAAAAAAAAGTTAATTAACTAAAAGTATTAAATTAGATTATAATTAGCGATAAATATCTTTAAATAAAAATCAAATTCATTATTATTTATCAACTAATTATCGAAAAGGTACTCACCCTTTCTTCTATTCTCGGCCGAGTTGAAACATGATGAGTTAGAACAGGATATCGATGACTCAAAATAATTATTCTTGAACTTTCGTTTTGACATATTTAATTAAATGATGATGATGTATTTACACTGCTGTGAACTATTTACAAGAAGAATTAATTTCAAAATTATATCGATTCATTTGTTAGTCACATATTAATAATTCTCTCAATACATAATATTTTGTTTTCCCTTTTCTTTATCTTAACTAAATCATATCTTAATAATAAATTTTAAGACACAGAAAACGTGTCTTTCTTACACCTAGTCTACATCTTTCAACACTGCACTTTCGAAAAGTGATTCTAATAAATCTAAAATAATAAAAAATAAAAAAAAAGTCATTTCCAGTGTCGCGCCAGGTGTGCGGAAAAGACAGGGGGAAAGTGGGGGAAAGCAATGATGTTGTAAAATCCTCCCACCTTGAGCATGGAAAGATTCTGTACATGCTCAACAAAATATTAAAGAAAAAGGAAAACTGTTTACATTCTAAAATATTCTTAGTAAAATAAAAATAATAATAATAAACAATATTATATAAAATCGTACACAAGTGCTTTTTTTTTTTTTTTTAAATAAAAATAGTTCAGAAAAAGTGTTCTTGTCATTTTGAACTTAGAGTTTTACAGTCAGTTTATATATTAAAGTCTTTTCACTGGTTTGATAGTTCTACCAACTGTGGAAGTCTGTCTTGGGTATAATTGTATCCCTAAGTTCTAAATGATAAATCCTCTGTAGTGGTCGTAAAATTTCATAATTCATGGTTTTCAGTTTGGCAACACGAACTTGTCCATCTTTACCGGGATAGAGTTCCACCACCTTAGCCAATGGCCACTGAATGCGTTTTAGGTTGTCATTTTGCACTAAAACTAAATCTCCAATTTTAATATTGTTGTTAGGAGGTTTGTTTACATTTTTAAACTCTCGAAGAGATCCCAAATATTCAGTTCTAAATCTCTTGCGAAAATCGTCTTTTAGTTTCTGTCGGTATTCAAAACTTTTTCTTATTTTTTTCTTTTTATAAAATCCAAGTGAGGTACTCCAGTTTCACGGAGATCTTTCAAAAACATTTCAGGTGTGAGAGGTGTTAAATCTTCAGTATCCTCAGATGCATATGTAAGTGGTCGTGAATTCACCATACTTTCTGTGTCGCAAATGGTTGTATATAATTCTTCATAGTTCAAATGGGCTTTTCCTAAAACTCTTTTCAACATTGATTTAATAATGCTAATGAATCTCTCTCAAAATCCACCCCACCACGGAAAGGCTGGAGGGTTAAGTTTCCATTTAATTCTTTTTATAGTGGCAAATTCTTCAATCTGTGCCCAATCTACAGAATTCAATTCTTTTCTTGTTGCAACCAAGTTTGTTCCATTATCACTGTAGATGATATGAGGTCGTCCTCTACGTGAAATGAATCTTCTCAATGTCTGTATGAAATTCTCTGTTGTTAATGAAGTCGCTCGAAAAACTGCACATGTACAGTCGGTAACAAAAGTCTCCGAACACTAGCAAAAATTCCTATATAAAAAAAAGTGCACTTAATACAGTTTTGTTAAATAAATCCTTGTCGAATCATGTTCTTAGTCAGTCTAAAAAAAGGGCTCGATAAGGATTTATGTAACAAAACTCTATTAAGTGTACTTTTTTTACATAGGAATTTTTGCTAGTGTTCGGAGACTTTTGTTACCGATTGTATACAGAACTACCCAACATTTGCTGCCATCTTTTAAGAATAGTGGTGCAAAAAGATCTGTTCCAGTAATTTCAAAAACAGCAGCTTCTCTTACTCTATCTTCAGGCAGGGATATTCTTTCTAAAATATTCTTTCATTTCATTTTTATCAAAGTAAAAAAATTCAAGTACAAAAACATCAATATAAATATCATTTGTTATTTATTTCAAATGTCGTAAATGAAACCAAAACTTTTTCTTTTTCTTTATAATATCATCAAAAAGAAAAAAAAAAATAAATAAATATTCAATTCAAGTAATATTTATATTTATTTATTTCGATGTTGGAGAAGGTAATCTAAGTCGGCCTTCCCTGTTCTCGGGCGCCACTAATTTAATATAATCTTTATACTATTGGGCTCTTTTTAAATTAGATTATAACTAGCGATAAATATCTTTTAATTAAAATCATATTCATTTTTATTTATCAACTAATTATCGAAAAGGTACTCACCCTTTCTTCTATTCTCGGCCGACTTGAAACATGATGAGTTAGAACAGAATATCGATGATTCAAAATAATTATTCTGGAACTTTCGTTTTGGCATATTTAATTAAATAATGATGATGTATTTACACTGCTGTGAACTATTTACAAGTATTTATTTCAAAATTATTTCGATTCATTTGTTATCCACATATTAATAATTCTCTCAATACCTAATATTTTGTTTTCCCTTTTCTTTATCTTAACTAAATCATATCTTAATAATAATTTTTAAGTCACAGAAAACGTGCCTTTCTTACACCTAGTCTACGTCTTTCAACACTGCACTTTCGAAAAGTGATTCTAATAAATCTTTAAAAAAAAAAAAAAAAAAAAAGCATTTTTACTGTCGCATCAGGTGTGCGGAAAAGACAGAAGGAAAGTGGGGAAAAGCAATGATGTTGCAACATGCATTATACCTTGATAAAAAGAGTTAGTATATATGTATATATATATATATATATATAAAGTAAAATGTAAAAAAAAAACATTTTGACAATAAATGATAAATCATAACTTTATATTTAAGTTTACAAATCTTCTTTTTGGTGTACTTCCTTTCTTTCTTTAATTTTTTTTGACGCAGTGAGCACGTAAATTTAGTTTTAAATTGCTTATTTTATTGATTGTTAGCTTTTTAACCTTTGGTACATATATATATATTTTTTTTTTATTCTTTAATATATATATTTAGGGGTGGGGCATAACTGAAGTTTTATTTTAATTTAACTCTGCTTAAATATATCTGATTCATTTTTAACATTTATTACATTAAAAATAATTATTATATTTTCGATTTCTTATTTAATATGTGGACTAACGCAAATTAGATACTGTATCTTAACGTAAATATGATACTTAATGTAGTGTATGTTCTGTAACGTAAGCGATGACACTTCATTTAAAAATTTTAGTTTTTTCTCTTATACATAAAATGCTGGAGGCTAACAATATGCTTGGTAGCAAATCTACAAGTTATTAAATTTATACCACCTAGTTCAATCACCGGGTTTATCTTCTATATTTTTACATATTGCTCTGTCTGTATATATATATATATATACAGATAGATGGATATTTATAATGAGGAATAATTTATGCATTCCTACTGGCAATGCTTCATCTCAACGTTCTTAATCTCTCTTGAGTTATTACGGCGATGATAACTGTAATTCATGATATGTAGATAGATAGATAGGTAGATGGAATCATTTGTGCAGGCCTACGGCAATGACTCATATCACCGCTCTCACTCTCCTTTATGACGGCTTTGATGATAACGGCAATATATATACAAACAAAATTATAATGTAAAATTTTAGTATAATTTAATGCAGTCATAAAACATAAAAATGAAACCATACATAAAATATTAATTAACCCCAAAAACGTTTAGGGCATCATCAGGGGAGACACTCAATACAAGGTATAAAGCGTAAGATGTTTCCAGAGCTACTACCAAAAAACAATAAGTAGCTTAGCTCCCTACATATTATCAAGAGAAAAATGAACGTAACAACTGCAGTACTGAATACAAAATTAAAAGTTATTTAGGTACATAAGAAAAAATTTTAAAACTACACAAAGAAATATACACAAATATAAAAACTAAAAGGAAAAGGTTAGTAAATACATCTACTGAAAATGATATGGTTGTATTGAAGAGGAAAAATTATTTTGAAATATTAAGAAATCAAAAGTTTATAATATAAGCTATATTTAAACAATAAATTCACATACTTAATGAGCAAGAAAATACAGCAAATCGATTATTTGCAAACATAATTATAATGTAAAATTCTGTAAATTAAATTGTTATAAATTATAAGAAATGAATCAAGACAGAAAATATTAATTAATACAAAAAATATTGAAACTGGTATCAGGGCAGCCCTCAATTTAGTGTGAAAAGAGCTATTAGCGAAAACAGAAATTAGCATATCTCATTATATCTTATCAAAAGTGAAAAAAAAAAAAAAAAAAAAAAAAAAAAAACTTAACCACCACAGTTCTCAATGCAAAATGAAAAATTATTTATATACAAAGGAAAAAGATTTAATCTACAGAATAACATATACAGATATAAAAACTCATAAAATTTTATAGAAAACTTTTACAAAAATCGACTAATAATGACGAAGCAAAGATATAATTACAGAAAAAACTCTTAACAGAAAACTGAACACTGAAGAAAAACATTTAAAATATCCTAACAGTAACGGATAGCAGTTATATTTTAGAATGGATAACCATTTGATTTCACAGTATTGGACATATTGCGAAATACAATTTCAAGATTATCGCAATTACTGCAAATTCTTCTAATTCCAGCAGTTTGAGAAAATAATACATTTTTGAAAATTTAATACTAATTCATGGTAAACAATTAAATATGCAAATAACCTTAAAATCGAAATGATAACCTTTTATCACAAAAACTAATACTCCATAATTCCTTAACTATCTTAATTTCTAAATAAAAAAAAATAAATTTAACCTTGATTACTTAGTGTGTTTCAATATTAAATTCTTTGGATAAATATCTGCAGAAATCTCTAAAATATTACCACTAAACTCTCACTCTACGATTATCAATAAGCTTAAAGAATTTTATATCAGAACTAACTTTTCTCATAAAAATATAAATATATATTGGCGAAGGCACACGAAAACCAATTTTTCATAGTAATTTCTTTAATTAAAAAAATAATAATAATAACATTAACATGATATGATATATTTTCAAAAATACAAAATGTAACTATATTAATCCAGTAATTCTTTTTATAGTTAATAATATATCTAAATTCGTCATATATCATTAAAAATCATAATCATTTTACAATGAGAGTTACTTCCAAGTAAAATTTCAAAATCAAAAATATTAGTCGAATAAAAATTTTAGGATTGTTACCGTTAATATAATCTAAATCTGGATTAATAATATTGATTATAAAAGTACTTTCATATCTATAAATAGCATTAAGCACTCTATTTCATAATTTAATAAACTTTTTGTAAATAAAATTTCTATAACTAAACGTTTCAGAAGTAGCATACCTAAATTTATCTAGTATTTTTTGAAAATTGGTAGTAATGAATAAGAAAGAGGATCTATAATTTAAATTACAAAATGTCAACTTTTTTCTAAAAGCACTTAATCGATTTTTAAATATTTCTTTATTTTTTAAAAAAATTTAAAGGCACGTAACTTTCATAAAAGTTTTTTAACGTAGAAATTGAATTAACTGGTTTAAATTACGTAGAAGATAATTCTTTAAGAAAAGTTCTATTCATAATAAAACTCTTATATAGTCTAACATTATTGAATATATATAACAATAATGAAAGAAATGAATAAAACGAAAACTAATTTCTATAAAAGATAAATAAATAAATAAATACATAATAATTAAAAAATTCATAATTTGCGGCAAGTGTCAAGATTTGTTACTCAACAAACATCATTTTGCAACTAATACATTTTTTTTTTTCTAAGTGAACACTTTACTTCCACTTTTAGTACGACAAGACTATTTTTTCCATGTACGATTTTACATTATCGCTATTTGTAGTGTTCCACCTTAAATATTCCAGGCATAGCTATCAATGTTGCATTTTACCATTAATTTCCTAAACAAATTTAAATTATTATGTTAAATCTGTAAAAACTTCTATATTTTTCAAAACGTACTAATAAGCGAGAAATTCTTTCCTGATTGTGTATAGAAACCAAATGCTAATTTCTGTATCCGAAACATTACAATTCATAAATTGGATGGTTTCTGAACGTTTGTCGGCGATACCTTCTGAATATATATTGATAATGGCTTCTGTATATTTGTTGGCAATATCTTCTGAATATGTATTAATAATGGCTTCTCAATATGTTTTGGTTATTTCTTCAGGATATGTAGTGATATGATTATTAATATGCATAATAACCAGGATGTGATTATTATGTACCAGAATATCTATTGGTTATTAGTGTTAAGTATTATTTTTCAAAACCTACTAATAAGTGAGAAATTCATCCTTGATTGCATTTAAAAACAAACTACTAATTATGTATCCGAGACCATCACCATTCATAAATGGGATGGTGTCTAAATATTTGCTCAATACCTTCTGAATAAGTATTGATGATGGCTTCTGAATATTTGTTGGTGATATCTTCTGAATAAGTATAGATGTTAGTTTCTCAATATCTGCTAGCGGTATCTTCTGGATATATATTGATGAGAATTCTTAATATTTATTGGCGATACCTTCTAAATACCTACTGATGATGGCTTCTGAATATTTCTTGGTTATTTCTTCTGCATATGTATTGACGATGGTTTCTGAATATTTATTGGCTATATCCTCTGGTTATAACCAACAAATATTCGAAACTTAAAACTGGACACTGAAGTAGCTCGGCCGTTTCTCGTGAGGAAGTTTACTTATGCAATTGCGATAACCATTTTAATTCATCGCCAAAATGACCAAAAAAAAAAAAACGCCAAGGGACCCTTATACTAAGTTATACCAAAATAATTTAAATAATTTTAAGAAATGGAATAACCGATGCTACGGTGCTACGGAATGCAATATAGTTACAGCATGCCTTTTTATGATCGAATAGATTAAAATAAGTCCTGATGTACTCAATTGAACTCTATTTGCAAGGAATCTATGGCGAATTTTTAATGCTTTACTTATATACATTTTTATAACATTTTTTTTTTTTCATCAAAATCTTATTTATATTTTAAATACTTGTATGTATTTAAGAAAAATATAAAGCACCTGTCTGTAAATTACAGAAACCTACTTTTTTTTTTTTTTTTTTTTTTTTTCACCTGCCTGAAAACTTTTTTCACAAAGCATATTTTCGAGAATGCTATCTCCAAAAATAACCTCTAAGTCTTTTTTTTTTTTTTTTTTTTTTCGTAGAATAGGTGTTTACAATAACAAATACTTTATTTTATTAGATTAATATATATATATATATATATATACATTCCTCGTAATTATAGAAACAGTTCCTTCATGATAGATTTAACACTTTATGTTCCCTTTTTTTGTGTGCATAAAACCATTTCTTCCTTCTATCTCGTTCCTCCGAACAGTCTTCCGCTTTCACCGTTTACGCATTCAGAAAACTCATAAGCGTTAAATTGACACTAGTTTTCATGGAATTTTGTTATTATTTGTTATCAATTTTTAATATTTTATTTTTGACTAAAAAAAAAAAAAAGTTTTATTTTTGCATTTTTTCGCTAGAAAAAAAAAATAAATAAATAAAATAAAAAATAAGAAAAATCTCTTTTTCGAAAAATTGTCCTGATTTAACGATTGTGAATTTTCTGAATATGAAAACTGAATATATATATATATATTAATATTAATATTTAATATATATATAATATATGTAATAATAATTTAATAATTATATAATGATGTAATAATTTAATCTTTCTTTGAATAAGCCAATATAAGACAAATTTTCTCTTTTAAATACACTCTTCCAAAATGACATTTAACGATTCATTTTTTATTAAAAAACAATTTATAATAGCAATAATCCACCAGGAATAATATTTTTGTGCATAGGAACCACCTTTGAACATTAGTACTTAAACTCTCCGCTAGGTGAATAAATTTTCTGTGTGAATATATTTTAAAGTTCTTGTTAGTAACTTTAAAATGAAAGACTGAAGCATGGATATGTGATAATCTGAAACACAGTTACCGATATTATTACTTGGAAAAAATATATATTTTTTTCTAAGATATTCTCGGTAGGGCACTAAATTGAGGGTTTATTATTATTATTAATAATTTTCCTTTCTTGTTTTTTTTTTTTTTCTTCTTCTTTTTCCTTTCTTTTTCTTTTTCCTTTCTTTTTTTTTTTTTTATTTTAACCTGCATTCATTAGGGCAAATATTTTTAATAAACAGTAATACAAATAAGTAATTTGCAAAAAATAACATACTAGATTTTTTTTTATTTTACAATTTAAGCGCATTTCAAAGGAAATACCGAGTGTCCCATAAGTATTTTGAAAATTCAGAAAACTTGAAGGAATTGGTAAAATTGAACGCGGTTTGCGAAAACGTTATTCTTTTTTTTTTTTTTTTTTTTTTTTTTTTTTTTTTTTGGGGGGGGGGTAAAGAAAAGAAATACTTAAATTTGTCGCTGCACGGACGCATAACGAGAAATATACAACGAGAAATATAGTTCTATAAATCGCACGATTTTACCATCAACACATCATATTTCTTATTTTGCTTCATACTTGTGCATACATAACACTTTAATATCGATGCTGACTTGCTTGGAAAAGCATTTTTAGCAAAGATGTTTTCCCTGAGGTATGAACTGCCGACTGACGCTGTATTTAGCAGTGTTGTAACTCGTTTACAAACTGTTATTTGTAGTGATGGCGGATGCATAGAATAGGACTTATATGCCTGTAATTATTTGCTATCAACTATATATATATATATATATATATATATATATATATATATATATTCCCTCGGAAACGTGCTATTTTACTCACATGCAGCACCCTCTCTCGGTGAAAATTTTAACTATTATTTTTTCTTAACTTAAATATATATATATATTCCCTTTTTACGAGAATAACATTTTCCCCAACCACGTTCAATTCTAGCAAATCCTATGTATTTCATGAATTTTTAAAAAGTCTACAGATTTATGTGACACCCAGTTTATTTTCATTTAATATCTGAAAACGAAATATAAGCGATTTCATCGATCAAATTCGTTTGCTTTAAGTAAATAAGCCGTTTATTCTAAGTAAATAAAATGTATATATTTTGAAAATCTGAAACTTATGAAGAAACTATCTAAATTATTTCAATTTAATAAGTATTCTAAATGTCAGGTAACTGTTTCGTGTTCAACCTACCATACCATTTCAGCATGTTAGAAGTTTGTTGATGCACGAATTTTTGAATGACTGTACAGTTTAATCCTTTAACTAGAATTAAGAGTTTCAGCATTTGTTAAAATCGTAAGTTTATCATATATGAGAGAAACTTGTTAGAATAAAACTGAGAAGTGAATTTCTAGTTATATTAAAGTTATCTGGCTTTTATTAATATTTATATTACATTTTACACTTCATACCTTTTTCTATTACAAAGTTGCTAATTATACTTTTCTTATTAAATATGTTCAGTATATGCAATCGATATTACTGTAAAGAAACAGTAATTTTGTTTACCTTGAACCTATTATTGAACAATCGACAAAATAAACAAAATAACATTAATTATAATAAAATATGTTTTTGTTTTTAAGTTTTCAAATTCTGTGCAAAACAGAATTTAATTTAGTACGACAGGACTTACTTCAGACTTGGTTTTCTTTCCTTAGTATTGGTTTCACTATATATTTCTTAAACGCTCTTTTTCACTGCTTTGGTAAGGGAAACCTAAGGAAATATTGATTTTTTAATGCCATTTTCGGGATGAATTGAAATGATTATTGCAATTGTGTACTTTAAGACGTTGAAGAAAAACGTAAGAGATACTTCGGTCGAAATTTCTAATTTCACTAGGTCGGTCATAAACAAAAGCTCTTCTACTTCTTTTACACGATGTTTCTCAATTTTATTTTAAATACGTAATTTTTTTTATGTTAATGCGAGAAAGTAAAAAGAAAACAAAAACTAGTATGATGTGGCCACCACATGACTTTCTTCTATACAGTTTTACACAAAATTCATTCAATACAAATTATTTATTAAATTATTAAATTTTTTACCATTATAAATGCAGACAATTTTTATCTGTCAAAATTATATCACCAAATGTCGAAAGAAAGTCAATTTTATGCCAATATCAAAAGAAATACGATTTTTCTAAGTTTTTTTCGTTAAAAGATTAAAAATAAAAATCTATAACTTTATTTTAAATTATCACGATACTATAGTTCAATCATTCATTTTAAAGGAATTGACGAGATCTTTCAAAATATACCAATATTGAAAATTTACTGGTATGGGGGGTATGCCATGCTCCTACATGCACAATTTTTTTCCTAGTTAACTACTACTATTAAAAAAAATCATATTAATTTTAAAATCACTCGTTTAAAATAACTCTCATTATGTACATTTATAAGAAATTCTGTCCTATACTGCCATGTAAAATTAGAAAAAATGCGATCACAGCACCACCTGTTGAGCAATTATTCCACTTATCTAATCAGCACCAGTTTATGTCAGGGTTCAACTACATACCAAGTTTGGTTCAATTTCGTACATTGGTTCGTGAGTTACAGCGTCCACAAAATATGTGATACACACCCACATACAAACATACAGATTGACAGATAGAAATTTTCTAAAAAAGAGTCAAATCGTGTTCAGGGCAGCCCAAAACGGGTAAATCCATCGAAAAGTGCAGTTCGAAAATTTTCACGAATCCAATATTACTTCCTTATACTAAGTATAAGGAAGTATATAGTAATCCCGATTTGCGAAATGGATTTTGTATTTCACATAGCTCGAAAACGAATGATCGCTGAATGTTGCCAATTTATACGTGTGACTGTCATGATCTCTAGTTGCACACCTGCAAGTGTCGTCTTAACACGAGCTCTCATTTTAGAGATATAAGGGATTTTACACGATTTTTCGTGACGTCTGCATGTGTGTGTGTGTGTGTGTGTGTGTGTGTGTGTGTGTGTGTGTATGTCGCATAACTCAAAAACGGTTGGTCGTAGAAAGTTACGAATTGGTACATAGGTTTGTTTAACATCTAGTTGTGCACCTCCCTTTTTGGACTTTGTAGGATTTTCCGTTAGGTTCAAAATTAGGTTCATTATGACAAAAATACATAGGGTTTGGCCATAATGTATCAGAAAACGGTAATAGTAACTAAAGAACCGTTTATACAAATCTTACTATTTAACTGACTTCCCGACTAGCTAGCCATTTGAAACTTTCAGAAAAGCTCAGAACACGTTGACAATGCATTTTAAAATATTTTTTGCTAACTGTTTCCGATACCTGCTGCCTTCAGCAGCGTTTATGTGATTCGACAGAAAATTTATTTAACTAACTTCCCGACTAGCTAGACATTTGAAACTTTCAGACTAGATAAGAACATGGAGAAAATTTATTTTTTTAATACTTTTAGCCAACTGTGCAGGGTCCCTGCTGCCTTCGGCAGCGTTACCAGTACAAAACTTGGAATCGACTTTTAACTAACTTCCCGACTAGCTAGACATTTAAAACATCCGGTGAAGCTCAGAACACGGTAACAATGCATTTTTTAAATATTTTTAGCCAATTGTTTTCGGTCACTGCTGCCTTCGGCAGCGTTTATATGGTTCGACAGAAAATTTATTTAACTAACTTCCCGACTAGCTAGACATTTGAAACTTTCAGAATAATTCAGAACACGGTGAATATGCATCTTTTTAATATTTTTAGCCGACTGTTTCAGGTCCCTGCTGCCTTCGGCAGCGTTTCTATGGTTCAGCAGAAAATTTAACTAACTTCCCGACTAGCTAGACATTAGAAACATTCAGAATAGTTCAGAACACGGTGAAAATGCCTTTTTTAAATACTTTTAGCCAATTTTTTCGGATCCCTGCTGCCTTCGTCAGCGTTACCAGTACAAATCTTGCAATCGGCTTTTAACTAACTTTCAGGAAAGCTTAGAACACGGTGATAATTCATTTTTTAAATATATTTTTAGCCAACTGTTTCGGGTCTAATGTCAATGTTTTTTAACATTACGTGTATTTCTAAAATTGTATAAGAAAGTCATGTGGTGCCCACATCAGATTTTTTTTTATATATATACATATAGAAGAAAGTAAAACTGATTTTTTTTTAACCCTTAAAATATGAAGCTTTTTTTTTTTTTTTTTTTTTTTTTAACGATTACTACACTTATTTCATAATATTACTTCTGAACTTTTATCATACATTTTTTTTTTTTTTTTTTTTTTTTTGCTGTCACAGAGAAAAATATCCTGACATATTCAATGTCAAACGCATCAATTGATGATAAAATGAAATGCCTGAATAAAAGCGGGAGCAATGTCGTACTAGAAAAAGAAACTGCCGTAAAATATTAATTTAATATTTTAACATTATTATTCTAGAAAAATTAAAAGTCTTTATAAAGCTTAAAGAAAATAATTATCGTTGTTTAGAAGTATATGTGTGATCTTGCTGGAAAATTAATTGCACGACTTTGGTATTACGTTAATACTTCAAAAACATTATTAGTACAATCTTTTTAATTGTAACTACTCTTACTTTTTAATTTGAAGTATATTTAATTTAAATTAGTATTTTAATAAAACGGAAGTATTCCAAGAAAATAATTAAATACAGATTTTTAGAAATATACAATTATTACTGATTCTAATACGTTATTTGTATTTTCAAAACAAACAAAATTTAACTGAAAAAAAAAAAAATAATAATTTTTTTTTCTTCTCCAAAATTGTAATATTTTTATCTCATTCGCCAGACGAAAATAATTTTTACATTAATTAATTTTAAAGACTTTATATTATTTTTTAATAAAGTAGAGTTTCTTTTTAAGAAAAAAATAATGTTTATGAAAAGGAAATAATTAAATTTTCATTTGCTAATTAAAAGTAATTAGTTTTTAAATATAAATATTATAGTTTATATTTCAGCTTATTTCAAGCGCAATTTTGCAAAAAAAATGTATTTATTTATTTTTTTATATATGCTAAATATTTTAATAAGAACCTTTTTTATTTTTTAGAACATCATTAATTAAATTTTGAATAATAATTAAAATAAAAACAGAATTTACATTAATTAGATAATTATTGCTTAAAAATATTTCAGTTTTTCAATTTTGAGTTCAATTCTATATTACCACCATTTCAAACAATTGCGCATAAATTGTAGTGTGTGTAGATTTCGCATTTATTTGCAATGTATAGCTAATATCTAAATAAGTTCACCTAAAGGGACATTTTGAATATATATAAGAATGCGTGCGCAATCATTTGCAAAAGTTTAAGACCACCCATAGAAAAATCAGATTTAATGGAATTATGCAAAAATAACATACATATTTTACATATAAAAGAACAAAACAGACTGTACATGATTATTTACTGAAATTAAAGTCAATATTTTGTAGGATCCCCCTTTTTTTAATAGCTTGTGCAATCCTCTTATGCATGCTATACGTAAGGGACTTGCAGTACGCTTTAGAAATGTCTGTGCACTAGACATGCTGTATTGCTTCAGCAAGTGCCGTAGCAGTGGATGATTGCTTTTCGGCGACTTTATTTTTCACAATACACCACAGATTCTCTATTGGATTCAAATCTGGGTTGCTACCTGGCTAGTCAAACACTTTGATTTTCTGTGCCCTCAGATACTTCCTGACAATCTTCGCCCTGTGAGACGGAGTCCCATCATGCATGAAAATTGAATATTTATGAACATGAATGTGAAATTTCTCGCGTAACAAATTAAGTTACAGATTTACGTTCATAGTGGTTTTAGATGGCACAAAATACAGACTAGCAATATCTAACACAGACATTGCACCCCATATCTTTTGGCTTGGAGGATGTTTCACAGTTTGAATCGTATATCTCTCATCATACATTTTTCCCTTTGGGGCGGCGAACACTTATAGCACGTGCAGAAAATTTCTGCTCTCGTGACTCATCCGAAAATAAGCTGCTGTACTGTTCAATTCTGACATTGCTTGCCGAAAGTCAGTCATTTCTTTTTCATACTTGGAGTAAGTTGAGGTTTCCTTGCAAGTTTATGGGATGATAAACCAAAACCTTTGGCCAAACATCTTGAAATAGTACTCAAATTGATGTTTGCGCCTTTTGCAGCTAGCGAATGCCTAATAGTATTGCAGGAGGTTCTTGGATCTCGTACGACCATCCTTTTTATCACATAATCATCACTTGCACTGGTTTTTCTAGGGCGACCGCTATTCAGTGCGTAGGTGTTGCTATGATAATTCGCAACCTTACTAACATTGTTGAAATCAATTGAAACATCTTGTTCAAGGCATGCTTTGGCTAATGCGGTGGTAACTTTCCCAAATTTAATATCTGTTTTATGTTCTTTTATACATGTTTTAATTTTTCTTTTCGTCATTCCTGTGTAACACTCGTTATACTGATTAACTTCGATTGAGGATTTGTAAATACCTGAATTTTCGGTCGGTGGGATTGTATCTCTTTCATTTCTAATTATTTAGTAAATATTCTGATTTCGTTTTATGGGAATTTTTATATTATTTTTACACATATTTTATCTTAATCCTTTGGCGGTCCTATTTAATTTCACTCCTCTGCTTGGTGTTGCTAAATTTAGGGACATTTTTATTCAATATCTACCACTAAATTTTAACTGTAACGGATGCATAATCACTTCGAAGGTTATTCGTCTATTATGTATATCAAATATCACTTCTCCAAATTATTGGTATGAGTTGAATGAAAGAGTTCCTAAATTTGTCAACACTGTTAAGAGCGTTTTAGAGCGTTAGGGCCAGCAAAGGGTTAATGAAAGACTAAGATGACACATTCTGTTTATATTTGAATCTTTCCTTGGAAAACGCTATGATTTTCCATTTGCGAAGAACGCGTAGAACTACTGTTATACACTTATTCTACACCATTACTAATTAAATTTCGGAACATCCACATTTTTTACCTTAACTGGAATCTAAGATGAGACATTAATTATTTAAAAAGAAAATCATTTGCAGCAAACTATAACCGTTCATATTTTAGTGGCTTATAAATAAATAAAAGTATAAAAATAAAACAAAAGAGGAAAATGTTGCAAAACAGGATACATTTAAAGCGAATCAGGCAAATCCAGATAGTATGGAATATTTTAAAAATCTCTCTCTTTTTTTTTTATGAAAACTATGTTAAGCTTAAAGGCACTCCGAACAAATATTCCAATAAGATTACGGAAATTTTTAACAGTATACTTTAAGTATATATTAACTTTGTAAGTACTTTAGATTCATTCGAATAGCGTTTGTTTGCCAAAACTATGCAAGTTAATCAAAACTAATCAAAGTTCCGAAACTAATTAAGAAAATCCAGTCTTTTTCATTTTGAAAAGCAATTTCATTTACATCAATCAATAATTAGACTTCGAGTTAATTAAATCACTTTTACAAGTTTCATGCTTTTAAATATAAGTACTTGATGGGTAAAGTTTATAATAATTAAATTATATTAATATTATTTAAAAAAGAAAAAAAGTGAATGAATGATTGAATGAAAAAAGAAGGAAAAAGAAACTTCAATAAAATAATAATAATAAAAAAAAAAAAAATCATGGATAATAAATGAATGTTGGATAATAGTTAAACAAATAAATAAATTTTTTGCGTGTGAATACAACAAATTTGTTAGAAAAAAAAAAGTATCATACCGTAAAATTTGCTATTGGAAAAATGTATTTTTCACTTAGAAAAAAAAAAAATAATAATAACAGTTTTTGTATGGGTCTCTGTCTATAAATATTGTATTTAAATAATTACGGCAATAAAAGTTATGTAAAACATTTTCGAAGAACATTCAAATCATATATGAATATATATTTAGTTAGTTATTGACCATACGACTGATATTTAAAGAACTATTGTACTAATCTGATAGCTAATAACACGCATTATAACAAAAATATTACTTTCTTCTATATAACCTAATTATTCGGAATTACAATATATATATATATATGTTTAGATACTTAGTTATTCAGTTATTGATAATTTAATGACGCATATTTCAGGTTGATTTCTTTAGAAATAGACCTATTGCAATCACTTTGTTTATCTATCTATCTATCTGTCTATCTCTCTGTCTATATATATATATATACATATACATATAACAAAAATTTTGTCTTCAAGATAACTCCCGAAATAGTTCTCCAAATCGAACAAAATTAGATAGCGAACTTATCTTATAAATATCTTGGATGAGTTCGTAACCCATGAACTGCCAAAGCTTGAAATAATGATTTTTTTCTAAAGACAAACAATTATACTCATTATCTTGATCATATATAACAATAATTTAAAATAAAATTCTTAAAATTAGTCTTATCTTACTAAATACAGAGTGTTGTATTTGTACAACTTAAGTGGAATAAGAGTATAGAATTAATACAAATAAATGTTTACGGAAATTTTCTTGAGGGAGCATAAAACAGAATAAATTACAGATAACTACAAAAGTAATTACCTTATTACGAAAACATTTTTTTACAAGTTATGTAAACTCATTCAAATATGAAGATTTTCAAAACTTTTCACTTGAAATGTGTTTCAAGTTTGAAATCCATTTTTAAACTTAAAACTTTTTTCAGATCAAATTTTTTTGTAATAAAATAAACATCTATGCTTTTTTTTACTTAAAAACAATACTTAATATAAAAAACCTTTTTTAGTTAACTGTTAAACGTGATTATTTCTGGTGTTGCGTAAACGCAATACCAACAAGTAATGGGGTAAACCAAGTTGCTACAACTCTTTATTTTCAAGTGACGGCGACATGAAAATTTCAAATCCACATTCAAAAAAGCGTATTTAACGCCAAATTTTCTTGAATTTTGACATAAATATAGACCATATAACGGTTTCAAACAAGTTTTTTAATGAGATTTATCCGCCATTTTTAACAATGTGGCGGATATCTTAAATTGAACTGGGCCACTTGAAATCAGGCTACCATTTTAAAAATTAAAATTACGATAACTTCCGAAATAATACTCCAAATCGAGCCAAATTTCAACAGTGAACTTATTTTGTAAATATCTTGGATGCGTTTTTTAACCAAGTTTTTCCGCCATTTTGTTTTAAAGTGAAGATAAGTTGAAATTTTCAAATTCACATTGTAAAAAGCGCATTCCGAATTTGTTTGAATTTTTATATCTACGTAGACCATATATAAGGGTTGCAACCAAGTTTATAAATAAACTTTATCCGCCATTTTTAACAAAGTGGCGAATATCTTAAACTGGACAGGATACCATGAAATCAGGCTACCACGTGTGAAGTTAAAATCACGATACCTTCTGAAATAGTACTCCAAATTGAACCAAATTTGAACAGCGAATTTATCTTATAAAAATCTTGAATGAATTTGTTAACCAAGTTACTCCGCCATTTTGTTTTCAAGTACAGGCCACTTGAAAATTTCAAATTCACATTGTAAAAATGTGTATTTAAGACGGGATTTGCTTGAATTTCGATATATACATAGATTATATAAGGGACTTAACCAAGTTTATTAATTTAATGAATTTTATCCAACATTTTTAACAAAGTGCGGATGTTATAAACTAAGCGGGACAACTTGAAATGAGACTACCACTTAAAATTTACAATCACGATATTTTATTAAATTCTGATTCAATTCGAACCATAGTTGGGCATTGAACTTATCATATAAATATCTTGGATAAATTCATTGGTGTACTGAAGTAAATACAAACCTGGTTCAAGCTTCAGAATGACCGTGCCATATTACTTTGAAATGATGCAGAATACATAATCAGTGGGTGGAAAAAAAAATCTATACATACTGCTCACTTTATTTCAAGACAAAAACATATCGATGCTTTCAGAAGCGAAAATATAGACGTTACAGGAAATTTAACTAACATTGCTTGTTACTGTACATTCATGTCAAGAATAGTGCTGGACGATATCAGAAATTAAATATCGCGATATATCACCAAGTTAATATCGATATTAGTGATATATTGCGATATTTCTTTCAAGATAGGAAAAAATAGACATTTGTTATTTTTTAAAGACATATGCACACGAATTTTAAAGTATACAAATATAAAGTGTTTTCCATGTATTTTCTGGTATATTACTACCATAACTTTATCATAAAAAAAAAAAAATGCATAAAAAGTGAATCAATATTTTGTGTTTCTTATAACTTATACTGTTGCTTTTTAGTATACCTCTGTATAGTTTGTCCTCTATTCTTCCCATTTTAAGCTTTAATTATTTTAAAATCATATTTTAACACAGCTAATATGCGATCTGTGTTTTATTTGTACCAAGTATATCAAAATTCATAATTCTACTAAAAATAAAGCTTAAGAAAAATTGTCTTACGATGTAGGTATTAAATAAAAAGGAAAATCATTCTAAATAGTTAAGAATTGCCATTGGATACACCTTTTTTGGTCGTAGAGAGTAATATTTTTTACTTAAAACTCTTATATGCATCCTAAATGTCAGTTACTTGTCATTTTTATTTTTTTATTTGCTTACCAAATCATTACAATATTTTTTAAATGTATATTTGTTCAATTCACATTCGCAATAGTTTCACAATAATTGAAAATTGAATTATATATATATATGTATACATTGTCAGTATAAAAATTATATTATTTAAACAAAATTACGTTAAAGTTTCATTTTGTTACTTAAAGTAACTCATTTTGCAATTACATGTACGGCTTTAAAAAAAAAAAAAAAAAAAAAAAAAAAAGGAAAGGAAAGAGAAAAAATAAATGCTACATAAAAAAAGTAATAAACTATCCAATATTATATAATTCTATAAAGAAACTGTCACTGTAAAATTACTGAAGATAAAACTTTATTTTACATCAGTCAGATAGCACCCTGTCTCCCTCCCATGTTATCCAATGGGATTTTTGTCGCGTCGTCTTATAAAAATATTTTATTAAAAAATGAACTTTTTCGAATTCTGTTTTTTGAATATTACTCTTTGAACAGGTCGTCTTTTAGCTTAAATTCTGTTTTTTGAATATTACTCTTTGAACAGGTCGTCTTTTAGCTTAGTGAACAATTTTTTGAAAAAATAAATTTAAATATTTTACTTAGAGATCCACACTTAGAGTCTATAATTTACTTATTGAAATAAAATATTTAAATTAATTTTTTCGAAAAATTGTTCACCAATCTAAAAGGCGACCCGTTCAAAGAGTAATATTCAAAAAACAGAATTCGAAAAACTTCATTTTTGAATGAGATATTTTTATAAAACGAAGCAACGAAAATCCCATTGGATAACATGGGAAAGGGAGAAAGAGAGCTATCTGACTGATGTACAACCCAAACAGTGATGCCAGATGGTCGAAAATTATTTTCCCAAACAGGTCTTCAAATTTCCCCAATTCAGGAGGTTTTTTTCGAAAAAATCCCCAATTTGATTTCTACTAGAAAGGGGAAATAAAAAATTTTTCAAAAAAAAAAAAATATCAAGTAGATTTTTCTGTGATAAAAATTTTTCCCCAAAAGAAGGCAATTAAAAAAAAATCCCCAAATACCAATAAAGATATTGAAAGTTTCTAGTCGTAGGGATAAATCATTACGTTACCAACATTGACAGAGAGTTGAACTCCCCAGATTTGTCCCCAAAAATTTTAGAATTCCCCAAAAAAGTCCCCACAAACATTTGGTCCAAAAGCCTCAAAAATCCCCAAAATGGGGACAAAATCCCCAATCTGGCATCACTGAGCACAAAGCGAGTTAAACACATGTCGCATCTTATTGGCCAGAAGATACAGATACTTTGAAATAAACCAATATCAATGAACCAATAGCAGGAAATGAGCTAAAACAAAAGATATTGTTTTCAACGAGCGATGATGTGCAATATTATCAAAGAAATTAAACTAACGGTCGTATAAATTCTTTCATATTATCGTTTAGAGCCAGGGCAATGCATGATTGTAGAATGAGAAGTCAATATACTGTAAGAAGTCGGTATATTATGGGAAGTCAATATACTGTGATAGTTTAATTTTCCTGATGAATATCATTGACTTTTTGGAGTGATATTTTCGATTTGGTAGATAACACGAATAAAGATAAAGAGAGGATTGGAGAGGAAGGATTGTTTGGGGTTGGAATTTTAGTCAGTGAGTAATAGGAGGGGTAAAAGGGGGTTGCATTAGTATAAGCTATTCAGGTCTCTTTTTTTTTTCGGGCTTTGCTTTGCGCGCGGTGATGCAGGTTTGTGGCGCGCACAAGGGGTTGCGTCACTTCCGCTAGCCAAACGGTTTGTTTGTTTTTTTTAGAAAACACGGTGAATAAGCTATTCGGCGTTCGCTTTATTCCGAGCGTGGTGACTGGTGATAGGTGCTAGTTGGGAACATTATTTATCGGCGCTTCGATTGATCGCTCAGTGTGTGCTAAGAAAATCGTTAGAGGGATATATCAGCAGAGCTAGATCTTTAATATCGTTATTGCGATATTAAAAAAATATTGATATTTGGGGATATATTGATAAATACTCCAGCCCTAGTCAAGAAGGAACATCCCAACAGCAAAATGGCGCAAAGGGACAGGACGGACTTTCAAACCATATTTACGCAAACGTAGTTAGTGGAGAAGTGACGAGAAATCTGCCCGTTTCAAAGCAAAAAGCGCCAACCGAAAAAGCTGGCGTAGTTAAAATTAAGCCAAAAGAATGCCAAACTGCTTCTTTGTTTCCCGTATATTTTAATACAAATAATTTTAAAAATAATTTATCGTTAAAAAAGTCAAACTAATTTAGCATAAAAAATAAACACCAGCTGTCAATCACGCTGACGAACGCTGACAAAAAATAATGGTCTTAAAATCCGCGCCAGTTCGTCGTTATTAATCCATTAAAAATCTGTACTTAGATTTATAATCGTTTGCTCAAAAGTAATAATAGCTCTTTTATGTAAACAGAAGTATCATAATTACTAACGGAGATTCCTATTATTTGTTTTATTTATACAGACATATGTTAGAAACATGTTGGTAATGGTTTTGAAACAACATTCTTAAATAAATAAATTATATCGAAAACGGGGAGGGGGTTAATTCTCTAGGAAAGGGGCATGAATTAAAATTACTTTTTAAAACCACCTATATGAAATTGCTTTATTTTAAAAAGAGCAAATTACCTTTTATTAAAATATAATGAAATGTTATTTAATGAAGCAGTTTTAGTTTGAAAAGAAAATTTGAAATTCTATTTAATTAATTAAGTGAATTATTTAAATTCAAAATATATTTATATTTAATATTTAATTATATTAATCTATTTTTCTTTGTTTTTAATTAATTTGTTTTAAAATTAAATTAATATTCATAAAACATATGTGTGAACACTCACACATATATCTCCTCTTCGACTGTCAAAAAAAAAGACACTCTCCCTCGTCACCTTCATAAAGTTCCATGTGCAAAACAATAATATATGCACAATAAAATAATATTCAAAAACACTTATCAAAAACTTACACTTAAAAATGACATTACATTATAAGTACAGGATTTTGTATCGTTATATGAACAATTGTAAGAGTAAACAAATAATATATATATATAGAAAGATAAATATTAATTCAAACAAAATTTTATGTATATTCAAGAACACTAGTGTAACCACAAATTAAAGTCCAACAAAAACAAAGTCGTGACTTTCATGAAAGTTAAATTGACGTTAAAAAATTATAAAAAATATGTGGCTTATAGAATATAATGTAAAGCATGGCTCAATTAAGCTAATTTAATTCTCATACAAATGATTGCATGTTTTGCAGTCCAATAGTTTTTTTTTTTTTTTTTTTTTTTTTTTTTTCAAGCAAGCATTTCAGCAGAAATGTTTTTTTTTTAAGTATGAGACTTTTATATTATTATTATTATTACTTTGTATCATATACACATCTGAAATAAGATTCTCACAAAAATGAAAAAATAATTCCCGTCACAATCACTAGAATTGTAAATAAACAAAAAATGTTAAATTCATACACTGTATTCTATATGCATACCGAAACAGAGAAAAGAGTATATATATCACGTATTTCTTTTAACATAAATTATTGTAATCTATAGATTGTAATCTAATCTAAGACACATTGCTTAAACACACATTGGAATAATCTATATTGTTCAAACACACATTGTTATGTGTTAAACAAAACTATGTAGAATAATAAAAATAATAATAAATAAATAAAAATATATGCAGAAAAAGAAAAAAAAAAGTTTATTTCGTGTATACCACACAGAAAAGATTTTACAAAGGACGCCATTGGCAGTCAAAAAAAAAAAAAAAAAAAAAAATATATATATATATATATATATATATATAAATGTAATAATAATCTTCCCTTAATTCTTACATATGTGTAAGTATAACGACATTAACTTAAGGCTAACATCCTAGCTCAACAGGACGTGTTGAATGACCAGCACTGTTAGGCACAGGCCTCCGTCCCTCAGCATAGTCCACAGACTCCTGTAGGGACACCTTGTCAGGTATAGCAAAGTGCTACAATTAAAACTCGCACTTTGCGGGTAAAACGTGAATCTGCTGTTTTAGGATTCGATTTGAGTGATGGAGTTAGTGCCGATACTAACTTAAAATTGTAAATTGAAATATGCTAATATTTTGGAAACTGAATAGTATAAAAGTAGAAGGTCAGTTGGAGAGAGGTGAGTTGGAGAGGAGTGAAGGTTAGTTGGAAGGAAGATTGTTTTGGAGGGAGCTAGCTGTTAGCGGCTTAGGATATAGTTGGATGTAAGTCAAGTAGATAGCAGTGTCAGGGAATCCTCCTGCTAATCGAAAGATTACTCGGCTTTAGAAGCAAATTTAAATAAAGGTAGTTGAGATCAGTTGTGAGTAATTAAGTAAAGGAAAGTAAAGTAACGGGGGTTATTTATCAATATCAAAGTATTTAAGAGGACTCATTTTAAGTAGTAAATTACTAGATGCCAAAGTCCAGCGTCCCCTTCTTATTTAAGCTCAATTAAAGCTCAATTGATTTTACAAATCTGACTCTGTCATTTCTTCATAGTTTAAGTATTTCATTTACAGCTGCAAGTCAATCTAAAGTTAAATAAGTAAGTATGCAGCATTCAACCTTCAGTCAAGTTAAAGTTAAATTAGTATGGAGAACAGACGTTCTCCACATTGGCGCCCATCTTTGTTCGAATCCCCCCCCCCCCGAGCAAGTCTTTTTTGACGGCACTAATAGTGTGCTGCAATTTTTTGAGCAGCTAGAATATTTTTTCAATTTTCATAAAATCAATGTTAAAAACCACTACTCCTGGCTAGCCTATTCCCTAGAAGGAGAACCGAGACAGTGGCATAGATTAATCGCCTGCCATTCACTTGGGCCAAATCCAACGTATGACGATTTAAAACGCAAAGTGATCGATCTTTTCGCCACTCCGTATGATAAACTACGATTACAACATGACCGCTCCCTTCCCCGTCACGAACGTCAGTGGGAAGCAGTAATAAACCCGGTGGAAAAACCACAAGGAATTATTAAGTCACAGGAAGCAAGCTCCTATAATTTAAACCAACCTAAAACTGGCGATGAAGCCGTTATTTCTAGTGAAAAAAGCCAAATGACATTTGAACTAAACGAGCAAACTTCGCCCTTAAACAGCGATACAAACCAATTTACGGCAGTTATTCAGAATTTTGCTACGGATACTAAATCCGAAAAATTATCTCGTGTTGCGACAGGAATTGTAAAAGAAAATCCTATTAAAATTACTGTGGCTGCGGAAACTGTTAAACTAAGCGAAAATATAAATTCAATAAATGATGCGGTTAATCTGGATAACAGTTTTAGATTTATACAGCCGACACAGGCAATTATTTCTAGTGCGAATGTGAACGTAAAGTTTCAAAATGACCCGCCGATTAAACCAACGGAAGATGCAAATATTTTAAAGTCGGCAATTTCAAACATCTATTTAACCTCCTGTGAAGTTTCCAGAAACTCTAGCAGCCCTGAATTTAAAAGCACGGAGCGAACGCAGTCCTCTGTGATAACTATGGGCAGTGATAAGGTGACGGGCCCGAAACCCCCTCACCGCAAGAACCAGATTCAGAGTTTAAAACCTCCTCCGAACAGTGAAAAGGCTCTGGGTGTGAAAACTCACTCTCCTGAGAGTGACCAGGCACCATGTTCGAACCCTCCTCAGGAAACCAGCGATTCTGCAACGTCTCACCTAAATCTGCAAGCCACCAACGCTGCAACTCTACAGGCCAGTCTGACCTGCATCTCTTTTGCTGATATCAAGGATTCAATTTGTCAGGTCGTATCGTTCAGAATTTTAGTTTTTCTCAAGTATTGGTTTATCAGTACTGTACTAAAATTTTCGACATGTAGAACTTTCTTCTGGACTTTCACTCATCATCTCAAAGAGATGAACTTTTTAAAATATCACAAATTTAAATTTAAACTTGCTGCATGAACTTTTGAAAATTTAAAAATGCAAAATTTAAACGTATAGCATGCACTTTCATCTCTCGAAATTTCATGTACTGTTTACATGTCATAAATTTTTCTCTGTATATAATATATGCATGTATGTACGTTAATGTTTTTTAATTCCTAGCCAACGCCAGCAGTTTTTGGTAAAAAAAAAAAAAAACTTTTTTGAACTTTTGTATAAACTTTCCCCCCCTCTTTAGTTTTTTGAATGATCTATCTATATATATATGTACTTAAATGCCTTCTGTTTTAGCCATCACCTGCAGCGATTCGTAAGATAAATTTTCTTACCTTTGTATATAAATTTTCTCTCTAAGTTTTTACATGATCAATATGTATATACTCTACTACTTTTGTATTTTCTAGCCAACAACGGAGTCTTGAAAACTTTTTTAATAATTTGTATATATATCTATTCATTATATATATATTTTTTTCTAAATGTCGTAAATTGTATAAAATACACTTTTATAAGTGTATAAACATTTTTCTCTATAGTTTTGTAAATGTAATGTAGAATGTATGTACGTAAATCTTTTTTATTTCTCAGCGATCAACTGCAGTTTTGAAAATTTTGTATCCTTAAATGTTTTCTAAATGTTGTATAAAGTGTATCAAATGAATATTCTTATGGTAAACTTTTGTCTTTTTCGCTAAAAGTTTAATTACTGTATGAATATATTCGGATGGGGATTAAAAAGAGTTTTTTCGCTATTTTGCATGTTAATTCGCGTTTAACAAATTAACCTTAATACACTAACACTGTAGTTTTTTTCCCTATGCAAATAGCATATCTAAAATAGGGCTTATGTATAAAATTATGTCATTTACCTATATAAAAGTGTAGTGTACCTTTTGATTTATACGTTCAAAAGACTTTTGTATTTTAGAAGTTCTCTGATTCAAACTCTCCGTCCAGTCGTTGGTCTGAAAATCTACGCTGATGTTACTTTTGATGCTAAAGGAGGTGATTTTTGGACGCTTGCCAACGGATCCCTTTCAAGATTCATATGAGAATGATTAACTGAAATTTTTTCTGTTTTTTTTTTTTTTTTTTTTTTTTTTTTTTGCGGATGCAGTTTCAAGTATTTTTCCTAGCCGAGGGTACTGGACCTAGACTGGTCTGCAGTGGCTCTCAACAGTTCAAGTTTTTGCCAATAAAGACTTTCTTTTTTTTTTTATCATTTTTGCACAATTTAAAATTTGAATAATTACTGATCGCATTTTTTGTTCAAAGCGATCCGCCTGTACTGAATTTTTTAAAAAAGTAATGAGAATTTTTTTCTTTTCCATTTGTTTTAAGGAAAAATGTGCCTGTATTTCCCCGCTGTAATTACGCTGGACTATATATATCTTTATTTACCTAAATTGAGTACAAACGGTTTTCTGGAATAAAGCGTCTTACATTGAGCATAAGAAACATTTTTTTAAAAGCTATTTAAGCTACTTAAAATTATATGTAAGTGTCCAGTTTTTTGGCCATGTACTCTTTAAAAAAAAATTTTCCCTATTAGATTTTTAAAACAATATACTTCTTGTTGGGCAGTCTAGTTAAATTTAAGTTTCCCCCCCTCTTTTTTTTTTTTTTCTTTTTCTAAAACATTATGTAGTTGAATTTTAGCAGTCAGTCACTGCAGCTAACTTTTCTTTGCATAGTATTGCAATAATTTAAAATTTGCACGGGTAAAAACCCGTTGGGGGATTTTTTCCGCGAAATTTTTTTTCGGGGGAGGAACTGTCAGGTATAGCAAAGTGCTACAATTAAAACTCGCACTTTGCGGGTAAAACGTGAATCTGCTGTTTTAGGATTCGATTTGAGTGATGGAGTTAGTGCCGATACTAACTTAAAATTGTAAATTGAAATATGCTAATATTTTGGAAACTGAATAGTATAAAAGTAGAAGGTCAGTTGGAGAGAGGTGAGTTGGAGGGAAGATTGTTTTGGAGGGAGCTAGCTGTTAGCGGCTTAGGATATAGTTGGATGTAAGTCAAGTAGATAGCAGTGTCAGGGAATCATCCTGCTAATCGAAATATTACTCGGCTTTAGAAGCAAATTTAAATAAAGGTAGTTGAGATCAGTTGTGAGTAATTAAGTAAAGTAAAGTAAAGTAATGGGGGTTATTTATCAATGTCAAAGTATTTAAGAGGACTGCCCATTTTAAGTAGTAAATTACTAGATGCCAAAGTCCAGCGTCCCCTTCTTATTTAAGCTCAATTAAAGCTCAATTGATTTTACAAATCTGACTCTGTCATTTCTTCATAGTTTAAGTATTTCATTTACAGCTGCAAGTCAATCTAAAGTTAAATAAGTAAGTTTGCAGCATTCAACCTTCAGTCAAGTTAAAGTTAAATTAATATGGAGAAGCCTCGTTCTCCACAACCTAACCAAACCGATAAAATCAAGTGTCATAAATTATGAAAAAAAAATAAATGTGAACAAAAATAAGTATCCTCATGACGTATCCAATGTTGCTCTCCCGAAAGAAAATTTTTGAACGAGTCAACATATATAAAGGATTTGGGGAATAAATTAGGAAAAAGAAAATTAATTGTCAAATATTTTGAGTGATGGGAGGGAATGCCAAAACAAGGGGGAATTTAGACTGCAGAGTCAACAAACCAAACATATATTGTACACCAAAAATCAATCGCCAATTTTTAAAACTCAGTTGTATATACATTACTGTACTATATTATTACTATTAACATTAATTACTTTACATACTTAATCTTTATTCAACTGATTTGTCATTAGTATGTTTTTCAAACATTTAACGATTTGCTTAACATTAATCGAATAATATATAGCAAATTATAAATAAAATATATTGTAATACCTCGATGAATAATTTAGAAACATAAAATATCATTTACAATCTTTTACTTTATCATTTACAATCTTTTACTTTATCATTACAACTTTTTTTTTTTTTTTTTTTTTTTTGAGAAATTTTTATTAATAAATATTATATGTATTATTTCACAACACTGCAATGCAAGAAATAGTCTTTAAATAATGGAGAAAAAGTAAACGGTAGACCAGCCACACACACAAATAAATAAATAAATAAAAATAAAGACAAGTTTCTGCACAGCAAACAAATAAAACCAAGACGTCTCCGCGAAATTGCATTTGTGTTGTAAAATACACTCATCACAATATTTGAGAATAAATACGTGTGATTTCTTAAATTATAAAATTGGTAGAATTATTGCTAACGTAATCTCATAACTTGAATTTGGGTTCAGTAAAAAAATAATTACGTCTAGGTGGAGCAATAAAATTTCTATCAATATGAGCTCTGAAAGCCTTATTACTATGTGCATGTAAACGTTTAATGGAAAAGGAAATTGGTTAGTGCTTTGTACTACTATAAATGAACCAGTATACTTGGGTGTGAATTTGTCTATTGATTTCAGGTATACAAGATCATGAACAGCAAAAAGCTTCAGTTTTGTACGTTTTCGAAAATTTTGATACATTTTATTTTGATTGTCTTTAATGTTAGAATATGTTTTGCTATAGATTTTATCTAAGTCTTGTAAAACTTCATATATGTCTACATTTTTATCTAAAAATGGCTGATTTACAAAGGGATCAAATGTGACAAAAATTATAGACAGTTCCCTACCAAAATAATGTAAGTTAGGTGAAAACTATGTGGATGAATGTGTTGAACCATTATAAAGTGATTTGCGTATAGCCAATGAATTTCCAGAAGAATACAACTCAGAAATTAAAGTATTAATTGAGTACTTTATATATTTATTTACCCTCTCAGAAATCGAGTTACTCTGAGGGTGAACTACAGATGAATGTAGAATATTTATGACAAGTTTATCATTGAAAATTTTATAAACATTAGATGTAAATTGTGTACCAAGTTCTGATAATATTACTTACGGTCTACCAAATGTTGTAAAGTAATTAAATAAGCATTTAACTATATTTGATGTGGATGTGTCCCTTAATGAATATAATTCAATGTGTCGAGAAAAATTGTCAATGACAGTAAATCCTTCCGTTATCGAGTAAATTTCCAGTATGACAGCGCCATGTACTGGCCTATAAACATCAAACTTGAATCGGTTTAATGTCGCAGAATGGCCTTCTCACATATCAAGCTTTATTTGATTATACGTAATAGAAACTGAGATTTAACCTTTCCTTAAATTGCAGAAATCACTGTGTAGCAGCGCTGTCGGTTGAGCAGTTGACACCAAAAATTGACAAGTACTAATTTATGTCAAGGTGCATCTACATATCGATTTATATGCAATTATAGGCAGTAGTTCCTGAGATATTGCCATACCTTAAATTGCAGAAATCGCTGTATAGCAGCACCTCCTGTTGGCCGATAAGCATCCAAATTGAATCAGCATAATATTTCATAATGATCTTCTTACATATGAAGCTTTGTTTGATTATAAGCAATAGAACCTGAGATATAGCTTCCCCTTAAATTGGTAAAATCAATATATAGCCGCGACACCTCTTGACGATTGAGACAAAAAGTTAATAGACACTAGTTTAGGTCAAGGTGCATCTACATATAAATTTATATACAATTCTGAGTGGTAATTCCAGAGACACAGTTGCCGTAAATTTTTTGTCTCACACACACACATACAGACAGGAGGACGGGTAGACATCTTCTAAAAATGTTAAAATCGTGTTCTAGAACTCTTAAAACGTGTAAATCCATCGAAAACTGGAAGTCGAAAATTTTTACGAATCAAATACTTTCTTCTATTGAATATAGAAGAAAGTAAAAAATTAATTAATACAATTAGTCCAGTCAATAAATACATTCTACCTTGCAAAAGGTGGGGTAGAAGATTTTTTTTTTTTTTTTTTTTGTACATATTAGTACTAATGCAAAAAACGAGTTATCGAACATGGTCGGCCCCGGGAGAATTTTTGTCGGCTGAAAAACCTCGAAAATTTACTAATTTTTTGACTTTTTTCAAAATATCTCAAAAATGGCAGAATTTAGCGATAATTTTCTATTGTAATGTTTAAAGAGGATATAATTTCCTACAATTTCCTTCATTACACCTTTTTTGTAGTACTAATAGCATGAAAATAAACAAATTTCTCAACTTCGTAAAAAAAAGCTCATTACTCCTTATAAATAATGTACAGTAATTATTAGAATTAGAAGCTTTATTTACATAAAGCTTAACAACTTTTAATGGTATAGCTGTGATATTTGTCGTCCTTGGAATTTTTGGATTTGGTGATCAAAAATGTAATACGGAAAAACACACGCCAGATGTATTTTTTTTCAATATATATTGTAAGAAATACTGCTTTATATTCCTGATTGTTCGCTTAACATATGCCTTGTTAAAATAATAAAGATTTTTGAAAGGAATTAAATGTGTTCGCAAGATAAATTGGCGATCATTTCTTTTTTTTTTTCACTAAGGATGACAGATAACAAATCTGCTCCCTTTCAATTTTTCCCTTCCCCTTTTTACTAACTCTCCCCCCCCAGCCACGCACTGACAATTCTGGCCTAACAACAGTAGTCATCATCAGACTCCAATAACTGCCTATGTATAGTATTCTATCCCTGCAACACATGATACACACACAAACACATACAAAGAAAAATAAATAAAATAAAAAATATTCATATATAAATGTAAATAAATAAATATTAGAGGGCTAATAAGCAAAAACTCAATGCATTGATACATAAATATTTTAATTCTACTATTTATTAAATTATAAAACGTTAATGATATTTAGATATAATACATAATTTTGTAATAAACATTAATTACTGCTACATTAATATTGATGATAATAATAAGATATAATCTTAATTTTAAATGAAGTTCATAAATAGGCAAATTTGTTTGAAGAACAGTAACAAATACTTACAAAAGTAAATTGTAGAAATTTAACTTTATATGTAAATTATAGGGAGATTCATTTAGCCTTGAAAAATATAAAGAAACGTACAATAATGTATAATATACATGTTTATTTTCTTCATGGTTATTTGGAAAGCCCGGGTTCTTAAATTTCAATAGTCATCAGAGGTAGAAGGAAGGTGTGTCGTCCTCAAATTGTTCCTCTCCCTCTTGCAGTAATTATAAAAGCTCTTAAAATAGCTTATCTTTTTCAGCCTCGTCAAATGATGAAAGTAGTACGACATTTTCCTGTTGAGGATCAGAGTCCGTGTTACTATACCAGTTTCACTGAGTATTTTATAGCCAACATTTTGGAAGCAAACTGCTTTCTTGTTGACAGTTTCGGCTATTAAAACATCTTCACCATATTTTTTGCAAAGGCGTGATGTAACCGTTCTGATGCCAGGACGAAAATCAACCTCTATTTTATTCATCAAATACTTATGAGACTGGCACTCCTCCGAGTCGTTTTCAGGGTAGGAGTAAATTGATTCCATTGCCTCATCAGTGTTACTTGCAGGGTAGTATCCTCGTTTCATCTCACTTTTAGGCCTCCAATGCAGTTTTTGATGACAAAAACTGTGATACCCAGCATTTATAGCAACTAAACCTTTTACATTTCCGATGCATTCAAGTACTTTTTTTCTTATCTCATCCCCACGAATTTCGGCACTATTTACAAGTGTTTCTTTCACACCAGTTTCATAGCATGGTGGATAAAATTTCTTTCATGCTCGGGAAGTCGTTCCTGATTTTTACAGAAATCTTCAAGTATCTCCTCTCCACACAAGAAACACTGATCTTTAAAACTGAAACCTTATGTTCTTGATGGAAGATATGCAGCCGCACATTTAGGACCAGCTCCATCACCAGTTGTATGACGCCGTACATATGCTGCAATCATTCGCTCATTGATGTATCGTTTGTGACAGGCATTGTGAATTCTTACTTGTTTTAGGTTCTTCAAAAAACACTAATGTTCTTCATTTTAACGTTTTGCATTGCACTTTCACAGATTTTTTGTGTACCTTTCTCCTTCAGAATCTTTACTTTACCTTTATTCAAACTGATTTCGAAAATAAAACAAACACTCCGCTTATTGTAATAGAAAAAGTTCACGGGTTGAAACAGTACGTTCGCACGTTCGAAATGAACTGAATAATATAGATAGATGTTCAGCCGAGTCAGCGTACTACAGGATGAGAAGAGGCGGGAGGAAAGGGAGAGCTTTTTGTGTGAAAGGGGGGGGGGCAGTTTTTTTTTTAAATATACCTTCTTTACTATGAAGCAGATGTCATTTCCTAAGGTCAGACAGCTGAATATGTCCCTTCCTTTCTTTCCGTTTTCTAAAAAACAATCATGCACCGACCCATTTCTTTGAGTTGTATTTTATTAGCTTGAGAAAAAATGCCGATTTTTAAGAGACTGTAACACGCTTGCTAGTACTACAAAAGTACTACAAAAGTACTACAATAGTACTACAAAAAAGTTGTGATGAAGAAAATTGTAGGAAATTTAATCTTCTTTAAACGTTATAATAGAAAAATATCGCTAAATTTAGCGTTTTCTGAGATATTTCAAAAAAAGCCAAAAATGTAGTAAATTTTCGAGGTTTTTCAGCCAACAAAAATTCTCCCGGGGTCGATCATGTTGGATAACTCGTATTTTTCATATTTACACTCATATGTACTAATTAAAAAAGAAAAATCTTCTACCCCACCTTTTGCTAGGTAAGCTCTTTTTTACATACCTATTGACTGGACTAAATGCTAAATACAGAAAAAAAAGTAGAAGCAATATATAATATTCTTATAAAAATAAATTCTTTAGATTAAGTATACTTTTTAACCTCTTTAATAATTCGTTGACTTATTTTTTTTATGTTATTTATTTCTTTTTGTTTATTTTATTTTATTTATTTATTTATTTATTTATTTTTTTTGTTGTTATTTTATCTTTTCAAACGTACTCATATGAATTATAACAATTCTTAATTAAAAAAGTCTGACTGCAGGCATAAAACGCATTCGCCATGTTTTGTAAAAACTTATATATTTTCAAAATGTTTATTTATGTTGTTTTAGCTCCATGAGCGACTAGATGCACAAACATTCTTTCCTCAGAAGGCAGTTAAAAATCTGTCACATGCTAGTGGCTACTGTAGGTTATTCTTTTTTTTCCTGTTACTGTAAGAATTGGTGAAAGGAAATTCTGTCACTGATTTTGAAACATTCTTTATAGTTATAATATGGTGTAAATATCAGTCATGCAAGCAATAAAAAAGTATATATTTGAGATAAAAAAGCAATCCATAAGCTAATAAATACTTAATAAGTATTTAATTATTCATTCAAATAGAATTGAATACCTTAGAGCATGAATAAAATAAAAAACGTATGCTATGCTGTTGGTGCTTGTTGGTGCTGATGTTTATGCCTGTCGGTTAACTTAGGAATGGTTGAAAGGAAATTCAGTCAATGATTTTAAATTTAATTTTTTGTTATAATATGATGTAAATATCAATCTTTTAAATAAAAAAAATCTTTTGATATGAAAGAAATCTATAAACTAATAAATAGCTAAAAATATTTAATGATTTATTGTAGTAGACTTGAAGACGTTAACGGATAAACATGTTGATTCACAAATTTATAAATTTGAGTAAGTTAGCTGTCCTCTCCCTAGAAATTTATTTATTTTTTAACGCCTTGTAATATGTTCACACACTAATCTTTTCAATTACTATTAATATTTTTTATCTATTGCAGATGAATTACATAAATAAAAGTGTTTCTTGAGTTATACCAAGGTTTAAAAACCTTTGTTTTAATTTTGCCGATAATTATTTCAAATTCACTTGAAATATATTCGAAACCTTAAGATATATTTTACATAAAACATTTTCTTGTTTAATTAAGGATTTTACAATTAATATTTCTATATCTCATCGTGTTAGTATAGTTTATTGTACCTCTATTTCTAAGAAATAATGAGCTAAATAGCAATTAATGGGATATTTTATTTTATCTTAACAATTTATCTAAAAGCAGGTTGATAATATTCGCTTGTGTGCACTCAAACTTTTGTAGATGTCGAGTAGAATGAAAAGAATTATGTTTATGACAGTCTTGACAGATAATTTCTGCATATTATTTTATCATAATCATGGATAGTCATGGAAGAGGACAAAATTACGAGTAATTTTAGGAATGTTTAACATTCCTCATTAAATGTGGTTAACAAAATTAAATACCTTAATCTGGAGGTATTTAATTAACTTTTCTACCCTGTAATTATATTGCGTGATTTTAGAAGGAATTTTTCGTGCGAAAATAAAAGGAAATACTATATAATACTTACCTTCAATTTAGCAAACCATACAAGAAAGAAAAAGCAACCTTAAAACTGTTTAAATAAAATAAGTCTAAAATGATAATTGTAGTGGTATCTTTAGAATTTAATGTGAAAATAATTTCTTTTAATAGCGTGTTTAACGCATACGTAATTAAAAAATAATTGGAAAATACTTTTTTTTTCTTTAAACAGCTTTTCAATACAAAAATCAGAGATAAGTTTTTTTTGTGTAAAACATAAATACAAATTCTCTAATAAATTTGTTTGAATAAAAAAAGTTATTTTGGGGGACATAAAAATGTAATAGTTGCCTACTTTTTACTGCATTAAAAACAGAAATATCGATTTTATACAACAACGAAAAAGACGAATTCTATGTAAAATAAAACTGTTTTAGAAAACTGTTTAAGATAATTAGTGTGTAAGATAATTAATATTTGAAGTATCCAGATATTAAGTATTATCTCTAATCTTATTAATAAAGAAACTATTTTTAAAACAAAGTGTCGTTGTCAGTATATCATTTCGTGAAAACTCCTAATCGAATTTAACGTGTAATATCTTTCAGATATAACACACACACTAAAATTTCACCGCTAAATTATGATCAGTGACCAATAAAATGTGTCCCAGTCACTGACCATAAAAATAAAGTACTACCAGTAAAATGTTATGAAAGTTTGTGGATGAAGGAAACCGACGCACAATGGATCGAAGTAAAGGCAGTGGCGAACATAGGAAGGTTATGGTATTATTATTATCTATGTATAATGTTTTTTGTCACATTTCGATTTAAATATGTATATATGTATGATACTAAAAGCAATTCTATGATTTTTTTAACCCTTTATAAGGCCACAAGAATATTTTCCCCACGAAATTCGCTATCATTTTATTCAACTGGCACCATTTTGTTTTAATAATGATTCCTGTGTATCATTTCTCTAGAAAAATATCAGCCTAAATATTATTTTCACTAGCTGGAACCCGTCGAATTCGACGATCATTTTATTGACCGTAATGTTTCAAAAAACGTCGCATCATTATTTAAATGTATTTCAAGTTAAAAATTTTTATATAATTTACGACATTTCACTTTAAAAAAAGAAAGCTAGAAAAATGCTTATGAATAGAAATACTATATATGACATCACTTTCTACAAAGTACAGTCAATATGACGTCAAACTGACTCCAAATAAACAGTTCCTATCTTTCATTTTCTATTTCGTTTAATACGAAGACTACATGTTTGCTGACCCGTCCGGCGTTTCCCGGGCCCATGGTAATAACCTTAAATGAACCTTAAATTTGCATGGTTTTACATATTTAACTCGTTTTTGTTTGAATTTCTATTTTTAAATAAAAGCATCGTGAAAAAATAATCAGCTGTAACAAAAAAATTACCTCGAACCGAACGAAACTCTGCCTTGTGACCCTGGTGCCTTCGGCAGCGCATACGCCGGCCGCTAATAACATAAAAATATTCCCAAAAATTAACCTGGAACCGAACGAACCCGCCCGGTGTTGCCCGGGCCCATGATACCTTAAATGAACCTTAAATTTGTATGATTTTATACCCTTTAACTCGATTTAGTTTGAATTTCTGTTTTTAAATGAAAGCATCATGAAAAAAATAATAAGCTGTAACAAAAAAAATTACCTCGAACCGAACGAAACTCTGCCTTGTGACCCCGGTGCCTGCGGCAGCGCATACGCCGGTCGCTAATAACATAAAAATATTCCCAAAAATTAACCTGAAACCGAACGAACCCGCCAGGTGTTGCCCGGGCCCATGATCCCTTAAATGAACTTTAAATTTGTATGATTTTATACCTTTAACTCGATTTAGTTTGAATTTCTGTTTTTAAATGAAAGCATCACGAAAAAAATAATCAGCTGTAACAAAACAATTACCTAGAACCGAACGAAACTCTGCCTTGTGACCACGGTGCCTGCGGCAGCGCATGCGCGGGCCCCTAATAACATAAAAAAATTCCAAAATTTAACCCGGAACCAAACGAACCCGCCCGGCAATGCCGGACCCATGATCATAACCTTAAATGAACCTTAAATTTGTATGGTTTTATATCTTTAACTCGATTTTGTTTGAATTTCTTTTTTTTAATGAAAGCATCAAAAAAAAAAAAAAAAAAAAAAAAACTAACCTCAAGCAGAACTGAACTCGGGCTCGTGACCCGGTGCCTGCGACAGCGTATATACAGGCCGCTAATAACATGAAAAAATTCTCAAAAATGAACCTTGAACCGAGCGAACCTCTGACTAGTGTTATCTCTGCCTGTAGCTGCTGCACTGTATAGCAGGCATACATGCTATGCACGCGTTGCAAAATCCACTTTCCTCCACCAGAGGGTGCAGTATGTTGTATACGAACATCACCAATCGCCTTGAATTTCCAAGACTTTTCAAATAAGGTGTCACTGGTGGTGCCAACTGCAAAATCCTTTAGCTGCACTTTCCACCGCCAGGGGGCGCAGTGTGTTCTGTACGAACATCACCAACGGTCAGGAAATACCAAGACCTTTAAAATAAAATATAACATGATAGGGTCTACTACAAAATCACCTAGTTCCATTTTTCACCACCAGGGGCGCACTATATTGTACACAAACATCCCTAATCAACATGAAATTTCAAGACCTCTATCACCAATCGCCTTGGATCTCCAAAACCTTTCAAATAAGGTGTCACATGCTGGTGTCAACTGCAAAGTCCTTTAGTTGCACTTTCCACCGCCGTGGGGCGCAGTGTGTTCTGTACGAACATCAGCAACGGTCAGGAAATACCAAGACATTTAAAATAAGATGTAACATGATAGGGTCTACAGCAAAATCACATAGTTCCATTTTTCACCACCAGGTGTCGCACTATATTGTATACAAACATCCCCATTCGACATGCAATTTCCAGACCTTTAAAATGAGGTGCTACATGCGTGGGTCTAGAACGGATTTCCCTCTCAAACTAATTTCCCCCTTCCCACCCCCTCCAAATCTACTTTCCCCCTTTTTCCTCCCTTTAAAATCGAAAATTCAAAATTAGCAGAAAGTGATTTTTTAGTATTCAACTCTAGTCCCCACATATACAATTTCCTCACCGTGAAGTAATTTGGAGCTTAGTTAAGCTCGTAAACGTATTTTTAACCCGAAACGTGTTTCCCACCCGTTTCCCCTGGGGGGAAACCATTCGACTTTTTTTATTTTTCTCTTCTCATAGCACATCTACAGACCAAGACCTTTCTTTAGACACCTCAACCAAATTTTTACACCAAGTAGTTCTCTCAATATAGTGGAGACAGACAAAAACATGTTTCAAAATAATATGAAGATAATATTGGTGTGAAAAAAAAAAATAGTCATTTGTGGCAATTTTGCTTATACAATGGGTTGTGAGAAGTTTACGATTAACTTAGAGAATAATGTGTCAAAATCAAAATAATTAATTGATCAATAAATAAAATTAATTTATTAATTAATTTTTATTCGTGAAACTAGTTTAATATGCCATTTGAGGAAAAATTGGTATTATAAAGGGGTTAAACGGTATCATACTTTTCTGCTGCAAACAGGTATTTAGAAACATACCTGATAAAGAAACAAATGTTGAAAAAAAGAAGAGAATAAAAGAAAATAAATAAAAATTTCGTGAAGAAAATCTATAATTATAACACAATTAATTTAGCACACAATGTTAAATATATCATTACATTACTGCTACTTCTTTCTTTCTTTTTTTATGTAGTATTTTAATAGAAAACTCATGCAAGCATTCACTGACTAACTCTATGAAAAATTCACATTTGTCTTTATTTTTATTGCACAGAAACTTTTACTTTAAATCGTAATATGGGATTATAATATTTGATTTTAATATTTAGTAATTTAAAATTAAACGTTTATTTAATTTTAACATTTTATGACATATCACAGCAACCATTTACATTTTCCCCCTTTTTGGGTCCAACGGTACTTTTCAGTACCTTTAAAGTAAAATGAATTATTTTATTAAATAAAAAAAAATAAGAAATAATTTCTGATTTTTAAATATATTTTAATCATCTAATTTCTATAATATTTTCACTATAAAATTTTAATATATCTTCTGTCATTAATGAATACAGTTATTCAGATAAATTTCTCGATTGATAATTTGGGGGTAAACAGAATAAAAATTTATTTTTCTCTAAAAGTGGTGATTTGTGGCAAAAATACTTTTCACAGATTAAAATGTATACTTTTTGTAGTAGTAAAATGTGTTTGAAATTTTGGACAATTTTGGACAAAAAAGTTACACAACTTATAAATTTAATTTTGTTGTTAAATTTATATTCACATTTCATGCGTGAATCACAACATAAAAAACAAAAAAAAATGTTGGCAGAATTACCTTAAACTTTTATTAGGACATTATTAAAAGTATTTTTATTTCGTATTTTTTCATAGTTATCTTAAGTGCCACTTGATGGCTATTCAAATAAAGTTACTGAAATTCATCGAAAAATCTTATTTCTGAACGTTTTTGTTTTGAACTTATTTATATATTATAAAACTTCGTGTAATTGAAGAAATAACCATATATTTGTATTTTTTAGACACTCTTTTAAATTATTTCACTGCAAAATATCAGTTATTTAGAGATTGATTTTTGGGCCTATGTTCGTATTTTAACATTGTTCGATCCACTGTGCGACGCTTTAATAAAGAATGAATACTCTAAAATTTAATGCAATTCGTTATAAATATGGGTACTAAACTTTTTCTTGACGAGAGAAGCTAGTCGTATATTATTTAACGGTCAACTCTCCAATTTTTACTAAAATTTCTCAGAGCACAAAAATAATTAGTTTTAAAACAATATGTATATGTATATATATATATATATATATACACAAGGTCTGTTCTAAAAGTATCGAACCTTTTTGGGCAGAAAAAATATCTTACAAGGAAACAATCAAAAAGTGTCGTCTTCAAAAAATATTGAAAAAAAAAATATATATATGTGATTCTACTCTTCAATAAAACACCAGAAAGTGAAAAGATTATCGGCTGAAATAAATTAAGCGACCGCAAAAAAATATCAAAATAAGCCTAATTTGCGATTTCGCACTGTTGGCGATTGATTTTGAGTACTTCGCGGCGAAGCAAAACACGGTTCTGTTCGTAAAGAGCAATCTCGGGGCTGGTGAACTTATCACGCATATAAACAATTGACCGCTTGCAAAGACAGCACTAAATCGCCAAAAATGCTTAATTTTGATAATTCTTTGTGGTCGCTGTAATTCATTCAGACGATACTTTTTCCCTTTCTAGTGTTTTATGAAGAGTAGAATCACAAATATTTTTTTCAATATTTTTTGAAGACGACACTTTTTGAATTTTTCCTTGTTAGTAACTTTGCGGGATTGGGATCTTAATCCCCTTCAAAGTAGTCCCCTCGCGCCTCCACACACGTCGCCCAACGTTCCTTCTACTGCCGAAAACCTTTCTGGAAATCTTCTTTTGAAACGGTGTTCAACTCCGCCGTCGCGTTCTGCATTATCTCCACTCTGAAAACGCGATCCTTTCAATTGAATTTTCAATTTCGGGAACAGCCCGAAGTTTCGAAAAGCCATTTCTGAGGAGTAGGGAGGTTGGCGGATCACTGGAATTCCACGCATCGCCAAGAATTTCTGAATCAGGTGTGATGATATGCGACGGCGCATTGTCATGAGGCAGCTGCCACACACAAAATTACATGTGCAGAAACTGTGCTGATCCCAACTTGTTCAGCAATCTCTCGTACGGTCAAATGAAGATCTTACATTGTCAGATTTTCCACCATTTCAACAAAAACTGCATTTCGAGCGGTTTGGGACCCCCAGAACACTGGTCACTCTCTACAGACGTGCGGACACTTTTGAATCGGTTAAACCGCTCCTTAATTTGTGTAGCCCACCCCCCCCCACACACACACATACACAGAGATTGTCTCCAAATACTTGTTGAATCTTACGAATGGTTTCACTTTGAGAATCACCAAGCTTTTAACAAAATTTGATGCAGTACTTCTGCTCAAGCCGTTCAGTCATCTTTAGAGAAATAAAAATCCGACGAACACGTATAGCAGCACCTCACTCGATTGCCTGCAGGTAACAGCTGGTACACTGGAACGCGGGAAAAAAATTCAAGCATGCTCATTAAGCTCTCGCCTATCACTATGCACAATGGCGCCGCTTTAAAATCTCTACTGTACACGGGAAAATTCAAGGTCGGATAGTTTTTGAACAGACCTTATATACATGCACTAAGAAAAAGATATATAGATCGCCTCCATCTACAACGAATAAATACGCATTTTCTGAAACTTTAAACATCACAAGCTATGCGAAAAGCCAAACAAATAATCTGGATAGACGAAACGAGAATATCCAGTGCATACTTTTCAAGATGGTGAAACAATATAATGAATAATATAAATATTACGAATCCTTTGTATTACGAGAAATTCTCGTTTAATTTACTAGAATTGGGTCAAAAACAAAGATCATAGTTACTAAAGCTCGCCTCTTGAGTTCACTTTTAAATGCAGAGATTATTAAATCAATTTGACCACGATAACATGGAAATACGATCTAGAATTCCATTGCATTTACAAATACAAATAACAGATTTTTTGGCTTTAAATGTGGTAAATTATGGAACTATTATGTTGTTGGTGAAAATATTCTAATATACACACCTGTGAGGGAGTGTGAGAGAACTCTACATGAAGCATTAACTGTGTCTCCTCTGCAGGTTGAAAATATATATATATATATGTATTTATTTTAGGTTTAACAATTATTGTCTTATTTGCACTATTTAAAGTATAGTTAGAGTAATGAATTGACATCGGGCGTATGAATGACTTTTTATTACTTTCTCTTACACATGAAATCGTAAAGAAAATACTGATTTTTTAATTCAAATTTTCGAACTTGAGATTTTGGTATATTTCGCGATTTGAGGTCTGCTAAATCATGTTTTTAACGGTTTGTCAGCATGTAATCAGCATATCGCGAAAACGTTAGTAGCAGGAAGTCCAAACACATAATTCTAAATCAACATAATGTAAGGATGTTATCATAAACTTATGTTTGAGATCAAGCAGTATCGTGTACAGGGACATCCAAGAGAATTACATTACGTATATAGAGGAAAATTCTTGTGAGTACAGTTTAACATTGTTCTACCGCACTAAACAAAATTAAATAATCACATAATTTTTATATGCATAAAATCATGTTTAGTATAAAATATGACCTGAAAATTATTTACCATTCGTTTAAAGAGCTAGACAATATAATTATAATACATTAGGACTACACATTGAAATTCTTCCATTGCATTTCAAGTTAAGTTAGTTTTTTTTTTTTTTTTTTTTTTTTTTTTTTCATATTGAACTAATTTTAAGTATTCTGTGTGATGTGTATATAATTTATAGACAATATACCGAGCTATATAATGTTGAGTGAAATCATTCTTCTGTACTGAATATTGTGAATGGATGTGCTTTATAAATCTTAACATGTCCACCAAAGTCGTTGCAGATTGATAATTACTTTCATACACTCTACTGTAAATAAAGAACTAGTGTGGGTTTTAAATTCTAACAATGATTTTTTGCTATATCTATGTTAAAGTACATAGATATACTGCCTCAAAACAAAAATCAAGTTATATGTTTGTATACAGGGTGTTCCAACTGTCTCACACACCCCTCCTAACTCGAAAATGAATGTGAATTGTGAAATATTGCGAAACATGTATTCAATGAATTCAAGAGGGACCTCATTTGGTGAAAATGTTTTGGGTCTAGGGGGGGCTAGAGGGGAAGGGAACTTTAAGGAAGGCAACTTTAAAATTTCAAACCGGAAGGTATGTCTTGTGATACATCCCTGGAATCGTCTCTTCAAAACAATGAATTTGATATAAAGAGTTTCGCCCTACGATGATTATTAAAAGAGATACGTTAGTTTTTAAACTTTTGAAATGTGGAATTTATACTTATGTATCCCCTTTAATAATCTTTGAAGTAAAAAACTATTCATGTCAAATCATTGTCTTGAAAAGACTTTTCCAGGGATGTATCACAAGATATACTTTGCCGAAAAAAGTTTGGGACCGGGCAAGAGAGTGGTAGGAGTGCCGCTAGGGAGGGTAACATTAAAATTTAAAACAGGAAAGTATGTCTTTTAATACATCCCAGGAAATGTCTCTTCAAAACAATGAATTTGATTTAAATAGTTTTGTCCTGCAATGATTATTAAAGGGTATACCTAAGTATAAAACCCACATTTCAAAAGTCTAAAAACTAATGTATCTCCTTTAATAATCATCGTAGGGCGAAACTATTTATATCAAATTCATTTTTTTGAAGAGACGTTTCCAGGGATGTATCACAAGATCTACCTTCCCATTTGAAATTTTAAAGTTGCCCTCTCTAGCAGCCCCCTAGGCCCAAACTTTTTTCCCCAAAAGAGGTCCATCTTGAATTCATTAAACAAGTATTTCGCCATATTTCCCAATTCCGACTCATTTTCCAGTTGGGGGGGAGGTGTAGTACTTTTTGTAAAAACATATATACACCCTGCATATATGTTTTTACCATGATTTAAATTTACATAATTGCAGAAAATTCAAATTAATTCAAATTTTGTGTGTTTGAAGTTTTATTTATTTATTTATTTTTCTTTTCAAGATTGATAAGTTTCAAGAAGAGTTTTGTATAAAATTGGAAATTTGATAACAGTCTTAAATTTACATGAAAATAATGTGTAAAATCAATGTTGGAGAGGGCCGGTAGTCTAATGAAATTTTTTCTAAATCTATTTTAAGCTATTTTATAGTATCTTTATATAAAGCAGTTTGTTTTCTTATAGCTTGATCTATCATCCGTTTTTATTATAGGAAAGCATAGGATAAAAGAAATTTGTGAAAGAGATTTTCCAAGTTATTTCTTTAAACTTTATGATATATATACCAGTATCGTATTTATAAAATCGGTATTATAATGTCATAAATAACACAGATCTACATTTAAAACTTTTATTTGATAATTTTGGCTGATCCTTATGTTTCTTTGGTGTGCTGAAACCGAAAATTAAGCCAATTTTTCTTTGTCACGTAGAGAATTTGTCGATGCAAGGTGTCTACCGTAAAACTTCTTCCGTACCACTTCTACCACCTATTTAATAACTCTTATAGCGTGTTTCCATGATTAATTATAATAATCGTCGAATCATACTATAAAGTATCAAAAGTAAATAAAAATATGCGTCCGTAGACAAACTGTATTTACAAAGATCTATACATGATACCAAAAAACTGGCTTCATTTTCGGTATCAGCTTCATTACCAAATTAAATTTTGCAGACATTTTTTTTTTTTTTTTTTTTTTGTAGATCTGTGTAATTCATAATCTATGGTACAATACGTTTGGCAGCAAAATTATTGAAGCACACATCCACGTATTTCAAATAAATATACTTACATATACTTACTTTTATATAAACAGCATAAGGAAAAAAAACATTTCTCGACAAATATTTACTTATAAAACAGTATTAGGTGCACATCTTTTAAATACGAGTTATTGCTAGAGCTTCAATGATTTAATGCCGAGTGTGTATTCCCATAATACACAAATATTACGAAGTCATAAATCTCAAATATTTAAGTAATTTTGGAATATTATAATACACAGTAATATATATATATATATATATATATATATATATATATATATATATATATATATATATATATATATATATATATATATATATATAAATAAAATATTTAAATAAATGTTTTGGATTTATTATCTATTTATTTTTACCAAAAGTATCAGATTTGCATGTTTGGTGCGAATTCTACTTGTTAGTCTCCGTAGAGAAAAATATAGAGAGCACATGACAAGGTTACTAAGCTTTATGGGCGAAAAAATAATTATACAGCGTAGAACTTAAATCCGCTTTCATATGCTCGCAGACGAATTATGGAATGGTTACCTAACCACTCGGCTACGGATGGCGCCGAGTTTTACACATATAGAACCGAAACTTTTCAATCAAAAAAAATTTTATAACTTGAATGTATTAAACAGGAATATTCAAATATTGTCATGAATTATCTTGCATAAATAGAATAACTTTAAGTTTAAATATGATAGAGTATTTTAAACAAATCGAAGGTTTCTTTGCTTAAATGATTTAACATAAAAGCGTTTCCCTTAAAACTGCCCAAATCATATTGTACAATACAGAATTCATTCGTCTTTCAACAATTTCACTCAATAATTATAAATTAAATATTTTGTTTATTAAATTGAAAGGTATGTTTAATTTCAAACATATCTGGAATAGTTCATTAAAGAATACTTCATTTCCAATGAATGTGGTGCATCCACATTCCTTATACATTCCATGATACTTCATTTAGATGCGCAAAGTGCTTTTAGATTAAATGTTGCTGTCAACATTATGCATTGTTAAATTATCGATTTATTATTAAAAGGTCTCAGTAAATTTATGTATCCTGACATACGAATAAAAACGAAAATCACATTTATCGATCTGAATGAAAAGCCTTAAATGTGAATTCCATTTAGTTTATTAATGAAAATTTAGGCGATGTAAAATCTTATAAAAATTGAATTATACATAACTATTAATGAAAATTCTGTGTTGCTTAGAAAGTGTATAATAGTAACTTTATGTCGTGTAAGGAAAATTATTTATGGCAAAAGTAAGGAAATATAAATAACTGTTTATGATATAATTAAACATTAGATTGGTTTTAATAAAATAATTAATAAAATATTTTTTTTACAATTAATTTGTTTTAATTAGAAATTAGTTAGCTACATAAAATGCTATTATATATAAAAGATATTATGTCTATATATATATATAATGAAAATATTTTCATTTTAAATAATATATATATACATATATGTATTCATTTGAAGGTTCTTTATTTTAAGAAATGATGCATTAATTACAAATATTTAATACGTTTTTCTTATTTATACTTTTTGGAGTACTTATTTATTCGTTCTTAAAAAAAAAAGAAAAATATTTTAAGATGTCTAGGGCATTTTAAACGTCAAAAATATCGATTTCAAAATGTACGTTTGTATATATTGATTCTAGTATTATGAACAAAATTATAAATAATTTCAAGATTAAATCTGTGCACCTAAATCAAAAGCTAAATAACATCAGACGTAAGTTCATAATAAATAGCAAGTAAATTATTAATTTAACCATTTTTTCTTTAAATTTAAAAAAATAGTTTATTGAATCATTTCATTACTAAACGTAGCGGCTGTGGTACTCTGTTCAGTAGCAACGGGCTCGTAATTGAAAATTTGTGGGTTTAACGCAAATGTTGCAGGTTTTTAAAGCCACTCACCAACTTTAAAAATAGTATGTTCATTCCCAGAAAGGTCTAGAGAGATGAGTTTATTCGACGTTTTAAGAGTTTATTTATAGCCCTTTCTTGGGAAAATTTATGTTTTATTATGCTCACTTCTGACTTTTCTATTTTAAGTGCCTTTAAAGGACCACTTTCTTATGATTTTGTTTTCAGAATATGAATAAATCTTAAAATTCATTTACTGTTCGCGAAACTCGTAAATACATAAACATTTTTCGAATTTGGGGTAAGATATTTTGAATTAGGAGTGAATCTTAGTTTCTGGTTTATGTGTAGGCACTATGTTTTTTCTCTCTTGCAGTTCTACGGCAATTATGGATGTTTCACGACCGTAAGGTCATTTTGGTCTTTTCCACAAATCACATTTGTATTGCAATCGAGCTGGGAATAATCCTCGCGTGGCATAATCGACTGGGTAAATTTTGCTCAGAATACGTGTCCAGGCCTCTACATTGGTGAATGACCTATTTAATTTACTCTGTTTTCCAGAAATTGATTACATATGGTTGGTGATAAATAATCCTACTTTATGTAATACATTAATCGCACAAATAAAATGTGTCAGTACGTGATTTAAAGAATTTGTTGATAGCTGCAGTAATTGTGATACGATTAGTGCACCACACAGCTCTAATTTTGGGAGGGTAATTTTTTTGACTGTCGCAACTCTTATCTTTCATGCTAATAAATAATGATAAGTTAACTGTACTTGAGTTTACTTTTAAATGGACTACATAAGCAAAGACTTTCATAGAGGCATTACAAAACAGAAGAAGTTTACGACAGTATCATTTAAACATACATAGAAAAAAAAATATATATACTTAAAATGATGAACTTTACTGCAAAAAATATTCCACATTTTTAGTATGGCTGGATGAGTTCATTTACCCATGGTGTTTGTTATTTCCACAACATTTGTAGAATTAATTCCAAAACTATGGTTGCTGAAGAAATCATACATAATGGAAGGTAAATTTGAGCATTTATGGAGAGTAGCTGCCTTGTCTAAATCTGCTTATCAGCTACTCTTCTAACCTGAAGAGTATCTTCTTTCAGTTTTCTAAAAAATCTTTTTTTTTTTCCTCTCAGAGAGATGCATTACGAAATCTGTGGACATCTGTATGGTTGGAAGCCAACTTTCTAAACGGAAAACCCTCTGCTTGCATTAAAGCCTGTAGCTCAATTATTATTATGTCTCTTACTGAATATTTAGAATCGTCATCGGCTAATATGAATAACAATCAACTGCATATAAATGTTACCTGATTATTTTTCTCTCTAAAATGTTTGATTTTTCGCGTTTGCATACCTTTTTTACAGTTCGTAAATCCAAATATTGTGAACATGTTTTTTTTTTTCTTTTTTTTCTTTTAGATGATAGATTTAATTAATAAATAAATAAAGGCTTCTAAGGAGAATTTATCGACACTCTTCTTTGATAGTGATGATCTTCATTGGCTATTTAAATTTGCCTATACATTTTGGTAACATCGATACTGATGGATACAGAATAGGATCGAAATTTCAATAAATTGTAAAAAATATTTTCTTGTAATTTAGAGTGGATATGTAATAGGTCATTTAATGATTTGTTATTTGTGTACCATAGAACAAAACGTCCAATTTCGCTGTATTGCTATTTTCCTTTAACCCTGCATGATGTGGTAAATATAATGTGAACATTGACAAAATTCATCTGCAGTCAATTTTGTCAGTTGGTTTATTTTTATATATTCGCCCATAATGTCAGAGTATAAGAACATTAATTGTTCATTTTTATTTATTTTATTTTCTATAGCATAACAATATTGATATGGCCTCAGACTAACTATCCCTTAACATTTTATCATTCTTTAAAAGTAGACGTGGATGTTCTACATTCCTATAAGTGTTTTAAAAAATGTATAAACACCTGGATTATTTTCCAGAATTTTATGTTCAATGTTAGGAATAAATATTATTTCAAAAAATAAATAAATAAGTAAATAAATCTATAAAAATAAAGAGAAGTTCTCTGTGTAAGTGTCCGTCTGCGCTTTGGTGCTCACACTACTAATCGCAGAGCTACTAAACTTGACAGATGGGTACCTGGTACACTGTATAGGTGTGCACCTCATCGAGATTTTTCAGAATTCCAAATTTGAATTTTTTAAAATTATTTATTATATTTTTAATTAATATTATTATCTTTTTAAATTATTGGTTTCAATGTTTCATTTTTCTGAAATTTACTCTTTCATTTCAAACGTCTGCCTATTTTAGCAACGACTATTATGCTATTTATTTTTTATTTATTTAATTGATTCATTCATTTAAAGGCGATTTTTTTTTTTTAATTTATTATATCTATTTAAAATCAAATGTTAATTCAATAGAAAAAAATTGTTATATTTACGTATAATTTATATAGCATAACATATTTTTATTTTTCATTTTTAAAACTGATTCCTTTGAAAGAAAAATCTATTTTTTTTTATTAGTATCATTATTATTTATTTCATTTATACTAACTAGTTAATACCCGTCATAATTTGACGGATAATGTGCAACTAAAATCTTCACACCATAAAGTTTAAAACACCCTTGCTTTAATATTTCACATTGCTCTTAACCAGTTTAAAACCCCCTGCCCAATTTCACATATTTGTAAAACCACTTGGATATAATCCAAAATATTAACTTATTGTATTCTAAAAATAAACTGCAAATCGAAAAAAAGTTAAAATTTGTTTTTACTGGAATAATATTATACCACTTTATTCTATCAAAATAGTATATTTCAACAAGTTAAAAATAAATAAATAAATAAATTTTTACTCGTATAAAATATCAATATTTTAATATTATTCTTTTCAAATTACTTTTACTCTAATATAGTATCGGAATGAAATATCAGTAATTATAATAATTAGATAAATAATAATTAAATAAATAAATAAAATAAAATAAAGCCCCCTTGGATTTTAAATATTTATCTCCATATTTCCTAAACAAATTTTTCAACAGATAAAAGTTAACTTTTAAAGAACAATAAACTTTGATAATTTGTTAATTTTAAAAGATTATTTCTTTTTTTTTTCTTTCTTTTTTAAGAAATGGAAAAAAATAATTTTAAGAATATTGTATAATATAGTGACATGGCAACAGACAGCGCCTCATTCGAAATTTTCGGCGAGCGAAAAAGCATACGAAGATAACCGATGCCGATGCATATTCGCGAATTTCTTTGTGTTTAATAGGTATACTTCCTTGCAAATTATGAATTAATCGTGTAAATAATTTTTTATGATTGAGCCACGAAGTAATATTAACTTTAATTAGGCGTTAATGAGCTTTAATTAGGCGTTTGCGATAGACATATGAATATTAATGTCGTCTGCTTGAGCTATCATCGGTATTCTGCATAAAAAAAGTATTCCCGTTCCCAATTGGTTCAAAATTTTCTCGCGCATGCCCAGATCGTACGATTTTGGTCTTACAGAATATGCTTTGTGTTTTAATATTGTAGATTATAGGGAAAAAAATGATAGTACATAGTAGAAAGGAATAAACTGATTAAAATTAAAGTTTAATTAAAAATTATTTTATTTATTTATTTATTTATTTAATTCCATTTAAAAGAAAATGTACTTATAACTTTATTTATTATATTGCTCGGAATCATATGATAATATAGTGTAAAGAGCAAGGCATAAAAAATACATGGTTCAAAAACTAAAATATTTAATTGATGCTAAGATACAATCATCTTTAAAATCGATGTTCATAAATAATATCAGATCCACCTGTCGTCGATAAATACCCAAATCGAAGTGCCCTGGAAATACCTTTTTGCAGGCAGTGGGAGCCTGACCCGATGCAGTGGGGATGGAAAAATAAATGACGTAGTCAGCGGGTTCCCGAAGCAAGGTTTAGAGCAATTTCACTGTAGGGTTTTTTTAATATTATTATTATTATTATTATTAATAAGGAATAAAAAAATAAATAATGATTCCATTCTTTTGAAAATTCATTTAAATATAATGACCTGCCAAGTGGGCGTAGCCTGCTAGTAAGTAAATAAATAAAGTGTTATTTAACTCGTCAAAAATCCTGGTGTTGCACGCTAATGTTAAATTTGCAAATTTGAAACTATTGACCCCGTCCCGACAGAATAAATCTCAGTTTTGTCGAAAATGTTGCAGTAGATGGTGAAGATTGAAAATAGGTTATACTACCTGGAACTGTCAAAGAAATATTTTTGCAGTTGCTTACGAAAACTAAAATGGAAAATTTGATTTTTTTTTTTTTTTTTTTTTTTTTTTTTTTTTTTACACAAAAATTTCTTGTGACCACACTTTATAATGATTATTTTTTTATGCCTGTAATATTAATTGTTTGTTACTTATTATATATCTTATCATTTGTTTTGTGGTACTATATGTAAATATATATTTTATATATATATATATAGCAATATATATATATATTTTTTGTTAAAAGGGAGAAATATACGATATTTAATATCACACACTATGGTATAATTAAATTAATCAATATATATATATTCTCTTTTTTAAATATCTGTTATATGAAATGCATGCAATTTATTTATTGAAAATTTTCTTTAATAATAATAATAACAACAGCAGATATCTAATCTTAGAATTTATCTTCGTTATATTACACAGATGTCTGCTATATTTTCTCGGTTGGAAAAATAAATGATGATCATAATGAAATCGTATTTTTGGTTGTAGTTAATTTCAATCATCTTCCGATAATATATCTCTATCAGATGTTACTCATAAAATTGAACCTTGTACATCAATGTCCAGATGGCATTTTCGATTAGTGCTATATTGACATTTTTTTTTTAATCATCGTTAAGTCAGATTGTAAAAAACAAACTTATTTTGTTTTCATAGTTAATTTTCATTTATATTTGCATGTTTAAGAAATAAAAAGTTCATTACGAAAACGTTTAAGTTTCCAATGAACAACCACCGATTAATGTTGACTTTTCTTGCTCGAAAATTAAGTGTTTAATTAAAGCATGTAAATATACTTAACAATTAAGAACATAGATGATACTAGGTTTCATAAATGGTGTTAAGCCGTAGTGATTTCTTTAATATCAGTAAGATCTTAACGGAAAAAAAATATTACTTGTTTTTTTTAACTGTCTGTTTGTCATTACATAAATGTTTCAGCTATATAATTCCTTATTACCTTTACATACGCATTCCAAACTTGTAGGAATTTTGAAAAAAAAAATCATATACCTTTAATAAAATAATTAAAATAAGTTCATGCATATTTTAAAGTGTCTGATATTCCTCGAGTTTTTTCTCACAAGACGTAATATTTCAAGTTTACTTTAATAGTGTTTATGACTCGACTTTTCTCAACTTAACTTTAAGTTCTGTCATAACTGTGCTGAAATACATTTCACTACAACGGGGATTATAAATTAAATTAGCATTCCAAAGCAATTTACAGTCCGTAGCAAAAGTGTCCGAACCTAGCAAAAATTCTTATGTAAAAAAAGTACTGTTTTGTTAAATAAATCCTTGTCGAATCCTGTTCTTAGTCAGTCTAAGAACAGGATTCTACAAGGTTTTATTTAGCAAAACTGTATTAAGCGTACTTTTTTGTATAGGAATTTTTGCTAGTGTTCGGACACTTTTGTTACCGACTGTAGATTTACTAAATTCTTAACAAATAACTCTCATTGAATGATTCTACAAAAACAAAACGTGAAACATGTAATTACAAGGGAAAATAAATGAGAAGAGGAGAAAAGACTAGTTACTATGTCAATAATGATTATCAATCATTTTCTAACATTACTGTAACATTTTGCTTCTTCATTTACTTTTCTCTTGTAAGTTAACTAATTGAACTGACTAGGTAGATAAACACCTCAATTTGATAATTCTTTTACTATTGTGGATAGGTGCCATACATTGTACAAAATATAATATTTTACAATTTAAAAATTATATTTATGGATGATTTACTTAAAAAAAGGAGGGGAAAAATCCCTCTTTTTTTAATATGTATTGTATAGTAAAGGGTATACTTTTAATGGAACATTATTAAAAATTATATATCTGTTGTTTGGATTAATTTAAAATAAATTTAAAAGTAAGCATCACCTAAAATTTACAATCCAATGCAATAGATAAATAAATTCTATCATTCCAAATAAAAGTTTTAGGGTAAATATTAGCAAATTTCCAATTTTTTTTACAACTACACATACTTCGATACATTTTTTTTTTTTTTTTTTAATGACATACAGTCGGTAACAAAAGTGTCCGAACACTAGCAAAAATTCCTATGTAAATAAAAAGTACGCTTAATACAGTTTTTCTAAATAAATCCTTGTCGAATCCTGTTCTTAGACTGACTAAAAACAGGATTCGACAAGGATTTATTTAACAAAATAGTATTAAGTGAACTTTTTTTATATAGGAATTTTTTCTAGTATTCGGACACTTTTGTTACCGACAGTACATGCCTTTATTTACTTTAGCTGAAGATTAAGATAAATAAATATTTCAAAATACTCACCTGATTCCTTAGTAGACATCCTACTTTCAATAATGGAAACATAAAATTTTAAAAAGAAAAATGACGTTTATAAAATTAAAAAGTTTAATCGTTTAAATTTCTTAGGGCATTTTTCTAAACTAATTTTCCATAGTATAATTGCTTCATAATGATCAAATTTACAAGATTATATGCTTTATTGAATTATCTGAAAACGTCCCTAATATGTTACACTAATAAATTAAAATCGAAGAAAAAACAGACAAATTATTTTCATTCATATGTGTATCCCATAAAATATAGTTGATACTTGCACGAACAATCGAGCAGCTTATTTTCGATAGCTGATATCTGTCAATTAATTTCCATTGTTATAATCTAGCGCAGTCAGTAGAGTGCCGATCGCGTAATAGGAAGATTGCGGGTTTGATACTCGAGCCGGCCAAAGACCGTCGCCGTGTATAGTCGGTAACAAAAATCTCCGAACACTAGCAAACATTTCTATATAAAAAAAGTACACTTAATGCAGTTTTATTAAATAAATCCTTGTCGAATCCTGTTTTTAGACTGAATAAGAACAGGATTCGACAAGGATTTATTTAGCAAAACTACATTAAGCGTACTTTTTTTATATAGGAATTTTTGCTAATGTTCGGAGACTTTTGTTACTGGCTGTACACTAATGGTGGCTGGCAAACGTAAAATCGGTCGTGGCCGCAATCTTCTTCATGTTCCCATCTAAATTATACCTCTGGAGGTCAACGAAGAGAGGGTCGAGAGCTATTCCAATGCACAGATTACCATACAGATAGGACAGTGAAGCTAAAACGCGAACCGGAAATATAGTAGCACCACTAGTGTCAACAGAGGGGAACTACATGTGTTAAGTCTACATGAATAGCATCTTTGATCGAAAATTGTTTTTCTATTTCGCGAGTAGTTAGTAGCAGGTTAGTATGGGAAGTTTTCTTTTTCTTCACTTTCTATTGTTTTTGAAATCACAAAATTATCCTCAAAACATTCACAGCTATTCTTCTAAGAAATAAAAGTTATTTTTTATAATGTTTAAAAATATGCTTTGTGAAACATATTCATATTCAAGTACAAATTAAAATTACAAACTGTAATTCTGAAATAGCGGTATGAAATCATTAAATATTTCACGTTGCTTGGTTTAAATAATACAAAATGCCTTAAAATGAAAAAAAATGTTTTTACTTTATGTATATTTTCAAAGTTTATTTTCTTAATATTTAGCACTTGCTTCTTAAAATAAAATGCTTTTGACAATCAAGTTTGTAAACAATTATAAAGTTGCCACCGAAAACGTATATGCAGTTTTCTTTCATTTAATTTTTCTACTACTTTTAAATTTACAAAATCATAACATTCACAGCTATTTTCTAAGAAATAAAACTAATTTTTATTATGTTTGAAAATAAATTTTTCCAAACACATTCCTGTTCAAGAGTACAAATTAATATAACAAACTGTAATGCTGAAATAGCAGTATGGTATGAAATCTTAAATATTTAACATTGCTTGGTGTAAATAATACAAAATGCTTTAAAATGAAAAAAATATTTCTGGTTTATGTATATTTTCGAAATTTATTTGCTTAATATTTAGTACTTGCTTCTTAAAATAAATTGCTTTCGACAATCAAATTCTTAAACAATAACAAAGTCCAAACGTAAACATCAATGAATGGTTAGTCGGTTGGATGTTGGGTTTAACGCTGCACTAATATTACGATATGAACATAGATACAATAAATATAAGACGAGCGATTGCGTAAGCAGGAGAGCTCGAGAAACTTACAGCCTTTCACAGTAGGGTCGTTGCAGTCAAATTCCGGTTACCGAAGAATATACGGGAGTGTCCTATCTGTATAATAATCTGTGTTCCAATGAGGGGGATCAAATTTGTGATAGCATGTCTCTGGATCATCCTTAGGTGTGTGCCTCAGACTCTCGCCAATTACTCTTTTGCGTAGTACTAGTGCTACTTTAAGCCCAAACATCCATCAAACAACAACCATTCTACTAAACTAACTGGATCTAGTTAGTCCTTAAAATGTCTAATTATTGATTTTTTTTTATTGTCTTCGGAATAATTTTCTCATCAACAATATTCTCGACATCTTTTACAGTCGGTAACAAAAGTCTCCGAACACTGGCGAAAATTCCTATATAAAAAAAAAAGTACACTTAATACAGTTTTGATAAATAAATCCTTGCCGAATCCTGTTCTTAGTCAGTCTAAAAACAGTATTCGACAAGGATTTATTTAACAAAACTCAACTGCATTAAGTGTTCTTTTTTTATATAGGAATTTTTGCTAGTGTTCGGAGACTTTTGTTACCGACTGTAGATTTGCAATTGCAAATTTACTTACGTGAGGGCGAAATTTTTTGCAAAATTATCACATTTGCAAGCGGATTTGCAATGTGTTTCGTTTGTATCGTAAATTTTCTTGTAATCGACTTTGCAACTTGGTGAAGTTTGCTGTGGTTTATGCTGCACTTGTGCTACACTAAGGTAAGTTGGCAATGGCCTGGAACCCTATGGTTATACTGACCAAACGTCCCCATTTTCTGGGGGCAAATGGTGACAAATGGGGACGCCTTTTTTTTTTTTTTTTTTTTTTTTTTTTTTTTGAAGGCATTTTTCTAAGTTTTAAAAAATTGTAGAAACTAAATTATTAATCAATAATACTTTATTTTTAGTCCTTATTTATTAGGAATGAAAAAATGCATCCATAATTTGATAATTGTAGCAATTTTTAATGCTTCTCTATTATAAAGGTACTTTGATCTGGTCAGCCTACCTATGGTTAATTTGGAGACTGTTACTTTAGTATTGATCGTCGACAAACAGGGTGCCAACTCCGCTTTTGTGTCCCCCAGAGGTATAATTTGGATGAGAACATGGGAGTCGTTGCGGCTACGACAGATTTTACGTGCACCAGCCGCCATTAGTATACACGACAGTCTGCAGCTAGCTGAATTATCGAATTCACAATCTTACAATTACAAGTTCAGCAATCTACCGACCAGGCTATTGTGACCATGCTTTGCAACAGGAAATATTTTATGTATCAAAGCAGGAGCTATTTGTTGGTTGGTTCATTCCTAAAGTAATTGAATCAAACGTTGACAATGACAGAGGGTTGCACACAAATGCAACGATTGCAGTTTAGAGGACGTAAATCTTGCAAGTTTTTTGCAAATACAGTAGACAGCAAAAGTATTCGAGCACTAGCAAAAATTCCTGTGTAAAAAAGGTACACTTAATGCAGTTCTGTTAAATAAAACCTTGTCAAATCCTGTTATTAGTCAGTCTAAGAACATGATTCGACAAGGATTTATTTAACAAAACTGTGTTAAGTGTGCTTTTTTTCCATAGGAATTTTTACTAGTGCTCGGAAACTTTTGCTACCGACTCGACTGTAGTCATACATTTGGAACGCTTGCAAACGGCTTTGTAACCGGAAGTGTTTTAGTTATATGTACCCCATAGAGGAGAAAATTTTCGCCTTCAATAGTAACATGCTGAGTTTATTTACTTCTATATCAGTGTATGGTTTTTTGTCTGTACAGTCGGTAACAAAAGTGTCCGAACACTAGCAAAAATTCCTACATGAAAAAAGTACGCTTAATACAGTTTTGTTAAACAAATCCTTGTCGAATCCTGTTCTTAGACTGACTAAGAACAGGATTCGACAAGGATTTATTTAACAAAACAGTATTAAGTGTACTTTTTTTACATAGGAATTTTTGCTAGTGTTCGGACACTTTTGTTACGGACTGTATGTATAGTATAATCACGTTTCCTACGACTAGCAGTGAAGACGAATCTAAAAGCTGGTAAGGGTGCCAAATTTAGAAACAGATTGGGACTAAACATCCAGTCATTTGTTATTCTCTTACCACTTTTTTCTCTCAATCACCCCTATTTCAACACTGGACTCGTTCAGTCCGCAATTGCGCAGAAGCTTCTATGGTCACAAGAAATGTGGTTAATGAATAAGTAGTACTCTAGTTGACGTTATGTTAACGGGTTTGGTTGTTTCTTAATGGACGTTTTCTCTATATATTAAAAAAAAGTTACTGTCACTGGCGTCTAATTTTTTTGTCTACGACATCATCTTCTATCGGAAGGCAGGGTCCTTGTCGTCATGAGTGGTATCAATATGTTCCGAGTACTCCAAGGAGGACATTTAAGCCGCTTAGAAATTCCTATCACTCTAATTAAAGAAGTTAGTAACTGAAAACGACAAGTTTATGAAGGTACTCTATTTGCCATTTTAAAAAAAGTTTCTCGCAGTGACGTTGTTCTTCTGTCATGAAGTTATTTTACACGAGAAAATTAAAATATGATCCATGGTTGTACGTAGGTAAGTACGTTGGTTGGATTTAACGTCGCACCATTACTGCGCTATGGGTAATTGGCGACGGTCTGGGACGCAAACCTAGAGATGTTTAGGAGACATGTCATCACAATTCTAAACCTTCACGGAGGGGATCCCCAGAGGTATATTGGGGATGGGAACCTGGAGAACTTTGCGACCACGACAGATTTTATGTGCACCAGCCACCATTAGTGTACATGACGGCCTTTGGCCGGCTCCAGTATCGATTCGGCAATCTTCCAATTATGTTCTCAGTGATTTACCCACTACGGTACCGCGGTCCGAAACCATGGATGTATAAACAAAGAAAATAAATATAAACTTTTTTTCTGTACTTTTAGAAAATTAATCTTCTTACACGGGAAAATTAAAATATGATCCGTGGTTGTAGGTTGATAGATAATTAGGTAGGCTGTGATTGACGTCGCACCATTACTGCGCTATGGATAATTGGCGACGATTTGGGACGTACCCCTACGGATGTTCCGGAGACATGCCGACACAGTTTTGGTCCTACACGAAGGAGATAGCTTCCCAGCTTCGGTGACCCCCAGAGGTATAATTTTGATGGGAACACGGAGCATATTTTGGCCACGACATATTTTACGTGCACCAGCCACCATTAGTGTACACGACGGTCTTTGGTCGGCTCGAGAACCAAACCCACAATCTTCCAATTACGAGCTCGGCGCTCTACCGACTGGGATACCGTGGTCCGGATTTAAGGTTGTAAAAATGAAATAAAAAGGGTCATATACTAAAGCTGTAATGCAAAATGGTCTGGATATTATGATTTCCTTTCTATTACTATATACAGTCGGTAAAAAAAGTCTCCGAACACTAGCAAAAATTCCTATGTAAAAAAAGTACACTTAATACAGTTTTGTCAAATAAATCCTTGTCGAATCCTGTTCTTAGTCAGTCTAAAAACAGGATTCGACAAGGATTTATTTGACAAAACTGCATTAAGTGTACTTTTTTTACATAGGAATTTTTGCTAGTGTTCGGAGACTTTTGTTACCGACTGTATATATATCTATATTTATATACATATATATATATATATATTATATATTTTAATTTGACATTGAGTATGAGGATTTCCATAATAATTTTCTGCTTTTGTCTTGTAATGTGCACTATTAATATTCCTTTTCAGTGAAAGAAATCAGCGAATAGGCGAGCAGAGTTCTGCATGTTTTAATAAGTAAAGTGTGTCGGGGAGGAGGAGAAGCCTCCTTTGGGGGTTAGTGAGCGAAGCGATCAGGGGGCAGAGCCCCCTAGTATTTTACAAAAAAAAATATATATATACTGTTTTAACAGATTTTTGTTTCTCTAAACTCGAACTTGGATTTCTAGATATTTCTTTATGGATTTAAGGGTTACATACAAACGGAACGCTTGCAATACGCTTGCACATTAATTTTGCAGGTTTTTTTGCAAATACAGTCGGCAGCAAAAGTAACAGTGCACTAGCGAAAATTCATATGTAAAAAAAGTGCACTTAATGCAGATTTGTTAAATAAATCCTTGTCGAATCCTGTACTTAGTGTCTAAAAATATGATTCGACAAGGATTTATTTAACAAAGCAGTGTTAAGTTTGCTTTTTTTCATATAGGAATTTTTGCTGGTGCTCGGATACTTTTGCTGCCGACTGCAGTCATACATTTGGAACACCTGCAAACGGCTTTGCAACTGGAAGTGTTTCATTTGTATATACTCCATAGTGATTTTTACTTTCATGCGATTTTTTTCTGTAACCGTTTATTAATCATACTCCAGCTTTTCTTTACTTTGTCAGGGGCAATTACTTGAAATTAAAGAGATACCAATATAAGGTAACGCTGTAAGAGACTGTTAGTTGTGTATGTGAGTTCAAAAAAAAATGACAGGCACATTTAGGCTTAAAACTCCCAATTGTATTGAATGGACTGTGAACCTAATTTCAGACATAATTATTAGTAATAGTTTTACACTTCAAAATAGAATATGTACTTTTGAATATATGTCACGGGAACGGTACGATCCTAGGTACCTCAACTGTAGAAGTAACTTGTCATTTCCAACGCCGATAGATATCATAGCTCATTGTACGAATTCAAATGATTTTAAAAAAACTCAATTTTCCGGTAAAAGACAAGAAATTTTAAGAATATCTTCTTCACCGTACCCATTGCCTTTACCCTTGACTTTTCAGGTTATTATTTTCGCGGATATTTCAATTGGTAAGTTATGTTAGCCCTGACATTGTTTCAAATATTCTGTTATTTTGTCACTGACATTCTAACAAAAAAAAAAAAAAAAAAATTCTATAAATGGATTATCTCCTGAAAATTAATATATTTATATAGATCTATTTAATTAAGTTAATCGACTAAGTTAAACGTGGTTGACTTTTTTAAGAATAAGCATAAGATAAAGTAAAATAAATATTTCTTTTCTCTTTCAATAAAAAAATTAATTACAAAAGATGAATGATAGTTCATATAAAATGTATATAGATGATGTTGCACCTTTTTGTATATTTTTAATTAAACCCCCCCATTTTTTTTCTTTCTGTAATAGTCACAATAGAATTGCAGGAGATATATAGGTTGTGATATATATTAAATTGTCAGTGTTCTCAATTTTAAAACTTTTTGTATTTCTCAAGCAAATTAAATCTAAGGAGACATATTACACCTAGTTTGTTAGGTTATATCGAAATATATTTGGAAACAAGATTTAATTTTTATGCGTAATTATCACATTTATTTTATCAAACTGAATAATTGTTTTCCTTCAAGTGAAAAAATTCATTTAAATGGTGGAGGAAAATTATCTAATATATAACGAATGTGCAATTTTAATAAAAGTAGATAAATGATTTTAAACCAAAATTTAGAATTTTTTTATTTAAATTCAAATTTATTTTCCGTAGTAACTAAAATAAATCTGACACAAATTTTGGATTATGATATGTGAAAACGTTATTGTTCTTTGTGCATATTGTTAGCTTTTGCATTAACTAAACAAATCTAAAATATTTTCTACCAAAAGTTTTAAATCTTGAATCTTGTAAAAAGATTCAATATTAGTACATTCCATTTATATACAATTCCATTTTTATTAAAAAAAAATATGCAATTCATTTGTTATAAAATTCCACCAGATTAACCACCTTGCTCAGCTATCCAGCTTATAATTTAATAAGAGTTTGATTTAAATATCTCTTTTCTAGATGTATTGTTCAAATGTGGGAAAATAAGTTAATTTTCTAATTTAAACGTTTATTTATTGTAAGCCAACATTTTTTTTTTTTTTTTTTTTTTAATTATTAATACTTCTATTTTGAAAATATTTTATTTCTGCAAAGCATTTGCAAAGAAAACTGTTTTATAGAGGTAATTTATATTTTATGGACTTCAATCTTTTTAAAGCTGAAATGAAATAAATCTTATGACCTGCAGTGTATAATGATTATCCTTTTCTCTAAATAAAACCAATAACCGAAAATTCTTTCTAAACCACATTTATATTAAAATGCCACACTCGTCATCTTTACGTTAGGTTTAAATTTCTAAAAGTCTTCAACGTTAAATAAAATTATTGTTAAACAGTCTTCAAATTGCACTGTGAAAAATATTCTTCATAAATTTAAACTGAAATTTCGCACTCTTGAAAATACAGTCACTTCTTATAGCATTTTGAAAAAATGGAAATTTTTTTGACATTAATGAAACATTGGTATATAATTCACTTTCAAAAACAAAATATATGTATATATATATATTTAACCGAGTAACTTCAATTTGCTATGCTATAGGAATTGTCTCTGATTTTCACAGCACAAACTCTTAACCCCTTAACTGCCCCGGGCGTGCATATATATATATATACACATATATATATACACACACACTTTTTATGAAGTACGTTCCTTTGAATTGTGCTGTTACCAGTGACATTAATGATGCGGTTTTATTAGGCAGTAAAATAACCTTGAAAGTGACCTTGTGTGTTTTTGAAAGATTTACTAATTTTACTCATTTCAGAGTTAAAAGAGAACGGTGGCACTTTGAATCGAATCTCGTAAATTGTCGTCAGCAAGTAAGGGGTTAAATCTAACTGCAGTAATTGTCAGATTTTTTTTTTTTTTTTTTTTTTTTGGGGGGGGGGGGGGGGGATTTGTTCAAGTATGAAGATAAAATGTTTAGTTATTTTATTTTAACGTATAAAGTACAGCAAGAGTCATATCTAGGAGATGTTTGGATCCGATTTTCTTTTGTTTTTTCTTCTTACATATTTGTAAGTAATTAGTAGTATTATGTATTGATTTGATCGAATGATAGCGATAATAGAAAAACTAAACTTATATTGTGTATGTAAATTTTCTATTTTCATTGAATATTGTTCTGGGTATAAATTATAATAAAAAAAAAAAAATGGAAGGATGTTACATCTCTTATCCGTTTCGTCCATCGTAGCGAAACAAAAGTAGATTTACTTTTTTATGTATATATCATAGAAATTTTTAGCACAGAGTATACAGCTATAGAGTCTTAACTTTAACGACAAATAACATTCGCAGGCATATTCGACCGGGGCTCGCTGTATTAAAAAATGTTATAAACATGGACAGCCTAGTTAGAAATGTTTTAAGCAAAAGAATGCTGCTGAATAAGAATTTCCGTACCAAAATTTCCATACATGGCAAAACAGCTAGTTAATAAATAAAAAGTAAAAACTAGTATGTTACAGTAATCAAAAGACTTTCTTCTATATTTTTCTACACCAAATTCACGCAGTGTAAATTATTGAAAAAAAAAATGAAATTAAATAATTCATAAATTTGTTTTTAAATTTTTATGGAAACAAGATTCAGTCATTCGTTTTAAGTGTTCTGACAATTGTTTTTGAAAGATATTCGTACTGAAAATTTACACTTAGGGGAAGGGGGGGAGGAGCAATGCTACTTCATATTCAAAAAGTTTTTCCAAGCAGAATATTACTGTAATTCTTTTTACTTTCTCTTGCATATACATGGTAGAGAAAGTTTTTGTGTCAAATTTTCGAAATAGTTTTTGACATATTTACACGTTTTCAGGTCCTGTAAATCCGAATATTAGATTTTTAGTAATTGGTCTACGCGTTGCATGTTTATTATCAGCAAATATCAAGTTGAAATAATAGCAGTACGTCCAAACTTTATATTCTAAATTTTTATCATATATAGATGCTGCACTAAACTCTTCGTTGAGAGCAAACAAATTCATGTACATACACTGTTAAAGATTTCTGTAAATTTAATGTAAATATTTATCCAGAGTCTCTATAACTTGACAGTAATTCTTGGGTAAAAATGAATAATCGAGATTCTCAATCTCTATTCTGTATATTTACCTAATTTTATTTTTTAAATTTTTAATTAAAATTAAAAATGACTGTTTGTACTTTAGAAAAAGCATTTAGAGTCCAAAATATATTCTCCCTAATAATGAATTAAATTAGTCATCAACATGAATGTATAAAATAAGATTTTTAACTTCTTCGTTTATTTTTCTCTAATTTTACATAAGACTTAAGATAATAGATTAGAGTTTTCTGTTGAAAATTTTAACAGTGTAGATATCCGAGAGTTTTCAAGTGTATTACGCCTATGAGCGAAATTTTTAGTATGTACAGTTTAACATCTATAGGTTGCACTACACAAGATAAAATGAACATACTTTCTATATGCATAAAAGCATTTTTCGTGTAGAATATGGCATGAAAAAAAATCACCATTCGTTTACAGAGATATCCAGAAGGACTGAAATATTGTGGAAATATACTTGGAAACTGCTGAAAAATTCGTTAAAGTTGTGCTTTATGATATTAATTTAAAACTATATTTAAGTATACACTCCTTCTCATAATTATAAGGACACCCGTTTTTCTATATTAACTAAATACTGAACACTATTATTTAAACAAATATATTTTTAATTAATTTGAATTTCATTAACAGAATATATTAAAGTTTTATCGTTTTTCTATCTTAAAAAACTTTAAATATGGTAAAAAGATGATTTTTCAGGTGTTCACAATTATAAGGACAGCTCGAATTTTAGTAATTTTTTTCAGTTATTCTTTAAATTAATATTTTATGGGGTCTCATTTAAGGGTTAAACAGTAAGACATTCTCTTTATGTATATATATACATTTTCTTTTAATATTCAGTTTCAATACCATTTCATACAGCATAGATGATATTCTGAATACATTTAAACTATTTAAAATTGCTTTTCACTTGCATGCATTTTTCAAATATGATAAGTTTTTTTTCAACTTTTAGGCCACGGGAAAGGCAATAATACAGAAGTTTTTTTCTTGAAGTTATTTCCTATTGCTCTAGAAATGGAGCAAAAATGTAAGTGTTGTTGAAAAAAATATAATTACCCCTGAAAATCTAACAAAAATCTGATAATTCCACGTTTAAAATTTGCGGATATTCTCTTGATGTTCATAATAATAGAAAAATTTACTGAATTCATTCTGCCTTCAGTAGAAACAGCTCCCCAGAGCACCATAGATCCACCTTTAAAATGCCCGATTCATATCTGGCTTTAAAAAATCTGCTCTGTCTTTCGCTATCTTCAGATCGTGCCAATAACTGTTAAAACCATTTGGTTAATCAAGAATAAAATGTTTTTCATCCGAAAATGCAACATTTTACCATTTAATATTGTCTTTATTCAACTTTAACACAGACGTTCTTTCCCCCATTAAATGCTGATTGATTATTACAGGTTTTTTATTCATTTTAACATATTATTAATTATTTTAAACATGCATAAATGTGGACCTTAACCTTTCGTTAAAAATTACGAGCAAATTCAGCAGCAGTCATTATGAGTAGAACAGTAAATGGAATTATGAGTCTTCGATCTCTGTAAAACAACTCTGATTTTGCATCAGATCTCTCTCCTATCGAACCGGCAGTTCAACGTTTAATCACATTTCCTTCAGCAATTTTAGACCTTCGAATTTCATTAGAAATTCGGCGGATTGAAATTATCCTTCCACTTAAAAAACACATTTATCATACTTCACTACTTGAACGTCCTTTTTTTCGCGGAATTATCAGTAATGTCCGTCCAAGAAAAATTGAAGGCTTATATATGAATTAATCTGGCCCAGTAGTTAACAAATTTGCATGTCAGCTGTAATTTATCCGCTAGTAAGTTAAATAAAACGAAAAAATCTGGATTGTCCCTATAATTATGAACATCTAAAAACGTGGAGAAAAGCACATTTTGCGTTATTTTTATTAATTTTGTTTTATATTGAAAAAATTATAGCAATTTTGGTTTTTAGAATACTAGATATATTAAGTGCACTTAGTATAATCTTGTTCACAATTATTTTTACATTAGTTATTTCAAAATATAAAGTGTCCTTATAAATATGAGAAGGAGTGTAGAAAGTGGTGTGTGCATAATCTATATAAAACATACAGGGCAACCAAAACTTAAACGAAAACAAATTTTTTCTATTGAATGTAATTGATGGAAGTGTTTCACTATAATTTATCATGCCCTGGAAAATTGGTCCAAAAAAAAAAAAAAACTCATACCCCTACGATAAGTATACTTTTAAATTTCAATTTTCTGCGCTTCTTTTTGTATTATTACGCGTTTTTCAGTTGCCCTGAATACTAAAGTAAAAATTTTAATGATTGATTTTTGCATATTTGTTTATAACTCTAACTTATATCAAATAATTATAGGTAATTTAAATGTTCTCTTTTGAATTTGAAGGAGGTTGCTATACATGAAAAATTTTAATAAAGTTCAAGATTGATAATTTTCAAGGTGCGGGTGAAAGCTGCCTGAATAATTTTAAACAAAATTTGAAATTTAACATCAGATATTTCTATGTAAATGTATGTAATGTATTTAAAAATTCCTCCAGCGGCTGAGTGGTTCTGCGCTCAAAACTGGTAGATAGGAAGAGCCGGGTTCGATTCCATATTGCGCTCATCGACCGAACCGGTAAAAGTTTTCAGTATTTTTCTCCAAAATTCGAGTAAATACAGGCTAAAGAGCCCTTAGAAAGACCCCCTATGAAGGGCATTCCACCTATAGACCTAGGACCCTAGCATAGTCAATCGGCTTTAAAAACAATAGAACTGTAATAAAAAAAGGGGTTAGAAGGTAGTTGCCCCTAACACAGAATTATTTGTCTAATAAAATGTTTCCTAAACTTAGTTTTAATAATTTTTACTTCCCATCATACTATAGGTATGGGGAACTTAGGTAATCGTGAAAAATTTCGACCTCGGCTTTTTGACATTTTTTATACGTTTTCGAGTGTGAGGAATCTGAAAATGACAAAATTTGTATGGTGTCTGTCTGTAGGGTGACTGTTAGTGTGTTAGTCTGTTTACACGATATCTCACGAACAAATGATCACAGAGAGGTCAGATCAGTTTTAAAATATTACTTTCGATACTGGCAAGAACCCTATTCATTTGCAACATTCGAATTAAAAAACTTCGTAAGTTATTAGAAATTTACGATTTTCTTAGCATGGGAGAATAGGACAAAAATTCACTTAAACATGCATTAAATGGAAACGTTTTACTGTAAAAATGTCAGATCAGTTTTAAAATATCCGTTTTGATGCCAGAATGAGCATCAGTAAATATAAATATGCTACTTTTAACATTTTGCAAGTTATTGGAAATTTACGAATTTCTTAACATGGCAGTATAGGGCAAAATTTCACATAAACGTCAATATTGAGGGATATTTTCATCGCAAAGATGTCAAACCACTCTCAAAATATTATTTAGGATACTGGCATGAATGTCAGACTATGATTTTTTCAATTTAAAAAAATTCGTAAGTTATTTGGAATTTACGATTTACTTAACATGTCAGAGTAAGGTAAATTGAGTATAAACTTCCATTTTGTGGATCATAAATACATTAGACAACTTCAAAATTACATTATGATATTGGTTTGAACAGGATTGAATACAAACATTCTAATAGGAAAATTTCGTAAATTATTCGTAATTTACGATTTTATCAACATAGCGCAATTGTAAATTTTTCATATATCTGAATTTTTAGGATAATGCATTGGAAATAGTAGCATGAAAACTAAACAACGGAATTGACCCTGATAAAATAAATTAATAGATTACAATAAGATAAATATATCGAAGTGAACGGTGGATAGCCTATTAGGCGGGGATTTCATTCTGTCGCTGTGTCAAGCGTTTTTTTCAAATTCATTTCTCTTAACATAACTATTTTAAGAGAATGTCCTGCTCTAGAAATTTATGAATATATATATATATATATATGATGGGGAACTGAGCAGAGTCCACCTATGCCAACTAGTTAACATAGGTTTATTCACAGTACTTGTTATCTCAAGCCTCAATATGGAATAAGACTTTATAGTATTGAAATGTAGAGAAAGTCATGTGGGTACCACACTATTCTATTAATTTTATGATGGTTCATTAAAAAAAGTCTGAATACATTTTATATAAAATGTTGCCCAGTATTGTCTTTAAATATTAAGAAAAAACGGAATCTCAATGCCATCTTCTGTGCGATTTTTACCGTTGGGTTGATAGGCATTAGTTTTACTCAAGGTACAACTACATATAAATTTATACGAAATTCAGTATGGTGGTTCCTGAGAACTTTCTAAAAATTGTCAGTGTTCCCAATCTATCAAAACTTGTAAATCTATCGCGAAACCGCAAGTCGAAAATGTTTACTAAACTGATATTTTCTTGTATTGAATATAGAAGTAAGTCATAACTGTTTAACTGCGTAGGTATAAACATATTATTTCAAATCTTTATTATTATAAAAACATGAATTCAAACGTTATTTTTGCTTTAATGACAGAATTTTAACGTACGTAAATATTTTCATTACAGATAAAAACTTTCGATCTAGCGATATAGTGCAACCACATTTCCTACGGCTAGCACTGAAGAGGATTTTAAAAGCTTGGAGGGGTGCCAAATTGATCGAAAGTTTAGTATTTGGTAAACATTCAGTCATTGGGTGTTCCCTTATTGCCTATTTTCTCTCAACGATAATTTTTATCACACCTATTTTAACAGACTCACTGAGTCAGACTTGAGCAGAGGTTCCCATGGTCGCAAGAAACGTGATAACTGAACAGTTAATGGCTACGGTCTGTTTTGTTTCAGTTTAAAACGTTATTTAATTTTCTAGACATTGTTAGAAAAATTTCGACTAGTCACAGTTCGGTTTAACCTTTTGATGCAAAACGTAATTGTGCTCATTCAATATCGACAGTCATCAGAAATTATAAAGTTACTCGTAGAAGAAAATAAACATGCAGTTTTTTCCCACTGTTAATCTAAATTTTATTTTCGATTAAAAAAAAAGTTATATCTAATTTAAAGTGCCGTGCTTTAAACAGTTGAATTATACTCAAGTCCGAAGCAAAGGGATTTTATATTGTCTTTTATGACAGCAATAATATTGAGTTTTTCAATGATTAGTTTCAAGATTTTAAAATACATAAACTGTTTCATATATAATCATAACTCTATTTTTGATTTCTTCAATGTATTTTTTAGGAAGCGAGCCAGGATATACGTCTAAAGGTTCGACCCATCAAGAGTGTCTCACATATTTAGAAAAAAATTTTCATTTTCAAGCTCTATCCAGAGACTTTTCAAAACTGTTGAATAATGATTCTAGTTTTGACTTAGTTATCAAATGTGATGACAAAACTTTCAATGCACATAAAATAGTTCTCCAAACCAGATCTCCAGTTTTCGCAGCCATGCTCAAAAGTGATATGGTTGAGGGTAAGACTGGATTAGTAAATGTAAAAGAAATCGAATATAGCATTTTAGAATGTTTCTTAAGATATTTATATTCGGGAGTACTTCCGGGATTAAGTAATGAAAATGCAAAGAAACTATACAATGTTGGTGATCAGTATGCCGTAGAAGAATTAAAAAAGGCATGCGCAGAGTTCATGACGAATAATCTATCAGATAGCAATGCTTGTGATTTGCTGGTGTTAGCAGACCTTCACAGTGATGAAGATTTCAGAAAGAAAGTTGTAGCCTATATTGTCGAAAAAAAGATTCCACAGCGTAGTACAAATTGGTCAGATTTCTGTAAAAGTCACTCCAGTCTGGCTACTGAAGTATTCACCGCTTATATCAGAAAGTATTGCCCAATGTAATTCATACTCATTACTAGAACTTTAATTTGTTTTAAAACTTATTACAATAATTTTTGTGTCAAAAGTATTTAAAAAGTATTCATGCAAAGTATTTGCATCATATGAATATTTCCATATGTATCTAATGTATTGAAATAAAGTTCCCTGGAAATAAAACAATTTTGAGAATGTTTTTTTACTTGGATTCAAACCTGGCAACTGAAATTCAGATGACTAACTGTTAAAAAATACTTTGGAGCTCATATAATTATTGAACATGTAAATAAATATTCTTTGTTTACTATGCTTAGTTTTTATGTAATTAAGGAAAAAAAAATCGCAATACTTTGTTCAAAACCAGTTCTTTCGCGACTTCTGTGTAATAATCCTTGTAAATAAATTAAAACAGTAAAAAAGATGTTGATATGATAAAGTAAAACCTACCTTAATATTAATGATATAATTGGTGTGTTTCACATTTAACTTTTTATTATTAAATTTTGCATGTATACAGGATTTAAAACTTTAACTTTTAAAATACAACATTTGTTTCAAAAATCGATTTTATCTGTTCAATACACTACCACTAAAAATTATTTGCTCGCCTTTTTTTTTTTTTTCTTAAACCGTATTATATTTTATTGGTTTAATTTTTATCGCTAAATTCGATTCATTTTATCAAAAACTCCTGTGGAAAACAAGAAAAATCATAAAATTCCCTACCTTTATATTTTTATTTTAAGATATGTTAAGTATTTTAGTATATAATATATACAGCATTTATAATATATAGTGTTGACATATTTCTGCTTTATATCCATGAATAACTTAATAAATAGACAGTGTTCGATTATTAAAAACGTAAATTTAAATTAGGCAAAAAACAATATTTCTATTGAAGGAACTAAAAACAAAAATGTTTGTTTTTCTTCTAGATTTTTATGCAGGTGTACAGTCGGTAACAAGTGTCCGAACACTAGCAAAAATTCCTATGTAAAAAAAAGTACACTTCATACTGTTTTGTTAAATAAATCCTTGTCGAATCCTGTTCTTAGACAGTGTAAGAACATGATTCGATAAAGATTTATTTAACAAAACCGTATGAAGTTTACTTTTATTTGCATAGGAATTTTTGCTAGTGTTCGGACACTTTAGTCACCGACTGTACTATTTACAGAAATTATGAAACATTAAGAATTGTTGAAATAAATTATTATTAAAACATTTTTTAGCGCAATTTGGATGGTGGCAAACACTTACGAGTAAATTTTTTAACTGTTATACTTGGTGAATGTCTGTTATCAGTGGAACTTAAAAACAAATAACTACAGGCAACTCAAATTTTGTATTTTGATGTTCACATGGGATTTACTTACATTGATGATCAAAATTGATAAATTTCCAGGAGTGATGCGGTTGGCATCGGCCTGAATTGAAATACTATTTCAAATTTAATTACTTTCAATACTATGTAAATATAGGCACTAGATTCAAACAGGGTTTACATTTATTTTACACATCTTAACAGAATTGCCACTAGTACTCATGTGTAAATAAATGAATATATTATGGACCATTGAATGACACATGAATAATGAATACTGTATGATGACCATTAAATATTTACACGGCTATACACAAAAAATCACATGCATTATGGACTGTAACAGGAGATTTCTGGAATTGCATTTTCAGTTTTTTTACTACGTTCAAGAATGATTAAAAATTTAATTAGTTTACCTGTTTGTTTTTCAGACTCCTGTTGTGTCATCATATAGGCAAGGTACATTCAAGGGAAATATTAACTACAGTTTGAAAGTGTTAACAATCTATGCGGGCTGTATGATTTTCCGTTCTCGTTTAATGCCACTTTAGAATGTAGAAAAAGAGGGGAAAAAAGGCTAAAAACCCCATAGGAATAGCATGGGAAGAAAAGCAAAAAAACTCACAATGTCAAGTGTGTTAAAAAAAAAAAAAAAAAAAAAAAAAAAAAAATTCACACCGGAAATAATAAGGGGACAAAGTTGACTAGAAAAATACATTGAACAGCGGGAACCGGGCGGGATGGGGCATGGGTCCTATCGTCCAGGATTAATACGACTCGCCTAGTATTACTCTGGGGGTGGGTGGGCGGGAACCACCGCCACTTTAGAATGTAGAAAAAGAGGGGAAAAAAGGCTAAAAACCCCATAGGAATAGCATGGGAAGAAAAGCAAAAAAACTCACAATGTCAAGTGTGTTAAAAAAAAAAAAAAAAAAAAAAAAAAAAAAAAAAAAATCACACCGGAAATAATAAGGGGACAAAGTTGACTAGAAAAATACATTGAACAGCGGGAACCGGGCGGAATGGGGCATGGGTCCTATCGTCCAGGATTAATACGACTCGCCTAGTATAACTCTTGGCGGTGGTGGGGGGACACGTAGGGAATTAGACTCAGAAGAATGCCAATTTCAAGAAATTTCGCTCACTTCATTATACATAGCATACTACAATAAAAAATGCAAACATGTCTAAATATATTTTTAAACATAAAATTTTACTAAATTTTAACTACGCATGCACAAATTTTAACATTTCATATGCATATCCACCGCCACTTTAGAATGTAGAAAAAGAGGGGAAAAAAGGCTAAAAACCCCATAGGAATAGCATGGGAAGAAAAGCAAAAAAACTCACAATGTCAAGTGTGTTTAAAAAAAAAAAAAAAAAAAAAAAAAAAAAAAAAAAAATCACACCGGAAATAATAAGGGGACAAAGTTGACTAGAAAAATACATTGAACAGCGGGAACCGGGAGGGATGGGGCATGGGTCCTATCGTCCAGGATTAATACGACTCGCCTAGTATAACTCTTGGCGGTGGTGGGGGGACACGTAGGGAATTAGACTCAGAAGAATGCCAATTTCAAGAAATTTCGCTCACTTCATTATACATAGCATACTACAATAAAAAATGCAAACATGTCTAAATATATTTTTAAACATAAAATTTTACTAAATTTTAACTACGCATGCACAAATTTTAACATTTCATATGCATATCCAAAATTATTGAATTATTTATATAAATTCTGACCCATTACTTCTATACAGTGAGATTTTAGAAATATTAATCATTTCACTGTTAAGATTAAGTTTAAGAACTGTTAAATCACTTATGACAACCCCCCCCCACCCAATCCTCCCTCCTGAAATTTTGAAAGTCAGCTCCCTATGAATTTTCAGAATGTGGCGAATATAGATATTAAGTATCGGGTGCATATTTTTTTTTCTATTTACTTTATCTGAAGAACAAGGAAGGGGGAATTGCACAGATCTGCGGTTAAATTTTTTTCTTAAAGTTGATTTGTTTTGCTGATCTACTTTTGGACCCTGATTAATGAAAAATCATTCAAAATTTATATCACGTACAGTATTCACTGAAAATGGTATCTTTGGGCAAAAATTAGCTCAGAGTTCCACATTTCACAACTCCTATCTAAATTATTTCCCATAAAATCTCGTAAATACGTATTTTGAAAAAAGTAAAACCTCTTTTGAAAGAGTGCAGGAGGTGAGTTTAAAAATATATCTTATACTTGCATTTTACAGAGTCACATCTTGTAATATTTTACCTTAAAGGCCGTGATGGCATACGAACTATATTATTTTGGTAGGGGGGGGGGGAGGCAGGGAGTTAAATGAATGGCTGGATTAAAAAAAAGGCATGGACAATGAAAGCATTTCTAAGATAATATATTAATAACAATTTTACTGAGTTTTAAAGTATTTAAAAACATATAAATCTTGCATTCCTGTGTATTATTTCGTTTGTGAATAAATCAGACCCATAATTAAGGGTATTTTTATTTTCTGTAATCATGAGCATTTTGTAGTGTAGCGGATCTGTTTATTTGTTAATGAGCGAAATTTATAATAGTAACATTCCTTCTATCGCGTATTTTAAACATCAAAGTTAGATCTATGAGATGATACGTTTGTATACATTGCATTAGATAATTAGAATAGGCAGATTAAACTTACTAATAATAATAAAATAAGACTTCTGAGTTCAGCTACAATACAATTGATAATTTTAATAAATGGGTGAGGAGGGGAGAGAGTTGTTATAGAAAGTTAATAAATATTAAGAAAAATGTGACAGAATCTCATCAGAACTATTTACGTTAATTGCAGTGCATAAAAATCTAAACATTTTGAAAGATTTCAATTCTATGCATTTTATTGTGTTATTAAAATGCATTTTTATTATAAAGTTTCTAGAGTATCATTAACATGGAGATATGGTTTTACAAAAACTTAAGGTGTTTGAACTCGCTTATTTTATTTTTTAAACTTAAAATCTTGAAAGAGTAAAATTGTGATGTAAATCTATTGATAATCTTTTACACAGTTATTGTATTACTTTTTAAATATTTAAAATTATTATTTTTATATTTCGGAAACAAGTAAACAGTAAATGCTATAGTTTTAAGGAAAACATTAATACAGTTGGGAACAAAAAAAAAAAAAAAACTTATTCTATTTTTTTAAGTTGTTAAAATCTCCTCAATGCAAGATTAAGGTATCTTGGAATTGGATTAAGATATCGCAGACCGTTGAGAAAAGTGACACAGAACAAAAATAGCAAATTTAAATTTATAAAATTGAAAAAAGTGCATGAAATACCTCCATAGGTATAAAAAGCATAACATCTTTTTCCCGCATTTTACCCACCTGAGAGGAATTTATGTCAATTTTATTGTAGGTTAGTCAATGCTTTATTCTTATTCTTAGGTTGATTTTTCTCAAATAGGGAATTTTTCAGTTACAAAACTTGTACAATACCCATTTAACCCTACAAGGCACCCAGTTCCATATGTGGAACACCGACTTTAATCGTTCCTATAGCTATACAACTATTAGTAGCGACAACTCTTGACATCTTGATAGAAGCTACTGACATTTAGCAGTGTAGTTACCTAAGATGTCTTTACCTAAAGATGTCGTCCGTGTTTTTGTTATAGTGCACTCAGTGTGAAATTTGAATGAAAGTGATACGTTAGTCGTTTGTCTGAATTAAAAAAAAAAAAAAAAAAAAAAAAAAAAAAAAGAATAATTATTGAACAGTTTTGACTCGAAAAAAAGATACTGTGTGTTATAACGAAGTGTATATTTTGCAGAGGTAAGTTTTTTTTTTTTTTTTTTTTTTTTTTTTAATTACAATAGTAAACGTATTTGTAAATCCTATTTTTATGTATATTCCACATACGGTACGTTGAGATAAAAAGTTGATTTTTCCGTAAAATATGGTTTTATTTTTATTTTTATAAGTTTTCCCTATCTTATGATCACTAATTATAACCTATATATTTTTGTCGCGCTGTAAAAAAAAAAAAAAAAAAAAAAAAAAAAAATGAGCCTTGTACGGTTAAAACCCAATAATACCCAGCTAAAAAAATTGCAGAAAAATCAGCAAATAATCTGAAGGTATTCAGAACAAAAAATAATAAAAACTGCAGAATAACTGCAGTTTAAATGCAAAAAAATTGAAGTTTGGAAGCAAGTAATTTTTTTTCCGCTTTGTTCCGAATACCTTCAACTTAACAGCAGTTTTTTACAATTTCTTCTTTATTTTTAGAAGGTTTTCTAAAGTTGTTTTTTTAGCTGAATATAACGTAGTCCTAAGCAAAATGCAAATAATAGGACAATTCATAATTTCCTATATAAAGGATTCTCAGCAGCCCCCTTTTTAATACCCCCCCCCTTATTTTTTTTTTTTTTTTTTTTAGTCTTTATTAATCGTTTGTATTTCATATCTTCGAAAGAACAGTCAAACATTGCTTTATATAAAAAGTGGTATTTAAAATAGTGACCGTTGAGGACTACATAGTCATCATACAATTTATATGTTACATTCATAGAAACAATGATTGATATTTTCAAATAGCTGTTAGAATAACAACTAAATTTTATGTTAAAAGGTTTATTGTAAGCATATGTTTATTACTGTGAACTACAGTGAGGCGCGAAGGTTTATGAACAAGCTAAAGTTTTTAATGAAATGAAAAATATGCTCCAGAATACTTCGACAGTTTTACTGTTCCTAAACAATTAGATTTCAAATTAATGTTTCAAATTCGCAAACATTTAATTGAAAAAAAAAAATAAATAAATAAAAATTATAAAAAAAATAAACATGTGATGTCGCAGAAGTTTAAACAAAAATACCTCTTAACGTGAGTGGTAGATAATTTGGAGACTTATCTTTTAGACTATAGCAATCGCTGTACGAGTATGAAAACGTCGAAATCGCTCACTTTCTTGCCTGAAGAAGTTGCGAAAGTGTGGAGGCTGAAGGTAATTTCATTTTGCTAATGACACATATTAATCGGTCCAAACATGGTATCTATAGTGTTTCGCAAAGTCGAGAATAATTCAGAACTGCGTATAGCTCAGGAATATCGAGAAAAACTACATTTCGTGAAAATAAAAGAATTGAAAGAATGGTTTAGCCAATTTGTCTCTGAATCAGATAAAAAATCGACTTGGATAAAAAATATTACCTCATACCATATGTAGACAAATAACTTAATCAGGATTCACCAAAAATAAAAAATTTGCTTATAAGCCTTTTCTGAAAGAGTTTCACAAACCAGCAAGACTTCAGTGGGTGTAACAGCATATGCATTATAATGCAGAATGGATTAGTGTTATTTTCTCTAATGAATAAATTCTTGAGAATTCTGTTCTTAGTTAGTCTAAGAACATGATTCGACAAGGATTTATTTAACAAAACATTATTAAGTGCACCTTTTTATGTAGGAATTATTGCTAGCGCTCGAATAATTCTTTTGCCGACTGTATGCAAACACAAATCATACATGATGCCTATCTACAGGGACATTTATCAGATGACAAAACCGAAAATATTCTAAAAATGTTGTTTTATTCTCCAAATATGCGAAAAAGCATCGAAAATGTTATAGCCATTTATATTATATAGAATGCATTTTAATTAATGAAACACGTAGCAAAGCCGGAGGAATCTTCAATCCCATCATTAAGGAAGATACGCCGTTTGGTACATCCCAAGTTAATTTTTATAGGACATTTACCTTCTACTAATAAAAATTACAATCGTATTATTGTTGTCGTTCATTCATTCACTAATTTCATCTGGTTATGAAACGTTAAAACAACATCAACTAAAGAAATTATACAAATGTTATCCCTTATGCAAGCGACTTTTGGAAATCCATCTAGAATACTCACAGACTTTAGGTCAACATTAACTTCAAATGGTTTTCTGCAATATTGCACAAATAATGACATTCAATTACATCATATCCCGATCAGAATACCCTTAGGCAAAGGACAAGTCTAGAGAATGTTATAAACTGTTAAACCTCTAAGTGCTATCGTCTCGCTGCGAGACGATTCGGATCCCCCCTAGAGTGCTATCGTCTCGCAGTTAGACGATTCGTAAAATCTATATAACAACTCGTAAAATCGAGATATCAATCGATTTTACGTTACGAAAAGTCTCACTCGAAATGCACGGTGCCTTAAAAAGAAAACTTAAACAACTAAAAGAACAACTTAAAAGAACACTTAAGAGTGAAACGATCAGCACTTGGAGGGTTAAAACCTGTGTTAGCAAAATTATCAATATCAGATCCCCTCAAGTGGTATCAGCACGTTGGAGCGGTCTACCATACCTTGATCTGTACCATCAGCAGCACAATAAAAAAAAACCCTTTTGAATTACCGTGGGTGATGAAATTATTAGATATATATATACCGGGTGATTCAAAATAGATGTTACAGCTATTATCTCGTAAACTAAGAAAGATAGAAACATACTTCCAATTACAAAATTAAAGCAAATTAAGAGTAGATTTCAGATATGGCATTTTTTTGTACAAGGGGCTGTATACATATTAAATACGAAATTTAATTTTTATACGGCCCCTCCTATCATGTGACTTATATTTAGAAAATTATTCTCCTAGCTCTAACAAGCAAAATAAAAAAAAAATCATCTCTGTAAGTCAAAATCTCGCTGAGTTATTGCAATTTGAAAATGATGACTTACACCATTTTTTTTTCAATTTTGGCATCTATTTTTCGACGCCAACGATCTCACTTTAGGGGGTTATCTATGAGATGAGAAAAATTAAAAAAAGATCCTTTATTTTAAAATAGCAACTAAAATCATTCAAACACGTGAAATCAATGCTTATTAACTTAATGCAAATTTACATTATTTCGTATTGTTAAAAAACTTAATAGTTAAATTTCTTAGGGGTCACCTGCAAATTAAAACACGTTAAGAGAGGAAAAAAAAAATGAAAAGTCTAGCAAAACCGTGTGGAATTTTCGCGCTTTATTTTTACCACTTTCCATCATGGTTGAAAAATTTAATGACTTCGGCTCTTTAACAATTCTAGCCAGGTTGAAATGTGTTAATGACTTCGATTTGTCTGTCTGTTCATTCGTCTTTCTGTATGTCTGCGCTCTAACTCCCGTGAATATTCATAGAATTTCCTGAAATTGATATGTTATTTGAGTTCACTATCGGATGTTCCTTATTGAAAATGGAGTGAATACCTCTGCTAGCTTCTGAACAGGGACACCCGAAAGTACTCCAAAGGATTGTGTTCTATGAGAGGTATTTTTATAAACCATATTTTAATAGCTTTAATTTATGCATATATTAATAAAATTGAAATACTTTATTAAAGTTTTCTATCGGATATTTTCTATAGAAAATGGAGTAAACACCATCACTGGTTTGTATACAGGGACACCCGAAAGTATTCCAAAGCATTGCGTTCTATGTGAAGATATTTCTATAAACCAAATTTTAATTACTTTGCATAAATCTTAATGAAATTGAAATATGTTATTCATATGCAGAAAAGAATGCTTTCTATAGTGTACAGTATAATTAGCATTAGATTTACAGGGCACACAAAAATATTCAGTTACGTTAAGGGTTATTATTGGACATTTGCTGGAATTGCATTTTCGTTTACATTAAACATTTTTTAACAATTTTTAACTGTGAATAGGATTTCAATTTGCATATTTTTTTGTCTGACTGTCCATCTGTCCGTCTGCCCGCCCCCAGCGTCTGTAAATATTTTCAGAAATTTTCAGAAATGATATATGTTATTCAGGTTTACTATATGATATTCCCTATTTAAAATGGCATTAATTAATTCTCTACAATTGGTTTATGTACAGGAACGCACATAAAATGCCAATGTATTGCGTTTTGGGACAGACATTCTTATAAATTACATTTAAATAACTTTATACTGTAAAAATCATAAGGAAATTCATATTTATTGTCAATATTCTAAATGTTTTGTATAGAATATGATATCATATAGATGTATAATTCTATGTCAGGGGGGTTACCGCCATTCTCAACCCCCGTTTAATTATAGTACCTATACTTATCAAAACAAAAATCAAGTCTGTTATCAATTTCCTTGAAACTTGCAAATCTTGATCAACTTTTCAAGTGGCAACTAGATATGGAATCCAAAGTACCAAATTCGCATTTCCTGTAGTTATTACTTTCTCATATCCATAAAGTAGAGAAAGTATTGTTTTGGAGGCAATTTTTCGAACGTGAGTTTTTGTTATATTTACACGTTTTGAGGTCCCCTGAATATGAAAATCGTGTTTTTAGCGGTTGGTCTGTGTGTGTGTCTGTCGGTTATCAGCATACCTTAAGAACAAATAACAGTAGATATTCAAACTTGGTATTCTAAATATGTACCATACAGGGATGCTACACTAAGCTTTTCATTTAGATGAAACTAATGGTTCGTGTACAGGGACACTCAAGAATATTCAAATGCATTACGTCTATGGGGGAAATTGCAGTTAAGTAGAATTTAACACCTATAGACTGCACTAAAGCAAATGAAATGAATATATATTTTTTATATGCATAAAAACATGCCTCATGTAGAATATGGCAGGGAAATCATTCTAAGATTCTAAGATGGAAGGTGGCCGCTCACCACTATGCAGCGGTTTTGAGCGTTTTTAACCTTTAGAGAGGGGCTCCGATGGCACTGTTGTGATTCAAAAGAGCCCGTGTCTAAAGGTTAAACCTCCTCCGTTGTTTATTGCATAAACAGAAAAAAAAAAAAAAAGGGGTTACAGAGGTCGCCAAAGCGGAGCTTTCACACGACAGAGGGCGACAAGGAACAAGAATATGAAAAGAAGAACGGAGCCTTGATCCCTCGCATGGAAAAGCTTGTGAAGAAAAATTATATGGACCTCCAAGAGAAAAGTTGGTAACTGCCTTGGAAGATTGAAAAATTAGTTGGTCAAATTGGAAAGATGCATTAAGAATTTATAGATTCTGGTTAGTTTCTGACGTAGGGGAAGCCGGGTAACGATATTAAAAAGCCAGTCGTTAGGTTTATTAGGTAGGTTAAGGATACGCCAATCAAGAGTTAGTGGGCATGAGAAAAAGTAATGATTTGCATTACCCTCAGCGCCGCACTCACATTGTGGAGTGCGCGAGCAATGAAACTTGTAAACATGTGATTTGAACGGGCCATGGCCCGTTAAGAAGTCTGTTATGGCTGGGGAAAGGTCAAAGTTATAATTTGACACTTTTGGGAGGAGGTTAAATGTAAATCAACCTTTAGGAGATGTATCCCAGTATAGCTGCCATTCTTTCTTTAGTCGTGCTTTAAGACATCTTTTGATGTAAGGGGGGGGGAGGGCCAGAACGAAATCCACTGCTTCATTTTTAGTCACTGTTCATCTACAGGGCTACACAAAATAACTAGATTATAATGCGACAATAACTGAAAATTGATGGAAGTGCATTTTAGGTTGTGCCGTATATTATTACTATAGGTTTATATTTAGGTGCACTTTGTGATTTGTACATATTCTCCAAAAGATATACAGGGCTGCAAATATTTAAGCTATAATATTCTTTTTTATTGTTAGTGAAAGTGCTTTACTATAATATTTTACCATGTCCAGGTAAACTGCTCAGGAATGGAAATGAATCCCTCATAGACATATGATAAATAATGTGTGTTTTTAAGTTAAATATGCATCGCTTGTTTTTCTTTTGAGGCTTCCTTGTTACCAATGTCAAGTTTTTAAAAGTTTGATTATTGCCTGCGTCGAATAATTTCAGGAAACTAATAATTTCATGAGATCACCCCTCACACAGAACTAACTATCATATAAAACTCTTCCGAAACCTAATTTGAATTATTTTAACATAGATTTACATTACTCTTTATGTTACCTCTTAATCTCCAACCTGTATTTATGGTGTTAAATTTCAGGGTAAGAGAAAGTCGTGTGAGTGGCACACCAGATTATATTTTGTTAAATTATGCTGATAGTTCATATATATACAGATCAACCAATAAAAATTTACCTTTCGTATTTAATAGGCCTCAAAATGTGGTATTATACAGAAAAAAAAATCGCTCTTCAAAAGCTACTTTGTTTACAGTACGGGTATGAGAAATTAATTTTCCGTTCTGTTTCAGCAGGTGTTCTTCGAAAAAAAAAAAAAAAAAAATGCAGCAAAGCACTTACGCCAATTACATTTAATAATAATAATAAAAAAAAATGTTTACCTTAATTTTGGGTAGCCCTGTATATTGTCTATAAACTATATACAAATGACTTTGTGTACGTAAATTTAGTGTTATATGTAAAACAAGTAACATAAATTGAAATACACTTCCAGCAATTCCCAAGTATAGCTCCAATATATCAAAATAATCTGGGTAACCCTGTAAATGAATGATGAATGATTGCTATACCACAATCTACATAAAACATGCTTTTATGCGTATAAAAAATCTGTTCTTTTCATTTTGTTTAGTGCGGTATATACAAGTCGCACTGTGTATATGAGCAATTTCGCTCACAGACGTAATGTATTTGAAATCTCTTGGATGACCCTGTAAACAAACAATTGTCTGATCGTAACGAATACTTTAGTGTAGCACCGCAATATGATACGGATTTAGAATATCGAATTTGGATTTTTCTGATACTGTTTGTTCTTGAGATATTTTAATAACACACAGACACACAGAGAGAGAGAGAGAGAAAGAGAGACCAACCGCTAAAAACATGATTTTTGAATTCAGAGGATCTGAAAACGTGCAAATATAACAAAAGCTAATTTTCGGAAATTTGACTCAAAAACAATTCTTTCTCTACACCGTGTATATGAGTAACAGAATGTATAAAGAAAAAAAAATGAATTTGAAAATTCTCTTTTAGTACATAAAATATTCATAAATTTTATTTGTTAAATTATCAATGAGTATTCTCTTGTGTATTCACTAGGGGAAAGAGAGACAAAACAGGTTAAAATAATCATCTTTCCCTGAATGATTTCTTTTTCCCCCAAACGCTGATCAACGTGCGCCTTATTACAAAAGCTATAGTAATTACAATTTCTCACTTTTGATACAACCCCTTAAGATTTGGCGAAAAATGCTAGAATTTTGAAATTGCAATAACTCAGCGAGATTTTGACTTAGAGAGATGATTTTTTTTTTTTATTTTGATTGTTAGAGCGTTGAGAATATTTTTCTAAATATAAGTCATATGATAGGAGGGGCCGTATAAAAATTAAACTTCGTATTTAATATGTATACAGCCCCTTGTACAAAAAAATGCCATATCTGAAATCTACTCTTAATTTGCTTTAATTTTGTAATTGAAAGTATGTTTCTATCTTTCTTAGTTTACGAGATAATCGCTGTATTATCTGTTTTGAATCACCCGGTATATATATATATATATATATATATATCAGAGGTGTTTGTGTTCCGGATTTTTTATTTTATTTCCCACCAGTAATTTTTTAATAGTGATATTCTTACTAGTTTTCTAGTAATGCTTAGCAATTAAATGTAGCAAAAAATACAATTCGTAATTACTGGTGGGAAATAAAATAAAAAAATCCGGAACGCAAACACCCCTGATATATATATATATATTTAACATTATTTAAAATATTTTCTATTTTCTAAAAAAATACAATACGAAATAGTCTGGCATTTCACACATGCCAAGAACATTTAAAAACTAATTGTTTCCACTATCGATTTAGTCCACATTGCAATTAAGGGACCAACCACAAATTGAAGAAGAGCGTAAATACTTCGGACCACCCTTATCATAAAACACTACAAATGGCTTGTGTAAAGGCAGAGACTCCGACTCCAATATATCATTGAAAGAGACATTTCAGTACAAAGAAGCAGACAGTCTGGAGCCTAACGGCTCGCAGCGGAACATCTCTCCTTTGTAAAAAGGTATGTCCGTTTCCCTTTGATGATCGTGGGAAGCCGCATGCTTGAGAACTTTCCCTTCGAGAGGAATTCAACGCGTCAGAGCCGGTGATGGAATTTCGAGCGAATCAGGGCCTGCATCTGAGATTTTGTTTTTAGAAAAACACGCCCAATACGAACTGTAATTTTTACGATGAGAGACTAAAAAGTTCAGTTCACGTCGGAGTTTTGGAAAGGCAGGAATCCCAGAGCAGGTCGGGCTAGACCTCGGGAAAAGGAACTGTTATTTTCTGGAGAAGACTGCAGAAGCGGTCACTGATGAAATCACTGTGGACTCGATCTGAAATTCATTCCGGTCTTATACTGTACTACCCACGATCTTATTGAAAACCAATTCATATCGAGGAAATACAGCAAAATATGTATATATTGTAACTTTTTAAAAATTAATCTAGTTAAATTAAAATTTGGAAAAAAGATTAATTTCTTGTTCTGATTAGTCAAGTAAATAATTATCCTCCACGCTACAAGATACTACAGACTAATAGAATAAAGAAAATTTGGTGGCAGCTCTATCGGATGACAGTATATAGAGAAGAGTGAATCTAAGCAGAAGCGAGGAAAGAGATTCCAGAATTCAGAAGAGATCCTCAGCGTAGACCAGGCAACAACGGAAGCAACGACCGGTTCCTAGTACGGAAGCAGCGTTACGAAGCCTTCGACGTAGACGGGAGAAGCCAAACAGCGTACGGAGAGCCAGTCTAGAGCAGAAGTGACGGAGTGCCCTTTCAAAAGATCAAGAAGAGGAGCACCGACCCCTGGAGTAGTGGTCTTGTGCCTGCTAAAAGTGTGCTCAGCGGAGATGTGCCCACCTTAGATGAAAACATCAGTAAAGGTAAGGATATTCCGTTCATTCTTGAGAGGCAATTAGTAAAAATAAAAAAAATTGTTTGTCCTTGTATATTCTGGCAGAAAATTTTTAATGTTTGAGCGAAATGCTTAATGTCTAAAATTAACAGGTTAGTTGATTAAATTAAATGAAATAATTCATTATTTAAAAGTTTAGAATTGACAAAATAGTTAATTTGTTAAGAGAATTTTAAATTTATGTTGGAAAAGAAAATTTCCTTAACCTTGAAGAAAAATAAAAGGAAGTAAAATTGTAAAAGAAATTGAAATTTAAAAAGTTTGCAGAAAAACAAACTGTGAATGATATATTTAAATTATATTCATTAAGAGAATTTTCAGATTTTAAGTTGTGTGTATTTATGGTATAATCTATGGTTGCACAGTGTGAAAGAACTCCTTATTTTTGTGTATAGTAATTGTTCTCTTTAAATTGCTTGTAAGCATAAGCTTAAATTGGGTAAAAAGTATTGCAAGATATTGCAGGAATCCGAAAGCCAAATTTGGTATTAAAGTGTGTATTATTTAGTTATTTATTTAAATTGTGCTTGTATTTGAAATTTTAAATAATTGTTAAATGTGTATTGCGAATAATTAGGAAATTGAGAATATTTAGTAAAATTGTGTTAGGAAAATTTCAAATCAAAAATCATGGCTGCTTTGCACGAATATTCAAAAGTGGATTTAAAATTTTTAGCAGAAGAATGGGAAGTAGATATTCTACCCACCGATGGGACAAGGTCCATAATAAAAAAAATTGAACAATCTGCAGAATTTAAATTAGAGGTGGCTTTGGCCCAAATTAAATTAATCAAGGAAGAACGATTAGCGCAAGAAATAAAAGAGGAACGTTTAGCCCAAATTGAAAGTGAAAAAGCACAGAGAGAATTCGAATTAGAACGTCTCAGGTTATCTCAAAGTATAGAAACGACAAGCTTAAACTCTAGCAGAGAAGAGCGGAAATATACTCCCCCACTGAAATCTATTATTCATAAATTTGATGAGTTAAATTCTGACATGGCTTTATATTTAAATCTATTCGAACGTCAAGCGAGTAAATTGGGGTTAGAGAGCTCAGACTATGTAAATCAATTACTTGCTTTGTTACCCACCAAATTAGCAGAACAAATATTAAGACAACCGGCGGAGAAATTAGAAGATTTTGATTACATCAAAAATTATCTGTTAGATCGATTTAAGGTTGACGCTGAGTCATTCAGACAAAAATTTAACAACCACCAGCGATCAAGTGGAACGTCATTTCGAGATTTAGTTTATGACTTGGAAACATTCTTGTTAGGTCGGTTGGAAAAACTAGAAATTGGGGACTTTGAGAGCTTGAAGAAATTACTAATTTGCGACCAGATAAAAAAAAGGGCTAGCGCAGAGATGAAAGAGAAGTTTCTAGATTCTTGGGCGAAAGAGACTGATCCCGAAGAATTAGCTATTAAACTAGATGAATTTGAATCCGTTAGGAAAGCCATAAAGAAAAATTGGGTCGGTAAAGAAAAAGATGACCGAAAACCCGATAAAAATAAATTTACATTTTCAAAAGAAAACAAAGAAAAAAAGCCATTTAATTGGCGCGATAGGACAAAATCGCAGGAAAACAAAGGGAAAGAGAACGCCTATGAGAAAAAGAAAGAGATCCGATGTTTTTATTGTTCCGTTGTCGGGCACTACAAAACTAATTGTCCAAAATTAATTAGAGATCAATCAACAGCAGTTGTAAATCAGATAGGAATTACAGACGATTTAGGATCTTGCTTCGCACCTTATTTAGGGGAGGCCGAAATAAATGACGTCAAAATTGTCACCCTTCGTGACAGTGGAGCAAGCTTCGATCTTATAGGAAAACAATACATAAAACCGGAGCAATTAACCGGAGAAAGTATTTGGCTCAAACAGCCGTTGCAGAAAGAATTACACTGCCTGCCGATCGCTAGTGTTACGCTTAAGATTGCAGATATTGGGACTGTTAGCACGAAAGCGGCAGTAGTTGACGACTCACTGGAAATGAATCATTATCTTTTGGGAAATCAAACGCATGAAATTATCGAAGGCGCAAAAATGAAAAAACCAGAGTTAATCAACCAAGTAGTAACTCGCGCGAAAAAAAGGCAGAGCGAGAAAGAGGAGAGAGAGAGATTACGAGAATCCGAGACCACTAACACAGTAGCAGAGATACGGGAAGAAACCCCTATTGTCATTCCCCCCTCTGAGAAAGAGAAGTCTCTAAGCCTTCTAGGGGTAAATAAAGAAAGGATGAAAGGATTACAGCGTGAAGACGCGACTTTAAATCCGTGTTTTGAAAAAGCGAACAAAGGTAATTCCGAGTTCATTTTAGAAAATGAAATCCTTTTTAGACAATCTAAAACAAATCGCGGGGAGGTTAGAAAACAAGTGATTATTCCTGTAACACTTAGAAAAGACGTAATGGAATTATGTCATTCGAATGTTGGCGGACATCTCGGAGTCACAAAGACGAAAGATAAAATCTTCAGATATTTCGCGTGGCCAAATTCGGTCAAAGAAATAGAGGAATTTGTATTATCGTGTCACCATTGTCAGATGATAGGGAAACCTAGGGAGGTGAAGAAAGCGCCTATGAAAAGGGTTCCCATAGTAACCGAAGTGTTCACTCGGTTTTCCGCTGATCTAACGGGACCACTCCCTCTAAGTGAAAACGAAAATAGGTACCTTTTGACAGCTATGTGTTTGTCTTCAAAATATCCGGAGGCCATACCGCTTAAAGAAATCACTTCTCCAGCAGTGATAAACGGGTTCTTACGAATGTTTAGCAGATTCGGGTTCCCGCGAGAGATTCAATTAGATTTAGGAAGAAGTTTTACGAGTGAATTGACCGAGACCTTTTTCGAAAAGTTTGGAATAAAAGTGATTCATAGCTCCATACATCATCCCCAATCCCAAGCGATTGAGAGATTTCACCGCACCGTAAAGCGATTATTAAAAGTGTTATGCTTAGAAAACGGAGCAGATTGGGAGAAAAATCTTCCATTTGCATTATTGGTGTTGCGTACTACCGTGCATCAATCTACCGGATATAGCCCTGCCGAACTCGTTCACGGCAAAAATCTAAGAACTCCCGAGACAATAATTTTTGAAAAATTATGCGGAATCGAAAACGAGGAACAAACGCCCGTTACTGAATACATTTTTGATCTTATAAATCGGCTAAAAAAATGCCAAGAATTAGCTATTGAATCGATGGAAGATGCGAGAGAGAAAAGGAAGCTTTGGTACGATCGGGACGCAGTTGACCGGAAATTTAAACCGGGAGACCAAGTTCTAGTGGTTGCGACGTACAAGCCGAATAAATTCGCCGTAAGTTGGATCGGACCGGGTACAGTGGAGAAACAAATCTCGGAGACTAACTATGTTGTGAATATTCCAGGTAGGAGGGAGCCCTCTCAAGTATTCCACGTTAATATGCTGAAACCTTATAGACAAAGGGCAGAGATGATAAATGTTTTGTTTAGTGAAATCACTAGCGTGGATAATAAAGAAACAGATTTAGAAATAGTATATCCACACTCTGACCCAAATGTTTATGACTTCAACGAAATCGTAAGAAATGGAAAGTTAGAAATGAAACATACTACCGATCAGATAGAGAGATTAAAAGGGGTTTTGGATCGCCACAGGGACCTGTTTTCAAATGATCCAGGGCGCACCGATTTAATCGAGCACGACATCGAATTAATTTCCGACAAACCGGTTAGAATTAAACCGTACAGAATGTCTCAAAGACAGACAGAAATTCTCAAAAGAGAGATCAAAAGAATGCTTGAATTGAACATAATCGAAATAGGGGAGTCGGACTATAGTAGTCCTTTAATTTTAGTAGAAGCCCCCCACAAACAGCCACGCCCATGTTTGGACTATCGCGTTTTGAATTCCATAACCAGAACCGAATATTTTCCAATACCGAACATCGAAGATCGTTTGGACTTAGTTTCAAGTGCTAAATTTATCACGCTTGTAGATCTAACGAAAGGATATTGGCAAATTCCACTGACACCTAGGGCGCAAAGATATGCGGCATTTTCCACTCCTTGGGGAAATTTTAGACCCTTAGTAATGCCTTTCGGATTAGTGAATGCCCCATATAGGTTCAGTAAATTTATGTCACTATTATTACAGGGCTGTGAAAACTTTTGCGTACCGTACTTAGACGATATCGCCATATTTTCAAAGACTTGGGAAGCGCATATGGAACATTTAGACATAATTTTAAAAAAACTAGAGGATGCAAAGTTGAAAATAAAACCTTCTAAATGTCAATTTGCGCAAGACAGCGTAACATACTTGGGGCACGTTCTAGGGAACGGACGTAGGTCGCCCGCAGAAGCTAAAATCCAGGCAGTCTTGGATTTTCCGATCCCGAAATCTAAAACAGAAATTAGACAAATTCTCGGAATGGTAGGATACTACGCCCGCTATATCGAAAATTATGCCACTATTGTTGAGCCTCTAACTAGAGCGTTAAAAGGGAAAAATCGCAAAGAAAGCATAGAATGGTCCGCTGAAATGCAAAAAGCATTCGAGGAAGTAAAACGGAAATTAACAGACCAACCTATTCTTTATGCTCCGAATTACGAGCACCCCTTTATCGTACAGACCGATGCCTCAGACTTAGGGGTTGGGGTAATCCTCGCTCAGAGAATAGAAAAGGAAGAGCACCCTATCTTATACTTGAGCAGGAAATTTACTGCTCCCGAAAGAAATTATACTACGACAGAAAAAGAGTGTGCTGCGATAATATTCGCTATAAAAAAGTTAAAGCACTACTTAGATGGACAAAAATTCACTATTGAAACAGATCACGATCCATTAGTCTGGTTGAAGAGAAATGCTGGGAAAAACCCTCGATTAATGAGATGGGCATTAACTCTGCAGCCATATGATTACACTGTAATACACCGGCCAGGGCGTGAGATAGCTCACGTAGACTGTTTAAGTCGAATGTAACTTTAAAAGCAAAAGAAATTTTTTGTATTGTAAATAAGCAAGTTAAATTTTCAAAATTAAAATTTTTTCTTTTGGTGTTTTTAAATTAATCAGTATAATCAGGGAAGTATATATTTTAAGTGTAAAAATTATTAAGGTAGTGTTTAATTATTTTGGTTTTGTTGAAAAATCAACATTATATTTTTCTGGTAGATATTCCAATTTGTAGGGAATATTGCCTCTTTTAGAAGTGAATTTGAATATCCTAATTTCAGCTTCTTCTGATGAAAATTCGGCCCCAAAATGGCCCCGAATTTTTCTTTAAGGGGAGGGGAGCTGTAAAGGCAGAGACTCCGACTCCAATATATCATTGAAAGAGACATTTCAGTACAAAGAAGCAGACAGTCTGGAGCCTAACGGCTCGCAGCGGAACATCTCTCCTTTGTAAAAAGGTATGTCCGTTTCCCTTTGATGATCGTGGGAAGCCGCATGCTTGAGAACTTTCCCTTCGAGAGGAATTCAACGCGTCAGAGCCGGTGATGGAATTTCGAGCGAATCAGGGCCTGCATCTGAGATTTTGTTTTTAGAAAAACACGCCCAATACGAACTGTAATTTTTACGATGAGAGACTAAAAAGTTCAGTTCACGTCGGAGTTTTGGAAAGGCAGGAATCCCAGAGCAGGTCGGGCTAGACCTCGGGAAAAGGAACTGTTATTTTCTGGAGAAGACTGCAGAAGCGGTCACTGATGAAATCACTGTGGACTCGATCTGAAATTCATTCCGGTCTTATACTGTACTACCCACGATCTTATTGAAAACCAATTCATATCGAGGAAATACAGCAAAATATGTATATATTGTAACTTTTTAAAAATTAATCTAGTAAAATTAAAATTTGGAAAAAAGATTAATTTCTTGTTCTGATTAGTCAAGTAAATAATTATTATAAAAAAAAATGTTTACCTTAAATTTGGGTAGCCCTGTATATTGTCTATAAACTATATACAAATGACTTTGTGTACGTAAATTTAGTGTTATATGTAAAACAAGTAACATAAATTGAAATACACTTCCAGCAATTCCCAAGTATAGCTCCAATATATCAAAATAATCTGGGTAACCCTGTAAATGAATGATGAATGATTGCTATACCACAATCTACATAAAACATGCTTTTATGCGTATAAAAAATCTGTTCTTTTCATTTTGTTTAGTGCGGTATATACAAGTCGCACTGTGTATATGAGCAATTTCGCTCACAGACGTAATGTATTTGAAATCTCTTGGATGACCCTGTAAACAAACAATTGTCTGATCGTAACGAATACTTTAGTGTAGCACCGCAATATGATACGGATTTAGAATATCGAATTTGGATTTTTCTGATACTGTTTGTTCTTGAGATATTTTAATAACACACAGACACACAGAGAGAGAGAGAGAGAAAGAGAGACCAACCGCTAAAAACATGATTTTTGAATTCAGAGGATCTGAAAACGTGCAAATATAACAAAAGCTAATTTTCGGAAATTTGACTCAAAAACAATTCTTTCTCTACACCGTGTATATGAGTAACAGAATGTATAAAGAAAAAAAAATGAATTTGAAAATTCTCTTTTAGTACATAAAATATTCATAAATTTTATTTGTTAAATTATCAATGAGTATTCTCTTGTGTATTCACTAGGGGAAAGAGAGACAAAACAGGTTAAAATAATCATCTTTCCCTGAATGATTTCTTTTTCCCCCAAACGCTGATCAACGTGCGCCTTATTACAAAAGCTATAGTAATTACAATTTCTCACTTTTGATACAACCCCTTAAGATTTGGCGAAAAATGCTAGAATTTTGAAATTGCAATAACTCAGCGAGATTTTGACTTAGAGAGATGATTTTTTTTTTTTATTTTGATTGTTAGAGCGTTGAGAATATTTTTCTAAATATAAGTCATATGATAGGAGGGGCCGTATAAAAATTAAACTTCGTATTTAATATGTATACAGCCCCTTGTACAAAAAAATGCCATATCTGAAATCTACTCTTAATTTGCTTTAATTTTGTAATTGAAAGTATGTTTCTATCTTTCTTAGTTTACGAGATAATCGCTGTAACATCTGTTTTGAATCACCCGGTATATATATATATATATATATATCAGAGGTGTTTGTGTTCCGGATTTTTTATTTTATTTCCCACCAGTAATTTTTTAATAGTGATATTCTTACTAGTTTTCTAGTAATGCTTAGCAATTAAATGTAGCAAAAAATACAATTCGTAATTACTGGTGGGAAATAAAATAAAAAAATCCGGAACGCAAACACCCCTGATATATATATATATATTTAACATTATTTAAAATATTTTCTATTTTCTAAAAAAATACAATACGAAATAGTCTGGCATTTCACACATGCCAAGAACATTTAAAAACTAATTGTTTCCACTATCGATTTAGTCCACATTGCAATTAAGGGACCAACCACAAATTGAAGAAGAGCGTAAATACTTCGGACCACCCTTATCATAAAACACTACAAATGGCTTGTAACTTCAATACCTTACTGCACATACTTTATACAATATTTGTATGCTTTGGTTCGAGAATTGTGCAATTATTTAGACAGTAATAATTTCTTTTTCCAAAAATTACTAATTTTTTTGTCAAGTTTTTTCTTATAACTAGATTGGATTTCCATAAAACTTTACAAAACTTGCTAAAAAATTGACAAAGCAGTAGAGAAAAATTATTTTGAAACATAAAATTCACACGTGTAATATTAGTTCCGATATGAGCATTTTTAGTAAATATTATTTTACCGTGCATGCTGAAAAAAGATGGAAAAATTTTATTGCTTAGGTTGAAAGCTAGATATATTGAACAACTTATATCAAAAGCCCATTTGAATAGAGTAAAAATTAAGCAAATTATCGGCAAAAAAAAAAAAAAAAAGCAAGATTTTAAGTATTTTCCACAGTTTAAATTTCATAAGCGGTATTTTGCATGCTGCGTATTTAATAGAAGATCCAATTATTTAAAACACATTCCAAAGTTCTTTTTTGTGAAAATCCCCTTGTAAACTTGTAAATTTAACATATTACCATGTTTTTATTAACTTCAATTCTTGTTTGTTTGTTTGTATGTTTGTTTGTTTGTTTGTCCAGTACAAATCTTGCAATCGATTTTTAACTAACTTCCCGATTAGGTAGATATTTGAAACTTTCAGGACAGCTCAGAACACGGTGACAATACATTTTTTTAGTACTTTTAGTCAACTGTTTCAGGTCCAGCTGACTTCGGCAGCGTTTATATGATTCGACAGGAAATTTATTTAACTAACTTCCCGACGAGCTAGACATTTGAAACTTTCAGAATAGTATAGAACACGGTGAAAATGCCTTTTTGTAATACCTTTAGCCAACTGTTTCGGGTTCCTGCTGCCTTTGGCAGCGTTATCTGTACAAAGCTTGCAATCGATTTTTCACTAACTTTCCGACTAGCTAGACATTTGAAACTTTCAGGATAGCTCAGAACACGGTGACAATACATTTTTCGATACTTTTAGTCAACTGTTTCAGGTCCCTACTGCCTTCGGCAGCGTTTATATGATTGAACAGAAAATTTATTTAACTAACTTCCCGACTAGCTAGACATATGAAACTTTCAGAATAGTTCAGAACACGGTGAAAATGTACTTTTTAACTATTTTTAACCAACAGTTTCGGAACCCTGCTTCCTTCGGCAGCGTTACCAGTACAAAGCTTGCAATCAATTTTTCACTAACTTCCCGACTAACTAGACATTTGAAACTTTCAGGATAGCTCAGAACACGGTGATAATACTTTTTTTTAAATAGTTTTTGTCAGCTGTTTCAGGTCCCTACTGTATTCGGCAGCGTTTATTTGATTCAATAGAAAATTTATTTAACTAACTTCCCGAGTAGCTAGACATTTGAAACTTTCTGAATAGTTCAGAATACGGTGAAAAAGCTTTTTTTTAAATATTTTTAACCAATTGTTTCATGACTCTGCTGCCTTCGGCAGTGTGACCAGTACAAAGCTTGCAATCAATTTTTAACTAACTTCCCGGCTAGATAGCCATTTGAAACTTTTATAATAGCTCAAAACACAATAGCAATGATTTTTTTTTATATATTTATCCAATTGCTCTGGGTTCCCGCTGCCTTCGGTAGCGTTTATATGATTCAACAGAAAATTTAAAATCATGGTATATAAAAAGTTCTTTTTATCTTGTAATTATTTTTATTTATTTACTAAGATTTATGAGTTCATTTATGAGTTTGAATTATAGAGGTACTCTACATGTGTCCTCTATAGTTCAAGAGTCTACTCTATAACACAGCATCTTATTCCTATGAATTCAACAGAGTATAAATTCTTCGGCACCACCTTGTTAACCTTGCAAGATTTCACCCTTTCACTTTCAATTTCATTTGTAGTTCTTGCTACAAGCCATCACTCTGCAAGTAATCTACTGCATAGCTCAGCATCTAACATATGAATACTGCTTCAACGGCATCACCTTGTTAACCCTTGTGTTTCCCATGTTTCTTGCTTCAAAGTTCGTCTTTCAAGTTATCTCTACCATAACATCGCGATTCATGTATAGTCGGTAACAAAAGTGTCCGAACACTAGCAAAAATTCCTATGCAAAAAAAGTACACTTCATACGGTTTTGTTAAATAAATCCTTATCGAATCATGTTCTTACACTGACCAAGACAAGGATTTATTTAATAAAAACGTACAAAGTGTACCTTTTTTAGATAGGAATTTTTGCTAGTGTTCGGACTCTTTTGTTACCGACTGTATATGAATATGAGTTCAACAGCATCACCTTGCTGACCCTATAAGATTCCAACCTTATGTTTCGAATAACTCATACACGTTTGTTCATATGTTTTCCTGCCAATAGACAGCTTATCTACAATAATAATAGCATTGAATTATTGTACATATGATTTTGAAATGTTTTTACACTGCTCGACATTGAAAATGCAACACCAAGAAGGAATGATAGTAACGGAATGAAATTTGTTGGACACATACATTATAGTAGGAAGAACAATTGATTAAAATTTCAGGAAATTTGGAGTAAGATGTACTGAGAAAACAGTACATAAAGCAGCGACTCTGTGAGCAATAACAGCACATATCTGCCTAGGCATTGAATCGAACAGCCATTGGATGACATGTACGGGTAGAGCACTTCGTGAAACTTCAACACGATGCCACAATTCATCGATCGAAGTTACTGGTGAGTGGTGGGGGGGCAGTCGCTTTTCAATGATTAAACAGTCATTTTCATTGGTGCGAGATCTGGAGAACGCGTTGGCCAGAGCAACAGTCGAACACATTCTGTATCAAAGAAGGTCCGGACAATACAAACAACTTGCGGTCGTGCATTATCTTGCTTAAATTTTGCGCTACGGAGGCCTCGAATACAGGGCAGAGAGGCGGTCTTAACTTATCAGAAATTAAATGGCCGCTTTTCTGAGTGCCAGGAATACGAACATGAAGAAATCGAGACGTGTATCCAATGGGAACCCATAACATCATTGCAAATGATGGACAGTATGATGATTTCGAATCCCAGCTTGCGATGTGCATTATTCATAATGCCGTTAAATATGGATAAGGTAATCTTGATGCTGTAAACACGATTGTGATTTGTCTGAAAAGTGACTTCACGCCATTCTTGCGTCCAGGTTCATCGTTGATCACACATTAATGGCGCCCATATCAGTGATGCAGTTTTGAGGGTAATCAGAATTTTGGTAGCCGCATACTGTGTCACCACCTGGATTGATGGTATGTTGTACCATTGGATACACGTCCCGGTAAACTCTTGTTTTCTTTCCCGCCACTTTGAATACCAGCCATTACATTTCTGACGAGTTAAGGCCCATAGCTCTGCCCTATGTTCAAGGCCTCCGAAGTGCAACATTTAAGCACGACAATGCACGACCGCAAGATGTTCATATTGTCTGGACCTTCATTGATGTTGAATGTGTTCGACTGTTGCTCTGGTCAGCGCGTTCTCCTGATCTCGCACCAATGAAAATGACTGTTTAACCGTTGAAAAGCGACTGGCCCCACCTCTCACCAGTAACTTCGATCGATAAATTGTGGCATCGTGTTAAAAATTCATGAAATGCTCTACCCGTACATGTCATCCAATCGCTGTTCGATTCAATGCCTAGGCAGATATGTGCTGTTATTGCTCACAGAGGTCGCTGCTTTATGTATTGTTCTCTCAGTACATATCACTCCAAATTTCCTGAAATTTTAATCAATTGTTCTTCCTACTATAATGTATGTGTCCAACAAATTTCATTCCGTTATTATCATTCCGTCTTGGTGCTGCATTTTCAATGTCGAGCAGTGTATTTAAATTTAATATTTTTAAACACGTATTTGTAAAGTGTTTCTTTATGCAACTTATATATTACACGTGTGATTTTAACCGGAAACTCTTTTAAAAGATAATAGGGGAGACCCGTGTATCTAGGGCCGTTTTTTTTCAGCGCCCAAAAGCAGAGAACGTGACCTTTAAAATTATCAAACTGATATGTACATATCTATAGGGCTAATTACTTCCAATTGGGGTTAATATAAATACGTAAAATAATAAATTCCGACAAATAGAAGTTTTTTATTTTTTTTTACTTTCCTCATGACCATAGGTACAACACCCTCACTGTACCTTTGGCCAGACCTCATTTTACCTGGGGCCGCTTTTTTTTTAATGGCCCAAAACAGAGCCCCTGACATGTTAAAAATCATGAAACTGATATGTACACATCTTATGGACTAATTACTTTTAGTTGAGATCAATATAAACACTTAAAATAATAAATTCCGGCAAATAGAAGGTTTCCACGTAAACTTTACACAAAGCCCTAGGTACAATTCTTTAATTGTACCTAGGGCCAGATCTCATTGTACCTAGCGCCAGACATCATTGCACCTTGGGCCTCAGTTTACCTAAGGATATTCTCTAAAAAAAATTAGATTTCACTTTGTAATGAATAGAAAATAAGCATATATAAACATGTATTTTATAAAAGAAACAATATGAAGTAATATATTTTAATAAAATTAAACATAATCTATACGTCTCATTAATATATTAAAACCAAGTAACTTTCAAAATGAGATAAAGAATACTACAGTTTTTTAAAAAGTACATTTTAATTAAAAACTAAAAACAGAAAGACAGACGTTTAGGCTAGACGCTAATCCTCCGCAGTGTCATATTGTAAAAAGCCGCCGAAACGTCTGTTTTGTGTTTTTTTAGTTTTTTAATTAAAATATGCCTTTTAAAAACTTTAGTATTCTTTATCTCATTTTGAAAGTTAGTTTGTTTTACGTAATATATTTATTTATCATATAATAATTATCATGCTGTTCCCTTAATTTAAAACACGAAAATATTCACTCACTTCTTTTTTCTTTTGATATTATAATAGAATGTTTTTTTTTTCTTCTTCAGTTTTCTTCTTCTTTTTTTGGAGTGTTTCTAGGAATTCTAGTTCTCTCTGATTTTCGGCCAAATCTTTTCTTTGATGTACTAGGTTTTGCTTTAAGTAAAGGTTTTGCTTAGGTTCGTACCTGTTCAAGTATGACACACGAAAAGATGTTAGATGTTGAAGATTTCGAAATTTCAACAGGACATGAAACAGACACATCCAGTTCTATTATTCCTGCTCACTTTCTTCTAGATAGATATAGACATTCTAGGTAGATACAGACATAGAGATAGGGCGGCGTTTCAGGAAAGCTGAAGCTCCCTTCAGAAACGTATCTGCTTATGTAGCAAGTCAATCGAGTCAATCATAATGCATTTACAAAAAATATTCAACTAAAAACTATTGTAAAAATTATTCAATTTATTCAATGTACAGTCGGTAACAAAAGTGTCCGAACACTAGCAAAATTTCCTTTGTAAATAAAGTACGTTTAATACAGTTTTTCTAAATAAATCCTTGTCAAATCGTGTTCTTAGACCGACTAAGAACAGGATTCGACAAGGATTTATTTAACAAAACAGTATTAAGTGTACTTTTTTTATATAGGAATTTTTTTTTGTTAGTGTTCGGACACTTTTGTTACCGACTGTATATCATGAATAATTCTTGGAAATTTGACTGAATTTGAATAATTATGTGACATTGTCAGAAAACGTTTGTAAGCCCCGGTACATTATTATATCTAAGCTCACATGTTTCTTCAGAAATCATGCTTCTAAGCATCTCAATAATGTATGTTTAGTTCGATTTGTTGTAGGCAGCGTGATGGCATTAAAATGCGTTTATATGATATTCTGCCCATAGTCCGTAATCATAAGAAAAGCTTTGTGTGCCACTGTGCTCAAAGCACAAATAATATAAACACCAAAAATTATTCAGGTATTTCTGTATAGCACCTAAATATGTGTACCGATTTCAAGTCAATCAGAGGATTTTTGCGGTCGCTGTTCTAGTATATGCAATTTCTGTCCATAGGCCGTAATAATAATTAAAAAAATGTTGTATGTTTCTGTACACGAATTACAAATATTATACACACACAAAACTATACAGTTAATTTCATGTGAATCATGAACGTGTGTACCGAGTTTCAAGTTAATAGCCCCACTTTTGCTGCCACTATCTCTAGACAAACAGACAGACATACAGATCAACAGACGGAACCGAAAATCTAATTGTGTCTCCACGTGGAGTCCTCCACTGACATTTCGGACTATAAAATCCTTTAAAAAGAATAGAAAGTATATACTCTGAATTCTTATGGCCATGCCATTTATCGCATTATTATAAGGATCGTGATGCAGACTTCAATTTATACCTTTCAGCTTCATACATATTTTTTTTTTCTTTTTATTAGTTTGTAATAATATCTTCTTCACTAAAGTTCCTACCTTCTTTAATAAATTTTCTATTAATTTATTATGCTTCGATTCCATAGCTTATTAAAATAATGAACTTAAAATGTTACTCAAATAAAAAACAAAAAAATACAAAAGTAATAATTAAGAACTTGTACACTACATTCCAAACATATTCCTGTTTTTAATTCATACAAATTTTTTTTTGTTTTTTGCGCCAATCATGCGCAGGTTTACCAGATCAAAATACCTTCATAATAGAGAAGCGTTAAAAATTGCTACAATTATCAAATTATGGATGCATTTTTTCATTCCTGTTAAATAAAGACTAAAAAAAAGCATTATTCATTAATAATTTACTTTCTACAATTGTTTAAAAGTTAGGAAAATGCCTTAAAAAAAAGGCGTCCCCATTTGTCCCCAGAAAATGGGGACGTTTGGTCAGCTTAGCCCCATGCGTTAATATTTCTCTCGCTTCTTCAGCAATCACAAACTATATTTTATTTACATGGGATTCTGGGTCGACTGCTCCGGCCATCGACGAGATATTAGAGTATACCCCGGACTAGTAACCTTTTTTCTTTGGAACATCACATCTCCAACATACCAGCAATTTATTCGCCAAACCGACTTTTCTACCGCCAAACGGACATTCCACTTCCACCAAGGTGAGTTTCTTCCACCTTTGTTATCGCTGTTTTATATTTCAATTGGGTGTACAGTCGGCTGCAAAATTATTCGAGCACTAGCCAACAATTCATATATTTAAAAAGTACACTTAAGACTGTTTTGCTAAGTAAATCCTTGTCGAATCATGTTCTTAGATTGATTAAGAACATGACTCGACAAGGATTTATTTAACAAAGCTGTATTAAGTGTACTTTTTTTGGCAAGGATTATTGCTAGTGCTCGAATAATTTTGCAGCCGGCTGTAAGTAAAACATAAACCACAACGTACATTCACTGATCCGAAGAACAACTGGAGAAAATGCTAGACCGGTTTTTGCGTGCCGTTTTTGGAAGGTTTGTCTTCCGAGCGTTGCACGGTAGAAAGCATTTGATATATTTATTTTTGAAAGTAAAATTATGTAAAGTTGTCTGTTCGAACAACCATATGCTAAACATGATATTGCAATTTTAAATTTTAATTCTTTAAAGAGTATAATAGTAATAGACGACCGGACAAATGTTGCCTGCAGTGCAGGGTTTGACTCTGTACGGCAAATAATTGCAGAAAAATTGACACGCACGGACATTGTGTAAAGGTATTGGAAGCATTTGCTCCAGTTGTTCTTCAGCTCAGTGCCTACACTAGCTGAAATGGGAAGCAAGTAATCTATTTCTTGTTATTGATTGAAAGCTGTTCTGTTTGACTTTTCTTCGGAGTTTTGGTGGTAAGAGGAACAAACCATTTAAAATATGCAAAATCCGAAGAACCAGTTGCCAAAACAGCGATTATTGCCAAATGAAGGCGTAAAAACCGCAGTGATGGTCTGGGAATTTCTCTCTATAGCCAGTATAGGGTTGTTGGTTGGTTGAGTTTTATGTCGCACTAGTGCTGGGCAAAATGGGCAACTGGCGATGGTCAGGGACACACCCCGAGATGTGGTCCGGACACATGCCATCACAATTTTCATCCTCTACGGAAAGGATGGCTCTCCCGCTTTGGTGACCCCCGCTAGTATAGGGAATACATATCCTACTATTATATCTGATCGATGGCTCTGGCTGGCTCAGTTACTAATATATTACAATAAACCATAGATTAGTAACCTATTTATTCCCAAGCAGCGCATCCAAACCAAGCCTTCAATTGATATGCCAAACCTTCATTCCACTTCCATGAAAGCATGTTTCTTTCCATCCAAATTATACCTCTGGATGTCGCCGAAGCTGAGAAACCATACCCTCCGTGTAGGATCAAAAGTACAGTCGGTAACAAAAGTGTCCGAACACTAGCAAAAATTCCTATCTAAAAAAGGTACAATTTGTACGTTTTTATTAAATAAATCCTTGTCGAATCCTATTCTTGGTCAGTGTAAGAACATGATTCGATAAGGATTTATTTAACAAAACCGTATGAAGTGCACTTTTTTTGCATAGGAATTTTTACTAGTGTTCGGACACTTTTGTTACCGACTGTATGATGCCATGTCTTTGGACATCCTTAGGGGTGCGTCAGAGACCATCGCCAATTACTTATTGCGGAATACTAGTGTGGTGTTAAATCCAACCAACTAACCAACCACCAAAGCTGGTTTCCTCCACTTCCCCACTCACAAAATTTCTGTGCTGTGTGCTCTTGAATTTGACAGTATCGCGTTTAAGGAGTTTTTTTCAGCGTTTATTTTATATCTTGTTTTAATTTTATAATATGAGATCTTTGCAGTACGAGAAACAAATCATTTAAAACATGCAAAATTGATTGAACCAGTTGTTAATAAAGCTATTATCACCAAAAGAAGGCCCACATTCACCTCAAAACCGTAGTGATGTTTGCGGAGTTTTCCTTCACAGCCAGTATAGGGAATCCGTTCTCTACTTCCTATCAGTACTCAATCAGCTGACTACGGTCTATTTTTCGTGTGCTTTCGCGATGATTATATTTTGCCCGCTTTGCATGGATCACCTCAAGGGGTGAGTCCCAGACCATCGCCAATTGTCCAACTGCGCAGCACTAGTGCGACGTAAAACCTAACCAACCGAGTGTCATTTGTGTTCGGAACGTAGTTTCGAGAGTCACGCAGCTTTTTCCAAATCAAAAAAGAATGGATGATTCGTTAGTTCGTTGGGATTTACGTCGCACTAGTGCTGCGCAAATGGGTAATTGGTGACGGTCTGGGACTCACCCCTAGAGGTGGCCCGGAGATATGCTATCACACTTTTGGTCCTCCACGAAAGGAACAAAACAGAAAGGAATTTTTTTTCTATCTTTCATGTAATTAATTGATTTTCCAGAACATTTTTTTTTTTCGTTTCGAGAAAAAAGTACAGTCGGTAACAAAAGTGTCCGAACACTAGAAAAAATTCCTATGTAAAAAAAGTACACTTCATAAGGTTTTGTTAAATAAATCCTTATCGAATCGTGTTCTTAGATTGACTAAGAACAGGGTTCGACAAGGATTTATTTAACAAAACCGTATCAAGTGTACTTTTTTTATATAGGAATTTTTGCTAGTGTTCGGACACTTTTGTTACCGACTGTATAAGTACGTATTTATTTACAGTCGGCTGCAAAATTATTCGAGCACTAGCCAACAATTCCTATATTTAAAAAGTACACTTAAGACTGTTTTGCTAAGTAAATCCTTGTCGAATCATGTTCTTAGATTGATTAAGAACATGACTCGACAAGGATTTATTTAACAAAGCTGTATTAAGTGTACTTTTTTTTGGCAAGGATTATTGCTAGTGCTCGAATAATTTTGCAGCCGACTGTATATACTTAAATCTACACTTTCAGCCATTACACAATGAGAAAGTACTGAACACGAAACGTTCTTAACGAATGTTAACCACTGAGCTGAAGAACAACTGGAGCAAATGCTTCCAATACTTTTACACAGTGTTCGTGCGTGCCAGTTTTTCTGCAATCTTTCGCCGACCTTGTATGGCAAGCAACATTTGTCGGGTCATCTATTACTATTAAAATCTTTAAAGAATTAAAATTTTAAATTGTAATGTCATGTTTAGCATATGGTTGTTCGAACTGAGAACCTTTACACAATTTTACTTTGAAATATAAATATATCAAATGCTTTTTGCCATACAACGCTCGAAAGACAAACCTTCAAAAAACGGCACGCGAAAACCGGTCTAGCATTTCCTCCAGTTGTTCTTCAGCTCAGTGATGTTAACAAACATGAAACTTGATGGAATACTGCGCGGTAGTATGCGGTTACAGTCGGCTGCAAAATTATTCGAGCACTAGCAATAATCCCTGTCTAAAAAAGGTACACTTAATACTGCTTTGTTAAATAAATCCTTATCGAGTCATGTTCTTAGTCAGTCTAAGAACATGATTCGACAAGGATTTATTTAACAAAACAGTCTTAAGTGTACTTTTTTAATATAGGAATTATTGGCTAGTGCTTGAATAATTTTGCAGCCGACTGTACCTTTCTTCACGCAGTTTTTTTCGGAGCAATGTCACCTGACGTGCGTGGTAGGCCTGCATCTCAATTTGCGCTTTGGCACAGAGTTCGTGGAAGAATAAATCAATATAGAAAATCATTAAAAGTTGTTGGTATTTTATAAGCGTGTTTTGAAAATGGCTGGAAGTTTTAGGCTTAAAAGTCAAAACTGTATTGAATGGATTATAAATGCGCCTTCGATAGGTTCCAGGATACTTAGCGAGAATTTTAGATTGCAAGATATAAAATGCTATTTTGAGTATCGGCAAATTGGGTATTACGAAGGAGTGCTAAATTGTGAAAGCGATTTCTCACTAAATACATCAGTAGACATTAGGGTTCATCTTATATCTACTTTAAATAATTCCTACTTCAAAAAGTGTCAATTCACGGGAGAAAGACAAGAAATTTGGAGATATCATGATAATTATAGTAGTAAACCAAGCTTGTTGACTTTTGAGGTTATCATACTTGCGGATAGTTTAATTGGTGAGTATTTTTAATATTTTAATGAAAATGCACTACTTTATGCTACCGATTTCCAAACACAGAGACACTAAACTAATTATCACATAAAAAAGTTTTTTATTTCATTACATCAAATCATGTAACTTATGTTTAATTTATTTTAATATGTTTTGAATAAAATAATAAACTATTACTGCTACCTCAAAAGTGGCGTGTACTTTTTAAAAAAAAGAAAGCTATGTGCATTATAGAATGATACTGTTAGATTTTTAAGTAAGTGGTGTAAGATTTAAAGGAGAGCATAGAATCATTTAAATTAAATGTTCAAACAAATCTCAAACAAACTATTGCTTAATTAAACATATGAATTTCTTTTAAATTCTAGAGTTTCAAACTTAGTTTTAATTTTTTTTAAATATTTTTAGATTTTTCCTTTTTTTTTTTTTTTTTTTTTTTTTTTTTATTAGACTCTATTGCATATAATTATTTGAATTATTGATACATCACACACATAGTGCGTGTAATAAATATATATATATTACACAAAATAAAAAAATATATACTTTTCGCTTTTTCTCTAAATATTATCCAAATGCACTTGCCCATTGTACAATGTTTGAAATTCAGTGAATTTTATATTTACGAGGACACCATGATTATATATATATATAGATATATATAAACCTTTGTCTCTATCTCTCTATATATCTGTACACGCACACATACATACAATAACTGCATTCTAAAGGAAAACAACATACTTGCCAACCATATCATTAATGACCGTAGAATTGTTAACACCCCTTGTAAAAATGCCCCCTTTTTTTACACCGTTTTATTTTTACAGTAATTCTCTGCAAATATTGTTACTGTTAAATAAGAATAAAATTACTCTAAAAAATGACTGGTGTGAAATAAAAGGCGGGTATTAAGAATTGTACGGTTCATAATAAGATAGTTGGCAAGTTTGAAACTTACATCAGATTGGTTTTGTATTGCCTTGTATATTGTGTAGACACTGCAAAGATACAAAAATATATTAATGGATAAGATTTTGTTTAAAATTATAGATAATAAAAAGGGATATGAAGAAAAAGCGGAACTAACAATGCTCTGGAATAAATTATAAAAGTTGGCAACTCTCAGTTTTTGATACTTTTATATGTTTGAGATATTTGTATCTGAAAACAAGTTTTTAAGGTTTTGATCTATGTGTATGAGAATTATGTGCATAAATCAGAAACAAATGTTACCAGAATGTTTACAATTACATTTTAAAATCTCTACCATTTGATGACATGAATTGAAACTTTTCATTGAAATTAAGGAAAATGTTCGCGTATGGGGACCTTTAAAATTATTAAAATGTATTACATTTACGTATTCATCTTTCACTTATATCGTAAAATTCCGAGCTTATACTACCTGTTTTGGCATAGCAAATAACCCAGTATCCACCTACCTACATGCCCTCACGATTTTGACCCTCTACGGAGGGAATTTATTCATGTAAAAATATGTTTATTTTGTTTACAGCAACATATAGATATTACACTGTATTTAACAGAAATTTCCCCCATTGACGTAATGTATTGGAATTCTTTTGAATATCCCTGTTCACGAATCCCTGACTTGATCTCAACGAAAAATTTACTGTAGCATCTCTGTGTGATACAGATTTAGAATACAGAGTTCGGGCGCCCTACTTGCTACTATTTCTTCGTGAGATATGCTGATAAGTCACACACACATACCAACACATAAAAGCATGATTTTCAGATTAAGAGGATCACGAAACGTGTAAATTTAACAATTTCATTTTAGAAAATTTGACCCTGAAACAATACTCTATCTACAATATATATATGAATCAGAGAAAGTAAAGCGTGTGTGTATATATATATATATATATATATATATATATATATATATATATATATATTGCTTAGTTTATTTATATATTTATTGATTGATTGATGGCAGATTCTCGATGAATGATGTAAATTATAATGCAAGTGATCATATAAAATAGATTAACCTGAAATATGCCCCATAAAAATATTATAATAATAAATAAATAAAACATTCTGAAAATACTTCCGTAATGTATGGTCAATTTTAAACTGGAGTTGTGGGCACAGGAATTTTAGTCACCCTAGTCCCTCCCCCTCTTCCACACACATACGAACATGCACGAACATGCACATACGAAAGTCCATTAATTTTTCAGCATGTATTATCACAGGAGTTTTGTAAAATTTGTAAAATTTCATTCGTGTATGTAAGATTTCAGACAAATCAATAATAAGGTTGTACCTAAAACATTCATGAACTGGAGTTGAGAACCCATGGTGACCGCAGGCTCTTCCATGTCTGCTACTATTTCGAGAATCTATTGTGATCGAAGTTATACATAAATTAACATTTCCGCTCAATCAATTCATAGAGTGAATTAAAAATTGCAAAAAAATTTTAAACTTGAGTTTAAAACCCAGGGTTTTTAGGCAGTTACTTAAGCCCACCATTGTTTGAGTGTATTATCGAAATTATATAAGTAACTGTTCAGATTAATCGTATTACAAGAAGTTAAAATCCGAAAATAAATTTTAACGGAGTTTGGGGTCCAGAGCCCCCTTCTCTCTCCTCAGCCTGTTATTGCTTGAAACTATTATGTTATCAAAGCTGTACATGAATGTAAAATTGCAGCTCAGTTGAGTGACATGAATTGGGTTTTGATTCCCTTGCATGATTTGACCTCAACAGATAATAAATGAAACGAAAAGTGTAATAAAATGTGGTTTTATTCAGCATCTAATGTTATGGGATGAGATTAATATATATATATACTACATATCGATTTACATATCTTTGACATTATATCTATAAAAAAAATAAAATTGGACTTTATTACGCAAGAACTTGAAAGACACATTGGTTATAAAGGGTTAAAGGTCTACTTTTTTTTTCAAATCAAACAGTAGAAAGAATACCCGCCACCATCATAACGGAGAAAATTCATTCAGATCTAGAACTAAAGCGTTAACCATAAAGGTTAAAAATAAATAAAACTATTGTATTTTTCCATAAAATGACTACAATTTTCATGATATTTTCAAATGATGTTAAGAGTTCAAAAAATATATTTAGAGATCGGCTGTTACATTCTTGTGAATTAACTTATTTTTGGTTGCGGTTTATTACCATGTTTTTATTAACTTCGATTCTTGTTTGTATGTTTGTTTGTCCAGGACAAATATTGTAATCGATTTTTGACTAACTTGATATTTGAAATTTTCAGGACAGCTCACAACACGGTGACAATGCACTTTTCTAATAATTTTAGTCAAATATTTCAGGTTTCGCTGCCTTCGGCAGCGCTTACATGATTCGACAGAAAATTTATTTAACTAACTTAACGACTAGCTAGACATTTGAAACTTTCAGAATAGTTCAGAACACGGTGAAAATGCATTTTTTAAAATACCTTTAGCCAACTGTTTCGGGTTCCAGCTGCCTTCGGCAGCGTTATCAGTTCAAAGCTTGCAATCGATTTTTCACTAACTTTCCGAAGAGTTAGACATTTGAAACTTTCAGGCTAGCTAATAATACGGTGACAATACATTTTTTTAATACTTTTAGTCAACTGTTTCAAGTCCCTACTGCCTTCGGCAGCGTTTATATGATTCAACAGAAAATTTATTTAACTAACTTCCCGACTAGCCAGACATTTAAAACTTTAGAATAGTTCAGAACACGGTGAAAATGCATTTTTTAGTACTTTTAGCCAACTGTTTCGAGTTCCTGCTGCCTTCGGCAGTGTTACCAGTACTAAGCTTGCAATCGATTTTTCACTATCTTCCCGACTAGCTGGATATTTGAAACTTTCAGGATAGCTCAGAACACGGTGACAATAAATTTTTTGTAATACTTTTAGTCAACTGTTTCAGGTCCCTACTGTAATCGGAAGCGTTTATGATTCAACAGAAAATTTATTTAACTAACTTCCCGAGTATCTAGACTTTTGAAAATTTCAGAATAGTTCAGAATACGATGAAAATGCATTTTAAAAACATTTTTTGCCAATTGCTTCGGGACCCTGCTGCCTTCAACAGCGTTACCAGTACAAAGCTTGCAATCAACTTTTAACTAACTTCCTGGCTAGATAGCCATTTGAAACTTTTATAATTGCTCAAAACACGATAGCAAGGAATTTGTTTAATACTTTTATCCAATTGCTCCGGGTTACCGCTGGTTTCAGTAGCGTTTATGATTCAATAGAAAATTTAAAAACATGGTATATAAAAGTTCTTTTTATCTTGTAATTATTTTATGTTTAAAATAAGTTTCGATGTATACTTACCAATACTTACCATATTATTATAATAAAATGTCTTATAATGCAATAGCAATAATCGTGAGTCCATTCATCTTCTAAACCAAGCCTGTCCAACAGCAAGCATTTGATAGGTCGCATTGGGAATCTGTTTTCAAGCGGGCAGCACCATGTTTATATATGTGCACATACGTTTTTGAGTGTATGAAACATGTGAGTATATATCTATATATATATATATTTTTTTTTTTGGGGGGGGGGGGAGGAAACAGTGTGAAGATTCGAAGCAGAATATATTATTTTAAATTACTTTCATTCGAAAATTAACAATAGAATCATAGAAAACTTACGACTAGACACTAATAACTATAATAAAAACAATGGATGTAAGAATATTTCTTTACAAGTGCGATTCTTTAGCTATCACAGTCGTATTTTCACTTCAAAAAATCAGAAGGGATTTATTAATGTTCAATATGTTAACCAAAGTTGTCAAAATTTGAATATCGCTATTCTTTTTTCGGGCCGCGTGCAGACCGGTGACCTTGAGTTGAACACGCCGGTTTTAAACACCCCTTCTAGTATTGCAAGATCTGGCGGATATTTTATTTAATAATCACCAATAACTTTTAATTGTAATGTTTGCCTATTCACTTCAAGATTGATAGTCTATTATGTATATCAAATATCACTTCTCAAAATTATTGGTCATTATTGAATAAAAAATCCGCCAAATCTCAGAAAACTGACCTCTCCACAAGAAGAAAAGTGTCCTATTGAGTAACAAATGGAAATTAAGTAATTCAATACGTTCTAAGTAAATCATATGAGAATTTCTTCTTCTGTAAACAGAAAAATGCAAATGCATATTGATGTCAGGTCGGTGATAGCATTTACGAAACTTAGTTTAGATTGATGTACATAAATTATCATTTAATGCATTAGTATTAAATTATCTAAAAAAAAAATCTTTTAAATTCACTTTAGACTATTTCAGGCTTCTGAGAACCAAAATAAACTAGTGGATCTGCAGATTAGGAGCCTCAACGTCCTATTTGCATCACACATTATTCTAAAGGTCACTTTTATTTACTCCTTATTATAATATATATATATATTGATTCGATTGACTTGCTACATAAACAGATACGTTCCTGATGGGGGCTGCCGTCCCCTCAAACCTCCGCTGTATCTATCTTTCTATACCCATCTGTATACAGTCGAAACTAGTTAACGTGAATCTCAAAAGGGATAAAAATTTTGTTCATGCTATCAGTAACTAATCTTCGTATAACTAAACTAATCTTCATTTTGACAGGTACTGTGGAAACAGTTCATGTTAAGTAATTCCCATTAACGAGGTTCGACTCTATGTGTGTTCTTGATAATTGAAAGTCTTGTATTATTTCCCTGAAATTCATAAATATTTGTATCAAATTTCATGCAAATAGATTACATAGCATATCGGAATTATTTTGTGTAACCCTGTAAACTAATTTCAATTCTATGCCCACACTTTTCCACAAAAAACCATTCTTTTATAATTCAATTCTAATAAAGTTCCATTATATTTCATGGGGTGTAACCATGTTAGCATACACTTTTAAGAAATACCGACTATAGACCGAAATTCTTTTAAGTAAAAGTAGCCACAGTTATTATATACACCAAAAATAAGAATACACCTAATTAAGTATAACTCATTAATTTTTCGAACTAATTTGACAATTGGACGACTACAGTACGTCATCGGAATTTGTGTGTGGTCCCATAAATACATTACTTAGTCTATACATATCATTTTTACTTTCTTCTATATGTAATATAGAGAAAGTATTGGATTCGCGAAAATTTTCGACCTCCGTTTTTTGACGGATCTACACGTTTTGGGATGTCCTGAACATGAATTGATAGTTTTTAGAAAATGTCTGTCTGTGCGTCTGTCTGTCTGTCTGTCTGTCTGTCTGTGTGTCTGTATCATTTTTTTGTGGACGCTGTATCTTACGAACCAATAAATGAAATTTAACCAAACTTGGTATTTAGTTGCACCCTGACATGAACTGGTGCCCATTAGATTTGGGGATCAATAGCTCAACAGCTGGCGCTGTGATCGCATTTTATGAAAATTTTTAACATGGCAGCATAGGACAAAATTCTGTATAAATGGGCATAATGAGAGTTATTTTAAACTTGTGATTGTAAAATTAATATGAATTATTGATAATAGTAGTAGTTAATTAGGAAAAAAAAATTGTGCATGGGGGCATCGGTTCCCCCCCTGGGGGGGAAGTACCCCCCGGGGGGGGTTAAATTTTGAAGATGGGTATCATTCGAAAGATCTCGTCAATACCTTTAAAACGAATGGTTGAACCATAAATCTGTGATAATTTAAAACAAAGTTATCGATTGTTTTTTACTTTTAACCAAAAAAAAAAACTTAGAAAAAAAGAATTCGCTTTTTTTTTTTTTTTTTTTTTTTTAATATTGTTAGTTATTGAATATGTATTAATTTCTACAAAAAAAAAAAAAAAAAAAAAAACAGAAAAAAAAAATCTTTTTTTTTTTTTTTTTTTAATATTGTTACTGATTGAATATGTATAGGAAAATATAGAAGAAAGTTTTGTGGTGGCCACAACATACTAGTTTTAAAGAGTAAACATGCTTTTACGCATCTTTACAATGTATGTTAATTCCATTCTGTTCAATGGAGCATAAACACATTAAAATGCGCTTAAATAAAAAATAGTCCATAGGCTCTAATGTCACAGAATTTTTTTCTGTGTCTCTGTAAACGAACCTAAAATATTGTATTCACCAGTGAAAATTATCCAGCTTATTCTATATTTTTCATTTAAATTGATCCAAATTTGACATAGTTTGGATGATTATGCGACTTTATCAGAACACTTTTGTAAGGTCTTGTGCATTAATTAGGTAGCCTAAGAACTCATATTTTCTGCAGAAAACATCTTACATTTGTACGCTAATTCCATTTTGCTGATTGCAAAGTAATGATGTTAAAATGCGTGTAAACGAAATTCACTCCACATGCCATTAAGTTAAGAATTTTGGCGTGTGACTGTACACAGATAATAAACAATTTAGACGTAAAAAATTATACAGCTAATTCTGTACAAAGCTTGAACCTGTCTGCCAATTTTCAAGTCAATCGAAGAATTTTCGCAGCCCCTATTGCGGTACATACAAATTCTGCCCACAGGCCGTAATAAGAAAAATTTTGGCGTGTCCCTGTACACGAACTACAAACAAAATGAATACCCAAAATTATACAGCGAATTCCATGTGGCTCATAAACATGTGCACCAAATTGAAAGTCAATAGTGTGATTTTTGCGGTCACTATCGCGGTACATACAAATTCCTCCCATAGGCCGTAATGATAAGAAAAACTTTTGCGTGTATCTGTACACGAACTACAAATGCAATACACACCTAAAACTATACAGTTAATAATGGTACATAATATATACAGAAATTATGGTAACGTAAAAAAAATCACGATGATTTGCATTTCTTTATGTGAGAAGCATTAAAGAATGGGTGTGTGAAGTTTTTAACTTGAAGATTTAATAGTTTAAAGTTATAAAGTTTATAACTAAAATCAATTTTGAGTTTAAAAAAAGCACAGAATATTTGAAATTATTTCCTGCCCATAGTCATTAATTTCTGAAATAATTACACATATATATAATTCATACCATTATAAACCTTCATAAAAAAATAGTTTTAATGAATATATTGGACATTTATTTCAATGTATGACATGTGTAATGTTATTTAAAAAAAAAAAAAAAAAATCTCGTAACTGGTTTAATAACGAAATAAATTTCAAACAATCAAATCGTACTTTAGATTTATTGTATAATATATCTGTAATAGAAATGTGATACGACAGTTTGTTTTTGTAAAGGAGATGCTTAATTTTGTTTTTATTTCATAGGCGATGCTAATGTAACGTGAATGTGATTTTTATAGCTAATCATTAAAAAAGAAAAACAAATATATAAGCTAGTTGGCATAGGTGACTCCGCGCAGTTCCCCATAACATATTTGTTTCCACACATTTTAATTATTGTTAAAACTATCAAAGTAAAATTGACATATCGCATCCTGGCAAGAAAAATAACACAACTTAAAAATGCAGTATTTGAGAAGAATCAACTTAAAGATGGTATAAGGAATGAACTTGGCTATAATAAAACTAACATGAATGCCTCTCAGGTGGATGAATTGAGAGTTATAGATGTGGCATTTTCTGCGCTCATCGGGGGCATTTTATACACTTTTTCAATAACATGAACCCAAATTTGCCATAGATTGATCTTCCTCCCCCCCCCCCTCTCTCTCTCTCTCTCTCTCTCTCTCTCTCTCTCTCTCTCTCTCTCTCTCTCTCTCTCATATATATATATATATATATAGAATATATATATAATCGAAATCTTATAATCACGATAACAAACAATACTCCAAATTGAACCAATTTTGGAGGGAGAATTATTTATCTTATAAATATCTTTGATAAGTTCGTTAACCAAGTTACCCCACAATTTTGTTTTCAAGTGGCGATGTATGCATAGACTATAAGGGTCTCAACCAAGTTTATAAATGAATTTTATCCGCCATGATATTTCCAATAGTTTTTTTCTCTCCAAACACTCCTTAACTATAAACTTTCATGAAAATCGCTCTGCCCATTTCCGTGTAAACAATATTTCTGCCAAACATTGTAATTGACCTTTAAATGTTTAACAGCAAACGCGACATTTTCTGAAGATGAACATATTTCGAATCGTTTATGCACCTCCAAATTTTCATCAAGATCCGTATACCCATTTCCAAGTAAACCCAATTTCTGCCATATGTTACAACTGGTCGATAAAGGTTTAGCTGCGAATACGAATTTTTCTGAAGATGAGGATAAGTGCAATCGTTTAAGCACCCCGAAAAGGTTTTAACCCCAAACTTTCAGCAAAATTCCTATATCCATTTCTAAGGGAACCGAATTTCTGCCGTATGTTGCAATTGGCCGATAAAGGGTTAACTTTGAACGTGAATTTTTCTGAAGATGAGGATAAGTTTAAACGCTTTAGCACCCCAAAAAATACTTAACTCCAATCATTTTTTAAAATCGCAGTACCCATTTCGAAGTAAATTTCTGCCATATGTTGCAATGGGACAATAAAGGTTTAAAAGCGAACGAGATTTTTCTTAAGAAGATGAAATTTCCAATCGCTTTTTCTCACCAAAAAATCCCTCACTCCAAAATTTTATCAAAATCGCTATGTCCAGTTTCGTGTAAACCATATTTTTGCCATACGTTGCGATTGGCTTTTAAAGGTTTAACAGCGTTCGCGAAAGTTTTTGAAGATGAAAATATTTCCGATCATTTATGTACTCCTAATATTTCTTCCAAAATCTCTATATGGATTTCCGAGTAAACCCAGTTTCGGCCATATATTGAAATTGGCCGATAAATGGGTGACTGAGTGCGAAATTTTCTGAGGATGAGGGTAAGTCCAAATGTTTTAGCACCTCCCCGAAAACACTTAATCACAAAATTTCAACAAAATCGCTATATCCATTTCCGAGTAAACCCGATTTCTGCTATGTTTTGCAATTGGCCGATAAAGGGTTAACTGTGAACGCGAATTTATCTGAAGATGAGATCCATTTTTTTTTCTCATCAAAAATCCCTAAATCCGAACTTTCATAAAAATCGCTTTCTCCATTTCCGTGTAAACCCAATTTCTGCCATACGTTGCAATTGACCTTTAAAGATTTAACTGTGAACGAAAATTTTTCTGACGATGAGGACTATTCCAATCGTTTAAGCACCCTCAAAAGCACTTATTTCCAAACTTTCATCGAAATCCCTATAACCATTTCCGAGTAAACCCCATTTCTGCCATATGTTGCCATTGACCAATAAAGGGTAAATAGCGAACGCAATTTTTCTGAAGATGAGGGTTAATCCAAGCATCCCGAAAAACACTTAACTACAAACTTTTTTGAAAATCGCTATAACCATTTCAAAGTATCTCAATTTCTGCTTTTTGATAGAATGGGCCGAGAAAGGGTTAACAGAGAACACGAATTAGTCACATGTTTATAGTTAATGATGTTCACTCCGGCATAGAAACTGATATTTAAGAGCTATTCTTATATCTTTATGATAAAATTATTTCTTTTCATGCACGTTTAAGTGAAATTTTCCCTATTCACCCATGTTAAGAAAATCATAAATTTCGAATAACTTCTGAAGTTTTTTAATTAGAATGCTGCAAATAAATAGGGTTCTTGTATCATAAATAATATTTTAAAACTGGTCTGACCTCTCTGCGATCATTTGTTCGTGAGATATCGTGTAAACAGATTAACACACTAACGGACGAACACACTAACAGACACCTTACAGACGGACCCCATACAAATTTTGCCATTTTGAGATTCCTCACACCTGAAAACGTATAAAAAAAATCAAAAAACCGACGTCGAAAATTTTCACGATTACCTAAGTTCCCCATACCTGTAGTATGATGGGGAACTAATAAACATTTGATAAAAGAGAAACTGAATAACAACTTCAGCAATTTTCTGGTATAATTTTGATGGAATGATCGAAATACTTTTAACATTATCTAAAAGCGATAAAGGAAGAATATGGATCATGGTACCTTTGCATAACAAATGAGCCATCTCAGTCAAGTGGACTTGCAAAATTCATTCGCATGACAGCAGAACAATTGTAATTACAGGGTGGTTATAATTAAGCTTTCCTATAACAGCATTGTACAGCGCAAACGGTTGAGCAGAATACAACCAAATTTCGTATATAGGCAAATACACAAGATGCGCTTACGGAATTTCGAAAAATAAAATGTTCCAAAATGTCCACCAGAGGACGCCTTTTCCGGAAAAACTTTGAATTTAACACAATAAACTTTCAAAGCGGATTACAGAAGAAATATTAATATTTATTGACTACACTGTAAAAAGTTAACTATTACCAGCTGAAAGAAAATCTCTGTGATTGGAGAAAATAATTATTTTCTCCAATCACAGAGAGTTTCTTGCAGCTGGTAATAGTTGTTTTTTTACAGTTTCTGATTACCTGGTCATCGAGAAGTGAAGGCAAGGAAAAAACAACAGCAAGAACAGATTAGGACGAAATTACATAACTACAGCAGTTGTTAATCGTGTCCCGGACGATGTATTGAAAGATGCTTCATGTGACTACCTGCAAATTCACCATACCTACCATCATTCACCTGCAAAATTTCAAGTAGATTTCAATAGCTAATCGTAACTGATCAGTTGTGATACTTCGCACATGAAGCGTTATGGAGTTCTTTAAGTCGTTCAACGTCGCAACACCTCCACGATACACAGCTTTTTAAGTGGCCCTAGAACCAGAAATCGCACGGATTTAGATCCGGCGAACGTGGTGAACATGGATGACGAAAGAAGCGACTAATAACATGTTCGTCTATGAAGTGTTGCAGGAATAGCGCCTTCACGGACTCAGGGATATTTGGGGGTGCACCATCCTGCATGAAAATGGTCGATGTAAGGAAACCGCTTTTGCTGTAGTTGTAGCACAACAAACGTCTGCAGCAAGTCATGGTACCGACGGCCCGTAACGGAACATGTAACAGGACCGCGTGCAGTTATTTCCTCAAAGCAGAATGACCCAAGGATGTATGTCGTCGTGAATCCACAACAGTTAGTCACTTTCGGAGTGTGTAGGGGAGTTACAGTTTGCATCCACGGATTTTTACTAGCCCAAATGTGTCAATTCTGTGTTTCGACTGTCCCATGGAGGTAGGAATGAACCTCGTCGTTCCACAAAATATTCAAGGCCATGGCAGATCAACAGTCATTCTGTTGAGAAAACTGACTGCGAATGAGAGACGGCTTGTCCCTGTCAAGCAGCAATTTGGTATGGTGGATCGTGCATGGGAAGCAGTGTATTATGATTCTGATACCCTTTTCGGACAGCGCTGTGTGAATAGTCACGTGCGCTACTGCTTCCAAACTCTGGTGTCTGTGACTGTGCGGCAACAGCTGTCTTGACGGCATGAACAAGTACCAGTGTGACAGGTTTACGGCCTTTTCCAGATTGAACTCCTAATGTCCCCGTTTCTTCAAATCTCTTAATCAGGACCCGGATACCTTTAGTAGACATTGGTCCACGTCGTATGTACTTTATACGACAAAATTCACGAAATGTAGCAGAAACATTCCGCTTGTTTTTGTGAAACAGTTTCATCAATAACGCACGTTGAACTATAAAGATACAGTCATCATTACAGCCGGAAACATCGACATAAAACATGACAACGTCTGCAAATGTTTTATACCCTAAACTGTTTTGCATAAAGCTTCCTCTTCTTCGCAAGCATGCAAATATTGACCTTTTTTTCCTAGACCGACAGCTTTTTCCGGTTTTATATTTTATTACTCATAATTCTTGTTCTAGGTTATTAATATTGTTTCTGTATTCCGTTTTGGTCGTTTATTGTGTTAAATGTAATGTTTTTCCGGAAAAGGCGCACTCTGATGGACATTTTGAAACTTTTTTTTTTTTCGAATCGAACGAATATCAGTCCGTACGATTTCTGGTTGTGGGGACACTTAAAAAGTGTTGTGTAACGTGGAGGTGTTGCGACGTTGAATGACTTAGAGAACTCCATAACGCTTCATGTGCGAAGCATCACAACTGATCAGTAATGTATCAGCTGTTGAACATACTGTCCATCGACTTGAAAATTGCCAGGTGAATGAGAGTAATCACATGGAGCAGCTTTCCCTACACCGTCCTGGACATGATTAACGCTCCTCTTGTGCAATTTTATCCTAATCTGTTTTAGTTTCTGCAGACTAAACTGTTTTTTTTTCCCTCAAACAGCGTACTGACATTTTTTCTGTACCTTTACTTAATGTGATTCAATGACAAGGTGATCAGAAACTAGTCAATAAATGTTAATGTTTCTGTATTCCGTTTTGGCAGTTTATTGCGTTAAATTTAATGTTTTTCCGGAAAAGGCGCCCTCTGGTGGACATTTTGGGACTGATAATTTTCATCGAAATTCCGTGAGCGCATCTCTTGTATAGCCTATATACCAAATGTTTCCGTTCACCCGTTTGTGCTGTAGGATGCTGTATATAGGGGAAGTTTAATTATAACCACCCGTATTTCTCTCTCACGTAGTATTGAAAATGTTACACATTATTTATTCTAATAATGCGAATATTCGTAGTAATACATTCATTCCTGTCTAAATTTTTGATAATTTTTAAAGTTCTGCTACTTTCATATTAGTGTCTGACTGTGTGGGGGGTGAGGGGAGGACACTCTGAAACATGATACTTTTGCAGTTAATTTCTGAAATATAGAAACATTTTGCCACTGTAATGACTTACTTAATACTAAATTCCCAAAATATAATTTTAGTTGGTCAAAAAATGCTTATAAAACTCGTAATAGAAAAACTACAATGGTAAGTTTTTTAATATTTTAAGTTGCCAGTTTTCACTTTATTTTGTTTAGTCGAGATGTGGCAAGTGGATATTTTTAGATTTATTTTTAAAGTATACGTTTTTAAATGCAAATGTTTCTTAAGTGCACTGTTAAAAATTTCAACAGAAAACTTTGTGTAATCTATTATTTTAAGTCTTACGTAAAATTACAGAGAAAAGTAAACGGAGACGTTAAAAAACTTATTTTAATATTTCTTTTAATAACTAATATTAATTAAATATTGGTGACAATATATTTTGGACTTGGAATGCTTTTTCTAAAGTAGAAATAGTCATTTTTAATTTTAATTAAAAAGTTAAATGATAAAATTACGTAAAAATACAGATTAAAGATTAAGAATCTCGATTATTCACTTTTAACTAAGAATTACTGTAAATTTACAGAGACTCTGGATAAATATTTACATTAAATTTACAGAAATTTGTAACAGTGTGAATACTTTTTAATTAATGTTTTTCTTGGAAGAAATTTACATTTTTTCTATTTTAATACGAAATCAAATAATGCTCTATTTGTAGCTCTTTTTTTTTTTTTTTTTTTTTTTTTAAATGACGCTCTAGAAACATTAATAAATCCATATAAGAAATAATTAGGCGCACTGAAATCAAAGTTATATAAAAAAAATACTCAAATTTAGCGTTAACTAATATCAGATACGCATTGCTTATTAACACATTTAAAAGCACTTCATTGTTGTATCATATAACTTTCAATGCTCTTTGCCTACGTAATCACACAAAGGACAGACGGTAGTTCTGAAAGGCATACAGACATACTAACTGAATTCCTAATCATTCTTATACATTGTTATAAAGTGTGACACATAAAGTGACACAAAATAAAACGTTGTTATAAAGTGACACAAAATAAAACGTTTATTCTAATTGCAGCCTTTAATGTATCTGCATATTTTAGTGTAGCACTGAAAATCTGAAGGTTAACAAAATAATGATCTATACAAAGTATTATATTAACATATAACCAATGAATGTCAATTTCTTTATGATTTTTACAATAGAAAGTTCTTTAGATGTAATTTGAAAAGTTACTGTCCTAAAATGCATTCCACTGGCATTTCTTTGGGTAATCCTGTAGACAATCCAGTTGCACAGGGCCTATTGATGCCATTTAAAATTGTGAACACTCCATAGTGAATTTGAATAACGTATATAATTTTGTAAATATTCAGAAAATACTTACCGACGCTGGGGGCAGGCAGACGGACAGACAGAGATGAATAGTGAACTTGAATATTATATCAGTTTCAAGAAATTTCGTGCATATTTACTGAGGTTAGAACGAAGATAGACACACACAGACCGACAGATAGACAAACCTAAGTCATTAGCACTTTTTAACTGTATCGGAAAGTGTTGAAAAGTGTTAAAAATATGTAGAAAGCGATAAAAACTATTAATATAAACGAAAATGCAATTTCAGCAAATTTCCAATAATACCCATTAATGTAACTGAATATTCTTGCGTAGCCCTGTAAATCTAATGCTAATAATACTGTATTAAATAAGAAGCACTCTTTTTTGCATATGAATGCAACAATTTAATTTTATTAAGATTTGAACAAAGGAGAGTTCTTTAAATTTGGTTTATAGAAATACTTCTCCTAGAACGCAATTCTTAGGAATAATTTCGGGTGTACCTGTATAGAAACCATTGATGGTAACTTCTCCATTATAAATGAAGAACATACGATTGTAGACTTGAATATCATATTTCAATTTCATTAAGATTTGTGTAAAGTAACAGTAATAAAATATGGTTTATAGAAATACCACTCACAGGACGTAATTCTTTGGAATACTTTCGTATGTCCCTGTATACAAATCAGTAAAGGTTTTCACTCCATTTCCAATATGGAACATCCGAAAATAAACTTCAATGATATATATGTTTCAAGAAATTCCATGAATATTTACGAGAGTTAGAGCGCGGACAGACGGACCGACAGACAAACCGAAGTCATTAACACTTTTCAACCTTGTTGGAAAATGTTACAAGTAAATAAAATAATTCTGGGAAAAAACGAAAAGAGAAAGGGAAAAATAAAGAAAAATAAACGTTTCAAAAGTATAAAAAATAGTGTCTAGAAACATTGATGAAACCATAACACGAAATTTGTATAGTGAATTTTAGATGTTTTACTAAAAATACTCAAAAGGAAATCTGAGGACACAAGTTATAATAGCTATTGTAACTGTATAAAATTACACTTGCAGAATTCATTTTATATATATATTTATATACTTTTTATGCATAAAATGCGGATAATCCAGAAACATAAGTCTATAATACTGCGGAAATTAAAAGTATCTTTTTATAAATACAAACATTTAATGAAAGTTTTCGAATGAAGTAATGTTTCTGGTTGTTCAAAATATCATAGGATACATAGCAGAAAAACGTCAAATAACTGAAAGAATTGTGATAAAAAAAAATGCTTATACATCTTAATATTGAAGCTGTACTGAGTACTCAGTATGTAATCGGCCAAATGTTTACTGCTCACAGGGCCTATACAGAGTAGCAGTAAATGTTTCATTATTTTTATGTATTACTAGCAGGCTTTGCCCGCTTCGCTGGTCACCATATTTAAAGGAAACTATTTTCTATATAGTTTTATGAAAAAAAGAGAAAATAATAATACTGAAATCGCTCAAAAGTTCACTTTGGGTTCCCGCTACCTTCGGCAGCGCCTTGTTCGTCCTCGCATCCTGCGATACCTGTCCCTATTGCCTGCGACAATGACTTACCCGTGGGCTTCCATTTAGGTGCTTATCATATATGACAATTTCGATACGGACAGTATCGACAATTTTGAAGTAGCCCTTTATATTTGAATCCTAGTTATATATGAGCAACATTATACGTGATGTACCTAATATTTGCTTTCAAGTTATTCTCTATATCCCCCAGGGGGGTACCTTCTTCAGGTATTCAGGGGGAGTCACGCACCCCGGGCCCGAGTGATCTTTTTTTCTTCTCTTTTTTTTTTTTTTGTTTTTACATTTAGGTTTTTTTCTTGCTTTTTCGTCCTTGTTTGTTTTTTTCTTGCTTTTTCGTCCTTGTTTGTTTTTTTTGTTTTTACTGCCAATAAGCTCTTGGTACTTGTTGTTTGTTGTTCTTGTGAAAAAAGAAAAATTGAAGAAAAAAATAAAAAATTTGAAAAATCAACAAAAAAATGAAACAGTTTACCGTGTTTTACTCACCTTTTTGGTTTCTACTTACCTTGTTTGTTTTTACTCACCTTTATTTTTTGGTCTTGTTCTTGTTGGTACTAATAAAATTAGTTAATTTTCTAAAACATTTACCAAGCTCCGATCGGTGTAGATGTGGCGCTGGTTATTGGGTTGGCGATTTGGTGAGGGTCTCACGGTAGTCTAGCCTTGGGAGCACACTGGGAGACTGGTGCCCTTGGTGAAGGTGAGACAACGGTGACTACTCGAACGAGAAACACCGGACTAACACGACTACCACATGTGATTCCTGAGCTGGGTCACTAATCTGGTAGCTGGTGAGCGGTTATGGGTGTCCCAGGGAGTGATTCTGAAAACCCTTTGCTTTTACGTCTGTTCAAGAAACGGGCTGACTTGTGGGACTAAGGAAACCCTCGACCTTTTCTCTTTTATTCTGATTATGGCGACAAATTTTGGAATTACGGATAATGCGACTGGCTCGGGCCAAGCTAATAATACACAAGCGAAATCTTGGGGCGACAGATGTGATGAATTCTCTTCAACGCTGAATGAAAATAATGTTTTTGTAAATTGTGAAGCCAGATTCTTTGTTGTAAAACGAAATGAAGGAGATTTTTCAAAAACTTCTCCATTTTTAATTCAAAAGGCTGTACAGTCCATCGTAGGCGAACCTAAATCTGTAAAAAAACTTAAAACAGGGGAATTACTGACTGAACTTGAGAACAATAAGCAAGCAAAAAATTTAAAAAAATGTACTTTATTCGGAAATATGCCTGTTACTGTTACTGTTCATAGAAGCCTAAACACTAGCCGCGGAGTTATTTCAGAATCAGATCTTCAATATATCCCAGAAAGTGAAATACTAGAAAATTTAAAATCACAAAATGTCATTGCTGTTCGTCGCATTAATATTTATAGAGACAATAAACAAGTACCTACTAAACATATTATTCTTACAATAGACTCACCTAAACTCCCACGTTCAATCAAAGCTGGCTACCTTGACTGCCCTATAAGACCTTACATCCCAAATCCACTGCGTTGCTATAACTGTCAAAGATTTGGCCATTCAAAACAATCTTGCAGAGGGAACCTTACTTGTGCACGTTGCAGTGCCATGGGCCATGATGATAAAAACTGTGAAGCACCTGTCTCCTGTATAAACTGTAAAAAAGATCACCCTGCCTATTCTAAAGCCTGTGAAAAGTTTAAATATGAAAAAGAAATTCAAACGATCCGTACAAAACAAAATATTTCTTATCCTGAAGCAAAAAAAATGGTCGATTCTAGAACCCCAACTATAGGTAAATCTTATGCAGCTGCCACTGCAAGCAAAACTCAGAAATCATATCAAACAATAGGCACCCAAACTGAAAATCCTACCTGTTACGCATCTGATAAAACTGTTAAAGATAACTCTCAAAAATTTCCAGTTCACCCTAATCAGGCTTCTTCCTCTTCACAATCATCTTCCACTAACACTACTATTAAGAACTCTTTTCAAAATGCAACTTCTGTACAACCTGATAAGAAACTACACCCTATCTCAAAAAAGCTTACCACTGCTAATTTAATGAAAAAGAAAAAAATTGTAACAAAGCCTACGCCAAATTAAAAAAAACCAAAGAAATCTGATTCTGCAAAACAAGAGGACATTCTTAAAATCTATCCTTCAGATGAGGATAATATGTCGACCGCTTCTGAAGATAATAACGTAGATACTTTTATCTAAAAAGAATTAAAATGACTAATTTCATTTCTTGGAATTGTAGAGGTTTTAATAACAAACGGGATGAAATAAAAGATATTGTCTTTGATCATCGACCTATCTGCATCGCTTTTCAAGAGACATACTTAAAACAAAGTGATATTGTGAAGATTCGCGGCTATAACTGCTTCAGGAAGGATTTCCACCAGAATAACAGGGCTACTGGTGGTGTTGCTTTACTTATCTCTAATAGTGTTCCACACTCCAATATTCCATTAAACACTAATATCCAAGCCGTTGCTGTCCAAATTCATATTCACTTCTTAGTAACTTTTTGCACAATCTATTTACCACCAAACATGCCTCTTCGACACCATGAACTCAATAGCCTTATTCTGCAAATGCCAACCCCGTTTATCATTCTTGGAGATTTTAATGGTCATAATCCACTTTGGGGTAGTTCTGACATAAATTCACGTGGCCAAATAATTGAAGACTTTGTTACTGACAATAATTTATGTATTTTAAACAATGGTGACAATACTTATTTCCATGAACCTTCCAGGACATTCCATGCAATTGACCTTGCCATCTGCTCACCTATTCTTTACCCATATCTTAATTTCTTTATCAGCAATGACTTACACAATAGTGACCACTTCCCATTGTTCTTAACTTTTTATGATTTTAATCACTCTCTTACTCATAATCCTCGTTTTATTTATGACAAAGCTGATTGGGCTGCTTTTTCTTTAAATGCAACTATTACAAATGACATGATTCAGGGAGACATAAATAGGGCAGTTACTGAGGTTAACAATACTATAATTAATTCTGCAAATACATCTATTCCTAAGTCTACTGGCCATCTCATTAAGCACTCAAAACCATGGTGGAACGAGGACTGCAAATTAGCTAAAAAACTTAAACAAAAAGCATGGGGAATTTTTCGCAGATATCCTACCACTTCCAATTACATAGCATATAAGCGTGCAAGGGCAAATGCACGTAAAGTCCAGAGGAAATCCCAAAGAGAGTCTTGGATCAGCTATGTATCCAGTATAACATCAAACATTAGCAGTAAACAACTATGGCAGCGTGTCAGAAAAAATATGGGAATTCAAACTAATCACACTATTTCATTCCTTAAACTTAATGGTCAGACTATTACCTCTATAAAAATATTGCAAATACCATTGGCAGTTGTTTCTCTAGTACATCAAACTCAAATTCCTATTCTGAACCATTTCTTTCATATAAAAATAGAACTGAACGCTCTATTATCAACTTTAATTCTAACTCTTTTGAAGATTACAATAAGCCTTTTACTGAAAATGAATTAACCAATAGTCTGAAGAATACTCACTCCTCTGCTCCTGGGCCTGACGGCATAACATACACCATGATTAAACACTTATCCAGATATTCCCTTAAAAATCTGCTTAAACTTTATAATAGAATCTGGACGGAGCATGTTTTTCCCATTGCCTGGCGCGATGCTATCGTTATACCATTTCCTAAACCTGGTAAAGATGCATCTGATCCAAAGAACTATCGACCAATCGCCTTAACTAGCTGCCTGTGTAAACTTTTAGAGAAAATGATCAACAACCGACTTGTTTTTATGTTAGAGAAGAATAATTTAATTTCACCATGGCAAAGTGGATTTCGTAAAGGTCGTTCGACAATCGACAATATTCTTTTATTAGAGACGAATATTCGTAATTCTATTGTTAGACGTAGCCATCTGGTGTCAGTTTTCTTTGATATCGAAAAAGCATATGACAAAACCTGGCGTTACGGTATTTTAAGAGATCTTTTTAATTTAGATTTTAGAGGAAACCTTCCTATTTTTATTCAAAACTTTCTAAATGTCAGACGTTTCCGTGTTCACATTGGTTCAACTTACTCAGATTTTTATTTTCAGGAAGAAGGTGTACCTCAAGGCAGTGTCTTGAGTGTCACACTTTTCTCATTAAAAATTAATGATATTCTAAAACAGTTGCCACCTAATGTACAGGGCAGTCTTTATGTTGATGACCTACAAATTTCTTGCAAGGGAAATGACATGCGTTTTATCGAACGTCAATTACAACTTGCTATAAATCGCATTACAAAATGGACAAAAGAAAATGGCTTTACGATTTCTAATGACAAAACACAGTGTGTGCATTTTTGTCGTAAACGTGGTCTTCATCCTGACCCAGAGATTTTTATGAATGGTAACAAAATTTCTGTTGTTGACACAGCTCGTTTTTTGGGTGTTCTTTTTGATAAAAAACTTACTTTTATTCCACATATTTTATATTTACGGACGAAATGTGATAAATCATTAAATATTTTAAAAGTTCTTTCAAACACTTCCTGGGGTGCTGATCGTACTTCTCTCCTGAAAGTTTACCGTGCTCTTATACGCTCCAAGTTAGATTATGCATGCCAAGTTTATGGCTCTACTTGCGTTTCTTATCTGAAAAAACTTGACACGGTGCACCATTCTGCTCTCAGAATTTGTTCCGGTGCTTTCCGTACATCTCCCGTTCAGAGTTTATATGTTGACTGTGTGGAACCTTCCCTCACTAACATCAGACAAAAGCTCTCCTTGGAGTTGTATTATCGCATACTTTCTCATTCTCATCACCCACTTCAACCTCATATTGGTAGCATAGATCATTCTCTTTTTCAAAATCGCCCTTCTTGCATCCCACCATTTGGTCTGAGAATAAAAAACATTCTTTCCGGTACATCACTCAGTGACATTAATGTTCGCCCTCGCTCCTTTTCATATATGACTCCTTGGCATTCCAAGACTGTCACTCTCATTCACCTGTTCAATGGTTTCGACAAATCCAGTACTGATGCAACCGTTTTTCAGACACTTTTCACATATCATCGCCAGACATACAATGACTACATTGATATTTATACAGATGGGTCAAAAATGAGTGGACTTGTTGGCTGTGGTGTCGTTCTGGATAACACTGTTATTAGCTATCGCCTCCCGAGTACATTTTCCATTTTTTCTGCAGAGTTCATTGCTGTTGATGTTGCTCTCAAACTCATTTCATCCCATAGTCATAGAAAATTCATCATCTATACTGACTCAAAGAGTGTCTTGGATTCCTTGACTTCTAGCTCTTGCTCTTCCTCTTTTACTTCAGTTTTAAAAATTCATAACGAACTTCTTAGAAAGGGATACAAAGTTTTATTTTGCTGGGTTCCTTCTCACGTTGGCATTAAAGGTAATGAAGCTGCAGATAGAGCTGCAAAGCAGGGATTGACTCCTCTTGAATGTCCAATTCCATATGAAGATATAAAACTTGCATTAAGAAGTTCTTTAAGAAATATCTGGCAACGAGAGTGGGAATGGGAAATTAATAATAAATTACAGGGGATTAAATCAAACATTGAAATATGGCCTACATTAACTCCACGAAAACATGATGTTATTATTACTAGACTTAGAATTGGGCATTCAAGATTTACACACCGGCATTTACTCCTAGGGGAAAGTGAACCTTCTTGTCCCAAATGTCACTTTAGTCAACTTACCATTCGCCATATCCTGACAGACTGTCCTTGTCTCCGTCATCTTTATCGGCAGTTTTTTAAATCATCCTCACCAAATTTGACAAGCCTTCTGAGTAGCAATCCTCATTCAGAACTGATAAATTTTTTAAAACATTCGGGTATTTATTGTGAAATTTGATTTTACTCTATCTTTTATCTTGTGCTGTTTGGTTTTAATTGTTATGTAACTGCATTAATTTTTTAAAGTATCTTTTTCCTTGACTTTGTGGATGGGGGTAATCCCCCCATCCATGTGCTTACCTTTGGCTATTTTTTTTTAGCATCTCTGTTTGGCGCAGTATGTCCTTCCTGGGACGTTGCGCCATAAAAAGACACCAACCAACCAACCAACCAACTTATTCTCTATATTTATTTGATTTAATCGATCAACCATAGCATGACAGCAATTTCAAGCCAAATATAATATTACAATATGCTATGATCGGCTACTTCTATCGCATGAGACAATTATTATTATTTTGTGGTTATATATACTTCATGCTTAGTTAATAGTAGTTGGTATATAGAAAAATAAATAAATTAATATGTAAACTTGATCATGGCACAGCCTTAATGCCCTTGGCGACTTTTAAATTTTTGTTGCCGTTTTAGACCAAAATATAATTTATGCGATTATTGTTCCTACGCAAGCGAAGTGTGACGTCACTGACCGTCCGTGGATGCAAGAAATGATTTCCTATGATAATCGCCCATTGGATGTTTTGTAAAAAATTATTAAAAATCGAAGAAAATTATTTCCCGAGTTTAATTCCCATATTTGGGTACATATATGTTTTAGTTATCATGTGCCTGTGTTAGATTGAGTTATTTTGCTGTCAAATTGACAAAATTTTAAATTTCAAAACTCTGTCGTTCTTGGCGCTTATTGTATTTGGTGATCAAAAACGTAATACGAAAATATACATGCCAGATGTATATTTTCGTAATATGCATTGTACGAAATATTGTTTCATATTATTCATGGAACAACTATAGTATTTCCCCTCAGCTAGATTTGGCGATTTTTCGTTGGCGATTATGGCTAAATCATAAATCTAAAAATCATAAATCATATAGCATAAATGATAAAATCGTAAGCTAAATTATAAATGATAAATCATAAAATCATAAATCCAAAATAAATAGCATGCAGGCTGCCATATTATATCGTAAACAATCCAGAACGACATCGTTATCGTTCAAATCGGCGCCAAAGAAAAATCGCCAAATTCAGCTGAGGGGAAATACTATAGTTGTACCTTATTCATTACTGTCTTAAAATAAGTTGTTAAAATAACCATGATTTTTGAAAGGAATTAAATTATGTTCGATAAATAATTTGGCGATATTTTATTTTTCTACCAAGGATGACCGATATCAAATCTATTCCGCTACAACATATTAGTATCTTATATTAGATACTTTATTTAGACATTTGAAAACAAATTTGACTTCAAATTATGTTGTGTTTTCAATCGAATATGGAAGTTTGGCATCTTTTTTTTTTCTAGAGTTTTGAAATTAAAAATTCAAATTTTGTCAATTTTACTACAAAAATAACTTAATCTAATGCATGGACATGATAACTAATACATATCTATACCTAAATACGGGGATTAAAATCGGGAACTATTTTTCCTCGACTTTTAATAATTTTTTACAAAAAATCCAATGGGCGTTTATCACAGAAAATATTTTTCTTGCATTCACGAACGGCCAGTGACGTCATCACTTCGCTTGCGTATTTCTTTCTATCTTTTCCTTGGCGTAAAATGTCCGATCTACTTCAGCATCAAAATTATAAAAAATTGTCAAGAATTATCAATAAGAAAATACCTTTAATATATTGCTGAATTAGCGTTTATGCCAAGCGTGTTTCATCCGCCATACTACAAAAAAAAAAAAAAAAAAAAAATCTGAAGTTGAGGTATATAAAAAAATGCTGTGAAATAAAATTCAGAAGAAATATGTTAGATTTGTAATATTACTATTTCATTTTAAAATTATAATGTGTCATTTTCTCATCGACCAATTTAACATTTATTAATTTCTTATTTTTCGCGTGAAAGCATATTTCATTTTATGCTGAAAACAATAAATAAATACATCTCGTAAACTTTTTTTGGCAACAATTAAAAATTTAAATGGCTTATATTCAGTCAATATAAGTCAATAAGTTTATTATTTTCATATTTTAATTAATTTTAAAGATTATTTCATTTTTTTTTTTTCATAAACCCTCCCTGACCTATAAGGAAAAAAACAAAAAAAGAATGATCGAAATCGGTCAAGCCGTTTACGATTTTATAAATAACATACAGACAAACATTCATTTTTATATATATAGATTGAAGAAAAATATATTAACAGATGCCAACGAATGAATTCAAATCTACCAAATTATAAATGCAGAGTCATTGTAATTAAACATTTGCTACAAACAGCTTTCAGTGGTTTAAACGGGCGAGTAGATTGTCTCCAAATTTGGTATAGTGGCAATTTATCAAATACGTGTGCAAGTATTAGCGATAGGAATTGCTTATAGCAGAAGCATAATTAACTATCCAGTATGTGCATGATATATGCAATAATTTTTCAAGCATAGTATATAAATCTGGCAAAAATGTTTTATTAAAAAAAAAATGTAAGATTAATTTACATGAAATTCTTGTCATATATTTGCATAAATAAAAGTAAACCACTTTTAAAACTGTAAGATAAGACTGATTTTTAAATTTATAAATAGAATGTACACTAAAATCTTATTAATAATAAATCCGTTTTTATTAATTATGAGCTAAAACCACCAGTCTTCCTAAATTTTTAGGATCTGAAGATTAATGAAGACCACGTTTAAAACGATAAAATATTTAGTACATTGTTTCCTTTCCCTAAGTATGATATGTGCATTCTAAATAAAGTCTTGGCATATAAGAGCTCTTACATTTTCTAAACATATTTTAAGATAATTCCGCATTTTAAAATAATTTTAAGAATAAATTTATTAATTATGATTTATTAATTAAAATAATTGCAATTGCCAAGGTAATTTTTAATTGGCAAGTTGGAAGTGTCATGTGTAGTAATGTATCTAATCATGTATATGCGCATACTGTTTACTGCAAAAGTTCTGAAATACAACTTGAAAATATAATGCTTGCTATTTAATCACATTCCATGTCAAAATGCAAAATTTTTGTTTCAAGATGGGCAAAAGTCTTCATATGTGTATCAACTACTTTTTCATTTTCTTACTACTACTAGACGAATTGTAAATAGCTGAATATTCAATACTCGAAATAGTGCTACAGCATTATCTAAAATGCTAAAACAATTATTAAATTATGTGATATAACTATTTACAGGAACTCCAGATATTAGTAGATAAACAACGTTGTGGTGAATTATTGCAATCTTCTAAGCGGGAAGTACCAAATATAGCAGTGTAAAACTAAACTACCTAATATGCTAAAACTAAACTCGTGCAAAAAATGCAAGCAGTCGGATGAAGTCTTTTCAGAACTTTTTCGAATTTCAGAAGTGTGGAATCATTTCGCCAGTGCGTAACTTAATGTAAAACAAGAAAAAAAAATCTGGACTGACTCCACTCGACTTTCCGTACATTGAGTAATTAACAGTTTTGTAGATAAAGTAAAGAAAGAGGAGTTGTTAAACAAACAAAAGAGAAAACCCTAATAGAGTGTTTGAGTATTTTTCTCCATATATTACACGATGTTTTATTTAACGCTACTGAAATTTGAGCCTATAGATCATAAAGAATTTTTCGTTGTGTCCCTGTAAAAACCTATAAATGCTAGATTCACCAAAATGCTATTAGTCAGTGCAACAGTGATTTATAATATTCATATAAATTCTGAGCTCAATTGAATAAGGCGTTTGTATGCTACCGCACTTTTAAAAATTTGGTGCCATAGGCCATAATGATAAAGAATTTTTCTTTGTGTCCCTGTAAAAAAAAACTGTAAATGCTAAATTCACCAAAATCTATACAGTTGGTGCAACTGTGACCTATAACATATGTACAAATTTTTTGCTCAGATTAATAAAGTGTTTAGACGCTATCGCACTTTTAAAAATTTGGCCCCATAGGTCATAATGGTAAAGAATTATTCCTGGTATCCCTGTAAAAAAACTACAAGTTCTAGATTCACCAAAATCAATAGGGTTCGTACTATGGTGACTTACAATATACGTACCAACTTTCAGCTTATTCGAACAAAGCGTTTAGACGCTAACGTGTTCACACACACACACACACACACACATACATACATCATTGTAAAAATAGTGAAAACGGACTCGGGGGACCTTGAAACATATAGAAACATCAAAATCTGAAATTCGGATATTTGACATGATTACAATACTTTCCTCACTATAGTATTCGGAAAGTAAAAATAATTGATGCATATATGGAGAAAAAATACATTCAACTTGAAAATTGCACAATTTCCAGGTAGTCGATTAATTAAATTCATTCTTACAACGCTCATGAGGAAGAGATAAGTGGTGTGTTGTTAAAAAAAAAAAAAAAAAAAAAAAAAACTGGATATGATTCACAGCATAGCTTATTATAAAGACAATGACAAAATATTTATTATAAAGATAATCAACTAAACATAAGGAAAATATGCAGAATATGAAATGATTTAGTTTGTAGATTTTTTTTTTTTTTTTTTTTTTTTTGCTGTTGTTGTTAAGGTAAATTTAACTGCCAACGGCTTTATATTTATGTCCGAACAAGCCAAAAAAGACAAATATAATTTGTAAAAATGCACTAAAAGTGATCAATTTAATATAAAATTTGAGCAAAATTTACAACTAGTATATGTAGCATTTAAAAAACAAGCACTTTTTAAAGCAAAAATATAAACTTTTATGCCAGAACTGCTTCTAAATATAGTTTTGGTTCTGTCTGTTTCACTATTTAAGAAAACGAATTTAAGAACGAAAAGAAAATCATAAAATAGATACCAGAAGCATGATCCACTGAAATAGTAATAAATCATTTTCAAGATGTATAAAATGTCAGATCGAAAACCTTTAAATAGAAAAAAAAGATACTTTTTATACATATCACTATCATGTATTAAAAATAAAGATAAGACAATAAATAAATAAATAAATAAATAAATAAATAAATGCAGAATTAGTTCAAATATTAATTTGTATGCTGCCGGATCCATTATTATAATAATTCGCGAAATTTGTTATTTATTTGATAGATTTGAGAACAAAAGTTAGAATGAATTTCGTCTCGAATGATTTATAATAAGTCAGTTCTCGAATGATTTATATAAAGTCAGTTCAGTATTAGTGTTCAATATTTTGATTACATATGAGAATTTCATAAAGATTCATGACTTTCTGAAATTCGAATACAGCAAAATGAAAATAGTAATTTAAGATTGACTAAGTGAGCGATTGTTAGTGTAGATACTTTTGAGTCTTAATGCGCTTGTGCATCTTTACACAAACTTACTACGCGTGGACAAAACTCAAAAATTTTGAAATATAGGTTATTTATAATTATATATATATATATAGCTGAAATATTTCAGTATATATATATATTTTTTAATTGAAATACTTAATATTTTATATCAAACGTTCATTTCGGATTTTCAATGAATCGCATTGAACAAATCATTAAAGTTGTTTACTTTCAAGCATAAATTTGAAGATGGCTACGTACGCTTTCAAATTTTCATTTTCAAAATTTTCTGAAACTGCGAAAATTTACAGAATCGCGGCTGCAGGTAATGTTGCTATATTTAAACGATCTTTCGATTGATATAATTTACAGCAAAAGTTTTCGAAAGAATTTGGCTAAAAAAATTTGTTATAAAAGATAGCTCCATTCTGAATTTTACAGTACTGACGCAAACCTGACAGCATTAATAACAGATAAGGCTAAATATTTATATATGATAAACTATAAATTATTTGATTATTCTCTATAAATTTTTAAAAATGTTTACAATCAAAATAACCTTATTGAGATAAGCCTAAAAAATCTAATATTTTGATTTTTTTTTTCTAGTAAGCAAGCAAAAAACTATTGCTGAAAGTTCAGCTCTTCAAGAATGTAAGACATCCTATTTAGAAAAAAATGCTCATCTTCATGCTCTGTCCAGAGACTTCTCAAAACTGATGTTGAGTACTTCAAGTTTTGATGTAGTTATCAAATGCAATGATAAAACATTCAATGCTCACAAAATAGTTCTGGAAACAAGATCTGCTGTTTTCGCAGCCATGCTCAATAGCAAAATGGTTGAAGACAAGACTGGATTAGTAACTGTAAAAGACATAGAAAATAGTATTTTTGAATATTTCTTGCGATATTTATATTCAGGATCTCTCCCGGAACTAAATACGGCAAATGCAAAGCAACTTTACAAAGTTGGAGACCAATATGCGGTAGAAGAATTGAAAAGGGCTTGTGCAGAGTTCATGGCTAAAAATTTATCTAAAAGCAACGCTTGCGATTTAATGGTGTTAGCTGATCTTCATAGTGATGATGATTTCCGAGATAAAGTTATGGTCTATATCGTTGAAAAGAAAATCCCACAGAATAATAGTAACTGGTCTGATTTCTGTAAAAGCCATTGCAATTTGGCAATTGAAATATTAAATGCTTTTATCAAAAAGCATTGCCCAAAGTAAATGCTACTTATTTATTGAAAAAAAGTGATTTTTTATGTATAAAAAGTATATATAAGTAATGTAAATTAAACATTATCTATAAAGTAAATGTACAAAATTGTTCAAATAAATATCACTACAATCAAAACATTTTGTGTGTGTATTGATTTAAAATAACTCTTTATTAACCCTTTGACCGTCGTATAAAAGGGCAAGATTTTAATGTTGTTTACACCGCAGTTTTATAAATGTACTGAAATAACGCTTATTTCAATTTGAGATTAAAATCGTAACTGAGCACATGATTGTAATCCTTAAAACTATCATTTGAGAATTTAAACTTGAAAAGAAACTAAAAACTTACTATTATTTAGTTTCAAATTATAAGTGTATTGTAGAGAAGAAAACAGCATAGTGACCGGAGAAATATGTCCGAGGCACTCAGATTGCTTTAATTCAATTCTAGCTTCTAACTTGCACAATGCATTAATTAAAAGAAAACAAAGTTTTTTCCTTTTTTGTGTGTGTGTATGAGGGGGGTGGGTGGGTGGAGGATTATACTTTGTGTGTGTGTGTGGAGTTAAAAAATGTTTTAAGTGTGTTTTATCAAAAATCACTTTCACCAAAATCTCTTAAACAAGGTTTTTTTTAAATGATTGAAATATCTCTATTATATTGATAATATGAAGATAAACCTAAGTTTTTAGCTTTGTCTTAAAATATTAGATTCATTTCATAGATATTTATGTTAGGTTTCTAATTTAACTTTCGTGCTATTGAGTTTCTTCTTACATGTGAATACTGTAAATATACTATTATACCCTTAGAATTACACCAATGCTTTAAAATATTAACTCTTACGTACTATATTTAAAATAAAAATTGTCTAGGAGATGGTAGTCTGAATATAAAGTTTTTGGTGTATTGTTAAGTCCAATTCAATGGATTTTTTTTTCGTTAAATCATAAATATTTCTAAATTACCAACTTTTTAGACATTATAATACTCTATCTAATATATTAACGAGCTTTTTTTAACATCACGTTTCTCTGAGTGAAATTTTTTCCTTATTTTATCATAGAAAATTATATAAAAATTTAATAAAAGTTACAGTATCAAACGAATGAAGTTCGCAGCTATGTGTAAGGCTAACACCCTTATTCACGGGAGATACAGCAAAGTTATTATTAAAAAATGAATTTTAAATTATAGCCGGGTTTATCACCTTTTCATTCATTGGCACCATAAATGACCAAGAAATTCTGCTTTCAAAGCTAGTAGAGGGGTGATTACGAATTTAAAGCCATCACACTATTGTTAGCCTATCTTTCCGGAGTTAACCATGGATTTTCCGGAGTTTTCTAAACTTTGCATGAATATGAAATAAAACCTTAGAAATAATCCTTTTTGAAGTCTTTTCACCAAAGCTAAAGCCTTAGTGCAGTCACTTGACTTCAAGCCCCTCCACAACCACACACGCTACTTCCGATCACCTTTTTTTTTTTTTTTACTTATTACTTATTAATTTACAATCTATGTATATAGTTAACTAATAAAAATATTAATGTATTTTAAAATAAACTCATCTAAGCTTCTTATTTTCTAAATTTTATTATTCACTTGAGGAAATATAAAAGAAAAAAGCGATTTATAATGCTCTTTTTATTATCCTCCCCATCCCTCCCCAAAGAAAGACCTTTAAAGAAAAGATTGAATTGTTATAAGTTAAAAAATACATTGCGATAAAGTTCGATTAAATATTTGAGAACGAACATGTTTATATTATTCACATCTTCAATTATATAAAAGTTCTATGCAAAAAACAAATAAAATAGATTTTTAGAAATCACTGGTGAAATATTAATATGTGAACAGACCCTTAATGTTTAGTTTCCTTTAAAAATAACTCAAACCAGTTATTTCTGTGGCCAATGATATTTTGAGTTTTAGAGAAAGCAAATTGCATGTTAATATATAAGCTGCCCTTTACCTTTGTCTATATAATAATGCAGACAGATTATTTTTTTTTTAACATTAGCAAAAGTGCAGTTAGAAATCATTTAGAAGAAATGCTTATATTTTATGAATAGTTTAATATATATATATATACAGTCGGCTGCAAAATTATTCGAGCACTAGCAATAATCCCTGTCTAAAAAAAGTACACTTAATACTACTTTGTTAAATAAATCCTTATCGAGTCGTGTTCTTAGTCTAAGACAATGATTCGACAAGGATTTATTTAACAAAAGTCTTAAGTGTACTTTTTTAAATACAGGAATTTTTGGCTAGTGCTCGAAGAATTATGCTGCCGACTGTATATATATATATATATATATATATATATATATATATTAATTGTTCTTTGTCGTTTTTAATATTTTTCGTTAATATATCTCAAATTGACAGTTTTAGTTTAAAATTCTTGAGTTATAATTAAAATTATTCCTGCTTTAAAAAAAATAAAATGAAAGCTCTATGAATATTGCCGATAGTTTTACGCAAGGTGAACAAAAAGTTGTCAAAAATAATAAAATTTTTAATAAACACCATAAAATTCAATGAACTCCCAACAATTGTTACAGGTCGAAAGAACACACGACACTTCGTTAGGCAAACAAAGTAAGCACGAGTGCTGCAATCAAAGCGGTAACGAACAAAATCATTTTAACTAAAGAGCAAAAATATATAAAGACGAATCTAAATATAAATACTGGTGTGCGCAGAATTATTAAATAAAAGAAGAAAATAAGATTGAAATATATAACAAAACCTAAAAACATCAAAACTAAACGGGAATCGAACTTTAGTAATTTCCAAGCATCTGACAAGAACGGAGTGGAAGAAATACCATTAACAAGATTTTTAGAATATTTGAATATGTAAAAAGCTCCATGGCTATCTAACTGGGAAGAAGAGACAGGAGATGAAATTGTTAGTTTTAGAAAAATCTAAACTATGACCATGAGCCCAGCAGTGGGAAGCAATAGATTTGGAGATCTCTGCATTACAAAAATTACGACGGTGCTTTTTTTTTTCTATATCCTTAACTCCTCCTAGTATGACCAATCTAATCAAAATTGCAGGACGAACAAGGTATTAAATAGATGCCACAACGGTTTTCATTAGGAATGGGATCTTTAAGAGAAGATAATTTAAGGAATGGCAAAGAGCAATCCTTTTTAATCTCGAAAGTGAATGCAGAATGTTCGATTTTCGAGATTGAAAAAAAATTGCTCTTTGCAGTTCTTTGACGTTTTTGTTGCAAGTCAAGAATCGGTTCTCAACCACTGTCGTTAAAAAAAAAACATTTTCTGTCTCTCTTCCGCCGCAGGCTCTCTCTAACCACGACCCTCAACAGAAAATGTCCGTTTTCTATACTTACGTTTTTCGTGCCTTACGCAATTTCGATCCGTTTAGTCATTCAAATGAAATTATTTAAAAACTCTTGCTCTTTCTCGTGACTATAATCCCTCTATTTTTGATAAAGATTTATATAAATTCAAAAATCCTAAACGTTCTGCTCCTAATTTGAACGATCACAGTCCCAACCTAGTTGTTTCTTCACTTTCTGTTTAAAACTTCTAAAATGATTTCACCGTTTGATTTTTAAGTCATTTACAAACCCATCAACAATATTAAACTTTCTTTTTATAAAGATCCCATTCCTATTGAAAACCGTACTGGAATTTATTTAATTCGTCCCATGTTCATCGCACAATTTAGGTTACATTGGACAAAGTAGGAGGCGTTTGAGATATAGAATAAATGAACACTGTCGTAATGTCCGTAATGAAGAGATCTCTAAATCTCCCATTGCTGCTGGGCTCATGGTCGTCGTTTTGAATTTTGTAAAACATAATTTCATCTCCTGCCTGCTCTTCCCGTTTGGATATCCATGAAGCTTGTTACATACTTAACTTGTAACTAGTATGTTGTGGCCACCACAACACGTTCTTCTATATTTTCCTATACAAATTCACTCAGTAACATTAAAAAAAAAAAAAAAAAAAAAGAAAGTTTCGTTAAAAGTAAAAAAAAAAATCGATAACTTTGTTTTAAATTATCACATGTTTATAGTTCAACCATTCGTTTTAAAGGTATTGACGAGACCTTTCGAAAGATACCCATCTTGTAATTTTACGCCCCCCGGGGGTACTTCCCCACAATTATTTTCCTAATTAACTACTACTATTATCAATAATTCATATTTATTTTACAATCACAGGTTAAGAATAACTCTCATGTACATTTATACAAAATTTTGTCCTATTCTGCTATGTTAAAAATTTAGAAAAAATACGATCACAGCACCACCTGTTGAGAGATTGATCCCCAAATCTAATCAGCTCCAGTTTATGTCAGGGGCCAACTAAATACTAAGTTTGGTTAAATTTCGTTTAAAAAAAAAATGTTTTTCTAAGTTTTTTTTTCGTTTAAAAGTAAAAAAAAAAAATCGATAACTTTGTTTTCAATTATCACAGATTTCTAGTTCTACCATTCGTTTTAAAGGTACTGACGAGATCTTTCGAAAGATACCCTTCTTGAAAACTTACTCTCCTCGAGGATGGATTTCCCCCCCCCCCCAGGGTGGGTGGCGAGGCTCCTACACATACAAAAATATTTTCCCAGTTGACAATCTCTATTATAAATAATTCTTGTAAATTTCATAATGATTACTAAAAATAGTTCTCTTTATGCACATTTATACAAAATTTCGTCCTATACCACCATGTTAAAAATTTTAGAAAAAGCGGGATGGCAAAGCAAGATGTAAGACAATTTTTACCATAAGTTGATAGGCACTAATTTATGTCAAGGTGCAACTACATACCAATTTGTATAAAATTCTGTGCAGTAGTTTTTGAGATACAGTTGTCACAAAATTTTCTCTCACACACACACAGACAGACATTTTCTAAAAATGGTCAAATCGTGTTCTACAGCTCTCAAAAGGTGTAAATTCATCAAAAACCAGAGGTCGAAAATTTTTACGAATCCAATACTTTCTTCTACTGAATATAGTAGAAAGTAAAAATTTGAGAAATCCTGTTAATGTTATTTCTTCACTCTGTTCTTGTCTGATGCTTGAAAATTACTCACATAAGTTTGATTTTCGTTTGATTTTGATATTTTTTTTAGATTTTTAGGTTTTGTAACATGTTTTAATCTTATTTTCTGCTTTTATTTTATAATTCTGTTCACACCAGTATTTGTATTTACATTCGTCATTATATATTTTTGCTCTTCTTTTAAAACGGTTTGGTGCGTTGCCGCTTTGATCGCAGCACTCGTGCTTACTTTGTTTGCCTGACGAAATGTCGTGTGTTTCTTCGACCCGCAACAATTGTTGCGAGTTCCTTGAATTTTATGGTGTTTATTCAATGTTTTGTAATTATTACTTAAAAACCCCAGTAGTGTGATGCTTTCGTATAATTAAAAAAGTTGTCAATCTCCAGAAAACAATATCCTGCAGTTATAGGTCATTTAGACTATTATACACAACGTGACCAGAAAACATTTTTGGTTCTTGTTGTTATATTTGTAGAGGGCAACCTGAATTGTCCCGTCTCCAGATCAAAAGCTGAAGCATCTGTATGGTGGTTCCTTTTATTACTATTATTATTCCTTTATTTTATTATTATTTTATTTTTTTAGCACACTCTTTACTGTTCAAAATAATCTTTCTGAGCTCTCTTAATTTTCCGTCTTGTGGTACTTCCTCGCGAATATTTTGAATACTAACGCCAAATATAATACTAAATTAGAATAATATTTCTAACGTTGATTTTCTACAATCTTTTTCTTTTCAATAGATTTTCAAGTGACTTGAATTATAATTATAAAGCCGATATATATATATTTAAAGCATTCTTTACACAATAACTACTTTAATACTTGTTTATATTCTGTACTTAAATATGAATATATGTTTTTTAAATACCCAATTATTATTATTTAATTTCATAACATCTACATAACAACATGTAAATATTTAGTCGCAACAATGCAATCATGGGTTTTAATTTCCTTAACTTGTTTTTCTTATTTATAAATTGAAACTAACTTTTAATTTATACTATGGACAAGAGAAATCACACGTCTGACACCACTTTATAATGTCACACACTTACACAATTTTGATTGAAATAACTTCAGATTGCCGGTAATATTAACAGTTATTTAGTTGTATACCAGAATTTAAAAAAATTTCAGCTACTGTAGCCTCGATGGCAAAATAAAACAGGTACATTTTTTATTTGTAAAGAAGTCATTGGAAAGCATTATAGTCACAAAATCTATGTTTGGTAAATTTACGGACTAAAATTTTCATTTAAAGCCAAAATAAAGTAAATTGGTTAAGAAGCTATTATTCACTGACTGTCGAATTTTTAACTACTGAATAACTATCGAATATACTTTATATATATATATATATATATATATAGCTTCTTAATTATGACGGAATTTTCCCCATATTTCATAAATGTCTGAAATAAAATCTGATATAGGTCATTATATAAACTTATAAACTTTATTATTACTTACTCTTCCCATAGGGTCGAGAAAGTATTGTTTTAGGGTCAAATTTTTGAACGTGAGTTTCTGTTATATTTACATGTTATGAGGTCCCCTGAATACGAAAATCATGTTTTTAGCGAATGGTCTGTGTTTCTATCTGTGAGTTTGTCTGTTGTTACAATATCTCAAAAACAAATAGCAGCAGAAAGTTCAAACTTGGTATTCTAAATGTGAATAATAGGGGGATGCTACACTAAGCTTTTCGTTGAGATTAAGCCAATGGCTCGTGTACAGGGACACTCAAAAGTATTCAAATACATTACGTCTATGGGGGAAATTGCAGGTAAGTAGAATTTAACATCTATAGACTGCACTAAACTAAATGAAACGAATATATATTTTGTGTAATAGATATAGTCAACTGGGGAAAAAATTGTGTGTGTAGGAGCCTCGCCTCCCCTCCCGCTGGAGGGGGGGGGCAGTCACCCCTCGAAAGGAATAAATTTTCATGATGGGTATCTTTCAAAAGAGCTCGCTAATACCTTTAAAACGAATGGTCTGCGTTCTAAACCATCGATCTGCGATAATTTAAAATAAAATTACCTTTTTTTTTTTTTTTTTTTTTTTTTTTTTTTTTTTTAGATATTTAGTATTATACTACTTCTCTAATATAGAAACCGTGTAGTTTATCATGAAAGATAATTTTTTTAAAGGATAATTTTAATAAATTATTTTTACTGGATCAATCTGTATAGGAAAATATATAAGAAAGTCGTGTGTTGGCCACAACACACTAGTTATTTGTTGTTAGTGAATGTTCTTTACTAATGATATTCTACCATTTCCAGGAAAGCTGTTCGGTAATTGAAATAAATTCCTCATTAGAGAAATGGTAAATAATGCATGTTTTAAGTTAAATATGCATCGCTTGTTTTTTGTACATTAATGATACGGAGGGTTCAGGGAGGCGGTAGCCCCCCTCACACAAAACTAATTATCATATAAAACTCATCCTAAGCCTAATTGGAATTGTTTAACATAGATTTACATAACAGTACTCGTTATCTTACCTCTGATTCTCCAATCTGTATTTATAGTATTAAATTTCAGGGTAAGAGAAAGTAGTGTGAGTGACACACCAGATTATTTTTATTAAATCAATTTTCATTGTTAACAACCTGTAATTAACTTAGGTAACTAAAAATAAATTTGGCATATCCATAAACATTTTTTTTTTTTCGTTTATGATCAAAATAAATTAAGTTTTTAAGCAGTAGTTTCATTTTACTGACAGTTCAAATGAATCTTATTGTTTTTTAAATATATAAACTAAATAATGGTTTTCTATAGTAATATAAAATAACCTATTTTATATTACTAGAAAACCATTTTTGTTACACTCTTAAATGTTTGTTACAAATTCCTAGTTAAAATCAAATGCTTTTAGCTGAAAAGCCCATTAATCAAGTTGAAACTTTGTTTAAGAATATTGAAGTAAAGCAAATATTTCTTTAGAAAAATATGCACTGAAAATAAGCATGCATGAAAAATATATGTAGCAGCCAAACAGCATAGTTTTTTTTTTTTTTTTTTTTAACAAGCTTTATTTTTTTCAACAAGAACATTGCTTTCCAAATTCATGCTGGGAAAATATCATTTTACAAATTAAATCAAATACAAACTATAAAATTTATTAATATAAAAAATCAAAGGCGGAAAGCAGTGTATGCAGGTCTTGTTTTCCTCTTTCTCCAAAAGTGAAAATTCAATTTTATAAGCTTAGAATAAATATAATTTATTAAACTCACACAATCAACTAATTGGGAAGAAAATCTTATTTTTTTTCCAGGCACACCGGTTGTCGGACTGGACAGCTCAGATGGTAGAGCGTTGACCTTGTAAGTGAAAGATCCGTGGTTCAACTCCCGGTCCAGGCATTATTTTCATTCAGTTGGAAAAATGAATTAAAAAAATAATATTAGAATAAATAACTTTCAACAATAAAAATGAAAAATAGATTTTTACAATATAACGGGTACTTCTTAAATCTGTACTATAGCAAGCATAACACTGGTCTACAGTGGTTCGGTAACAACGGTCAAATTATTATTTTTATTATTAATTCCAATTTTTATTTAAATATCTGCAAATAAAAAAGTCCCACTACGTCACATTTTTGTGTTAGAGTATCAGAAAATGGCAATTTTCACGATTTTTTTCATTTTCACAGTATTCGGAGTAACCCTTCCTGCTGGCAACTCAGAGTCCTGGCAACTCAAAGTCCCGCTAACCATGTTTGTTCCATTTTTTTTTTTTTTTTTTTTTTTTTTTTTTTTGGTTAAAGTATCAGAAAATGGCAAATTTCACAATTTGTTTTATGAATTTTACAATACAGTCGACAGCAAAAGTATCCGAGCACTAGCCAATAATTCCCATATCAAAAAAGCACATTTAAACATCTTGTTAAATAAATCCTTGTCGAATCATCTTCTCAGACTGACTAAGAACATGACTCGACAAGGATTTATTTAACAAAGCAGTATTAAGTGTACTTTTTTTAGACAGGGATTATTGCTAGTGCTCTGATACTTTTGCTGGCGACTATATCCCACATGGTAACCTTTCGTGCTATCAACCCTGCCTCCTGGCCAACCTCTCTGCTGACAACCCCTGTTTGGCAACCCTGTATTTGTACTTTATTTTTTTTTCTTGTATTCTAGTTAACATATATTCTTTGTTAAGTACGATTGTCTGTTTTATAGTTAAAGTTTCATGTTCAAAATGCAATCTTTCAGTGTAGAACTTGTAAAACCGTATCCGATACATTTTTCTGTATTTGTGAACTATTCATATTAAAATCACAAGGTACACATGTAACACAAGACGTAAAAATGGCTATTGTTTGTATCTTGATTTTAGAATAACAAATAATAACAATTCAATCATTTAGTGTATTTTCCATGTTTTTATGTTCTACTTAGTGTACAATATGTATATTATCTCCAAATCAATATTATTCCATGCTAAATTAATAATACTGATAGTAATAATGCATGTCTTCTAAAGACTTTTGTTCATTGCTTCCAATACAGATTAAATAATCATAACAAAAAAACTGTACGTATTACAGATTTTTCACTATTATTTTTTAATTCTGCAATACAAAATTAATTGAAAATAGTTAATTTCATTTCTGTTACCATCCATTTTTTTTTTTTTTGTCGACTAGTGTAATTTATGCTTGTACATATTGATTTCTGATGGAATTATCAAGGTGAAAGCAGAACTTTTGATCTCATTTTGAAATAAAGTTGCAGGTTGTAAATGAAATGTGTTGAAATTTTTTGTTATGCTGTCTACGTACTTAACACTGTTGAAATTATAGTATCCAAAATGAGTTGATATGAAACTTTTGAAAAATTGAGACTTTCATGGAAATCAGTCCTACTTCTCTTAAATTTCTCAATATGTAATTGTATAATTTTAGGTGAGAACGTTCCAAACCACCTAACATTATATATTTAGTGATTAACGCTTCATTAATCTACGTATAAAGATTATTATTATTATTATTATTATTGCCGAAACGTTAGTGGAGGCCCTCTGTTGAGACTCAAAACGGTTTTGGGCTGTGTCTGTCTGTCTGTCGGTTTGTCTGTCGCGCGATAGCGGCCGCAACAATAGCGCTATTGACTTGAAATTTGGTACACGTATTCATGAGCCCCACGAAATCAGCTGTATAGTTTTTGGTATGTACTCCATTTGTAGTTCGTATACAGGGACACGCCAAAGTTTTTCTTATCATTACGGCCTATGGGTGGAATTTTTATGTATCGCGATAGCGGCCGCAAAAATAGCGCTATTGACTTGAAATTTGGTACACGTGTTCATGAGCCCCACGAAATCAGCTGTATAGTTTTTGGTATGTACTCCATTTGTAGTTCGTATACAGGGACACGCCAAAGTTTTTCTTATCATTACGGCCTATGGGAGGAATTTGTATGTATCACGATAGCGGCCACAAAAATCACGCTATTGACTTGCAATTTGGTACACGTCTTCATGTGCCCCACGAAATCAGCTGTATAGTTTTGGGTGCGTATTCCATTTGTAATTCGTGTACAGGGATAACGCCAAAGTTTTTCTTATCATTACGGCCTATGGGAGAAATTTGTATGTACCGCGATAGCAGCCACAAAAATCACGCTTTCGACTTGCAATTTGGTACACATGTTCATAAGCCCAACGGAATCAGCTGTATAGTTTTAGGTGTGTATTCCATTTGTAGTTCGTGTACAGGGACACGCCAAAGATTTTCTATCATTACGGCCTATGGGAAGAATCTGTATGTACCGCGATAGCTGCCGCAAAAATCAAGCTATTGACTTCAATTTTTGCCGAAACGTCAGTGAAGGCCCTCTGTTGAGACTCAAAAGGATTTTGGGTTCCGTCGGTCCGTCCGTCTGTCTGTCTGTCTGTCTGTCTGTCGTGCGATAGCGGCCGTGAAAACCACGCTATTGACTTGAAACTTTGTACACATGTTCATGATCCCCACGAAATTAGCTGTATAGTTTTGGGTGTGCATTCCATTTGTAGTTCGTGTACAGGGACACGCCAAAGTTTTTTTTTATCATTACGGCCTATGTGAAGAATTTGTATGTACCGCGATAGCGGCCCCAAAAATAACGCTAAAGACTTGCAATTTGGTACACATATTCACGAGCCCAACGGAATTAGCTGTATAGTGTTAGGTGTGTATTCCCTTTGTTGTTCGTGTACAGGGACACGCCAAAATTTTTCTTACCCTTACGGCCTATGGGAAGAATTTGTATGTACCGCAATAGCGGCCGTAAAAATCCTTCGATTGACTTGAAAATGGGCGCACACATTCCAGCTTTCCATATAAGTAGCTGTATAATTTTCATTGCTATATTTTTTATAAACTGTGTACAGGGACACGCCAAAATTCTTAACATTACGGCGTATGGGGTGAATTTCGTTTAAACGCATTTTAATATCATTACTTTGCAATGAAGAAAATGAAACTAGAGTTCGTGAGTAAGATGCTTAAACTTATGTTGCTTGAAGAAAATATGTGCTCTTAAGCTTTCTAATTAATGTACAGGACCTTACAAAAGTGTTCTGACAATGTCACTTAGTCATCCAAACGATGTTAAATTAGGAACAATTATTAATTTTAAACGCAAAATAAGCTGAATAGTTTTTACTGGTGTATACAATGTTTATGGTTCGTTTACAAAGACACACGAAAGAATTTCGTAACATTAGAGACTATGGACGAATTTTAATTTAAGCGCGCACTTTAATGCGTTTATGCTGAATTGAACTTAATAAAGTTAACATACATTATAAAGATGCTTAAAATCATGTTTACTCTAAAAAAAAGTTTATGTATAGACTAAATAATTTATGGGACCACACAAAATAATTCCGAGTATGTACTGTAATCATCCAAATGATGTCAAATTAGTTTGAAAGATTAATGAGTTATAATTAATTAGATTTATTCTTATTATTGGCGTTTATAATGACTGTGGTTACTTTTCCGGGATACATAAAGGAATTTCGTACTTTTATGGTGTATAGTCTGTATTTCTTAAAAGTGTATTTTAACATGGTTACACCCCATCAAATATAATGAAATTTTATTAGAATTTTGAAAGCCTGTTTTCATGTTGAAAATTGTGGGCATAGAATTGATAATTAGTTTAAAGGTTACGCAAAATATTTCCGATATGCTATGTAATTTTTTTTGTATGAAATTCGGTATTTATGAATTTCCGGGAAATAATACAAGACCGTCGTTTAATAAGAATGCATATTGTTGCGTACTTGGGGTTTTGTAAGTTGTCCGAGAATGAAAGGAGAAACTTGCAAAAATTCAGTGATTTATTCACAGAAAGTTCCAGAAGAATACAGGTCTATAAACCAAGTATCAGCTTCAATTCAACCAGTAAACATAGCTTAGACAACAGCCGTTAAAAGCAAAACAACATTACAAACTGCTTAGCAATAACACATAAAGCAAGTCTCATTCAAAGAGGCTCAAAGCAAAGCAAGCATTTGACGAAACCGACACAGATCTGAGATTGGAAGCTTTGGCTAAAAAAATGCTCCTTTTATACTATTCTATCGAACACAGACTGTTCTGGAAAATTATCGTATTTCATCAACCAATGAGATTAGAGCTTCCATATTTGGTATATCCCTAATAAGAATTTTCTCGCCAAGGTCGCCAAAAAAATCGCCAAGGAGGGAAACAGTCGCCAAATTTGGCGCCAAATCCATTTCTTCCCTTATTGGAGCTTTTCAATTCGTTTTTAAAGGAAAATTAGGCTATTTTAACGCTAAAACGACTAGAAATGCACAAAATTAGCATTTTATCGACTTACTAAGCCTCTTTGAAAAAATTTATACAAAAATAAATGCAATTATTTACAATTCCGTAACACTTTATATGATATACAAATAGGTATAGAAAGAGAGATACAGCGGGGGGTTGAGGGGGGCGGCAGCCCCCCTCAGAAATGTATCTGATTATGGTAATAAGTCGATCGAATCAATATATACTATTATATAATAAGAAATAAATAAAAATGACCTATTGAAAAATGTCTGATGCAAATAGGACGTTGAGGCTCCTGATCTGCAGATCCACTAGTTTAACACTGTAATTAAATTGTCTTTTTGTGATATCAAATGATCTGGAAAACATCTGTTTATATTATTTTCATCCTTACTATCAGCGCTAAAGAAATTTAAATAAAATTCAATGAATTAACCATTACATTAAACTTCCATATCTCTTCCGCAAGAAAAATGACCAATATCCGTATTTCTAAAAAATTCCTGCATAATTTAGACAGTTGATTGCTTATTAAAGACCACAAGAATTCGTACAAAAATAAATAAATAAAACAAGTAAAAGAACAGTTTTACAGACATAATTCTCTCTCTCTCTCTCTCTCTCTTTTTTTTTTTTTTTTTTTTAAGCGGAGTAAACATATTCTGTCAGTAACTGACTTACTGACCATAATCTAGTATTTAATATTTATACAGGGTAATTGCTGAATACTCAGTATTATGTATATACTCAGAAAATACTCAGTATTTTTTCATGCAGAAATGTCTCAATTCACTATAAAACATGAGGAAGGGTTTTTATAATTTGTTTAATACAATTATTACTTTAAACCTTAATGAAAATTTACAAATATTTTTTAAATTTGAATTTTGAAAATACGGTTATGATAATGAAAAGAAAAAAAAAAAAGGAAAGGAAAAGAAAAGAAAAAAGAAAATTTTAACAAATCCATTGAACATTAATTTTTCAGATTTAAAACATCATCTAAGTTATACAGTAGAAAGAAATAGAGTTAATACTAAAGCAAATGTAACAAGTTCTAATTCTACAAATACATATTTCCATTAAATATCACTTCTTGGTACTGAACTTTGAATGTTTTTTACTGCTTTATTTATAATAATCTGAATGATTCAACCTTTTGTAATAAAAGTCTATCCACTGTTTTTCTATTTGGCTGTCCAATTACTTTATAGCACATTATTTTTATGGGAGGGGTAATAAATATTTATTTTTCTAACTTCTTTTTGGGCACTATTAATCTTTTTCTCGTGAAAAGTTTTATAGAGCATTAATCTTGCTCTTTTGAGGCGTCCTTACAAAATAAATATATAGTCTAAACATAAATAATACTTGAAAGATTTTTCTTCACTTTTTTAAATATGTAAGTGAAACATTTTGCAGATCTTACTTAGAAGAAAAGTTAAATATTAAAGTGAGATTTGGAAAGTTTTACTTAACTTCAAATCATCCATGTTAAAATATTTTTTGTAAGTAATTATTTACATGAATTATGTATTAAAATATATTTCATTCATAATATGTGTTTATAATATTTTAAATAATATATTTTTATAAATAATTTTATATTTTCATAACCCCTATTGAAAATGTTCTTCTAAGAATTAAGAGATTGTAAAACGTTATAATTGAATGTAGCAAAACAAAATTAAAAATCGATTTTTTTAAATGTAGATTAATTTCTTTTAAATTTATAAAAATGATTAAGACATAGACGAAAAATGAAAGCATAGCTAATAATACTGCAAGATTTTTTTAGAAAGAATATTTACAGCAATCAGCTCTAATATGCAGCAGAAACACGACAAAAATAAAAATTTCTATACTAATGTAAAAAAAGCAGTCGGGGAAGTAGTTAAAAAAGACGTGCAGGGATACCTCATGTATCCAAAATAAGACTGAATGCGCCCCTTCAATATTAAATTGAATCTGTCTCGAGAACAGAATAACCTATTGGATTTGTCTTGAGAATAGAACTACTATCCTTAATAGAAAATTGGTTTTTCTCGAAAAAACGTATCTTAATGCGAAGAAATATAACATAGTAATGACTCATGAATATAATTGTTCCATTTCTGCACGCTATGTGGCAGTTACGGAAAAAAAAAAAGTTGCCAAGAGGGTCTTATATTAAAGATATACTTTTTAAGGATAGACCCCTTTGGTTATCATCCGGAGTATCTTTACAACATAGCGGTACGTCAACGACAGTCTACGTCCCGTTGTGTCTCTTTTCATATCACGCAATCCTAATCGTATATTTCAGCATTATAATGCCTGCCTACGCACAGAGATAGTTTTCACTGCTTATTTTCTCGCTTTTTCAACATTATTTTGGCCAGCAAAGTCGCCAGATTTATCTGCCACTGAAGACGTTTGGAGCCTCGTGAAAAGGGTCCTACAACCACCGCGGGATTTTGCTAATCTAACGCAGCAATTGGAGAGAATTATACACGATATCTTGCAAGAGCACATCTGCCAACTCTATCAATTAATGCGAAGCCGAATAACTGCTTACATAAGGGCCAGTAATGGACCAACCCGTCATTGGCTTGTTTACTTTGTGAGTCCCTTTCTTTTGATTAAAATATCCACATTTTCTGAAACTGTAATCATTTGTTTTTCTCCACATGTACATCACATCTACCAATTTTCGTTCCATTTGGATAACTCCTGCTTGGTTCGTCTTTTTTGTCTCTTAGAGTGTATTAAAAAATATAAAAAAATCTTTCCTCGGAAATGTAATAAAACTTCCGCTTACTTTACTTTCTTTACTTCGTTTTACAGAACATCTAATCAACATTGCTTGCGATAAAATATGTTTCATGTACAAAACAATCAAACTTTTAAAGGGAAATATAAATTTGAAATAGAGCTTTAAAAATAAGGGAGATATCTACGTAAGAGAACGCAGAGTACACATCAAATACAAAGCAACAACTAAAAAAAAGTCGAGTTTTTTTTTTTTTTTTTTTTTTTTTCCCAATCTACTCATTTTAGCGTAGCTTAATGCCTGATAATTTTAATTGGTTACAAAAGCGTTTTTTTTTATAGATATCGGTAAACCTAATTAAACTTTTGAAATATTCTTTGGATATAATTTTAATTTGGGTGTAAACCTAAAACTGAGCTAAGTTTCATTGAATTCCGTCGAGGCATTTTCATATGTGACACCCGGCACAATAAAAAACATTCCATATGCCTCGACGTCTTCCATGCACGTAAATAAAATTTTCTGAAATCATTTTGTTGTTCTCTGGTGTCTCAATCGTAAAGATAACACAACTTTTTTTTTTCTATTGAAACGGTTTTACTGCCAAAAGCTTTATCGCTTATGTGCATACGTTTTTTACCCATATCTCTAAATCTAATCAAAATTACAAAACGCTCGTTAGATATAAATTTAAGTTGGGTATAGGCCTAAAACCCTGAAAAGTGTCGTTTTATTCCATTCAGTCGCTCTCAAGTGATATCTGGACAATATAGGGTTAAAGATAAACACACAGAGGCACACATATACACACACACAGAGAAGGAGCAAATTTTCTGTAGACATTTTTAGCTTTTACAATGTGTGAAACCTTACGATATCGCGATTTGTTTTGTTATTGAGTAATTTACAGACAAAAATCTGATTTTATTAACCCACATTTTCGTGGTCAGTAATAATGAATGAAGAATGTTAAATGGTTTTATAATAGTTGGCTTTTACAATGCAGTTGCTTGTAATTTTTTTAGAAAATATGAAAAATTGCCGCATAAAAATACTTCACAAGCTTAACAAAATGGAAAATTCAGTGAAGTACATTCACTAGTAAAATGGTTGTGCAAATCGTTTATATAAGAAATGAGCGAAAATGAGCAGATTTTACTCTGAAAGTGACAAATTACAAAAAATGGAATGTTTTAATATGTTATGTCAAACATATGGAGATGTAGAAAAATTTACGATGAACTAAAAAAATAAATAAATAAATAAAATAAAATAAAATAAATGAATTTATTTAAATGAGAAATTAATAATTAGTGTAATTTTTTTGCTAAACGCCAAACAACAAAAAGAATGGAAAGTGGCGAAAGTAAGATTATACAGTAAACTGCTTCCAAAACGAAAAAAATTACAAAAGATTAATAGAAAAAAGGGAAATAGAGTCTTTCCAAATAAAGAATATGCATTCTTACATTTTTACATAAACCTTAAAATCAGTTTTCGAAAAGATAGGTGCTGACTGCATTTTATAATTAAGTTGAGGCTTTAGAGTTCTTAAACTTGTAAGTTTTATAAATTATTCTTTTAAAATAACTCAGAAAACTTCTTATGAAAAAATAAATTTCATTTAAAATTTAGTTTTTACAAAATTTTAAATTAATATAAAAAAATAATTTAAAAATTTTCTGATTTAAAAATTATATATTTAGGTTCTAGTACAATGTGATGTTCTTGTTCATTATCTCATCATAAAGAAAGGCAGAAAAACTTTTAAAATATCATTTTAAACAAATTTATTTATTTTCTTTTTCTTTTTGTGTTTGTGTGTGTGTGTGTGACTTCCAAGCTGGCACAATATTCTCACATTAGGAGTTTTTGACATAATTGTTTAAGAGTTTTTAAAGCAATTCTGACAGTTGACAGTTGAAAAAATATATCTATCCACTCCTGTAATAATTGTTTGAGATTATCTTATTTCATGTAAATAATAAAGAAGTACCACAGCATGGTTATGGTGATTTTGAAACTTTTAGTAAACATATATATTTTTAATATGTATGCCTGTATGACTCCATTGCTCAACATCACATTGTGTTAGGCAGTTTTGCCCTAGCAAATAAATAATTTCTTTAAAACACGATATTATAAGTCACTTCTTGTCCTGTAATTGCTTCTATAATAATAATAATAAAGTATGGTTTAATGCAGAGGAGAACTTGTAGTTGTGTATGCTTTAAATGAAAGACTGAAAAAGTCATAAAATATAAATAAACAAAACGCAAATTTCCAGAAAATCTTTTTATAAATAATTAAATTAAAGATTGAAGCTTCCACATCCCATATGCATTTATTTTAGTAATTACAATTGCATATATAACATGTGTATTCTTAATAACCTTACCAGAGATTATTCTCAATGGCAATGATGAAAATATATTTAACATGTGATAACATTTTGATTTATTTAAGTAATTAGTCAACACTTAACAGTAGTCAGCAAAAATTTTGATATTTTAATTATGTATTCATGAAATGTAAGACTGAATTTATATTTCAGCTGCACTTGCTGTGTTTAAATCTCCTTTGTTTCGTTGATAGAAGTTTTGAGATTATTCAAGGAATATATTTAATAATGCTTTAATTATACCATTATATTGAAAGCTTTTTTTTTTCTTTTTTCTTTTTTTTTTTTTTTTTTAAATTCTCCAATTACAATTCCTATAAAATTACTGTAACAGCTAAAATTTCGAATGAAAACATATATATGGGTTTTGTACAAAAGTATTTTAAATGAATTTGTTATTCTACCCATTTTCATTAATATCGTTTTAATGAACAAATATATAATAACTTATGAATAATTTTAGATTTACTGTTATAATTTTTGCGTCAAGATTTTTCAATTTGTCATACACAAATTTAGAAGGCCGTGATATGAGGCTAGCCTCTCATAACGTGCTAACTTCCGTTTTGATTAAGGTATTTTAGTAATCCGCACAATGACATCATTGTCTTTTTAGGACTGTAATGATACCGTCCCAGTTGCACTGTAAATTGAAAGAGAATCCTCTATGTAGAACATGGATCCATAAACAAATTTTGTCTCCTTCCTTTAATTCCTGATGCGTACATTTGAGGTCATATCTCGTCTTCTTCCTTTTCTTCACCATGTGAATCCGCTCTCGTAAAGTATGCGTCTTTAAATTGGGCTTGGAGGCCTCAGATGTACTCGTCTGACAATGAAGACACATCTGGTGGAAACCAAACAGGAGATCACATCGAAGACGAAGTTCACGATAAAAAGCTTCTGTGTTGGAGTATAGTCAGTTGTTTCGTGGCACTTTCGTGCACTTTCGTCGCACTTCGATACGCCACACAGTGCGACGGACTGCAGATTTAGCGGGACAAAATTATGTATAGGAATAAAATTATTTTAATTATTAGTTTTTATTATCATTTATTAACCATTATTTATCATTATTGTATATTATTATTATTAATGTATTACTATATATATATTATTATTATATACTATAAATTATTAATAAATAGTTAGTTTTGTTGTAGTTATCAACTGTGAAGCTTCTTCGGGCGTATACTTAGGTATTTCTCTCTCCGCCTTTTTGAAGACTTTTTTTTTTTTAAACCTTGGTTAAAAAAAAAGGACTTGAAACCTTTTGGGACTTAAAACCAATTCCTCTAACATTGTAGCAGCATCCCTATTACCACTTTGTTTCCATTTAATATTAGTAGCATGGGTTAACTCGTTTCGTGTACTTTCCGTAACAAATGATTTTACTCTCCTAGTTTTAGACTTCCACTCGATTCAAAATCATTTTTTTTTTTTTTTTTTTTTTTTTTTTTGGACATACAAATTTCTTTACACTCGATACTTGTGCTGCGTAAATCAAAGTTTTCTAAAGATATACAACTATTAAACCAATCATTGTTTCTATAATTTTTTTTTTTTTTTTTTTTTTACTGCGATGGCATACTTTTTCATCTTTGTATAAATCCAATTAGGAATGAATGCACATATCCGATCACTTCTTTCAACATCAGTTACGAGCAATTTTGTAAATTGAATTTGTTTTTGAGGTAATCCGAAAGAGCATTTTTAAGCTTACACCTTGCCTCTCCAGGGTTATTAGATTCATTTTTTAACTTTTCGTAAATTTCTCTTCTCGATACATCCAGCAGTCTACCTGCAAAAAAATAAAAATAAATATATTCTTAAAATGCGACTGCAGATAAAATTTACCTATATAAAAACTAAAAGAAACGAGGAAAATAATGGAACTGGAATCAGTGTGTACAAAGATGTACGAAAGCTTTGGCAAAGATGTACGAAAGCTATCAGAACTTTGACTAAATTTAAAACAATTTTTAACAAAATTCGATCTAATATTATAAAATAAATATGGAAAAAAAATATTAGCGTAGGAAAATATAAACTACATAGTTTGATGCAAAATATCCATGCTAAAAAAATACATCGGAATCACGAATCTTCACAACACAACCTGTAAAATGAAGCGACGGACGACGGTCTGACGACGGACTTCATTAAAAACTCGTGAGAATTTGTTTTCGTCAAAATAATCGTAAAGGAAGGCGGGTGCTTATTGTTATTATATTTTAGGAATGATTTTTCTAGTGTATCTACTTTATTTTTGAAAGGTCAAAAATTATTATTTTGAGAGTTGATTTTTAGGGTTTTGTCCCGCTAGATTTGCAGTCCGTCGCACTGTATGCCTGCAGGAACAAAAGCAACTTTAAGTACCAATCTTACTGGTTCCTTGATACTAGAAGAGTTTATTCAGGATGGTGCGGTTAAACATCTTAACCATGGCGTCAAACTAATAATGTAGGGGCGTTTTCAGAAGTTTTCTATGCCGATTAACTGTCTCAGTACTTTGATTAAAGCAGTACCTTGATCGGTATGGAGCTGTAAGGGAAGGCCGAACCTTGACACCTAAAGCTGCACTGATACCTCAGCAACTGTGCATGCGTCTTGATAGGGATTGGGATACGCTTTAAGCTACTTGGTGAAATAGTCCATCACAACGAGGAAGTATTTATTGCATATGGAGATCATGGCAAAAGACCCAAGATGTCGAGTGAAATCTTCTCAAATAGTGCTCCTACATTATACCAGTGTTACCGTCCTCGGATTTGTTTCTTGTTCGCACATTCGCCACAAGATTTGAACCCTTTTTTCACGTCCTCCCACTCTTGACACAAGAATTGTTGCATGTTCGGGGTTCGTGAATTGTCCATGAATTAATGACAGATCATGCAGAGGTTTAAATGTTTATTTACAGATTATTCCAGAAGATCACATGTCTGTCAAGCAATTATCAACTTGTTTCATCAGAAAACACAGCCTAAATGGCAGCTGATAACATAAAAATCGCAGCTTAAACTGCACCATAGCATTAGCACATATCAGTAGGCTGTAATCATTAGTAGACTCAGTAAGAGAGATCTCTTACCAAGCTCTTACGCATCAAGGAATTAGGCTTCAAATGGCTACTATGTCCGGGATGCAATCATTTTATATAGCCTTGTACATTTCGGAAATTTTCCAGTATTTCGTAGAACAATCGATTTAGACATTAGATAATCGATATATCGATAAGACTTTTCTTCCAAAAAAAGTCGCCAAGCAGAGATAAAGTCGCTAACTTTGTGGCCACGGCTATTACTTGCCCTGATGAATATTTTTAACGGGTTTTTATAGAAAAATGAGCTATTTTAATGGCAAGACAAGCTAGAAATGCAGAAAATGATTATTTCATAACTTCACTAAGCCTCTTCGAAGGAAATTACATAAAAATAACTGATATTACTTACAAATTCATAGCATTATGAATATATTCTGAAGAATTTATCATTCATTCTCTTGAAGTTTGATGGACAAACTGGCCTCTACATATTTAAGGCAGAGAAAGCGAAACTTAAAAGATACTAACTGTACTTTTCGTATCATTTAACATTATGAATTTAATTTTATTTGTTATTTGATTCATATGTCTTGTTATTCACAGAGAGTTAATTCACTCTTAGATTTATTCACTCTCAGATTTTCTCACTATTCGACAAACATATACTAATTTACCCTCCAATAATGTTATATACACCGGAAGTTTTCTGAAGTGTATACCTTCATATTTCCAACGGCGCCGCCATAACAGACCGTCCGTTGCTCGAGAGATACGGTCATCCATAGGGTACAATTTCACCATTCCATAAACTATAAGAAGTACTCAATAACATTATATATTTGCATCATGCTATTCCTTATTTGCCTATGATGCCGGAAATCATTGAGTTTCATAACATGTTAATCGCTCCATTTCTTTTTTTTTTCTTTTTTGCTAATAAAGTTAACTTTCTTCTTCTACCACAGTTTTTCGCCTTTATCCGTGTGTATTCAAGTCAATTTTCAGGAAGTTTTAACAAATGGTTATTTCATACAGCTTTGTGAAAGTAACTTCGAACTGTAAACCCAGTATTTCTCCTGTTTATTAATTTTTAAATTATTATTATATAAAAATTGTTTTCCAAAATCATAGTAGTTTATTTATTACAATAATACGTGAAATTATGAGATAACACTCATACTTACGTTAAATTATTCTCTGTTACATAGTTCTTTTTTTTTTTTTTTTTTTTTTAACTTTCTCTTATCCATAAGGTAGAGAAAGTATTGCTTTTGGGTCAAATTTTTGAAACTAAGTTTCTGTTATATTTACAAGTTTTGAAGTATTCTGAATTCAAAAATCATATTTTTTGCAGTTGGTCTGTGTGTCTCCCTGTCTGTGTGTGTGTGTGTGTTATCAGCATACCTCAAGATCAAGTAATAGCAGAAAATCCAGACTTTATACTCTAAATTTAGGGGGCTCTACATATAGGGATGCTACAGTAATCTTTTCGTTTAGATCAAGCCAATGATTCGTGTACGGGGACATTCAAGAGAATTCAAATACATGTCTATAGGTAAATTGCTGGTAAGTACAGTGTAACATCTAAAGGCTTGACATAAACAAAATGGAAACAACATAATTTACTACATGCATAAAAACATGTTTTGTAATTCATCCTTAATTTGCATGGCTACCCAAGTATACGGATATATTTCAGATATACTTCAAAATTTTTGGAATTGTAATTTCTTTTGTGTTATGTGTTTTTCAAGTAAGACTAAATTTAAGCACACAATGTTGTTTATAGTGCATATTAATTATAGACACTATACAGGGCTAACCAAAATTAAGCTAAACCTTCCTTTGTATTGAATGTAATTGATGGAAGTGCTTTGCTACATTTTACTATGTCGGCGAACACTGCTCTGGAAACAAAATATATTTTTTATACGCACACTGTAAAAAAAGAATTTTTGAATTTTAAAATCTGGTTTTTTTGCGTAAAATCACGTATTTAGGTGCTCTTATTACGAAAGTCTAATTTTTAGCAATCGATCTCCATGCGCATCTGTTATCAACATAACTGAAAAACAAATAGCTGCAGGAAATTCGAAATTGGTATTTTGAATTTGGTATTAGTTTGCCACTTAAATTTGAAAGCAAATTAATAATAGCTTTATTTTTTTTTAAGTAATTGTATTCATTCTTATTGAACGGGAGGTTGAGGGGGGCTGTAGCCCTCTCACGCAGTGTGAAACTGTTCCAAAAACTACTTTAGATTATTTTAAAAGTACACTAAACTTTACTATCTTACGCTATTGTTCTTAAGACTTAATATGCAACCTATTTTTATAGTTTCTAAATACAGGGTATAAGAAAATCATCTGAGTGACACACTAGATTGTTTTCTTTAATAAAGGAACGATAGATCCTAGTTTGTTTTTTGAATAAGTGGAAATATTTTAATGCCGTTAAATAAACATTTTATTATACGTAAACTATTTTTCCCTCTTACTATATTTGTTAATTCTTTCAGTGTAACTAAAATTTTTACTTTCTTTTTCAGATACAGTTTTGCTGCACATATTAGATAGAAAATTTATACTGCTGTCATCTTTATTAATATTTTATTTACGTATTTGTATTTTTAAGTGGAATCTGAAAGTATTAAATAGTAAAAAAGAAAAAAAAAATATATAAATATTTTTAATGTTACATGGATATTTTAAAGTATTATTTATAATAATTTATATTAAGCTTTTCAGCAAATTGCATTATTATTTTTTATCCCAGACGTATAAAATATGTCTTTGAAATATCGATAGTTTGCATCAAAAATGGAAAAAATTACTTAAGTTTAATTAAAACAGATTATTAATCTGAAATAAATAACTTCTGAGAAATATTAATCATTAATTAAAGATTTCATAATTTCATTAGATATCACAAAATTTTCAAAATGACACAAATATTTTAATGTATTTGGATTAATTTATTATATTTGTATTCCCGATTCTCTGAATTTCCTCCAGTAGAATATTTACATCCTTTTAGTGTAGTTAATAAAATTTCCCCCTGAAGCTATATTCCACACAGACTATTTTCTATCTTTGCACTCTGAATACAATAAGGTACTTTTAATTTGAACTTCAGAGACTAATTATTGCATTTCTCTTTTCATGTATAAGAGGAATTCACAGCTAATGAGCTTTGTAATATGATCAAGAATTTCTGGATACGTAGAATACGGTTATTGTTAATATACATTACAAGGATATTATTAAATTTAAATATTAAATGAACACACTGCTTGTACATTAGAACTTAGAACTTGTCTTTCCAAACATATTTCATTAAATTATATTTCTATATTTATTATTTTGGAAACCAAAGGTATAAGTATATATCTAAAACAAAAGTAATTGCAATTAAAGTTTAAATGTGTATATACTATTTAGAAAATTTATTTTCAGCAGTTAGATCCCCATTTTTGATAAATAAGAATTATGCAACTTTTTTTCAATTATTGACAATTATGTTATATATACTGGTATGTTGGCATGTTGGTGGGATGAAATACTGTTTCTTTGAATTGTACAATGGTTTCTCCCATATGTTTTTGTAAATTAATTTACTTACATTTGCTATTTCCTTATTTTCAAAAGTATTGAATAAAAATAAAGTTTAAGAAACGTTTTTAGTTGTTCGTGTATTTCATGTACTTTATCAGTTAAACCAAAAATGAAAGTTCAAAACGAATTTTTTTATGTGTTACTTTTTTCTGACAAGCATAAATCTATATATTAATTTGAAACATGTTTTTGTCTGTCTCCACTATATATTGAGAGAACGGCTAGGTGTAAAAATTCGGTTGAGGTGTCTAAAAAAAGGTCTTGGTCTGTAGATGTGCAATGAAAAGAGAAAAATAAAAAAAAGTCGAACGGTCCCAATTAATATACGAAAACTGCACATTTCTTTTTTAGAATGACGTCATTTTCGGAAATGCAACAATACAGCGAGTTAATCTGAATTTTTATTGCCTTATAAAAACAATGTTCACGTGTTATAATTTTATTTTTTAATTATTGTTCCTTTTTTACAGTGTGGCAACAGGAAAAAATATTTATTTATTTCGCCGTTTTTTCTCTTATTTCTTTATTTCATTTTCGGAAATGCAAAAATACAGCGAGTTAATCTGAATTTTTAGAATTTTTATTGCCTTATAAAAGCAAAGTTCACGTGTTATCATTTTATTTTTTAATTATTGTGCCTTTTTTACAGTGTGGCAACAGGAATGAATAGTTATTTATTTTGCCGCTTTTTCTCTTATTTCTTTATTTTTTTCAGTTTTCTATCTGTTATTTGATATTTGCTATCAAATTTATTGCCTCCAACACCGAAAACGCTAAAACGACTGAAGAAAAGCTTTACTGGAAAGCGAGAAATAGCCAGTAAACGACAAACAAAAACTTTAACAAGGCTTGATGAAGCATACTCACAACGAGAAAGGCAAAAGAACTTATTTTACAAACAAACAAAGAGGCGCAGAACATCCAGCCTTCAACCGTCAACTTCAAGGCAGCTAACTGAGATGGAACTCATGCTTGCTAACTTTGAAATAACTGAATGCGCCCAGACAATGACTCACCTTAACTTGGATTGTGACTTTCTAAACCCGACTTATATTGCTGTAGAAACCGACCCAGAACCAGTAGATTCTTCCAACGAAGAAGAAATTAATTGTGTTCCTATCGTGTCAAATGACATCCGAACACGGAAACCGCATCTGAAATGTGCTCTTGACGGTAGCTTTGCAGTGGCATATTACGACCTAGGCCCACTTGCTCTCAAATGTGAATTCTGTAAAGCACTACACCTTAACTGTGAGAAAATTGGCACAAAGAGTAATTACCATTTCAGAAGCTGCTGTCATGATAAGAAGATCATGCTTCCCGAAACCCAATCCCATACGGTTCTCGAGGAGCTTTTGATCAACAACAATGCATCAAAACGTCACTACTTAGAAAACATTCGGAAATATAACAGTGCGATGTCATTTGCATCATCTGTTGCCAATCAAGCCGTACGTCGTAATGGACGTTGGCCCTTATCTGTTCAAGATTAATGGCCAGGTTCACTATAAGTTCGGTCCACACCATCCAGAAAACACCAGAGAGAGTTCATACGCACAACTTTATATAATAGATACAGCCGATGCAACTGACCTTCGCATGTCAATGAATTCCACGTGTGATAGCAACCTCATGGCCAAATTGCACGAAATGATGCTAGAGGTAAATCCATTAGCACAGAAATACAGGATGATGGTCGAAGTGGAGAGGGCAGAGAATGAACTTGCATAGCGTGAGGGCAGACCCCCCTTTGAAGTAAGAATGTTCCTTCTTTCTGAACAACCAGATATTTCTGACCAAAGCAAGAATAGATTTAATCTGCCTTCCGCTGATGGCTGTGTTTACCACCAAAGATGGTGATCCACAGGCCCGGTACGATCTGAAAGTTTTTCCAAAAGGAAATGGAACATTTTATCTCAGGAATATTAACTCTCTCCATGAGCTGACAGACCCGATGTTACACCCTCTTCTTTTCCCTTATGGTGAGAGAGGTTGGGACATGAACAAAACTCATGAACGAGAAACGAACGGTAGATTACGCAAAGTGACTCGATTACAATACGTTGCCTTCAGAATAGCTATTCGATGTGATTTCACTCTACTTCATAATTCAGGAAAGCTCTGGTTGCAGTACTTAGTTGATCAGTATGCTCGTGTCGAAGGAGAGAGACTCATGTATCAACGGACACAAATCGAACAAAATAAGTTAAGAGTCGAAACCTATGCCGGACTACAAGACTATCTTTACAACGAAACAGCCGAACGCGGAGTTCAACCTGGAAAAATTGTAATTTTACCATCATCTTTTGAAGGATCTCCAAGGAAAATGAATATGCACTACCAAGACGCAATGGCATTAGTTCGAGCATTCGGCAAGCCTTCGCTCTTCATTACCTTTACATGCAACCCGAAATGGAAAGAGATTACAGACAACTTAGACTATGCTTCTCAGTCCAATTTCCGCCCTGAATTGATTGCCAGAGTTTTTAAGTTGGAAGAACTCATGAACGACCTGGCTAAGAAAGAAATCTTCGGAAAAGTTCTTTACTACTTATACGTTATCGAATTCCAGAAGAGAGGACTACCACATTGCCACATTTTGCTCACTTTGTCAGAGGAATATGGTTTACGAGAAGTCGAACATATTGACAAAGTAGTTTCCGCAGAATTGCCTGAACAATCTGATGCAATTCTATTTGAAATCGTGAAATCTTGCATGATTCATGGCCCTTGCGGATCTTTCAACCCCTCATCGCCTTACATGAAGAATGGTAGATGCATCAAAAACTTCCCAAAACCGTTCTGCCCTATAACCAAAGAAAACCTCAACGGATATCCAGTTTACATACCAGGAAATGACGGGAAGAGCTTCCTAACCAAAGTGAACAGTCGATTGGTTGAAATGACAAATGAATGGGTTTTTCCCTACAATCCTTACTTGAGTAGAAAATTCCAAGCTCACATCACTGTCGAAGTTTGTTCAACTGTCAAAGCTGTCAAATACCTACACAAGTACATCTATAAAGGCTATGATAGTACAAACATTAAGACTGTCAATGTTGGATCCGATGGACGTATAGACTACGATGAAATCTCAAGTTTCGTGAATCTGCGCTACGTCAGCGCCCCTGAGGCGTGTTGGAGGCTCCTGGAGTTTCCGATGCAAGCAAAATCTCACAGTGCACAGAAACTTTCTGTTCACCTTCCAGGGCACCAAAACGTTTACATTCAAGAAGATGCTGACATTGCAGCTATTGTACAACAGGAGTATGGGAAATTATATTTCTCGGCTATCATCTCCACTGTGTGATCTCACTGTATACGTACCTATCACGTGTCATCACGTCACCGTTTGTATCATCCTTTTTCAATGTATGCGCACGCATAGGACGCGCGCCAGAGTAGTTTAGTTATTGAGTCTACGTCGAGCTGTTATGTGAGAGACAGACGGTCTTCTCCGCTCGTAAAATATGTATATGTTAGTGTTTCTGTAATGTCCCTTTTCTTTATTTAATAAATGTTGTAATGTTATACTGGTTTGTAGCCGTTTCCCTATATTTTTGGGGGCTTGACCTATCCGGAAATACCCCTAGCATCACGAAAAGTCGCTACTTCTGTTTTCCAAAACAGTAGCGTGAAAATGTTGTTCTTGAAAATGCTATTTGTTTTAAAGTGGCTGTGAACATTTTTTTTTAATTCTGTGGACGATTATTTTATTTATTAAAATTTTACGATTCAAGAATTTTTTTTTCTTCATTCGGACGTTGAAGAGAAGACTGTACTATAACTCTGAACACTGGACGTTGTTCAACAACAGACGTAATTTGCCGATTTTTTTTAAAAGCTATACCAGAGTTGCAAGTAATATTATTAGATATGCCAACTTTATGCCGATGACTTGGAGTATATCAGTATTAGTGCTTCCTTCTTCATGCTCGACGTATTCAAAAGTAATTCATTTTGACGTATGAGTTTGTTTTTCACATAATAAGAGCATTCTACATGTAAGTCATGGATTCATCATCATCTATTTCATCCTGTTTCATAAAATGATTTAAACAGCGCTGCACAGGACTGCCTTTAATGTCAGAGGTAGGCGCATGCATTTTTTTTTCTTTGCATGATAGTAGTATAATAATAATAATAATAATAATAATAATAATAATAGATATATTTTTCTTTGTAGTTTAAATTTCGATTCAAACTAATTTCTTGCCGTTTTATGCCCGTTTCACAATTATTTATTCGTTCATTTTTGCATAAATAAAGAATTTTTTTCCCCCATATTAAATTACTTTCCATGAATAAAGAGATAGTCTGTTCCCCAATATTTATTTATTGTTACTAAAAATATATATGTTCTGCTTTAATCCATTTTTTCCCCCAATATTTACTTAAAAAAAAAAAAAAAAAAAGAACAGTTTTTTTAAATTTACTTCGGTTTCCTTATTTTATTTTTATTGCATCCTAAAAATGGCCCTTAAATTTGGCGATCTCCCGCTAGTTGCAAATTCTTTGAAATATTCTAAAACAAATACCATAAAATTACTTAACACGCAGTTAGGATACCCAACATTTGATCATCAATCGCGTAAACGTATGCGAAATTTTAGCGGTTTTGCTGCCGATTTCGACATCAACAAACATCAAGAAAACATTTTAAAAACGTTTAATTTATCCGATTTTATATCAATCGCTAATTCGCTACACTTAGAACCAGTCGGTAGTAAGGAAAATTTATGAACAGAAATTTTTAAAGCACTTACTAATTTATCTGAGTTTCAGAAAACATTAGATACTAGTTTTTTGTCAGACGAAGACGATCTCAGTGTAAATACACATTCTCTTGAAACCCCTTCTTCGATCGTTCCAAATACTTCTGTTTTTCAAACCCAAACCGAAAGTTTCCCTACGGCATGGCAGTTCGAAATATTTCTCCGAATGACGCTGCCGACGCGATGTCTCATTTGAGTAATCATTTCTTGTTCCTTCTCAGAGATTTAGCTAGCACGTGTAGAACTTTTTCTGGAAATGATTCATATTCTATTCGTAATTTCTTTAATGACATTGAGGAACAATTCTGTTTATTTCCTAGTCTTACCGATCAACAAAAACTTATTTTTGCTAAACGATTAATTAATGGTTCTGCTAAAACATTTTTATTTTCGCAACGAAATCTTTATACTTAAGAGTCATTTAAAGCCGGATACCATACCATTTTTGGATACCATACCATCCATCGAAATACATAAACAATTAGAAAACAGAAAAATGCGTCCTAATGAAACTGCTACGCAATATTTTTTAGCGATGCGCGAAATTGCTAACCTCGGTAACGCTATTATTGACGATACTTCAGTAATTCAGTACACCATTCAAGGTATACAGGGTAACCCCTCTGAAAAAAATTTTCTCTGTTGAGCAAAATCTTTTTCAGAATTTAAAGAAAAATTGCGTATTTATGAAACTGCTCTTAATACAATACACTTACTTAAATCAACGAAATTCAGTTAATTATAAACAAACATATGACAGTCGAAAACGCAGTACTGGTCACACACAACCAGCTTTCACTCGCGAATCCAAATTTAATATTACGTTAATATTATAATTACCTCAAAATAAATTACGTTGTTTCAATTGTAACGATATCGGTCACTTATCTAAATTTTGTCCTAACCGTTCTCGTGGCCCTAGGTGCCTTGCATGTGGTCTTTTTGGACACAAGTCTACCGATTGCCGCCGAACCGCTGCAAATGACGGACCTCCTTCCAGAGATAGAGTTAACATTGTACATGAATCGCATACTTCTCATATGTGTAAACAAGTTAAAATTAGTGGTAATGAATTAACTGGTTTGGTTGATACTGGTAGTCAGTTAACCCTTTTGAAACATTCTGCATGGATAAAAATAGGTTCCCCACCGTTGTCAAAAATTAATAAATCCTTAACTGGTTTTGGCTTTGCGCGTATACATGTTATCGGTACTTTTAATTCTTTTATTACTATAGACGATCAAGAGTTTTCAGCAACTATTTCAGTTGTACCCGACGTGTCCACATTTTATGACCTTATAATTGGATGTGACGTCATCCAACAAGCCAACATTCGCATTTCACCCACCGGTGTTACTTTTTCTAGTTTTTCACAACAAAATGACTGTACCGCAGAGCCAAATTTTATCATGACGATCACTGACGATAGTCCCAAATTTGATATTGGCCCTAATGTTTCACGACATATTCGTAACGACATTAATAAACTATTGTCGACCTATAAACCTAATAAAATCAAAACTGCGAACATTGAGCTTAACATCACTTTAACTGACGATACACCTATTTTTCACTCACCCCGACGTCTACCCTTTACCGAACGAGACATTGTAGACGCACAAGTCTCTGAATGGCTTAAAGATGGTATTATCGAACCAGTGTCCTCCCCATATGCCAGCCAAGTTGTAGTTGTTCGAAAAAAAGATGGTAAACACAGAGTTTGCATCGATTACAGGAAGCTCAATCGTAAGTTAGTTAAAGATCACTACTCCCTCCCCCTAATTGATGATATTTTAGATCGACTTCAACATGCCAAAATTTTTAGTACGATAGACCTACGTAATGGATTTTTTCATGTACCCGTAAACAAACAGAGCCGCCCTTTCACTAGTTTTGTAACCCATAACGGTCAATTCCAATTTCGCTACATGCCTTTCGGACTTAGCTCCTGCCCTTCAGTGTTCATGAGATATATAAACGCTATTTTTAGAGACCTTATTGCTGCCGGCATAGTACTCCCTTATATGGATGATCTTGTAATTCCCGCGAGTAACGAACATGAGGCCGTAGAACGTCTAAAAACTGTTCTTCAAACAGCTAGCGAGTACGGACTCGACATAAATTTTAACAAATGCCAATTTTTACATACCAAAATAGATTTCCTCGGTCACATAATAGAAAATGGTAAACTTTTGCCATCCCCTTCCAAAACTAAAGCTGTTTTAAATTACCCAGATCTGAAAAATGTTAAAGACGTACGTAGATTCCTTGGACTTACAGGATATTTTAGGAAATTTATCCCTCATTTTTCTACCATTGCAAAACCCTTAAGTGATCTTCTGCGTAAGGACACCCCTTTTCAATTTCAAAATGAACAAAGAGCCGCATTTCAAAAATTAAAATATTTACTTTCCCAAGAACCAGTTATCAATATTTTTAATCAAAATTCCCCTATTGAGGTACACACAGACGCGTCTATAGATGGCTTGGGGGCAGTCCTGTTGCAGAAAAACATCATTGATAATCAATTCCATCCAGTCTTCTATTTTTCGAAGAAAACATCTGATAACGAAAGAAAATACACTAGCTTTGAACTTGAAGTTCTGGCTGTGGTAGAAGCCCTCAAAAAGTTTAGAATCTACCTGCTCGGAACAAATTTCAAAATTATCACCGACTGTGATGCGTTCGTCAAGGCACTTAATAAAAAAGAAATAAACTCCCGCATTGCACGATGGGCTCTGTACCTTCAAGAATTCCAATACACAATTGAGCATCGAACAGGTTCCCGCATGGCGCATGTGGACGCTCTAAGTCGAGCTCCACAGTGTTTCATCATCCAAGATAGCCTTCATGTCAAACTTTTGAAACCTCAACAATCGGATGAAGAAGTTCAAGCATTAAAAACGCTTTTGCAGTCCACAACCCATGATAATTACATTATAAAAAACAACCTTCTTTATAAAACAGTGAACTGTGTCGATTTACTCGTCGTCCCTACACACTTGCAGAGTAGCATAATTAAAGAAGCACACGAGAGTGGACATTTTGCAACACCCCGTACCCAAGAGCTAATAAACAAAGATTTTTATATACCTCACCTCAAAGACAAAATCGAAAGTTGCATCAAAAATTGTGTAAAGTGCATACTCTATAATAGAAAATGAGGTAAACAAGATGGTTTCCTCCACCCAATTGATAAAGACGATGCACCCCTGCACACATACCATGTTGATCACCTTGGTCCCCCAGCTACTACATCCAAGAAATACAAACACATTATGGTTGTGGTTGATGCGTTTTCTAAGTTTACCTGGCTGTACCCCACAAAATCTACAGACGCCGCAGAAGTTATCAGCCGACTAGAAAGCCAACGATCCATCTTCGGTAACCCCGCCAGAATCATAACAGATCGAGGTCCAGCATTCACTTCCACTGCATTTCAAGACTATTGCCACGACCAAAATGTTACTCACATACCAATTACAGCAGGTTTACCAAGATCGAATGGTCAAGTTGAAAATAAAAATTCTACTATCATCGCAGTCTTATCCAAACTATCATCCGACAACCCCGAAAAGTGGTTTTCCCATGTGTCTGCTCTCCAACAAATCCTCAATTCGACATTTCAAAGAAGCATAAAGACGACACCATTTGAATTACTATTCGGTACCAAGATGAAAAATAAAGATGACATCAAGATCCTGGAGCTTCTCAACGACGAATCTACAAACACATTCCAGAGGCAACGTGAGGAGCAGCGTATCGACGCGAAAAAGCAGATTCGAATAGTGCAAGAAGAAAATCGCAGGCAGTATAACCTTCGAAGACGACCAGCTGCTAAATTCCAAATCAACGATTTAGTCGCAGTTAAACGCACCCAGTTCGGGCCTGGTCTGAAACTAAAACAGAAATTTTTAGGTCCATATAAGATAACCAAAATAAAACCAAACGACACATATGACGTCGTCAAGTGTGACTTCGTAGAAGGCCCATTCAAGACCAGCACATGCGCTGAATTCCTGAAACTTTGGACTGACACTTCAGAAACACTTAATTGACATACTTCTTCAGGACTTTATATATACTTGTAAAGACTTAATTGACATAGTTCTTCAAGACTTTCTATTTATTTTTTTAAGAACTTTTATTTGGACATTTTTGTGTGCAAATTAAACTTTTTTTTTTTTTTTTTTCTCTCAATCATACGTTGAACTTCAACTCATTTTAACGAACTATTTTTTTTTTCATGAACAATTTTTTTTTCCATGAACATTCTTCAATACCTGATTTTTTTTTTTTTTAGTGAAAATTATCTACCTATTTTTTTTTTTTTTAGTTGTCTGTATGTATATTAACATCTTATCTTATTTTATTTTAGTATTTTGATGATATGATTCAGGTTTTGAGTGTAATATTTATACTATTTTCCATTTGGTAATGTAGACATTTTTTTTTTTTTTTTTTTATTAATGCAGCTATATTATTACTGTATCTATAATTCTATTATTTAATGTTGTATATTGTTTATTTTTTTTATTTCGTTTGTTTTTCTAAAATTCAATTTTTTTTCTTGTTGTTTAATAACCTTCAGGCGAGGCCGCCTGCTTGGTCATGATGGCCGATATGGGAAATTATATTTCTCGGCTATCATCTCCACTGTGTGATGTCACTGTATACGTACCTATCACGTGTCATCACGTCACCATTTCTATCATCCTTTTTCAATGTATGCGCACGCATAGGACGCGCGCCAAAGTAGTTTAGTTATTGAGTCGACGTCGAGCTGTTATGTGAGAGACAGACGGTCTTCTCCGCTCGTAAAATATGTATATGTTAGTGTTTCTGTAATGTCCCTTTTCTTTATTTAATAAATGTTGTAATGTTATACTGGTCTGTAGCCGTTTCCCTATAGGAGCATGCTAGAACAACTCTTACTGTATTCTTCGAGCTCAACACTAACGATCTAGATGCATGTAACAAGCTTTATCGTAACAAGCTTTATGAAGATATACCGAAGGAGTATATATTTGAAAACAAACGCTGGAAAAAGAGGAAGAAAAAACGGTTTGCGATCGGAAGAGTTTATACTGTCAGTCCAAAGCACGAAGAGACATTCGCTTTGAGACTTCTTTTAGTCAGTTTACCAGGTCCTAAATCGTTCACTGATCTCCGAACAGTCAACGGAAGTGTTTACGAAACATTCAAAGGAGCAGCTATAGCCAGGAACCTTTTGGAATCTGATTCTCTCTTCGAAGTTGCAATTGAAGAAGCTGCTTCTCATCAAATGCCCAAGCAGCTGCGCGCTATGTTTGGTTACCTGTGTGCATTTTGTAGTCTTAAAGAACCGTCCAAAATTTTCTTGAAGTTCGAGAACGCGCTTACACTGTTAAAAATTTCTGTAAAAGTACAGAAAAAGTACTGAGACTCTCCGTAAATGTACATAAGTTCACTGTTAAGAGCAGTGAATCAAGAAACTCAGTTTGCTGTCAAAAATTTCTGTAAAAGTACAGAAAAAGTATTAAGACTCTCCGTAAATTTACATGAGTTCTCTGTTAAGAGCAGTGAATCAAGAAACTCAGTTTGCTGTCAAAAATTTCTGTAAAAGTACAGAAAAAGTATTGAGACTCTCCGTAAATTTACATGAGTTCTCTGTTAAAAGCATTGAACCAAGAAACTCAGTTGTTAATTTACAGATAGTCCCTTTTTCTAAACAATGTTTTCCGTGCAGGGATTTTGATAGATACATTAAATAAAAAACTATATATATACATAAACTTAAAATTATTTTTATATTAAAATAAATACCTATTTATACATAAATATTTATTTAACTAGAAGTTTTGAAGGCAGAAATATACTGAATAATTTGTTTCATTGCAATGTACTATTATGCAAAAAAAAAAGGGGGGGGGGGCGGAATGGGAAAGGTTAGGGAAAATTGGATTGTTTCAGCGGGATGTTTATCTTCGTATCTACTCATTACATTAAAAGATTGTTGTGAGTTGTTAAGTTCTCCGACAGGATGGGAGGAAAAAATGTGTTGTCAATTTGCGTTCATTTATCGCTCTTATTTTTCCCTTTCGGCGCGCGTTTTGTTTCCCATAATTTCAGGTTTAAGAAGGCTAATACGAAGCGTACAAAACCATTTCGTAGTGATTTCAAGACTATTATTCATAATGTAATTAAGTTTTGTGACCAAGAAGCTGAAAATGAAGTTTTAAATCTTGTTTCACATCCAAGAAAGCGTGCGAGTAAAATTGCAGGTGTCTGTTTGAGCACGATTAAAAAATTCGTCGAGAATCACGTGAACAAATTGATGAATTTGTACTTTAGCTCACCAAAGAAAAAGTTGAAAAGAGACATACTTTGTAAAACTGCACTCGAGACATTCGATCGTGATGGTATTAGATGGGCAGTGTAAGACTTTTATATAAAAGAAAATAATCTGGTGTGTCACTCACACGAGTTTCTCTTACCCTTAAATTTAATACTATAAATACAGGTTAGAGATTAAGAGGTAAGATAATGATGTTATGTAAACCTATGTTAAACAAGTCAAATTAGGCTTCGGAAGAGTTTTATATGATAATTAATTCTGTGTGAGGGGGGCTACCGCCCCCTCAACCCCCGTTTCATTAATGCACCTAGATTTATATAAAATTAAATTCGGTTATTAAAAAATAATTCTGTTTTTAAAGAATAATTTTTTTAAATTATTATTTAAAAAAAATATCTTTATTATAATGCAGACGATTTCCATATTAGAGAAGTAGTATAACACTAAATATAAAAAGAAGTCCATTTTATTTTCAATATTAAAAAAAAAAAAAAAAACAGTTGCACTTTGGGTGTGCCGACAGAAGTGAAAACGTGAACAATTACGTGTGTATTTCTTGAATCGTCAGGAAATTTTTTATTGTGTAGGAAATACTTTTAAATGAAGTGTTTTTTTATTCATTAATATAAACTACTACTACAAAAATTATATTACAATTTTATTTAATGCGCTAATCGCAATAGAGGCAGTGTACGGATATGAGAGAAGTCGTGTAGAGCCGCACCAGATTTTAAAAAACTTGAGAAAATGACGGCTTTGGCCTTTATCACGGTTTTGTGAAGTCTAACTGCAACGTTTCCGGTTGCAATCTTTAAGAGACAATGTCCGGAGATGAGAGAAGCCGTGTAGAGCCGCACTAGATTGTAAAAACGTGAGAAAAATGGCAGCTTTGGGCTTTCTCACGGTTTTGTGAGGTCTAACTGCAATAGAGACAGTGCCCGGAGATGAGAGAAGTCGTGTAGAGCCGCACCAGATTTTAAAACAATGTACAGTATATAATTATTAACACTTCACATTAGCAAGTTAATTGTATGATACATTATTTGTATCATACAAGGATGGAAAGCGATTGCTGACGATGACGCGAATTAAATGATTTTTGTTCACCTAAAAGTTTTCACTTCAAATGAAAAGCGTTAGCTGACGATGACGGGAGTTCAATGATTTTTGTTCACCCAAAAGTGCTCAACGCCCCTAAAGAAGTTTTCACTTCAAAAAATTCGATTTTTTTTTCTAAGTTTGTTTTTCGTTAAAAGTTAAAAAAAATCGATAACTTTGTTTTAAATTATCGCAGATCGATGGTTCAACCATTCGTTTAAAGGTATTGGCGAGCTCTTTTGAAAGATACCCATCATGAAAATTTACTCCCCTCGAGGGGGGACTCCCCCCCCCAGGGGGAGGCGAGGCTCCTACATACATAATTTTTTTTTCCCAGTTTACTATCTCTATTACAATATATATATATATTCGTTTCATTTGATTTAGTGCAGTCTATAGACGTTAAACTATACTTACATGCAATTTCCCCCATAGACGTAATGTATTAGAATTCTCTTGATTGTCCCTGTACACGAACCATTTGCTTGATCTTAACGAAAAGCTTACTGTAGCATCTATATATGATACACATTTAGAATACCAAGTTTGGAATGTCTGCTACTATTTGTTCTTGAGATATGCTGATAACAGACAGACACACCCACAGACACACAGACATACACACAGACACACAGACATACACACAGACCATTTGCTAAAAACATGATTTTCGTATTCAGGGGACCTCAAAACGTGTAAATATAACAAAATCTCGCGTTCGAAAATTTGACCCAAAAACAATACTTTCTCTAACTTGTGGTAAGAGAAAGTAAAAAGTTTCAATTTTATCCAAATTTCTACCAGTGTTGAAAACAAAATTAATTTTCCACGGGGAAGGGAATGACTGATGCAAATTTTACGGAAAATCGGTCTCAAATGGAAAAAATGCCAAAATAAAAGAATTTTTTTAATTTAGCGAGAAGATATTGTTTTAAAGAGAATATAATATCTAAGAAAAATAAAAAAGTTTGAAGAGGAAGAGAGACCCATCGTATATATTGATGAAACATAGGTTGATTAAAATTTAACTTTCAAGTAATACTGGCAGTCTAGTGAAACGGGCGGTATTTTTGAAACAGAAAATGCTTTAAGGCGCATAATTTCTCTTTCTGCAGGCGAGGAGATGGGATTTTTGTCGAACACAAATTTAATTTACAAATCTAAAACGTCGACTGGTGATTTTCACAGTTGAATGCGCATATTTATAAAAAATGGGAAACAGAAAAATCAATTCCCAATTTACCCGAGGCAGAGTGGCTCTACGCTCAAAGCTGGTAGATGTGAGGTGCAGGGTTCGATCCCAAGTCGCGCTCGTCTAGCCGTTCGGAATTTTCTGTGGTTTTCTCCGTTTGCGTGAATACGGGATAGGATCCCTTAGAAAGACCTCCATGGAAGGCACTCTCCGTCAGGCCTAGGACACTAGCGTAGTTAGTCCGCTTTAAACCCTACAACTAACCAACCCAATTTGTCCGAAAATGCTGTAATAATCATTGACAGTGCATTTACCATTCAGTGCAAATAAACAAAGCGCCGAATTTAAATAGTAAGAAGTAATCTTTTTTTTTTTTTTTTTTTTTTATGGAATTAATTACTAATATTTTTATTTTCTGAGAAAAGTCTTTCATAAAATTATTTTTATAATTTGATGTCAAATTTGTGAACATATTTATTTATTTATTTAATTATTTTTAAAGAGAATTAGTATAATCACAATATTTTTACTATATAAATTATTTCAGATTTATTATATGATTCAGAAATATACTGTATTTAATAAACTATTAAAATCATAAAGTTATCACTGTTTTTATTTTAATGTGTTTAAATATATATTTTGAATTTTCATTCCTCTTTAAAATAAATAAAGGAATCATTTAATCTTAATAAGAAATATAACATTATTAAGCACAGCACCTAACTGAAACGTACATGAAATAAATCATAGCAAAGACCTTTAACTTTGACAAAACAAAATCAAATGCAATTTAATTTTAAAAGTCCCTCTTTCTCCCAGCCGCTAAGATTATCACCCCTATTTTTGCACTGGACTCGTCGAGTTAGCACTTGCGCAGAAATGTCCGGAAAAGTTTTCATTTGGAATTCCTAATTAGGTAAGTTACATTTTGTATAATCTTTTATACTATTTTAATAATCAACAGAAACAATAATTATTTATGTTAGTTATATTAGCGGTTATTTTTTTTTTTTATATTTAATTCTGAAATTTATTTACAGAGTTATTCAATTTAAATATACCTAGAATCTAGTGTGTAGTATCTAGTTACGTATTTCGGTTATGTAAAGCTTCATGTATGTATTTACAGCGGAGGGCAAAATTATAGGAATTACGTAAAGGCAGCAGAAATTAACTTTCACATGTAAATACAAAAGTCTTTTGACTGTCTCTTCTTTAGAAAAAGCATTCCAAGTCCGAAATATATTCTCAATAATCAATAATTAAATTAACATTAGTTATAAAAAATGTGAATGTATGAAATAAGTTTTTTTAACATCTCCGTTTATTTTTCTCTGTATTTTACGCAAGACTTGAGATAATAGATTACACAGTTTTCTGTTGAAATTTTTAACAGTGTATTGGCAGAGGAGAAACCTGTAAGTTACCATATTTATATGTCTGAGCAGGTTAGATTTGTATTTTTTATTGTTATGTTATGAATTTAATCTTCTGGGTACAGATATTGGATGGCATTCTCAATCTCCTAAGTAATTTAAAGCAGCATGACCCTAAACATGAGTTTTTACACTTACGTAAATATTGATACATAACGCGTAAAGATTCACATGCGAAAATTATTTGTCTTCCATTGTATATTTACTTCCTAAAAGTGGTTTTTAAAAGGAAATTTTAATACATTTACTGTGTTGTTATATATTACAGTGAAATTGTGTTAATAATTAAGCATATAAAATTGCAAATTTTTCTGTTAAGTATAACTGGAAATATTTTTGTTAATATTCCTGTTAATTCTCTGAAGAAAAAAAAAAAAAAAAAAAAAAAAAAACTCTAAATAATATAACAGTAATTTGTGCAAAGTAATTTTAATTGAGTATCTATATATAAAATCGTTTGTCCTGAGTAAGTGATTCATCATCGCCTAGCCCAAATCCCAGGACCTAGAATCATGGAATTTTGTGACAATGTTCCTTCTATGACGTAGACATCCACTAAGAAGCGATTTTACAAAGTTCTCCCTTCTAGGGGGGGGGGGGGACGTGATTTCACAAAATACTTCATACCTCAAAAAAAAAAAAAAAAAAAAAACAGATTCCGTAAATTTTTTGTTTTAAAATATAGCGAACGCAAATATCTGAGAACCAATTTCTGGAATTTTAGACAATTGGTCTCCAATGGGGAGGAAAGGGGGCAAAACGGGATTCCACATGCGCAAAACTTGATTTCACATAATCCTATACATCTCAAACAAAAAAACTGATATACATGAAAATTTTGCTCTAAAATATAGCTAATACAAACATCTAAAAATCAATTTCTGGAATTTTAGAAATTCAGCCTCCATTTTTGGCGGTGGGGCGGTAAGGACAAAACAAATAGGGGCAAAAACAAATAGAAATACAGTTAGACCGTTTAAAATTGGTACAAATAGGTTTTCGATGCCCACAAATCGATTGCGGATATTTTCAAAATTGTAAAATAATTAGGAGGGGCGGGAAGGGGGACGGAAGAGCAAAAAAAATTTAAAATAAAGTTAGATCGTTCAAAATTGGTGCATAGGGGTTTTCGATACCTACAAATCGATTGCCGATATTTTCGAATTTGTAAAATTATTAGGATAGATGGGATGGGGCGCGAAGGGGCACAGTAATAGTGGAAATAAGAGTTCGACCGTTAAAAATAAGTATTATCAAGTTTTAAGGCTCGATAAATCGATTGGGGATATTTTCGAAAGTATAGAGTTATTAAGACTAAGAGGGGCGGTAATGGTGGACGAAGGAATAAGCGCGCCGCGCGCGGAGGTATACGCTAGTGCATGGAGTGAGGACCGGACCGATTACTCGACTGATGCGAGAAGAATTTTTTATATTTTTTCCTTTTGATAACATAGTGATTCCTTAAGATTGTCGAACATACAGGCGGGCGTGTAGCGCACAATAGCCTGCGCAGTGGGTACCCGGTGCGACATTTCTGTTTCTTTTTTCAGACATAAACAATTATTACCAATGTCTTTATTTATTTATTTATTTATTTTTATTTTTATTTTTTTAATGAGAAATGATTACCTTCATTAATAAATTTCATTTATTAAATGAAAGAAATTCCTCTTCTACGTACTTCTCTTATTTAATATTTTAAAATTTTAAGTTACTTGAAAAAGCAGCACGTGTAAATCCTGGCGACGTATTAATCCTGGACGATAGGACCCATGCCCCAGCCCGCCCGATTCCCGCTCTTCGATGTCTTTTTCTAGTCAATCTTGTCCTCTTATTACTTCCGGTGTGAGCGTGTTTTTTTTTTTTTTTTTTTTTTTTTTTTTTAAACACACTTGACAATGTGAGTTTTTTTGCTTTTCTACCTATGCTATTTCTATGGTTTTTTTAGCTTTTCCCCCTCTTTTTTTACATTCTAAAGTGGCGGTGGAAACTTTAGAAAACCTGCTTGTTTAAGATAAAGTCTAATAGCTGGAAAATATAAATCTTTCAGATCATGTAGTGTTGAATTCAGTTTGTTTTCATTGGGTGAGGGTAGGTGAATTATTTTGAAGGGTGTTTGTGTAAGTGTGTGTGTCTGGGGGGGGATTATAATGTTACAGATTTTCTGTTTTAAAAGATTCACAAATAATTAGACAAAAAGTTATATAATTTGTAATGTTAAATTGAAAATGACAAAATTTATTTGAAAAGATTAATAAGATTTAGTTGAAAGATATGTACTTGCTATCTAATTAAATAAAACTTGAATAGATGATTTAAATTACTTAATGTCTATGTTTATGTATATACTGAAAAATTACAGATATGAAAATTTATAGAAAATTACCAAAATGAACAATAGAATATGATCAATCCAAAAGTTACAATATAGCTGATTAAATATATGTACAGGCAGTTTCATAAGTCTGGATATACCAAAATATCTCGAAAGGAAAAAAAAACTTTTCTGAACATATTGATTTCAAATGTTTTGCGCATTCGAATGATCTATCATATGATGTCACAGGTGCTCAGGAGCCCCGACTGGATCCACATGACATAAACTCAATTTTTTCAAAATAGAGACCACAATTTTTCTTCACAGAATACTAGTAAGCGGAAAATTTTTCTTTAAATATGTTCTTTAAATATGTTCTTTTTTTTTTTTTTTTTTTTTTTGACAAGAAGAGCACCCCTCCTCTCTTTCGATTCTTATGATGTAATTAAAAAATCTGAAAATCCCAAAATAACTCAATAAATAAACAGCTTGACTGAGCACAATGATTATTTATAAAAATGACATGGATTCAAATAAGATGAGGTACGGTTGGTAAAATCGTAGGGCCTTTTCAATTTTTCAAAGTATCGGCCTGGGTGCCTCAAATCTTATATTATAATGTCACTGGGTAGATATAGGTTTTTTTATATTTACTGATGAAGGGTTGTGTGAAATCACGTCCCTTCATTTGGGAATCGAATTTCTAAAATTCCAGAGATTGTTTTTTGGTTGCAACTATCAGTACAAAGCTTGCAACTATTTACTATATTTTAAATAAAAATATTAGGGATATGATTTTTTGTTTGAGATATGAAGGGTTATGCGAAATCCCATTTGGCACCCCCTCTCCTCCCTTGGGCGCCATTTTTTTTAAATTCCAGAAATAGGTTTTAAGATTTTGTGATAATTATATTTTAAAGCAAAAATTTTACAGAACAGGTTTTTTTTCTCTTCTTTCTTTCTTATCTTTTTTTTTTTACCATGTTTTTATTAACTTCGATTCTTGTTTGTTTGTGGGTTTGTCAGGGACAAATCTTGCAATCGATTTTTAACTAACTTCCCGACTAGCTAGATATTTGAAATTTTCAGGACAGCTGACAACACGGTGACAATACATTTTTCTAATACTTTTAGTCAACTATTTCAAGTCCCGCTGCCTTCGGCAGTGCTTATATGATTCGACAGAAAATTTATTTAACTACCTTCCCGACTAGCTAGACATTTGAAACTTTCAGAATAGTTCAGAACACGGTCAAAATGCATTTTCTTAATACCTTTAGCATACCTTATGCATTTTCTTAATACCTATTTCGGGTTCCTGCTGCCTTCGGCAGCGTTATCAGTACAAAGCATGCAATCGATTTTTCACTAACTTTCCGACTAGCTAGATATTTGAAACTTTCAGGACAGCTCACAACACGGTGACAATACATTTTTCTAATAATTTTAGCCAACTATTTCAGGTCCCACTGCCTTCGGCAGCGCTTATAAAATTCGACAGAACCTATTTAACTAACTTCCCGACTAGCTAGACATTTGAAACTTTCAGAATAGTTCAGAACACGGCAAAAATGTAATTTTTAAATATTCTTAACCAACTGCCTCGGGTTCCTGCTGCCTTCGGCAGCGTTATCAGTACAAAGCTTGCAATCGATTTTTCACTAACTTTCCGAATTGCTAGACATTTGAAACTTTCAGGCTAGCTCATAACACGGTGACAATACTTTTTTTAAAACTTTTAGTCAACTGCTTCAGGTCCCTACTGCCTTCGGCAGCGTTTATATGATTCAACAGAAATTTTATTTAACTAACTTCCTGACTAGCTAGACTTTTGAAACTTTCACAATAGTTCAGAACACGGTGAAAAAACATTTTTTTTAATACTTTTAGCCAACTGTTTCGGGTTCCTGCTGCCTTCGGCAGCGTTACCAGTACAAAGCTTGCAATCGATTTTTCACTAACTTCCCGACTAGCTAGATATTTGAAACTTTCAGGATAGCTCAGAACACGGGGGCAATACATTTTTTTTAATACTTTTAGTCAACTGTTTCAGGTCCCTACTCCATTCGGCAGCGTTCATATGATTCAACAGAAAATTTATTTAACTAACTTTCCGAGTAGCTATAGACATTTGAAAGTTTCGGAATAGTCCAGAATACGGTAAAAATGCTTTTTAAAAATATTTTTATCCAATTACTTCGGGACCCTGCTACCTTCGGCAGCGTTTCCAGTACAAAGCTTGCAATCAACTTTTAACTAACTTCCCGGCTAGATAGCCATTTGAAACTTTTAAAATAGCTCAAAAAACGATAGCAAGGAATTTTTTTAATACTTTTATCCAATTGCTGGGGTTCCGGCTGCCTTCAGTAGCGTTTATATGATTCAACAGAAAATTTAAAAACATGGTTTATAAAAAAATTTTTATCTTATAATTTTTTTTTTTTTTTTTTTTTTTTTTTGAGATATGAAGTTTTTTTATGAAATCGCGTTCGTTCGCCAACCATCCCTCCAATCTTTGAGAAAGGGGGAGGGGATGTAATATCACATCTTAGTCGGTGTCCACATCAGAGAATGAATGTTTTTGCAATGTTTCATACAGGGTTATCACAAATACTTTTTATTTTATTGGATTTTTTGTTCCCCTAAGGGCTTTAGTGACAAAATCTTTGCTAAAAAATATGAGACAATACATGTTTTTCTTATTCCAAAATTTAAGAACAACATGTTAAGTATTTTTCAAGATATTTGACAAATCCTAAAAAAGCGAAAGTGTTTCCATTATTTTGTCAAACACCTGTATATCAATTTCACTACTAATGAAAACTCAAAATTACAATTAATAAAATTGTTAGTAAATGCCTGCAATATTTAAATGTTAACATTGTTTAAAACTATTAATTATATAATTAATATTTAATAGACATTATATATTTGTTTATAGCTGATTTAATATCATTACTAGCAGGATTTGCCCGCTTCGCTGGCCACTAAATTTAAAGGAAACTCGTTTCTATATAGCTTTACAAAAATAAAATAAAATAAATTACTGAAATTGTTCAAAAGCTCGCTCCTGTCCCTGCTGCATACAGCAGCGAATTGGTCATCAACTGCAACTCGGGCGCTTGTCCCTATTACCTGCGACAGTAGTTTACCAATGAGCTTCCATTTAGGTGCTTATTACATAACACTTTCGAAATAGATAGTATCGAAAAAATTGGAGTTTCCCTTTTATATTTGAATCCCAGTTACATGTGAACAGCACTATACGTGTTGTTCACATGTAACTCGGACTGGACTCAAACGTAACTGGGTTTAGACAACATAATATTTGCTTTTACGTTATTTCATATGTTTTTTTTTTTGTTTATCACATCAACCATTAAATGACAGCAATTTCACGCCAAATATTACAATATGCTGTGACCGGCTACGTCTGTCGCATGATACAATTAATTTTTTGTGTTTATATATAATTCATGGGTTGTAAACCTGATAGTACAGCCTTAATATAGTTGTCTTTGGCGGCGTTTGAATTTTTGTCACCATTTTAGACTTAATCCATTGTAACAATAAGAATTAATCCCTTGTAACAATATGCTATGAGCGCTATTTCTGTCGTGTTTTAGACAACTAATCTTTTTATGGTTATATATATTTCCCATTAAACACATTTTTATTTATTTATTTAAATATTAATTTGAATTTTTCAAATATTTCTGTTCGACAGCATGAGAGTGCAGTAACACACAGAGGTTCATTTGTTTGTATGATAAATTAGCATAGTGATTATTATATAAAAAAATAAATAAATAGGTAAACATTATCGTGTTACACAATTTATTATGTCGCTCCATTGGCGGCTTTTGAATTTTTGTTGCCATATTAGCGATGGATTTTATTTTATTTTATTTATTTATTTATTTATATTTTTGTATGAAAAGGGGAAGACTATTTTGCTAATAATTTTATCAGACTCTTTTTTGTTTATACATAAGAATCCTTTATATTCTGCTTATATTTTTAATGCTTTTTAGGTTTAAAATAGTGCTTGTTGAAAAACAATTCCTATCTTTAAAACTGCATTTGTTCTGTAAATTTTGTGTAAAAATAAATCATTTATGTTTTTATATATTTGATGCGCTACTTAGATTAAAATGGCTGTTGCTATATTAAACTTCTTGTCGAAAAACATTCGGTGTACTTCAACGCCAAAATTTAAAAAATCGCCCAGCAGGATCTGTTAATGAAGCTGATAAAATAAAAAATATGGTTCATAGAGTTTAAATAATCTATTTAAAAAAATTTTTAAAACCCAAATTATTAATCTATCGTATCACATACATAGATATAGTAATAATATATAGATTGATCATTAGGGACAAAAAAGTTATTCCTTTTCACTCGGGAAAAGACGGCGATTTTACCAAAATATGGCAGTCTTTCCCCGAGTGAATACACACGGGAATATGCACAAATGTCTTAGCAAATAAAATTCATGAATAATTTATTTACTAAAGGTGAATGAAAAGCCCCAGATATAGTTTCAAATTCATTCTTTTTTTTTTTTTTTTTTTTTTTTTCTTCCTTCAGTACCACTTAATGGCTGATTCCAAAGCTTTTTTTTTCGGCATCAAAAATCTTTGCACGATAATATGGGGATGATAGATCTATATATATATTATATCTATGATCACATAAAATTTTTCGAAAATAGAATAAAACTTAATTTGAAAAAAAAAATAATAACTTTTGTTTATTAACCAAAATAATTGATGAAATTTGAAATGCAAGTTGGTCTTGTGGGGTACAGGCTGTACATTATATTTTTGTGTTCGTGAGAGAAAATTTAAAAGAATTTGAAAACTGCAATTTTTAATCCCTTTTAAAAATCATGTGACTTAATGTGAAGCAGATTTTTAATTTTTTTTCTCCTAACGGTTTCCATACAATCTTCTGCTGTTGCCACCTAAAATTCATACTTTAGTTAATTTAAAAAAATCTAATTGTCCGATTGATAAGCTGTTTAATGCATCGGATTTAAAAAAAATTTCTCTTTCATTTGCTATCTTATTTGTAACGATGCGACTGATATTTCTAATTTATTTTCTAATCTTTCTGATTTATTTTCCTCATTTTAAATAAGTGTACGTTTTTTTTTTTTTTTTTTTTTTTTTTTTTTAAATTATTATTATTTTGTCGAAAAAAATGGCAACAATTAAATCATGGATAAAATTTTAAAATTTAAATGTCTTATTTATCAGAAATTAGAAGGTTTTTATTTTCACATTTTAATTAAGAAAAAACTAATCATCCGATTGGTAAGCTGTTTAATGCATCGGATTTACAAAAATTTTCCCTTTCATTTGGTGTCTTATTTGTAACGATGCGAGTGATATTTCTAATTTATTTTCTAATCTTTCTGATTTATTTTCCTCATTTTAAATAAATGTACGTTTTTTTTTTTTTTTTTTTTTTTTTTTTAATTATTATTATTATTTTGTCGAAAAAAAAATTGGCAACAATTAAATTATGGATAAAATGTTAAAATTTAAATGGCTTTTTTTTATCAGAAATTAGAAGGTTATGATTTTCACATTTTAATTAATTAAGAATAAACTAATCAAAAAATCGAAAATCTGACTTCGATGTGCACGATGACCCTTCGGGATGCACCTTTGTGTTAAATCTCGTGACTGTCCGAGCTACCGTTTTCGAGATCAGTGAAATATACATACAAATATTGCTCACTTAATAGTATAAGATAAAAATAAGTAACCTTATTTAAGCTTCTATTATTTTGTCAAAGCCTTTCGGGGAAGGTCCCCTCCTCATCTTCAGTGGCTGGATTGCGTTGCTTGCTTCGTCCTTCGAACTCTCTCCTTCAGTCCAGCGATTGATCAGGTGGCGCCATGATCGGCACAAACTCATCGCTAGCTCGTTGCCGTTCATTGAATCAATATTAGAAAATAAATGCCAACGATGAGTTTCTGCCGATCATGGTGCCACCTGGTCAATCGCTGAACCGAAGAGAGACAGTTCGAAGTACGAAGCAATCTACGCAAGCCAGCCAGCCACTGAACATGAGGAAGGGGAGGGGACTCTAAAGGGCTTTGGCAAAACAACAGAAGCTTAAGACAGGTTACTTACGTTTTATAATGATTAAAAGCTTCTGGTTAATTAAAGCTTTATATATTTTAATATCATTTCAGGATTCAATAGACAACTTTTTGGAAATTTTCAGATGAATTCGGATATCTCTTCCGAATTCTCGAGTATTTTTAGTAGTACTTTTATTGCGCAAAGAATAAAACATTTCAAATTCCAAGAGCTTGACATTTGTTAAAATTACCACACTAGTATACTATAATAAATTGTCATACAGGCAGTATTGTTTTAGAATTCCAGCAGACAGGAAAGGTCTAATGCAGAATATACTAATAACAAAATAGTAGCTGAATACTTATTACTTCCTTATTTAGGGGTCTGGGACATCAAATTTTTGTTTTTATTATTTATTGATGAACTGCTGTAATTAATTTTTCTGAAACTGAAGCTTTTTTGACGATGAAGTTGAGCAAGAAAGAATCTTAAATAAAATTTTAAAAGTTTAAATTTTAAAATTTTTGATAAATTAAAAATTTGTTATATCTTATGAACTAATGGTTCAGTTTACAAACTTTTTTCATCCTTATATACAGAAACGATTTATCTTAAATTTGTCTTCGGGATTTTTAAATTAGGAGCATAACTTTTTTGGTAATCCAAAAGTTATGCATGAAATAAGTACTTTTTTCAAATTAAAATTAATATTTAAAAAATTTATTATTATAATCAGAAATCCTGGAGACAAATTGAAGATAAATCCTTTCTGTATATAAAGGTGAAAAAAGTTTGTAAATTGAACCGTTAATTTATGAGATTAACAAATTTTAATGTTATCAAAAATTTTATATTTTTTATATTTTATTTATTTATTTATTTTTTTTAAAAAGATTCTTTCTTGCTCAACTTCATTGTCAAAAAAGCTTCAATTTCAGAAAAAATAATTACAGCAATTCATCAATAAATAATAAAAACAAAAATTTGGTGTCCCGGAACCCCTTAAGAAGAAATAAATAAATAAATAAATAAACCTTTAACATTTTGTAGAATATATTGCTCTAGAATAAAAAAGATTTTTTGCTGGAATATTTAAAATTTTAAAATTTTGAATCTCAACAATTATTAAGCATATTTTATTATATTTCTACGAGTATAAAATAAATCATGAAATCCCTATTATGTATTTTTGTTTAATAGTTTATTCTAAAAATTCGTAATAAATATGAACTTGAATTTTTGTATCAATCATCAAGTTTTTGATTTAGCGGGTTTCAAACTGCAAAATATACCCCTCTACCCTTCTTTTTTGTCTGTCTGGGGTGCATTAACAACTTTTTAAAAGCGTAGTAAATATGAAATTAAATGAAGCATTTTGATACCCAATATCAGGGTTCTAGGTTAAGTTATTTCGAAATTGCGTAGCAAGATCCTCCTTTTCCACCTCTGAAGCAGAGAGGGAAAATTTATCATAACACAGTGACTCTTTTCATACACACCACGAGTGCCATTTTTTTTTTTTTTTTTTTTTTTTTCAAGATTAATTTGCAGAGCTTTGCATAGCAGACAAACAAAAGTTAGCAGTTAGTTTATAATTAAATAACGAAAGAAAAGTGCACACTTTTATCTGGGGGTGGGGAAAACATTAAAAATTTAAATATTCAGTATTCCATATCCAGTAAAAAATTCCTATTCGTTGAAACTGTAGTATTTATATTTTTTAAGCATTTGTAAATATTTCTCTTTTTTTTTCCGGATTAATTTGCAGAGCTTTCCATAGCAGACAAATAAAAGTTAGCAGTTAGTTTATAATTAAGTAACGAAAGAGAAGTGTACAGTTATATCTGCAAGGGTGGGGGTCGGAGGGGGAAATATTGAAAAATTAAGTATTCAGTAATCAGTATAAAATTCCTATTCGTTGAAAGTGTAGCATTTATATATTTTTTAAGCATTTATTGTAAATGTCTTTTTTTTTTCTTATTTACAAAGTAAGATGAACAAATTTAAAGAATATTTTCCTCATAACAATTTATGATTTTCTTTTTAGGGTTATTAAAATCAATTAGCAAACACTATGGGCGTAAGTTTAATGCAATGGAGATTAAATATAGGATCATTTTTACACAAAGCTAGCATATCAAGTCCTAAGAATATTTTTGAAAAAAAAGTCAGTAAAATAAAAATTATTATTTTAATTTTCTTATTAATTAGTGGAATCGAGCCTAATCCAGGTCCTTTTTATTGTAAACTTTGTAATAGAACGCTACATTCAAACTTTCAGTATGTTAAACACCAGATGAGTCATGCTGAAAATCCTAAATTTAGATATGAATGCCCATATAACCAATGCAAAAGAACTTTGTCTACCGCATTTGCTTTACAAAACCACTTATATCAACATCATGAAAAAGTACCTAAACGTGTATCCTATGAAAATAATATAACACTTGTGTGTAAAGAAAAGTTTTGTTTAAAAATCTGTTCAGACTTTCAAGATCTAATCAGGCATACCAAATCACATTTAAACGAGATTGGCTCTGTAGTAGAATGTGTTCATAAAAATTGTTCAAAAACATTTAAAAGTAAAAATTCTTTTAATGTGCATTTATCTAGATATCATAAGAAATCATGTATTAAAAATGATGCCACCAGTGTATCTTTTTCAAATAATACGTCTTTACTTAATGAAATTACAGAAGATTTAGAAGAACAATCTTTTAAAAAAGAAATCAAAATATCTAATAGTGATTCAATAATTGATTTAAAAGATATTATCATAAAATTTTATTTGAAGTTAGAATCGGAATATATGTTGCCATCTACTACAATAACTGCAATATCAAATAGTTTATCAAATTTGTTGGAGCTATCTCATTTAAACCTAAAGATTTGTTTGGCATCAGAATTGAGAAAGATAAATTTGGAAGAGGATAAGTTAAATGATATTTTAGGTAAGTACACACAAAATGACCAATTATATATGATGCACAGAAAAGATTCTGAATATCCTGAAATACATACAAAACATCAACGTCTTTTCACATATAAATCATGTTTCAAGTACGTTGAACCTCAACAGTTTTTTTTAGGCTATAATAAAGATGACAAACCTACATATGGCTATCATGTCCCTGTTACACAAACTTTAAAAGTTTTACTTTGTGACAAAGTTATTGCAAAAGAAATAACCAAAAGAAAATTGAATAACGATATTATTTTGGAAGATTTTAAAGATGGTTCAAATTTTAAAAATCATAAAGTATTAAGCAAGCAGAATTCTATTTATTTGTTCCTTTACCAAGATTCTTTTGAATTAGTGAATCCTCTAGGATCAACCAAGGCTGTACAAAAAGTTATAGGAATATATTTTTCGATTGGAAATGTCCATCCTCGTTATAGATCTAAATTAAATAGTTCCTATTTAATAATGCTGTTGAAAGAGAAAGATTTTAATTACTTTGGACAAGAAAAATGCTTCAGCATTCTTATTGAAGAGCTCAAGAGCTTAGAGACGCAAGGCATATTATTCAATGGTGAAAGAATACCAGTAATTCTTGCTTGCATTTTAGGGGATAATCTAGGATCTCATTGCATTGGAGGTTTTTCAGAAAGCTTTTCGGGCCAATATTTTTGTCGTTATTGTAGCACACAAAAAGACAAATTCCTTTCTAAACCTTATTTCATTGATAATTTGAGAAGTATTGAATCCTATAAAAAATCTATTGAAAAGATAAATGACTCAGAAATTTGTCACCAGGGAATAAAACTTGATTCTGTTTTTAATAAACTGAAACATTACCATGTAATGACTCCTGGTTTGCCCCCTTGCTTGGCACACGATCTTTTTGAAGGAATTGTACCGCTAGATATGGCATTAATTATAAAGTATTTAATTAAAACAAAAAAATGGTTTACAGCTTCTTTTTTAAATTTTCGGATTAAAAAGCAGAAAATTATTGGTCAAGACAATGCAAGTAAACCGACAATTGTAAATGCTAAAAATTTCCGTTTAACTGGACATGCAGTTCAAAACTGGTATTTTTTGAGATTTTTTTCCTTAATAATAAATGATAAGATATTGGATAAAGGGGATAATGTATGGCAGCTTTATTTATTGTTGAAGACTATAACTGAATATATATGTGCTCCAGCTATATGTATCCAGCAAGTAGCTTATTTACGAGTTATCATTCAAGAATATTTAGAAATGAGAAATTCTTTATTCCCTGAGTATAGTTTAAAACCAAAACACCACTTCTTGTCTCACTATCCAGACCTCATTTTTCAATTTAGTCCTTTAATCAGATTATGGACGTTGCGATATGAAAGTAAGCATGGCTACTTTAAGAAATGTGCACGAACAGCAAATAATTATATCAACATAACAAAGTCCCTAATAATGAAAAATCAGCTGAAATTTATGTATTTGACATGTAGTAATAATATTTATGGCAATGATATAGTGGTCGAGAAAATTATTCTTTCTTTCAATGCTTTAGAAGTGCGTTTTTTTTCCACCCAATACTACAAAACTCCAAAAGATAGCAATTAATGGTATCGCTTATGAAAAAAATATGTGTTTAATTCTAAGTGGAACAATGAGAGAATTATTAGTGGGCATTATATATTCAATAGGGACATGTTCAGATTCTATTTTATTTCTTATTGAAAAAGCAAATGCAATATTTGATGATGCCCTTGGCATTTATATGTTGCACTTTGATGCAATAAAGAGTTATGAGCTAGTTAATTTTAGTAATCTCCAGAAATTTAGTTACGAACCATTGCATATTTATTATCTCCATGAAAAAAAGTGTATTGTTTTAAAAAATTCTTATCCTTTCCTTTAATATCAATGTTTATAAATATTATCTTGTTAACGTAACAAATAAATTATTTTTAAATGTGCATACATATGTATGTATGGGTTATAACATTTGTCAGACTTACTTAGATAGAATTACTTGTACAGATTACAATAAATAACCCTTTAATAATTATATTGAAATATACTATGATATTGCTTCTGTACCTTAAAAAGTAAGAGATTTGCTATTGTAAATGAATAATACTTCCTGATATATATCTGCATTAATTTTGTAATGTTCTTTAAATGTATTATTTCAATGTAAAAATGCATTTGTATCATGTAACATTTGCAAATTGTTTAATTTATTGAAATTTTCATATTTTTCAGAAATGAAATGGATTTAAAAGAAATTTAAAAAAAAGCGTTTCCTCTTATGGATGGAAATAAAATTAATGATATATTTAACGATATCGGAACGTTACTACAAAGACAAAATTTGCTTCCTGAAGATTTAAAATGTGCTAAGCCAGCAGATTTTATTCCATTTTTAGAAACCTTTCAATCTAGAAAGTTAATAAACGTTATAAAAGAATTTTGTGAAAAAGAAAAAACTAACATCTCATCATCACCAAGCATACCATCTCAGACTTCTATAAGCACGATTGATAGAAACATAGTTAAACCGATTAATTGGTCAAGATTGCCCAAGAAGTTTATAAATTTACTAAACAGTAAAAAAAGACCTACACCGTCAGAACGAAAATCATTTGTCAGATATTTTGTAGACGATATTATGGACCATATAGAAAATCCAGGTAGAAAGATTTTAGCAAAATATGCGGAAGACATTATTTCCACGTATCCGGATTCGTTCGCAGATAGAATGCTGCTGAAAAACGGTAATTTTGTTGGCAATGGATCTTATAGTTTACTCATTCAATTCGAAAATAGAGTCGCAAATTTGAAACGAAAGAAAAGGATTAATGAAATTAGATATGAAGACATCGATTATCCTAAACTTTCTAGAAAATTTAATGAATATGGATGTGTTGCATGGCAGCCATCCTTACCTGATGGGCAAAGTTTAGATATTCTAGAAGAACAACGGCAAAAATTGTTGATCATATATAATGCAGGGCAACCGAAATGGAATGTATCAGAAATAAATGCATTAATGTCGAGTACTTTTTATTTGCAAAGAGTAGATATTAATAATAAATTACGGATTGAGGAAATTAAAGAGCGATGGCCATTTTTTACATGTGCAAACTACCTGAACGAGCATTTCGAAAAATTAACAGCCGTAAATGCAGTTTACCATATAAAAACATTCTTGAATACAGAATCAGAAACATTTTTGAAATATTTTACATCACTAGGTACTGCTGTAAGACAATGCCTCCAAATTGAAATGAAAATGAAAACTTCATCGGAATGCATGCCTGATGGCCATGTTAAGCTAATTGCTTTAATCAAGATGTTAGCTGCTACCCTAAAAGAAAATTCTGAAAGCATCTTTTTTAAAATTGAGGTAAATTATTTGATATTGAATTTTGAATTTTTAAAAACTTATCTAGATTTATTAATTTGCTTTCTCATTTTAGGAAGATGTGAATGAAAACTGCTTAGAAAATTACGAGTTGCCTACTACTCCTTTTTTAATGTTTAAAGGTAAATAATATAATCATCCAAAATTAAAACCTCTTTTATGAAGCAATGTTTGTATAGTTAGTGCATAAAATAACATTTTATATGCATAAATTACGTATAATATTTCTTACAGAAAATTTTCTTAATTCATTTGTATATAAAAGCTGTGTTGCCGGATTTTAGGATATTTTTTTATTCAATAACAAATAATATTTTTGAGATGTGATATTTGATATACAGTATAATACACGATTAACCTTCGAAGTGACTAGGGAACCTTTTCAATTAAAATGCAGTGGGTGATACTGAATAAAAAGTCCATAAACCTGGCAACACTGTGTAAAAGAATCTGACGCCAAGCATTCTATTATTTCATATAACTACAATAATCTAACATAGGGGTGTCCAAACCGCGGCCTTTGGGCCGCAATAGGCTCACCGAGTACTATTTTGCAGCTCGCGATGGGATTCACGGACTTTAATATGACATTTTTTATATTAACACATTATAAATTAATACATTTGTTCTGACTCTTCCGATTAAAAATGAATTCTAAATTAATACATTTATACATCTAGATATGGTAGCTATATAAGATAAATATCGTAGTGGTTGTTTTTATTACATCGATTTAATTCTTATTAAGATAAGTATTAGGTATAGAATAAATTTTTGATTATTGTTAATTTCAAAACTTAAAATTGTTTTATTGTTTATTTCTAAATAAAATAAATTTAATAATCTTTTCCAAATCTCTCTACGCGCCAATATATATATATATATATATTTACACATACATAAAAAATTATGCTCGCTTGAATAAAAATGGCATTTCAAATGTACCACGCCAAAGATTTTGGGTTAGACAGCTCTGAAATAATAGATGTTGAGTGAAGACGAGTCAAATGGCTGATTAATTCTACCCTTGTAGCTAGTAAATGAAAGAAGTGCTGGGTTCAATCTCTAGTCGTGCTCGTTGGACTACCCGTTCGAAGTTTTAAAAGCGGTTTCTTTCAAACTCATGTAAATAGGTTCTTGGACCTCTTAAAAGTTCCATGGAGTACATTTCGCACAGACATGGAACTCACGAGTAGTTAAATTGGTCTTATCCCCCCTACACTAACACCACACAACAACTGCAGACGGGTCTATGCGTAAATTACTAATAACACTGCTCTGCCAAAAAAAAAAAAAAAAAAAATGATTTCTGATACCATTTTTGCTGATTCTTATGTAAAATGACCTCTTGAATCTGAATATGACTCCCATTTTGCCCAGTCACTCACCGTTTTTTAGAAACATCACCCCCTCCAATAACTTTTTCCTGTTCGATATTTTATGACCATGAATTTGATTTGAAGAATGAAAAACAATTTAACAACTAAAAAATATATATAAAGTTTAAAAAAAAAAAAAAAAAAAAAAAAAAACATTAATAACAGATAAAAATATAAGATATATAATTTCAGTAGCAAATCCCCTCCCCCCTAAAATTTTTCCTTTGTCTCAAATGTCTATGTTTTAGAATTTTCCAACTCTGTAGCCCCTCAGAGGATATTTAACGATTAAAATAATCCTCCTGCTTCCTAAAAATAAAATTTATCCTCATAAAATCACCGAAAAATGATAAAAATAAGGTGTCGTTCCTAAAAAAAAAACAAAAAAAACATGGTCCGTGATAGGGTAAAATGGGCTGCATATTCGGATTCAGGAGGTCGTTCTACATAAAATATGCTGAAATGGTGTCAGAAGCAATTTTCAGGCCAAACAGTGAATTTTTAAAATAATCCATTTTACATAAACAAAAGATATTTTAAAAGTTGTGTGTGTATGTATGTATAAATAAATTTAATAAAAACGATACAAGACTAAATCTGTGAGTATTTGATTTTAGAATTAGAGCAATAAAAAATCAAATAAAGTTAAATAAAAATTATATATATATATATATATATATATATATATATATATTCATTATGACTGGAGTAATATATATATTTCATTTCTATTTTAATAAACCATGCACTTTATTGGCATAAAGTTTACTTTTTCTTTGTCTTATTTTTTTTTATTTAGACTTTGCACTTATTAAAAAGCTATATTAATTTAAAAAAAAAGTATTTTGAATAAGTTTATAGTAATGTTATGTAGATAAAGGTTAGATAAATTGCCAATCAATGAATTTATAAATGTTGTTTATCACATTATACCACTGCAGAAATATGAGGTGATTTTCTTCTTTTTTAAAAAAAATTTCAGGTGAATCTGCATTCATGGCTCATGAATTTCTTCTTCTTATCGATACTACAATACTTGTTTGATGCACAGATGTTGTATCTGCTATAGGAGCAATGTTTGCCTCTTATTTTATTTTTAATATAAAATATAGCACCCAAATTCCAGTTACACTGGAGTTCATACAAAGGTACTTAAATATTTTATTATTTTATTATATAAGCAATTTAATCCATATTAATGATTTCATACTTTGTATAACCTATTTTAATTTTCTTTAGCATACTGATTAGATGAAGTAAGAAGTATTCTTTTGAATTTCGAATTAAAATAACCATTTCCCCAATGCCTCCAAATTGCAATTGTTTCTTTTCATTATTGCTTTCTCTTACCTAGCAGAGAAAGTATTGGCAGTGAATGTATATAGCAGAGAAAGTATTCTTTTGAGGTCAAATTTTCGGAACAAAGCTCTTGTTTTATTTATAGATTTTGAAGTACACTGAAACCAAAAACATGTTTTTAGCGGTTGGTTTCTGTGTGTGTGTGCCTGCCTGTCTGTTGTCAGCATATATCAGGAGCAAATACTAGCAGGAAGTACAAACTCGGTATTCTAAATCTGTATCATATAGTGATGCTACACTAAACTGCGATCAATCAAATGGTTCATTTACAGGGTCATCCAAGACAATTCAAATACATTACGTCTATGGGGGAAATTTCTGGTAAATACAGTGCAATATCCACAAGTTTCCCTGAAAAAAAAAAAAAAAAAAAAAAAAATATATATATATATATATATATATATATATGCATAAAAAACAAGTTCTGTTTACACTATTTTACTGAAATAATTTGCAATTTGTTTACAGGGCTACCCAAAGTATTCGGATATACTGGGGCTATAATTGGAAACTGCTGGAAGTATATTTCATTTTGTGTGTGAATGAATATTCCATTCACATTAGTATGAAGTATATTTCATTCACATTATAGGTGTTTTGCCCACAAGACTAAATTTAAGTACACAATACAATATGGATATAGTTTATACACAATATATAGGGGTACCCAAAATTAAACTAAATAGTCTTTTCTAATGAATGTAATTGGTGGAAGTTCTTTACTATATTTTCTTATGTCAATGAACAATGGTCTTGGAGGAAAATTAAATTTTTATACCCATACTCAAAATAAAGTATTGGTTGAAGTTATATTTTCAAACCTGGTTTTAATATAATATCATGTTTTCAGGTTCCCTGAAAATGAAAATTGAGTTTTTAGCTGTTGATCTGTATGTATATCTGTTATCAGCATAACTTAAACACACACACACACACACAAAACAAACAAAAAAATTGCAGAAAATTTGGTATGAAAGACGGAAGGGGCCGCTCACTACTATGCAGCAGTTCTGTGTGGTTTTAACCCCCCAGAGAGTGGCTCTGGCGGCAGTTGTCACGTTGTACTGAGGAATTTTAAAAGAGCCCATCTCCAAAGGTTAAGTCAACCCCCGTTGTACTGCGGTAAGTTCAAATTTGGTATTTTGAAATTTGTATAAGGTTGCAAATTGAAAAAAATTATTGGAATTGTCAAGTTTGAAGGCACATTAATAATAATAGCCTTCAAGTTAAAGAAAGGAAGAAAAAAAAAAGAGGTTGATGGAAATGTTAGACCTCCCTTACACAGAATTATATGTGAAACAAAACTGTTCCTAAACCTGATTTAGATACTTTTAAAAGTAGATTGAACTTGGTTATCTTACCTTCTTGATCTTACGACATAATATGCAATATATAATATTGAAATGCATGTTAAGAGAATATCGTGTGAGTAGCTCACCCGATTATTTGTTTAAAATACCATAGGATATAGATTTTTATTTCGTATTAAAATTTTATTGTTGAAGAATTTTTCTGCAAAAGTAATTTTTTTTCATTTTCCCCCCCTAGAATTGTAATGGAAATTAATCCTACAAGAAACAGTAAGCTACCAAAGAAAAAAGGAAACAAACAGTGGACAATTAGCCCTTCGTTATTAACGTTGACGAAATCTATTCAAGATTTTAAACAACTATTAAAAGAGTAATTCTTTTTTTTTTTTTTTTTCAGATTTTGTATTATGTTTGGATAAACATGTTATGTTTACTATTATATTTGTAAATATTTGCAAAACCATGTATTGAAAGATTTTTTTTTTTTTTTTCACAGATTTTGTTTATTATGTTTTAAAAAACATGTTATGTTTATTATTACATTTGTAAATTTAAATAAAATTTACAATCTAATTCAGTATATTTTATTATTAATCAACATTTAAAAACAACATTCTTCTTCTTTTTTTTTTTTTTTTAAGCACAGATTTATTTTCTCAATAAACATTTTGCATTGATTTCTCAGGTACAGTGAGTGATCAAATTATAAGATTTTAACAAAATACTAAACGAAATAATCTGAAACTTCAAGTGTGTAAAGAGCATTTAAAAACTCAAATTCTCCACAATCGATTTAGTTCATAGTCCAATTAAGAGACCAACCACAAATTGAAGAAAATCGCAAATACTTTGGATCACCTTGTGCCATAAGCAGCGACAAATGACTTGTAACTTTAACACATTCTTGCACATAATATGTACAATATTTCTGTGTCCTGTTTTGAGAATAACACAAATATATAGACAGACATTAAAAAATTTCAAAAACTATTAATTTTATTGGCACGCGTTTTGCTTACAACTAGAACGGATTTCCATGAAATTTTTCAAATTTTACAAGACTTTAAAGAAATATTATTCTGAAACATAAAATTCCCAATATTCGCTGAAATATGAGCATTTATAGTAAAAAAAAATTTAGTGCGCATGCGTGAAAGTTAGAAAATGTTTTTTATTGCATAGGTCGAAAGCTAGATATTTTGGAAAACTTCTGTTAAAAGTTTATTTAAATAGAGTAAAAAATTAAGGAAATTGTTGGCAAAAAAATGTGCTAATTTCATAAGAGGTTTTTCAAATGCTGCGTAATTAATTTGAAGATCCAATTAATTACTAACGTTGAAAAAGTTCTTTTTTGTGAAAAATCCCTTATAGGCTTGTAACTCTAATATATTTTTATTTGTTACTCATATTTGTGAGCTTCCAAAGAGTTTTTACCAAAAAAGAACCGTTTGAAATAATGTTTGCCACGTGTTTGAAATAATAATTGGATCGTCAAATTAATTATGCGGCGTGGGAAAAGACCCCTTATGAAATTTCAACTCTGGAAAATACCTAAAATCTAGCTCGTTCATTAGCCGACAATTTGTTTTATTTTTCCTCTATTGAAACGAAATTTTGGAACAAGTTGTCCAAGATATTTAGCTTCCGACCTATGCAATTAAAAAATTTCTATCACTCACACATGCTCCTTAAAATTATTTACTATAAATGTTCATATCTCAAAGAAAATCGCGTGTAAATTTTACGTTTCAAAATAATGTTTGCGATTTTTCTGCAAATTTTGTAAAATTTTAAGGAAATTTGTTATAGTTATAAGCAAAAAACGTACCAAAGAATTTAATAATTTGAAATTTTTTTTTTTATATCTGCTTAAATAAATGTGCAATTCTCGAAACAAAACTCATAAATGTTGTACATAGTATAGGCAATAATGTGTTAAAATTACAAGTTATTTTTAGTTTTTTATGATACAGAGTGATCTATAGTATTTGCACTTTTCTTCAATTTGTGGTCGGTCCCCTAATTACACTATGGACTAAATCGATAGTGGAAAATGTCAGGTTTTAAATGTTTTTCTTTGCATATCAGAAGTTTTAGACCATTTCGTTCATTATTTCTTTAGAAAATCTAAAAAATGTCCTAATAATAATAATAATAATTTGATCACCTACAGTACATTTCATGGATTATCAGAATACTACTCTTCGAATAGCAATGCAGATGTTTTTTTCGTTGAATTCCACTTTGTGGGAATTTATTATTGTTTTTTTTTTTTTTTTTTTTTTTTTTTTTTCCATTATTTATTTATTTATTTATTTATTTATTTTTTTTTTTGTGAAAAATATTTTTTTAATAATGGAATATTAAGTATATTTGAATTACAAACTAAAAAATTTGAGATTTGCTTACTAATTTCTTCAACAAAAAGTTTTCTTACAAGAAAAATAAATTATTTTGGTTTCAAGTTAAATAACTCAAACCTTAAGAATATATTTAAAGTGTGACATTAAATATTTGAAGGAAATCGAAAGAGTACTTGATTTTAGTCTGCATTGATCTCCAAACTTAATATTTAAAAATAGAATAAACATCATACTCCATTACTGTTTCAGACGTTCTCAAGTTTTTCTCCACTTGCTATTTATCTAAATAAAAATTTTATATCAAAAGATGCATTAATTAGGAGAAATATTTTATCTTTGAAATGAGGAATTAGGAAAATTACAAATTGCAAAATCATCACATGCCAAACCTCTGTGTTCTTCCATGCTTTTACAACCTATTAAGAATCTGACCTGAAATGAACATTTCTATTTTCCAAAGAACAAACTTTTGGAAAACAAATTATATTAAAAACAGAATCTTGTGAAAATGGTCAATGCTACAGCTTTAACTACAAACTGCATCAAACTTGTTATTCTAGGTTTAAGTAAAGAGAAATAAATCTAGAACACCTATTTTTATTTATTTATTTATTTATTTTTTTAAATGCCATTATTTGACAAATCATGAAAATTACCCCCCTCGCCCCTGAAAACAAAAAGCATTTTTCAAGAATTTGGTTAAATTATTAATATTAAATACTTGTTTATTGGCCAAATTAATGTAATTTACATGATTCTGATATATTTGACTAAGAGCAAAAAATATTCTGAATTTCTGCTTCTGTTGCTCAAGTCTTGCCCCCTACATAATTTCGCGATTTAACATAATCAACATGAATTTGTTATAGAAGCTGCCAACAATATGAATTTGGTAATATTTCGCTTCTTCCATTTACCCCTTCCCCCGTTTTTTAATTCACAGAGAAAGTTTGGTTGAACGTTTTGTTGAATTATATAGTCTATTCTCAGGCCCCGACTTACGGCAGGGCATACGGGGCAAATGCCCTGGGCCCCCCTTCTGGAAGGGGCCCCCCTACAGGCGAATACAGAAATTCTGCAACCTAAAGACCTCTTATGCCACTGCAAGGGGGCCCCCCAGAATAGGCTTGCCCCGGGGCTGCAGGTAGTCTAAGTCGGGCCCTGTATTCTAGTGAGGTTTTTCACATAATTTAGTTCGCTTTCAACTCCATTAAAGTAACTGCAAGTATAAAAAGAAATAAGGAGAAACCTTTCAGAAATTCTACTAATATACAATGCAAGTTTACCAGCACATTAAGATGATTTTATCAATGCCATACAAATATACATATGTAATACACTATAGCGCAAATATTGTTGATTAATTTTTCTTGTTAGAGCCTGCATAGGAAGATGAATTGGCAATTTTAATCTCTCTAGCTCTGAAAAAAACCAATGTGAATATTTAAAAATTCAAATTCATTTACTACCTAACATATTTTTTTTAAATATTACATTTTTGCACACAGCAAGTTTGCATTTTTTAATAATATACTGCATTTTGAAAGATTTTAAAATCAGTCTTAACTGTTATAAGTTTCACTTAAGCAAAATGTTTAACGCGTATATTTTTCATTTATTAAATTACATATTACTTTTATAATTATTTTTCAGACTGCGTAAAACTTTTTTGTATAATATTTACAAAAGGTAGGGAGGGGGGGTTCTTTTTTTAATGCAAAAATTGAATAATATAATTAATAATTTTTTGTTATTCAGTCCTCTTATTCCAGTCCTTACCTTAACAAAAAATTAGTTTAGGATGCACTAAAATGCATCATTACAAATTCTGCCAAACGTAGGGCACACCAGCGGCCGAGCGGTTCTGCACTCAAAGCTGGTAGATGGGAGGTGCCGGGTTCGATCCCAGGTCGCGCTCATCGACCTAGGCGTTCAAAGTTTTCCATGGTTTCCTCCGAAACTCGCGTAAATACGGGCTAGGACCTTTTATAAAGACCCCCCCCCCATGGAGGGCATTCCCCCTATAGGCCTAGGACACTTACGGAGTCAATCGGCCTTAAATCCTACAACCAACCATCTGTCAAACGTAATATTTAAAACTTAACAAACATTTTATCCGTAAATTTTAATATGGTTTTGTGTTTTGACTAATCATATGCAGGATGCTTATTAAGTCCGATCCCACCCACCTCACCGGTTGCCGAGATGTTCTGCCCTAAAAGATTGCGTGGAAGGTGACGGTTTCAGTCCCAGGTCACGCTTGTGCGCCTAGCTGATTGGAATTTTTCATAGTTTGCTTCAAAATTCTCGTAAATATTGGATATGATACCTTAAAAGAAGCTCCGTAAAAGGCATTCTACGCAGGATTAGAAAATCGATTTTAACCCTGACAGCCACACCTACATATTGTTAGTAAATTTACAAGCGTATTCATTTGACATGTATTTAAAAAAAATACCAAGACAATGAATTCACAAGTACAAAACACAAAACTCAGTTTATCTTCGTGAAATTGCGTAACATTGTCTAAACTTATACAGGGTGTTTACTAGATTTTTATACAGATTTATGAAAATAAACTTACATATTTTTGTACTTATAAATTGACAATATTACGATTTTATTTTTAAGTATGTGTACCTTTAGATTGTCTTGAATATGATTGTATATTTACTAATCGGGTCGTCATTGTGTGGGTTAAAATCGATTGAATAAGGTAATTTCATAAGCATAGGTAAAAGACCCTCTGAGAAGTTTTTTGTGTACTTTTGTCTGTGGAGTCAAGTGTATTTCTTAAGTGCCCTACCCCGTATTTACGCGAGCTTTAGAAAAAACGACTGATAACTATAAACGTTTATGCCGACGATCATGACTCGAGATCGAATCCGACACTATTCCCTTTCCAGCTTCAAGTGCAGAACCTCTCGACTGCCTGTGGAATCTTTAAATATTAGGTATTTTTATATGGATAAATTGTGAGGGTCGGAGCAAGAAAGTGCCAAGCCACATTTCGTTAATCTTTATTATAGGTAGCCTATTATGAAAAGTATCGATTCGTAACGCAATTCAATTGTATCGACAATTTTTTCTGGTAACCTATTCGTATCGCAACTTTATTTTTGCGCGGCCGCACTTGTGTCTATATCTTATTGGATTGGTATATCGTATTGAAGAAAAAAAGATGTTTTTTCATTTTTTATTTGATTTATTTACTTATTCACATATGCACTAAGCAAAAAAAAAAAAAAAAAAAAAGAAAAAAAAAAAAAGAAAAAAGAAAAAAACGCACTTGGATATTTTCCTTTTCGCCTTCTACAACAGCCGATTTTATCGTTTAAAAAGCAAATTTTGGAACAGATTTTATTATGTTGTCCTCCGCATACATATTAGCTTTGAGTCCAATGTTAAAAACAAAATGCAATTGCTAGGAAAATTGTAATTTTAGAATTTATTTCAAAAATTGGTAAGTATAAGGCAGTTAACGATGCCACAAAAAACATTTATTTTTGAATGAAAATCAAAAAAATGTTTTAATACGTGAGATGGCAAAATAATTAAATGTAACGAAAGATTGGTAAAAGGGTTTTCAGCAAGATATAAAATTTTTTGGGCGTTTAAACTGGAAATTTGCTTTTAGGAGGGCACGTTGCTCATCCAAGCGAGATGACCGTAAGTTAAAAAGCCATTGCTTATAAAATCTGTTTGTATTACATTTAGAACATAAAAGAGATTCAGAAAAAGTGATTAGCAGCATAATTTCTTTAAATACAGTACAGCAACTATTAAACAAAGCAGGTTTAAATGACAGAAAATTTGAAAAATTCCATTCTCAGTGAAGAGAATTAGGAAAGCAAGACCTCAGATGGGTAAAAAAATTAAAAAATGATTAGTTAATTATTGGGTTGAACTGGTTCTCTTTGTTGAGTCAAGTTTAACTTATTTCGATCTAAAGAAAACAAGCAGCTCTGACAACGAAAATATGACCGACTTAATGAAAATCGCACTTTTAAAACAGTGACACATTCTCCGTACATTATGGTACGGAGGTGCATAACTTTTCAAACAGTCGGGCAAATTTTTATGCTCAAGGGATCAATTAACTCGAAATAAAACACAATATTCATAAAAGTGGTGCCTGACTGACGATTTTGGAGGTATATTGGACATTTCCGCAAACAGCATTTCAAGATGATAATTCACCTTACTACACGGCGTCTGTGGTAAGTTTATTCACTTCAATTTGTCAAAATTTCCTATCCATTCCCATGAGAACCTATAATTATGCAAGTAATCATAATAAGTAATCAATTTAAGTTAAGGATATAAGTATAATTTCTTCTTTACATTCTCATGCATGAATCTAAAAGTGCATAAAATATGATATTCGAAAAATTGTCGTAAAACTTCGTTCTTAAAAAGAAAAAGATACGAATAGGTTACCCCCCCCTCTCCCCCACCCAAAGAAAAACGATACCATCAAAACGGTCCCCCTCTTTTCATAAAGAGTGACCTATACTAAAAGTTAACCAAATCTGGCTGGACACTTTCTTGCCTCGGCCCCTACAATTTACTGACAAAGAAACATTCAAAAGGGGTCGTCTTCAAAAAATATTGAAAAAAAAATAGGTGATTCTACTCTTCATAATACACCAGAAAGTGAAAAAATAATCGGCTTAAATGAATTACTGCGACCACAAAAAATGATCAAAATTAAGCATATTTGTCGATTTCACACTGTTAGACGATTGATTTTAAGTACTTGACGGAGAAGCAAAACAGTGTTCTTGTCGTACACGGCAATCTGGGTGCTATCGAATTTATCGCCTAACAGCACTAAATCACCAAAAATGCTTAATTTTGATAATTTATTGTGGTCGCTGTAATTCATTTCAGCCAATAACGTTTTCACTTTCTGGTGTTTTATGAAGAGTAGAATCACATATATTTTTTTCAATGTTTTTTGAAGACGACACCTTTTGAATGTTTCCTTGTGAGATTACATAAGTGAATTTACGGAGACCTATTGGTTTTTAAATCTGTAAATTTACATCGACTTTGTAAATTTACATTTATAAAAAATCAGAGACTTGGGTATTTCTACAAATGTAAATTTACAGAGGCTTATGCGTTTTTAGTAACGTAGATTTACAGAGACTTGGACGTTTTTACTAACGTAGATTTACAAAGACTTGGATGATTTTACACGCGTTAATTTACAGAGACTTGGACATTTTTCCTAACGTAGATTTACAGAGACTTGGACATTTTTCCTAACGTAGATTTACAGAGACTTGGAAAACTTTACACACGTTAATTTACAGAGACTTGGATATTTTTATATACGTGAAACTACAGAGACTTGGATGTTTTTACATACGTTAATTGACAGAGACATAGATGTTTTTACACACGTTAAATTACAGAGACTTGGATGTTTTTACATACTTTAATTGACAGAGACCTAGATGTTTTTACACACGTTAAATTACAGAGACTTGGATGTTTTTACATAAGTAAATATACAGAGACTATGATTAATTTGCAGTGTAGTTTCTCTATATTTTGACAGAATCTCTATTTTTAATTCTCCGTAAATTTACATAAGACTTAATATAATTAATTACCAATAGATTCTCTGTAAATTCACAAAAAAATTTTTAACAGTGTACAGAAGATTTCAGTAGATCATTTTCCATACAAGTTAGGACAAAAGCTCTTTGTGAAATCGGATCAATCCTTATGTCACATTCCAAGCTTTAAGCGACCTTGGCTTTCCTGCTTTTGACTTAGAGGTTCTGCCCCACGCAGTGTTCGACCCACAAGCCGAGGAAGAATTAGCCAAACGAATGATTCCAAATCTGAATACCAACCAGAAGATTGTCTTCGATCACATTTGCGAACGCGTTTTGAAAAAAGAAATAAGTACGAATGCCTTCTTCATTTCAGGCGCTGGTGGTTACGGAAAGACTACCCTCTATGAAACGTTATTTCATTTCTTTCGGGGTAAAGGAATCAAGTGTTCAGCAGTGGCATGGACAGGTATTGCAGCAATGCTACTTCCTGGAGGACGAAAAAGCCATAGCGAATTCAAATTCTTGATTCCTATCTTCGAAAATTCTGTCAGTAGCATCAAACCTAGCTCAAAAGCAGGACATGAACTACGCGAGACAAAGGTCTTTGATGAGGCATCAATGACTCCATCCAATGCGTTATACTGTCTTGACAGGTTACTCAGAGGCATTCAAAATAACGACATGCCGTTTGGCGGCAAGGTCTTGATTCTTGGAGGAGATTTTCAACAAGTTTTACCAGTTGTTCCACATGCGGCTAGAGCTACTATCATTGAAAATTGCTTGATCTCCTGCACTCTTTGGGATTCCTTCGAGAAGTTTGCCTTGACAGAAAACATGCAAACAAATCCAGGTGATGTGGAATTCAACCGCTTCCTACTTGATGTTGGTTCAGGCTCAGCAAATGCTTCGGACACCGATTTTATTCAAATTCCAAGAGAAATGCTTTGTCATGGAGATTTGATTGAACGTATTTACGGGCCATATATTGCGAATCTGTCAGAGCAAGATTCCTATCTTCGAAAATTCTGTCAGTAGCATCAAACCTAGCTCAAAAGCAGGACATGAACTACGCGAGACAAAGGTCTTTATCTTTGATGAGGCATCAATGACTCCATCCAATGCGTTATACTGTCTTGACAGGTTACTCAGAGGTATTCAAAATAACGACATGCCGTTTGGCGGCAAGGTCTTGATTCTTGGAGGAGATTTCCAACAAGTTTTACCAGTTGTTCCACATGCGGCTAGAGCTACTATCATTGAAAATTTCTTGATCTCCTGCACTCTTTGGGATTCCTTCGAGAAGTTCGCCTTGACAGAAAACATGCGAACAAATCCAGGTGAGGTGGAATTCAACCGCTTCCTAATTGATGTTGGTTCAGGCTCAGCAAATGCTTCGGACACCGATTTTATTCAAATTCCAAGAGAAATGCTTTGTCATGGAGATTTGATTGAACGTATTTACGGGCCATATATTGCGAATCTGTCAGAGCAAGATTTGAAAAGCAAAGCGGTACTATGTCCCAAGAACTCACACTGCTTGGCAATCAACAATAAAATCATCTAACAGTTGCCTGGATCTGAAATGACTTACCATAGTCTTGATTCTATAGTAACTGAGGATGAGAGCGAACGCATGCGATACCCAGTTGAATTCTTACATTCGATCGAAATGAGCGGCTTGCCTCCTCACACTATTCGTTTGAAACCTGGCGCAGTTGTTATGCTCACTAGAAACTTGGATGTTAGAAAAGGTTTAGTTAACGGAACACGAATGATCATCAAATCTCTTTATCCGAATACTATCTCTGCCGAAATCTTAAGCGGTGAGTTCATGGGAACTGTACATACTCTTCCAAGAATTCCGCTCACTCCAAGTGACTCAACTTTTCCGTTCACCATCAAGAGGTTTCAAATCCCGATTATATTATCGTTTGCGATGACAATGAATAAGAGTCAAGGTCAAACACTTGGTACTGTTGGCGTTTATCTTCCAGAACCCGTATTTTCTCATGGAATGTTGTATGTCGCTCTTTCAAGGGTTAGATCCAAGGGTGCCGTGGCAGTCCAGATCACTCACGAGGACTCACCTGGACGTCCCGTGGCCGATGGCTGGACCCAAAATATCGTCTTCAATGAAATTCTCATTTAGAATTTTTAACTGTATTCGTGCTCATTCGTCATTTCATATGTACTCTTCTACTCAATAAATATATAGTTAAAAATAAAGTTTAAAGATTTCAATCATTTCACTCTAGCGTAGAGCTGCTAAAGTAAGCTGAACTGGCGCGAAATTTTTTGTTTACTTTCTGTCACAAATCATCTCACGTCCACGTCGCTCTTCGATTCTTCCTGTCCATTTTCTCCAAGACCTTGGTGACATTTAAATATGCGGACAGGAACAATCGAAAAGCGACGATTTTTGAAACATAACGGTCAATAAAGTAACCGTCAAATTCGACGGGTTCCAGCTAGTAAATAATTTATTCTACAACCCATATATATAGAAATATTTACATTACTTTTTAATAAAACCGAATATATCCTCTTCAATTTCATTCTATAAACAAAGACAGAGATTAATTGAAATGTGTTATGATAGTGAAGTCTTTTGCTTGATACTTTTTGCGCTAAAATGTTTTGCATATGGGACAATGGCTGAATTTTAGAAATACAATTTTGAATCTCAGGAATGCTATCCATGAATTCACGTTGCTTGGCGCAGTATGTCCTAAATTGGACCTTGCGCCATGAAAAAACCCCAACCAACCCCAATCACGAATTCAGCGTTGTAACTGTTGCATAGTTTTCCACAAAAGTGGATTTTTCTTCTTCAAATTAAACGTCTTCACTGGCTGGAATGCATATCTAAAAAATATTTCATATCATTATATTTACCTTTTATTCTTTTTTTTTTTTAATCTATTTATTTAGTATTTTGTATTTTGTCGTTGAGTATTATTTTACGAAGAAATATAATTATTTTATACAGTGTAAAAATGCATTAAATTATCTTTTTGATTTTGTAGTCCAAAATATTATATTTATATATTATACTTAGAAAAAACAAGAACGTAATTTATTTATTTTTTCTTAAAGAACCTTTTTAAGAGGATTTCGCATATTGCATTTTTTATCCGCCTGCAAGGCGAATAATGTTGTTTAATAATGATGGCTGCTGCAGGATTTATATTGAGTGCACCAAACCATTTGCTAGTACAGTGTTATTTATTTGATATTTATTGGACAGTTTTGAGACCTATAGTTAGAATTACTTTCATCTCGTATGATCAATATTGTATAATTCGAGCATAACAAAGCAGAGTTTATTATATAACTATGTTACATAATGATGTGACTAATACGATTTTGGGATCATGCGTTTCCGGACATGTTATCTTTTCTTACATCATTCTTCCAAGATTTTTGAAGTGAAGACTTCTTTAGGCGCGTTGAGCACTTTTGGGTGAACAAAAATCATGAAACTCGCGTCATCGTCAGCGAAGTATTTCCATTTGAAGTGAAAACTTCTTTAGGCGCGTTGAATACTTTTGGGTGAACAAAAATCATGAAACTCGCGTCATCGTCAGCAAAGGCTTTCCATGAGAAAAAACACATTTTTTATCAATTTATATTATCGAAAGTGGAATTCGAGATTTCAGATAATTTACACGTTTTGAGGTTTCCTGAATGGGTTTTCTTTTGTATCTCAGCTACTAATTAAAATAATTTCATAAGTAATACATCATTTGAAAGATTTGTTGAGTTGGAATCGAACAGTAGCTTACAGAAAATTCTACCGTCTTTCCAAATAAAGAATATACATTCTTACATTTTTACATAAACCTTAAAATCAGTTTTCGAAAAGATAGGTGCTGACTTCTTTAGGCGCGTTGAGCACTTTTGTGTGAACAAAAATCATGAAACTCGCGTCATCGTCAGCGAAGGATTTCCATTTGAAGTGAAAACTTCTTTAGGCATGTTGAGCACTTTTGGGTGAACAAAAATCATTAAACTCGCGTCATCGTCAGCGAAGGCTTTCCATGAGAAGAAACACATTTTTTATCAATTTATATTATCGAAAGTGGAATTCGAGATTTCAGATAATTTACACGTTTTGAGATTTCCTGAATGGGTTTTCTTTTGTATCTCAGCTAATAATTAAAATAATTTCATAAGTAATACATCATTTGAAAGATTTGCTGAGTTGGAATCGAACAGTAGCTTACAGAAATTTCTACCGCCAGATGGCGCTGTAATATTTTAAAATTTCAATATTTCAAATTCTAATTATGATTAAATTGTTTTTTATACATCATTCGAAAGATATTTTAAAGTTCTTTTATATTATCGAAAGTGGAATTCGAGATTTCACCTGATTTACACGTTTTGAGGTGCCCTGAATAGGTTTTCTTTCGTACCTCAGCTACTAATTAAAATATTTCATAAGTAATCAATATTTTTACCTAATATAAGGCTTAGTTCATTTAGTATGGTTAGCTACAAATATTGTGCCGAATCATATAATACAGATCATAAACACTTCTTTACAAACCAAAAATAATTCGAAAATAATAATCTAATAGCTCGACCATACAGTTCACAAGTTACTTAGTTGTCACTTCTATCGGAAGTCCCCAAGGACTGCTTTGATATATATACATATTTTTCTTCTGGTACAAAAGTACAATATTATTTATTGAAAGTATCTTTTATTTATTAAAACTATTTATTATAATCCTTTGTGCACTATTTGGAAAAAAAAAAAAAAAAAAAGAAAGAAAGAAGATGAAGAAACATTAAGTAAATATTCTTATAGAAATATATATATATATATATATATATATATTTAGAGTTACTTTTCTCATTGATAAATACCACAGAATTAAATATTACTAATAAATATTTCAGTGTAAAAGATAATGATAGTAAGGATTGCGATATTTTTCTCAAGTTAATATTTAAGTGAGATGTTTGAATTAAACTGAAAAGTGCAATGCACTGATATATCAATAAGATTAATAAATTCATAGGTTTTTAATAAAGTGTCAACTGTAATTAAAAACAAATTTGTTCTCAGAAACTCTCCAAATATTCATAAGCATTTAAAAATACTTATTAAAACCTTTATTTGATAATCGATTTAATGAAACAAGAATATATTTTTAAAACAAATAAATAAACAAAAACTCTTTTTTAAAATAGATAGAAACATTTTTTTTAAAAAATATGAAACACACAAAAATATTTTTTTATTTATTTCAATCATTTTGCTTCTTACTTTTTAATAATAATAATTAAAAAAAAAAAAAAAAAAGAAGAAGAAATGTAGGTTTCATTTTCATATTTATTCTTTTTATTTCTAATAACACATTAATAAAATATATGAAAAATTCAGCAATAATAAAACAGCACGTACTATAGTCACTCTCTAACATTTTAAATTTTATAAATATGAAATAAGAGATCTATTTTCAATTATGCAATTGAAATATCCTGTTTAGTTTAAACAAAAGCATAATTAAATTTTCTTTGAATTTTTATCAGTAATGGCATTAAATCTTCTTATTTATCAATTTTAAGAGATTAATTATATTTCTAATTTTATATAAAACCCTAATAAATATTTATTTGAAGCTAAAAAATTTTGTTCGTTGAAGGCATAATATAATATCTTGCAATTTACATTACATTTCCTTATTTATATTTAATTTTTATAATAAATTTAAATATTAAATATAAATAAGTAAATATAATTATAAACATTCTGTATATACTAATATGTTAAAATTTACTAAAGTTGTTTTAATTTATCTAGAAATGCATTTTATTTATTTTGCACTTATTTCAATTTTCCATGAATTAGTCATATCATTATCAGTATTTCAAATTTTAAAGTATGATTTCTTATTCAAGTAGGGGTTTATTATTTTTTTTTCTACATACATAAGAAGAAGCATTGAATTTGTGAAAATATTTTATATTCGTTTTCAGCGAATTTACTCGTTTTGAGATGTTCTGAACACGACTTGTCAAATTTTATAGGAATTCTGTCTGTGTGTTTTTTCAAAAATGTTTGGACGCTCTAGCACACGAACTAATAAACTGTGTAAAAAAAAAAAAAAAAAAAAAAAAAAAAATCGTATTTATTTGGACCGTGATTTAATTTGGTGCTTTTAATTTTTTGGATATACCGCTTAATGAGTGGCGATGTCATCCAATATTTTTAAATTTTAACATGAAGGTATAAGACAATATTTAGTATAAATGTACACAATAGGGATTATTTTTAACCAAACACTGTGAATATATATATATACATAAGTACAAATACATATACACATACACACACATATATATATGTATATATTTAATACTTTTAATAGTAATAATTAACAAGAAATACAAAGCTCATTAATTGGAAGCGTTGCTTTCTTCGGTGGTTGTAAATTTCAACATGAATAACTTTCAGAAGAACTCAACAGTACCTATAAAACAAGAGATTAAAGCACATGGCTGTTATATTGAGACAAATTTATTGATTTATTCAATTAGAAAAGTATTCAAAAAATAAAATCTGAAAATATGCATTACCCAATATGTCATGTGAAAGCACAAAATTGACATTTTTTCGACATTCAGTAATAAAATTTCATGAAATACGAATCTCCAGCATTTCCCACGGAATTTCTTTTTATAAATAATGTTTTATAAGTATTTAGTACTGAGTGAATTTTTATATGAATATGTAGAAGAAAGATTCGCTATTACTATAGCATACTAATTTTTTAACGGGTATCAGGTATGTGTGTCCACAACACAAATACATACTTTTTGGACCTTTTTGTAAATTGTGTTTGTAAACAAAATTCTGTCGCGAATCTCAAAATAAGGTATCATTTGGTAAGTACATGGAAAATATTTTGAAAAACTTCATTCCAAAAACTAAAAATCATTTTGGTACAATTAAAATGTTATTTTTAGATTAATAGCGAATTTAATCCTTTTGTGTTTATTACAGGCATGTGACACCATACAAAATTTTCCTTTCTAATAAAACATGTTTTTACAATATCAGGTTTTTTCTTAATTCGTTACAGGTACATATTGTAAACGTTATGCTACATTGTATTACAAAAACGGTTTGCGATTCAAAATATGACGTATTTTTGATTAAAAACCCAATTATTTTATCCATTTTAATATTGAAAGTTGTTGCATTGCATAAATTGCATTGTATAAATGCAGAGATAACTAACCATTCAATCATATTTTAAAGAAGTTAAGTCATATTTTTTATTAAATCACATGATATAGTTTGTAAAGTGTCAGTGAGATCAATTTTACAAGTGGCCTGATTTTATTTGTAACATTTGATCTGAAGTCTCTATTTTGTCTATTTGAGAAACTTATTGTTTTAAATCCTTCTATGTTTGTTTGATTCACTCTATCTTTAGAAAGCATTTTTACGCAATTAGATTTTGCCGCTCAAAATTATTTTTAAAGTTTGAAAACATGGGATATCGGTGTGAAAACTTGTGGTATGTAAAATTTTTTCTTTGAAACCAATTACTGCATTAAAAATGCGTTCGTTATATATTTCCTATTTTTTTTTAACTATAACGTTGCAGTCGTCAGAAAGTAAAACAAAATATTATATATCACGAAAAAAAATATATCGATGAATAGGAAAAAACATGAGTTAAGAAATAAACGGTTCTGAAAAAATATTGTTCCGTAAAATAATAAGATGTGTCTTTTAAAAAGTTGTACTTCTGCACTGAGAGTGCTGCATGAAAAAAATAAATAAAATAAAGTTATATTAATTAAGAAAAACAAATAAATTATTTTAACTAAGTGTTTAGAACATATTCTATAAAAATAAGTTATATTTATTTCAATATACGCTGATTTATTCGTTAACTTAGAATATTTTTTTCTGTTAGCAATCTATGTGTATAAAATAACTGTGTAAGTGCATGCAAAACAGAAAAAATTCAGTTTGAAAAAAAATTCCCCATTTTTACAAAATGTTAGAATGCAACGTTAAAATAATTGTAAAGCAAAATTTCTTAAATTACCTTTAGAGTATTTTTAATACCCGATTCTGTGTATTTAATATAATATTCGATTCAGGATATATTTAATACAGTACGCAATATCTGATTTCTATGCAGTTTAACTTTTTTATAGAAAAAAAAAGAAAAAAAATTACTTTCTTCAAAAAAAAAAGAAAAAAAAATCTTACCATTAAGATTTAGGATTTTAGTTTTAAGGAAAGAACTAAAAACTGTCTAAATCATTAACTTAATACACAAGCTTTTCTTGTTCTCTGTTGCAATCATCTGATAGTCTAGACAGTACTTTGCGTAAAAATGTTCAAATATTCTCAAAAATACAGGGAAATTGGAATATTTTTTCTTTTAAACTTCTATAACACGATACGGATACTTTTAACAGAATTAAAAAATATTACAAATAATTAAAGTACACAGTACTATTATTTTTATCTAATCATATTAGATTCGTAACCTTACCATAATACAAACTTTTAGTTTTAGCTTTACTCTAATTTATTTAAAATGATGTATGATTTTAATTTGTCAAATTTGAGTCTGATAACATGTTGTTTCTGAAAACTTTGACGTACAACATTGACATTATTATAAATAAAAAAAATTGTCTTTAAGTTATTTTTATTAACTAAAAAATATCATTTTTTAATAAATAATAATGCATATAATGGTTCGAGAAATAAAATAGAAAACGGAGACGGAACACTAAAAAGCGGAAATGATAAATGTTATAAAAACAGATGCGCAAAAATATGTCCGAATGAATCGTATTTACCACCAATATTACTTTAACATTGATAGACCTAACAAATTTTAAAAAAATATGTTAATTTTTTATCTGAACATTAACGTAAATATTGGCATTATTATAATAATTGTCAATACGTATATTCTTATTCAAAAATTTGAAGATACATGTATTTTAATAATACATATAGTTGTAAGAGACAAAACAGAAAAACGTAGACGGGATACTCAGAAGAGAAAAGGATAAATCTTATACAATTATAATCCGCAAAAATATGTTTGAGTGCATTGTTTTGACCACCAATTTTACTGTAACATTGATAGCCTTAGCAAATTTTACGTGACATGTTCATGTTTATTTCTTTTCTCTTACTTTTATTAACTCTGATTGTCATTATTAAGAAGAAAATTTAGTTCAATTTGTAAGACAAATCATTCTGATATTATATTTCTGATATCAATCTGCGATAAACGTCAAAACAGAGGATATGCTGTGCAATTTTTGAATCACTTGAGTTAAAATTTTGATATTTCGTATAAAAACTACTCACTGAAGTTCGTGTTCACTGTGGTTTTAAAAATTTGTTCATCTCAGTAAAGTATGGAGGTGTTGAATTTCCAGACCACTTAACTTAAATATTTGAAAAAAAGGTGTAACTCTTCTTTCAAGTTTCTATTTACTAATCTATTAAAAGCTGCTCAATCTATTAAAAATGGATGAATTGGATGTAACAAGAGATGTGCTGTTGAATTTAGAGACTCAGGCCGATAAGAAGAATCAGAAAATGAAAAACATTTTTAATATGCCAGCAGCTACTTATTTAGTTTGGAATAGGTATGCACACAAAAAATTAAAAGAGAATAGTTTCTCAATTACTTATGAAAGTTTGTTTTCTTTCTTATCCTTATTCTATTTTTTTATTTTTTTTATTTTCTTTCTCTCTCTCTCTCTCTCTCTGTATATATATATATATATATATATAGATCGAGAAATGCCAGACATTTCAGCTAGTTAAATAATACACAACAAAATACACTATTATATGCTCAACTAGGAAGGCAACTGATATGAATCTTAATTTATTACAGCTGACGTTATCAAATTATATACATTTACACTTTATTATCAAAAGGCTTCTATAACAGTGTGGCGACAATCAGGGAAAACATGGAAATCATTGAAAAATCAGGCTTTATCAATCTAGAAATATCTACTTTATCAATCTAGAAATATCAGGGAAAATTCGAGGAATTTTGTGAAATCACCCCAAAATCATGTAAATTTTCATTCTTGCCCTTCAAACGTGACTGAAAGGTCGGCAAACAGTGGCTATATTAACCATAATTATATAGAATTGGTTGCTTTCTAGTATATATATATATTTTTTTTAAAGGAAATATCTTTAGGGAGACAACTTAAGGCATGATTTTATATCCTGATATTTATTTATTGTGAAATTAAAAGGATTCGTACTATTTTAATTCTGATAAATTCTCTTAAATTTTAATTTATCTTCTTTTTTTTCTTTTTTTTTTTTTTTGGTAAGTGAATAAAGACAATATATATATATTTTGAGATATTTTTGTTTATTAGTATAGTTTTATGAATTGCAGTGGTTTAGAGAGCATGTTATACAAGTGTGCAATATACACAAAATTATGGGATGTATATAATAGGTAACAAAAATCGTGGAAATCTGTCAAAATTAATCAGGGAATTATTTTTCTGAATTTTTGTAGCCACCCTGTATAATACAGGGTGGCTACAAAAATTCAGAAAAATATTCTCCTTCTTATTCATATTCTTTTTAGTACTATTATGTATAGAAAAACAGGTTAGTTTTGATTTTTTCAAAAAATAAAAAATAAAATAAAATAAAATAAATAAATAAAAATAAAAATAAAACTTAAAAACATAATAAGCTGTTTAAAAGCAATTAATTCTCCAGCAGAATTTTTTCAGAAAAGTTATTTTAATATCAGCATAGCCAAACTTATTTTAAATTATAAACTTTCACACACACACACACACACACACACACACACACACACACACACACACACACACAAAAAAAAAAAAAAAAAAAAAAAAAGCATACTTTTTATAACAATTAAAATAATTCAAAAATTTCTTTCACAGTTTTCATTAATAAATAAAATAAAAATAAAGCGTAAAATTCACGACTATGGTAATCTAACAAAATCGTCGTCTAAATCTTTCTATGCTCTAACTACCAGGCACACTCTGTACACAACAGTCAGGTAAATTCTGGTGAAATGAAAATTCAGATCTGCTTTGCATCATTGGCAGAGTCCGAGATTTTTTTTATTATGAAATGCTCAAAATCTTTCCTTTTTTTTTTTTTTTTTTTTTTTTTAGTTACGTTGCAATTATAGAAGTATCTGTTTATTTAAAATATAATTTAATAAAGAATAAAAAATGGTGAAAAAGTTTGCTTTAACAAGATTAAAATAATGTATTTATTGAAATTTTATTTTTCCGACTGAGTAAATATAATGCCTGGACCGGGAGACGAACCGCGGATCTTTGACTTACAAGGTAGAGCCTTGACTTTGTAAGTCAAAGATCCAGGGTTCGTCTCCCGGTCCAGGCATTATTTTCACTCAGTCGGAAAAATAAAATTTCAATAAATATGATTTTCTTCCACAGTTAATTGTGTGATTTTAATAAAAATTAAAATAATGTAATCTAAATCCTTCTATATATATTATAAGTAGGTTAGAATAACTTTAAAAAATTGCATAAAATTGCAATTCCATATCAAAATTCCGAAATGTTAGAGAACAATTGAATATTTCTTACGCGAACTAGAGAAGAATTAAAGTGTATTTCTTAAATATGTGACTCTTTAAATGATTAAAATATTTATATCCATTGAAAACAATGCTTGTCAGAATAATATCAATATTAACAATAATATATTTTAAAAATAATAATAATAATAATACAGAAGGTGTATCGAAAGTATAAGTAAAAGGTTCATTTCGTAAATAATGCATAGAAGTCATATTTTAATTTTAATTTTTAAATCAATACACCTTTTATTTATAATTTATATCAATTTTATTTTATTTTATTTTTTTAAATCTATTCATTTTAAAAGATTAAAAAAAAAAAAAAAAAAAAAAAAAAAAAAAAAAAGTTAATAGAAGCTAGAATTTATAAAACAAATTGTAAATTCATCCTCTGTATGCAATTAATTTCATGAAAGGATAAAAAAGTGTAATTTTTTATTTTTCTAGGTCTTTTAATTAAACCCCGTTGTTTAATTTAACTTAAAGTATGAAGTGAAATTTCCGTTGAACCTTTTGTCAATGTTTTAATTAAAAATGCTGTTTTAAAAAGTAATTATTTTTCCATTTTGGAGAAAAAAATTATATCTTTCCTCTCGGCAATAAAATTTATCATGAGTTTTGCATTTTTAATTTATTTCAATGTACAAATTGCGTTTTTATTTTATTGTAGCAATAGTTTCCGAAAAATACATAAACGATATTTAATGAAAATCACATCCATAAAAATTGTTATTACATTTTTTTTACTTTTGTTAAATATTTATTATTACATTTTTTGCAATATATATTGAAATTGTACTATATATGTTTCATTAAATATTGTATGAAGTTATACTTGATTTAAATTTTAATGAATATAAACAGTTTGTACATACAAGAGCGCTCAAGTATGAGAATATGCTACGTGATTTTGTTTACTTTGATAGTGCATTTTATTTGTTTTGATTTTTTACGAATATTATATGAAGCGTTGAATTACAATGACGATTACGATATTTCTTCCGTCTCATATAGATTGTCAAAAGGTTCCATTTTTGCTAGTATTTGTTGTTTCAAGATATTGTACATGATTATAAATAATTTCACTAAACTAAACTAATTTTACTCTAAGTGAATAATAAAAATTTTGTAACAAGCAAGATAAAATAAACAAACATGAATTTATTATTTCGTGTCAAGCTATTAAAATACGATATTTCGTCAGGCGAAATCAATTATATTCGTGCGTTTTTTTTTCTTCTAGTATAAATGTACATGAAAATAATTTTAATATTTTATTTATGTATTACCCAACGAATCCAAAGAATGAATTAATATTAAAGATTTAATTTTATCTGTACATTAAATAAATAAGACTACAGGGTCAGTGGGAAAAAAAAGAATAGACCACCAGAAAATGATAATTAACATTGTTCAATTGCTTGGTAATATTTTTATGACAACTACATCATCGGCAATATTTTTAAGCATTTTGTTTTTTGGTTACATTCTTTTAATATTCAACAGCAAAAAATCTGATTTCGTGTGAGGTTTTATTGTGAGTTTATTCATATTTTACTTTTCTGCAAAATTTTCCTTAGAGTTACAGGAACATTGAATACATATAGGTTACACAGTTTCTGAAAGAACACATTTCTATATTAAAATAAGTTGCAAACATTTTATTAGTACGGCACAACTATTTTTTTTCAACCAGTATGTAGCCATCACTTGTCAGGTTTCATCTTAAATACTCAAGATATCCGTCAAGGTCTAGTTTTAACATTTTAGTTCTTCACTTATGTTACGTCGAAATTCTACAAATTTTTACATATTTGAATAGAAATTTTAACTTTTGCATTGGCAAGCAGAAAAAAAAATAAAAAAAAATAAAAGTTATAATAAAAATAAATAAAAATAAACACTAAATATATATATATATATATATATATATATATTTACATGAGAAAAAATAAATAAATAAACCATTCAAAAAATAATTTATAAAATTGCTTAAATTAGGCCTTTTTTTTTCATTTCTACATGCGTTATGAGTATTTGTTCAGGTATCATTTCACTTAACTAAAGCTTTTTGTAGACAATTGGATAATAAATAAAAAACGAATAAGTAAATAAATAATTTTTAATTTAACTCATTTCGTTCCTTTTCCGTTTGAAGCTTAACAAAATAATATATCTTAATAGTATAAATTTATATATGATGATATAATCACATAAGATTCATTAAAATTAGTATTTTTAATTCTTTAGTAAACGAGTAACATATGCAAATATTCTGATAGCAAAGAACATTTTTTTATGTTAGCAGATTAGAAAATTTCAGGAATTTTTATTAAATCTGTTAAAAAATTACATCATGTGTAATAAAATGCTTGTAAAAATTAATTCAAAAATAATTTTGTATTATTAGCAGAAAAAAAGTGTTTGTTAATTTTTAAACGATATGTAGAACTGAAACTTCAGTTTTAATAAAATAAATATTTTTACTAATATTTTTTTCAGTTAGTATCTGAGATTGATTTTGGATTTCTTTCTCGGATTATATTTCAAAAATCAATGAAAAATTAATATTTTTCAGAAGTAATCTATATTTATTTATGAAAAAGGAAAATGAGAAATTTTTTTTCAGCGTTATATATATATGTGTGTGTGTGTGTGCGTGTATGTGTGTGTTTTTATATACATATAATCTGATTTTGCATTTATTTATTTTTAAACTAAATATTACCTTTTTTTGATAATAATAACTTAATTTTTTTTTTGTTTTGTTTTGTTTCAAGTAATACACAAGCCCAGTGTTTAATGTAACATGTCGAGATGAGTGTGCCAGGAACGAGGAGTTTGCAGTCAGAATTTTCACACGAACAGCCCGTCTAGTGCCACATAAACTGGAAAAAAATATCTATAAGCACATGTAAGTGGGAATTTACTATAATCAGGATATTCACGGGGATCGAAAAGTCTAGAAATGCCTTTTGCATTCAGAATTGTTAAATGCAATACATAGCTTTGAGGGCATCGCCTACGCAGAATTTCCATGTGCAGAATTTCCGATTCAGCATGTCGCTAATAGTAAGGCTGCTAATAATAAAGAAATTGCTGTGATTAGAAAGCATACATTGTAAAAAGTTAGCCAGTTAACATATATATAGCTCTCAATTATTTTAGAAAGCAGATTCTTAAAGTCGCAGGAAAAACTGATTACGCACAAATCTAACAAGTAAGGAAATTATAACAGGAGGCTTGCCGTTGGAATATTAAAACCCGAATAAACTACTACGTCAGAAACGCCAAAAGAAAAATATTTGCGATGCATACAGCTGTTTCAGTAGCCTTAAGCGTACCGTCTTCAGTGTGAAAAGAAGCACTGAAGACGGTACGCTTAAGACTACTGAAACAGTTGTATGCATCGCAAATATTTTTCCTTTTTGGCGTTTCTGACGTAGTTGTTTTTTCGGGTTTTATGTAAGGAAATTACTTAGAATTGTTCAACATAATTATCAATGCACCGATTTTTAACATTTAAAAGTTAGACTTACCTAATCCCTCCCCCCCCCCGCAAAAATATATAATAATAATAATAATAATAAATAAATAATAATAATAAACTTTAATAAAATTAAGATAATTATTTGGCTGTTTTTGTATGTCTTAATATCATTAATCTAATAGAGAAACAAGGTGAATTTTAATTTGCCTGCAACTTGGAAATGAAATAAATCTTGAGTCATTACAGATAGTACCATAATTCTTTAATTAAAAAGAACGTGAAAAAAGAGCTTAATAAATAAGGCTTTCAAAGTAGGAACATTCAGATGTGATTCAGTAGCGCAACCCAGTCACAAATGTTTGTTTATACCCCCGCCCCCACCCCGCATTCAATCAAATGTTTCAAAATTTCGTATATGATACCTTACATTGCTGTAGAAGGCTTATGTCGATTTCTTAGTGTGGCTGATCACTTCGTAGGAAGCACCATCTTCTCAGATTCTGATAAATTATTTAAATTTAAAGTTGTAGGTAAATTAAAATTCACTTTGAATATAGGGTTATATTAAGTTTACAAAATTTTTACTCCACCTCCATATCAGTTTTACAGTGCTGTCTTTTACTTTATAAAATAAAACTGCATCACGAGAAAATTTGAATTTATTTTGTATAGATTTTTTTTAACTTTGTGTTAACAAACCAAACAAAAACACATTTACTTTTTTTAATACTTTCATAAGTTTAAAATAAATCTATACAATATTATTCCTTTTTATCAATTTGATAGATAAAAAGGAATAATATATATATTTGAAAAAAACATTTTTTGAAGAATTTTATAAACCCCAAGAAATTTGTTGCTTTTATTATTGTTATTACTACCCATTTTTTCTCGTATAGGGTAAGTGCTCCAGTGATTAACACTTTTAGAGAAATTTCTGATGTGTTTAAAGTACTTTTAGTCATCAAAAACTATTTTTGGAAATATTAAGTTAATACCTATGTCATGAGAGACTTTAAGAACCCCATACATGTAAAAATATATACATTTGATAATAACACTGCTCTGCAAAATAAATAAATAAATAAATAAATAATAATAATAATAATAATAATAATCCAGATCTGACACCATTCATGCTGAATTTTATGTAAAATGACCTCCTGAATCCGAATATGACTCCCATTTTGCGCAGTCACCCACCGTTTTCTAGAAACACCATTCCCTCCCTCAATTTCTTTCCCTGTTCGATAATTTTATGACCATGAATCTGATTTGAAGAATGAAAAAGAATTAATTTAACACCTAAAAACAAAAAAAATATATAAAATTTAAAAAATAGCATTAATAACATACTTAAAAAAAAAAAAAAAAAAAAAAAAAAAAAAAAATGTAATGCATAATTTCAGTGGCATATCCCCCCAAAATTTTTTCCTTCTCGCAAATGTCCATGTTTTAGAATTTTCCAACTCTGTAGCAACTCAGAAAATATTTAACGGTTAAAATAATCCTCCTCCCCCCTGAAAATAAAATTTATAGCCATAAAATCACAGAAAAATGATAAAAATAGGGGCCAGTTCTAAAATACGGTGGGTTGTAGGGCAAAATGGGCGTCATATTCGGATTCAGAATTTCATTTTACATAATAATATGCTTAAATGGTGTCAAAGGCAATTTTCATGCCGAGCAGTATAATTTTTTAATGAATTTTTATTTTACACCCACTGAATGTTCCAGTAATTAGCACTGCCAGTTTTCAATCTGATTTTGCATTTATTCATATTTGAACTAAATATTAACTTTTTTGATAATAATAACTTTATTTTTTTAAATATATGTACATATATATATATATGTATATATATATATATATATATATATATATATATATATATATATACATATGTATCGTTTCAGGTTCTACACAAGCCTAGTGTTTAATGTAACGTGTCGAGATGAGTGTGCCAGGAACGAGGAGTTTGCAGTCAGAATTTTCACACGAACAGCCCGTCTAGTGCTACATAAACTGGAAAAAAATATCTGTAAGCACTTGTAAGTGGGAATTTACTATAATCAGGAAATTCACGGGGATCGAAAATCTAGAAAAGTTTCTTGCATTCAGAATTGTTAAATGCAATACATCGCTTTGAGGGCATCGCCTACGCAGAATTTTCATGTGTTGCGAATCAGCATGTCGCTAATAGTAAGGCTGCTAATAATAAATAACTGCACCGATTAGAAAGCATACATTGTAAAAAGTTAGCCAGTTAACATATATATAGCTCTCAATTATTTTAGAAAGCAGTTTCTTAAAGTCGCAGGAAAAACTGATTACGCACAAATCTAACAAATAAGGAAATTATAACAGGAGACTTGGCGTTGGAATATTCAAACCCGAATAAACTACTACGTCAGAAATGCCAAAAGAAAAATATTTGCGATGCATACAGCTGTTTCAGTAGCCTTAAGCGTACCGTCTTCAGTGCAAAAAGAAGCACTGAAGACGGTACGCTTAAGGCTACTGAATCAGCAGTACGCATCGCAAATATTTTTCTTTTTGGCGTTTCTGACGTAGTAGTTTATTCGGGTTTTAAGTAAGGAAATTACTTAGAAATTGTTCAACAGAATTATCAATGCATCTATATTTAACATTTAAAAGTTAGATTTACCTAATCCACCCCCCCCCCCCGCAAAAAAGTAAATAAATAAATAAATAAATAATAATTACAAAATAAAAAGAACTTTTATACACCATGTTTTTAAATTTTATGTTGAATCATATAAACGCTACTGAAGGCAGCGAGAACCCGGAGAAATTGGATAAAAGTATTAAAAGAATTCCTTGCTATCGTTTTTTAAGCTATTATAAAAGTTTCAAATGGCTATCTAACCGGGAAGTTAGTTAAAAGTTGATTGCAAGCTTTGTACTGGTAACGCTGCCGAAGGCAGCAGGGTCCCGAAGCAATTAGTTAAAAATATTTTTGAAATGCATTTTCACCGTATTCTGAACTATTCTGAAAGTTTCAAATGTCTAGCAACTCGGGAAGTTAGTTAAATACATTTTCTGTTGAATCATATAAACGCTTCCGAATACAATAGGGACCTGAAACAGTTGACTAAAAGTATTAAAAAAAAAATGTATTGTCACCGTGTTCTGAGCTATCCTGAAAGTTTCAAATATCTAGCTAGTCGGAAAGTTAGTGAAGAATCGATTGCAAGCCTTGTACTGGTAACGCTGCCGAAGGCAGCAGGAACCCGAAACAGTTGGCTAAAGGTATTAAAAAAATGTATTTTCACCGTGTTCTGAACTATTCTGAAAGTTTCAAATGTCTAGCTAGTCGGGAAGTTAGTTAAATAAATTTTCTGTCGAATCATATAAGCGCTGCCGAAGGTAGCAAATCAATCAATCAAGGTAGCATAGTAGGCCGAAGGTAGCCGAAGGTAGCAAATCAATTTGAAACATTTCAATCAAATGTTTCAAATTTTCGTATCTGATCCTTTACATTGCTGTAGAAGGCTTATGTCGATTTCTTAGTGAGGCAGATCACTTCGTAGGAAGCACCATCTTCTCAGATTATGATAAATTATTTACATTCAACGTTGTAGGTAAATAAAAATTCACTTTGTATATAGGCTTATATTAAGTTTATAAAAATTTTATTCTACCTCCAAACCAGTTTTATAGTGCTGTCTTTTACTTTACAAAATGAAACCGCATCACGAGAAAATTTGAATTTATTTTGTATAGATTTTTTTAACTTCATGTTAACAAAGCAAACAAAAACACATTTACCCTTTTTTATTTTTTTTTTTTAAATACTTTCATAAGTTTAAAATAAATCTATACAATATTATTCCTTTATATCAACTTGTTAGACTTCCTCATATGTATGAAATTTTATTTTCGAAGAATTTTATAAACCTCAAAAAATTTGTTGCTTTTATTATTGTTATTATTACCCATTTTTCCTCATATAGGGTAATTGCTCCAGTGATTGACACTTTTAGAGCAATTTCTGATGGTTTTAAAGCTTTAGACACAAAAATTATTTTTGGAAATATTAAGTTTATACCTATGTCATGAGAGACTTTAAGAACCCCATATATGTAAATACATATACATTTGATAATAACACTGCTCTGTAAAAAAAAAAAAAAAAAAAAAAAAAAAAAGATATATATATATATATATATATACTAGCAGACCCGGCCACGCGTTGCTGTGACTAAGTTATAAGTTGAATTTTACGGCTGTAAACTATTTAGTACAGTAAAATTATTATTTACGAACAAAGACGAAAACGTTGTAGCCGATGTAAAAACCTATAGGGTTGAGATTTGAAACTTAGGTCAAAATTTGGAAGCGATTGATAAAAATTTTCGTAGTGTTGATATTAAGCACAAATTAATTTTATTGTAGGGTCCTATAAATTTTAATGGAGAAGTGATATATATTATTTCTAATGCTACTTTGGATAAAATTGCTAAAATGACTAATATATAAATTAAATTCTATTAAAATAAAGGTATAAAAGAAACAGACGATTTTAAAATCAATTTTTATGGAGGAGTGAAATATAATATATGCTATAATGGATAATTTTACTATAAAATGACCTCATCATTTTAAATATTTTAAAGAGGGCAACAGCTGTAGTTATAAAAAGGAAAACAATAAGGCTATACCAGAAAAATAAGTAAATTTGATAAATATTTTAAAACTTTAAAATTGGAAATCTTATGAAATATTGGACATTTAAAGTAAATACATGTATCATTTTAAATAGAAAAAGATTTTGGAAAAGTTTAGTGTATTTTAACGAAGTGATGAGAAGTTTTTGAGTATGTTAAAATTTTAATAGTAAATTCAAGTTAATAAAGATGGGAAACATTGAGGATTAAGATAAGAATAATTATAAGATTAAAAAAAAAAAAAAAAACTTTTTATATACCATGCTTTTAAATTTTAATATACTAATAATATACTAATTAAAAGGAAAATGATAAATAATCTATCATAGTTTGAAGTCAAATTTGTTTTCAAATGTCTAAATAAAATATCTGATGTAAGATACTAATATTTTGCAGCGGAATAGATTTCATTTCTGTCATCCTTGGCGAAAAAAAAAGAATATCGCCAAATTATCTGGCGAAAATATTTAATTCCTTTCAAAAATCATGGTTATTTTAACAACTTATATTAAAAGAGTAATGAATAATATGAAACAATATTTCGTACAATACATATTACATGTCATACATACGTACAATGAATAAAACATATTACATTTCGTACAATGCATACATCTGGCATGTATATTTTCGTGTTAAGCTTTTGATAGCCAAATAATAATAATAATAATAAAGAAAGCCAAGGGCGACAGAGTTTTGAAATTTAAAATTAAAATTTTGTCAATTTGACAGCAAAATAATTCAATCTAACACCCGCGATAACTAATACATATCTATACCCAAATATAAGGATTAAAATCGGGAAATAAATTTCCTCGGTTTTTAATAATTTCTTACAAAAAATCCAGTGGGCAATTAACATAGGAAATATTTTTCTTGGCTGCACAGACGGTCAGTGAGTCACACTTCGCTTGCGTATAGAACTCATAGATATAGTATAGCATATATAGAATAGAGTGATCATTGGGGAGAAAAAAGTTATTCCTTTTCATTTGGGAAAAGACGACGTTTTTACCAAAATATGGCCGTCTTTCCCCGAGTGAATACACACGGGAATACATACTAATATTTTAGCAAATAAAATTTATGAATAATTTATTTGCTAAAGGGGAATGGAAGACTCCAGATACAGTTTCAAATTCATATTTCTTTCTTCCTTTTCTTTTTTTTTTTTTCAATACCACTTAATAGCTGTTTCCAAAGCTTTCATTTTTTTTTTTATTTATTTATTTTTTTTTTTTAGGCATCAAAAATCTTTGTACGATAACATGGGGATGAGAGATCTATATATATTACTATATCTATGATAGAACTACATTAGCACTTTATCAATGTGTATAAAATCTTTAAATTGTTTATGAGGTCAATTTTCGTGAGATGCATAATTTAACTTTTTATAATTTTTTAACGTTGACGTTTGATTAAATGTATTTATTTTTATGTCGAAAGAAAATGAACTCGTATTTTTTTTTTTTTTTTTTTTTTTTTTTGCCAACAATTAAATTAATGGAACTCACAGATATTTTGGAGCAACTTTAATAAAGGTCTATAATTAACAAATAATTGCAATAAAACAATATTGTGACAATAAATTGAGATAAAAACTATCCTATCTCTCAAGTTGGACCAAACTGCACACAGTGTGCAAAATTTCATTAAAATCCGTTCCTTAGTTTAGGAGTTTACCCCGGACAAACATCGTGACACGTAATTTATATATATATACAGATATCCAGCTCTGATACTATTTTTGCTGATTCTTATGTAAAATGACCTCCTGAATCCGAATATGATTCCCATTTTTCGCAATCACCCACCGTTTTCTAGAAACACCATTCCCTCACTCAATTTCTTTTCCTTTTCGATAATTTTATGACCATGAGTCTGATTTGAAGAAAGAAAAAGAATTAATTTAACACCTAAAAGCAAAAATATACAAAAAAAAAAAAAAAAAAAAAAAAAAACATTAATAACAGATTAAAAAAATATAAGATATGTAGTACACAATTTCAGTGGCATATCCCCCCAAAATTTTTTCCTTCTCGCAAATGTCGATGTTTTAGAGTTTTCAAACTCTGTAGCCCCTCAGAAAATATTTAAGGGTTAAAATAATCCTCCCTCCTCTCCTGAAAATCAAATTTATAGCCTTAAAATCACAGAAAAATGATAAAAATAGGGGCCATTCCTAAAAAATGGTGGGTTGTAGGGCAAAATGGGCGTCATATTCGGATTCAGACGGTCATTTTACATAATAATATGCTGAAATGGTGTCAGAGGCAATTTTCATGCCGAGCAGTGCAATTTTTTAAAGAATTTTTATTTTACACCCACTGAATGTTCCAGTAATTAGCACTGCCAGTTTTTCCTTTTACAAGTAATATGCCCCGTATGTTCCAGTGTTTGGCATCTCATGTTAAAAATTTTATATTTAAAGCATTTGCTTAGCACAAACTTAATAATACATACAATGTATTCCTTCTATACATTATTTGCTTGAAATAAAATTTATTTTAAGCATTAATAACAAAAATCATTTTAAGAGACACTATGCTAACTGCAAATATTAAATGAAAAATACAAGGCTATAGGTAATTTGGAAATATCAATTGAGAAATAGTATTTACTCTACTATACAAAAATATAAAAAAGAAATAAAATACATAAATTTAAAAGTGACACAAAAATAAATAAATAAATAAATAAATAAATAAATAAAATAAATAGTATTTACTTTACTGCATAAAAATATAAGTAAATATATATATATGTATATATATATATATGTGAATCTCTAAGCCTGTTTTTTTATTTTGTTTAAAAAGTCTATAAGCAGTTTTTAATTTACGAGTATCATTAGTATTTAAACTAAATGGTTCATTGTTAAGAAGTTTAATGTATCCATAGAAAACAGTTATTTTTTACACGATCTTCATAAGTTAGTTTTAGGCCATACAAAAGAATTCTGAATTATTTCTGTCAGAAACTTGACATATGATTCTTCTTTTGGTAACGAAATTATGCGTTCAGTATAATATTTTTGCTCATAGTATAATGTATAGCACTTTTTTGCACCTTTTTCATTTACTTCATTTTTATCCACATTATTATCAGATGAATCGGATTATGCAGTTTTCTCTGAATGAGATTCAGAATCCTCGTTTTCCAATTTTTTATATAACTTCGGCCTAGGCCTTTTTGTAATTTTCTTCTGCAAACTTGCTGTTTTCTTTTCACGCCGTAATTTCCTAGTGAATTTTCTCTCTAATTTTGCTGTTTCATTTTGTTCTTTCTCATTTTTTTTTTTTTTTTAATATTTTTTCCATTTACTTGAAGCAGTCTCAGATGGTATCTTTTGAGAACTTTTCTTTTTCCGTTTAACATCGGTCTTGTTTTCAGGGCAAAATAAAGCACGTTTAAAAAGACTTCCAAGACTTTAATCATCAGTTGCTAAAGGTAATTCTTTGTGAAGAATATTTGAAGTACTTGGTTCGCATTGGAATATATATATATATATATACACCAGTATTTGGCATATGTGTTTCAGTGCTTGAAACTTTTCTCATAAATCGGGGTCAATTACTAGAAAACTTGAATAAAAAGGTTCAAAATTTATATAAATTTATTTGCATGTAAACCTCTTCCAGTTTTATATATTTAAGTGTAATAGCAAAGAATGTCAACTAACCACTAATGATTGACACCCATGCCAATTACTGGTGCATAGTCTTATAAATGAACCAGTAACTGTCATAGCTTATTAATTCACAAAAAATACTAACAAACACTTAAACTTATACTTCAGTAATTAAATATGTATATTAAAATATTAAAAATTAGAACTGTTTAGAAATATGGCTAAAATGATTTAATATGTAACAAGATTAAAACATTGACTTACCTTAAGTCTCCAAGCAAGCTGAACTTAAAAAATGTCTGCTTCCTTCACTTCATATGTTTTACTTGCATTTTTTGATAAAAATACTGTCTGGTCAGCAATGGATTAATTAAAAATAAATCCATTTGATGGACTAAATATAGATAGATGCATTTCTATATTAGTTTATTTTTTTACTTATTAATTATTTTTTATATACTTATTATTTACTTATTATTAATTATTATTAATTATTACTTATTATTACTTATTATTACTTATTATTACTTATTTTTTATTTACTTATTATTTTTTATTTAATTATTTTTTATTTTTTTTTACTTATTAATTATTTTTTTATTAATTATTTTATGGAAAGAGGCCAATTACTGGAGCATCTCAATCACTGGAGCCCCTATCCTAGTTTTTTTTTTTTTTTTTTTTTTTTTCTTTTACAATAATTCAGTTTTTTGATTTGCACTCTCAATTTCTGTAATTTCTTTCTGTAATTTTGTAATTTTTCATTAATAATAATTACAATTGTTTCCAAAAATTAGAAAAATCACAAATTACTCAAAAATTTATACCTAGAATTTAATGAAATTGGACAGCAGAAACAACTCATATAATGAACAAGCAGTATGCAATTAAAATACTCGAAAATTAGGGTGTTTTAGAAATTAATACAAAAAAAATGCCGAATAAAACTGCAATATGTAAATTAATGGTGCTGTAATCGGATCGTACCAACTTTAAATAGCAAGCAAATACATAATAGAATAATTAATTTATTGACTGTATTAGTTTGGTATATCCAATGTGACTTTAATTTGGAGTATGATCACACAAAGAAGATATACATCACATACAACGAACATGTCACACTATTAATTACATAGGTCTACAACTAAAATTTTCATTTGATAATTTTGGCTGCTCTTTATGTTTTTTTGGTGTGTTGAAACCGAAACTAAAGCCAGTTTTTCTTTATCTTGTTTCTTTTTCATCTTTTTTTTAATATCTTTTTCAATACAGGTCGTCTACAGACACAATTTCTTTCATGACACTTCCGTCAACATAATCATATATGGTAAAATTTGTAATCCATGATTAATTAAAATTAAACATGAATAACTACATACTAGAAACTTTGAAAATGAAGAAATATTGTCGCTAGACAAATCTATGTTTATTGATAACAATGTAAGCGCGATAGAGAAAAAATGGTTTTATTTTCGATTTCAGCACACACACACACACACACACACACACACACACACAAAAAAAAAAAAATGTATCAGCTTAAATTAGCAAACTTTGCCAACACCAATTTTGTAATCCTGTGTTATGTGATTAATGAATTAGTTGGGAAATGAGACTCATTGCTTTTTTAAACCCGTTTTAAGCGTGTCAATGGTTTAAGGAGGACGATTTAGAGCAAGAACGTGTCTTCTTTTTGATTCCCAAACATGTTGAATGAGATTCAAGTTCCTTGATTGAGCCAGTTATTTCTTATGCTGCAATGTTTGATGCTTAAGGTAATTTTCTAAGGTGAGAGTTATGTGTCGACTATCCTTCTTTTCCTGTTGCAGAAAATTATTACCTACTGCCCCAAAATAAGGGTGCATATATGCATAAAAACAATTACTGTCGTGAATTCAACTAATTCGCTGTTTTGTGTGGAGGTACATGGAGTTTGGTGCATTCATTCAAAGAGATACCACATCATATATACTGCTTTCTCCAAATGAATAACGTTTTCTGATGTTTGATGGATAATAACCAGCTCCTGTTTGCGTTAAAATTAAACAAATCTAGACTTATAAGTGAGTAAAATAGTTACCCATTGATAAACTGTCTAGTGAACAAGATAACATGCCTACATGAAACGTTTCATTCTGTGACTAATTTGAGCGTTATGCAGATGACTGGTTGCCTCGCGTAAAGACAACCTTCGTCAAGCCATTTACGAATGATAGACGGTGACATAAATCTTATGGAAGCAAGGCAGACTAAAAGAAAACTTGGGATTCTCTTCTGTAATACCTCGAGTTCATTGTAACGAATTAGCATTCCCAGATTTCTATGCCTTTAACACGGCCATATCAACTGTTTTGCTTTTTATCGTACATTTGTTTTCTTTTATAATGTTGACGCGTTCCGATTTCAGCATCATCAACATGCATATTGTAATTTTATTTAGTAGTTTTTATTTAAGAACATTTTAAAAAATATTACAGGTTGGATTGTTTTAAATGTCTTAATGCTATTTCTGGGGATTTTTTACAGAATTTTATAAAATCGATTAAATTTATTATTATTTAAAAAAAAGAAAGGTGGATTTTATTTTGAAATGACTCATTACACATAGATCACATTGAAAAGAGGCTTAATCACAATTGCTGAATTTTATAGTATAAAAAAGATGCTATATAGTAAAAAAGTAATATAGTAAAAAAAAAAAAAACGTTAAATTTTGATATTTTTATTTTATTTTTACAATTTCATATTTAACTTATTCTTATAAGTTTTTTACTAGAACTCGCGTAAATTCTGGTTATTACATCGAGTACTAATAAGTTATAGAGAACTCCAAACAGAAGCTGAGACAGCAATTGTCACGCATTACTATTGAGTTTTATAAGAGCCCTTTGTAAAGATTGTTAGAGTATCAATTTACATTTTTCCCTTAATGAAAAAATATTACATAATTTACATTTTTATTTTATATAAAATAAATAAATAAATAACTTGAAAAACCGTAAAAACACTTTGCATTTAACAATTGGATATTAAAAGAAAATGATAACAAATTTATTAAATTTCATTGCATGTATTCCACAGCATTTTTAATAAATGTCTGTCAACAGTAAAATACTTGTACACAAAGAAGAACTCTTAAAAACGGATAAGCTGTCACAAGAAATTACGTTTATGAAACTTTCACAACTTTATGCCCTCTAAAATCAACTTATAAGAATTTATCTCAATTCTCGTCACGTAAAAAAAAAAAAAAAAAAAAAAAAAAAATTAAATAACTGCATTTACATTCCTCGCATGGAAGTCTACGTGAGGAAAACGATTTCAAATAGGTGAAATTCGCCATGATGCCTTTCGTATTCGAATGATTTATGCAATAAATCCTGCAATACTTTTTTTTTGTAGTTTATAGCTTGTTTGAAAGGATTTTTCAAAATTTAGTCATATTTATTTGGCATGAAATGTGGATAATATTTTAAGGTGAGTTACGTACTGATACTGAATATACTGATTTCTTTAAAAAAAAAACTGAAAAATACTGATTTCTTAAAAAAAAAAAAAAAAAAAAAAAAAAACTTAATGCTTCGTGGTTTAAATGTGTATATATTTATACATAACTGTGTAGTGTTGACCTAAGTTTTACGAATTGTAAGATATAAATTTAACTCTTACGTGACGGGAAGCGCAGACGCTCCCTCAAATTCTATGGATCAATATCTCAAGTCCTATGGGCATACAATAGAATCTTGTCAAAAATTACAGTTTTTAAAACGTTCCAGGACACTGTGATACAAATGTGTTGTGCTTGGGGGTGAACGAGAAAACGTTTTGGCATGTCGACATGCCGGCCGGGAAATGAGTGCGTTTGTTGCAGACACGTATGCGTGACAGTCGGCGCGAAAGTGTTAACTAACAGTTTTAGACAGGATATTTATTTGTAATTTTGTTAGATGAAATATGCTATTGATTTTAAAACAGCAGACACCTTGATTAATATGAGAGAAACAGAACCATTCGCTGTTGTGGAGAATTAATTTTAGGTCGAACCGTCGAATATAATATAGAATATTTGACCCATGTCATGAGAAGACTGAGCTACCATTGCTTTTATAAAACATATTTTCATACCTCTCAATTTTAAACAATAACTTTTTCTGAAGAATAATCAATACAATATAGGTACACTAACAATAATTTTTAAGTGAACAAATCAAAATTCTTTTAAATCACCCAGAAATGTTAAAGAGAGTTTGTAGTACCTTTGAAATAGTCAACCTTGATTAAATTAAAATTTAGGTATCTACTGCGCATCGACCTTCATCGTCATGTTAAAATGTTATAGTTACAAAAGTTCAATCTCCTGTGGTATCCAAGGAAAGTTTTAAGTGATGTTCCCGCCTCGGGAAGTAGGCTCGGGAACAGAGTGGGAGAATGTAGCGCTAAATTCAAACTCTTGCGAATATTTTAAATAGCCTATCGATATTGAGCCATCTTCCCTATCATTTAAAATAATATAGACGGCGCTGTCGCCATTTTTGGCAAAATATCTAATGATATTTTGCCGATCCATAAAGTGAAGTGAAAACATTTTAATTTCAGAAGTCAGTCAGAAGTTCGTCAGTTCTTGCTGAAAGATGTAGTCGTTTTTCGTGTAAAACGCCTGTGTGGCCATAGGCCACAGGCAGTGGCCTGTAAGAAGTTATATTCGTCTTATGTATCCTACATTTATATTCTGTTTACTGCGCGCGATTTATTTAGTTATTGTAATTGTGTTTCGTTTAAATTAAAGTATTAACTAATAGGATTCCTGATATCATTCTTAAATGTTTTATCGTGACATTCTATTATAATGGCGCCCGAACATAAAATTTAAATACTCGTAAAATTTATATCCAAGTGGAATGTCTCTGATGGCGCACATAGGACATTTCCGTGAACTGGTGTCATCATTTCCGGAGGTTATTGGTTTGGATGCATATTTTTCGTGGAGAATGTCATGTTCTGTTCTGAAAGAATCCTTGCTGCTGTCCTAAAATTGCAGTTCAAAATCCTGCGAATCTGTGCCTCTTCTCATGTGCCCGAATAAAAGTGCAATTTTCGTTTTACGAAAGGTTATGACAACCTGAGTCATCGTTTATGCAAGTATTTAGTGAAATCAAGGTGTCATCCTGACACCTTCGACGAGTTTTCTACAGAATTTTTCTAGTGTCTTAAACGAAAAAGCACGGAACGGCCCTCTTATGTGCATAAGTCGAATTCATCTTGATTTTCTTCGATAGAAAAAAGAATCTGCAAATTCTGTTTTTATGGAGAAAAAAAAAAAAAAAAAAAAAAAGAAGGAACATAAAGTTATAAAGTTATAAAAATGCTTGTGTTTCTTCGTGAAAAGAAAATTCTTGTTTTACATTGCTGTCCATGTGCATCTTTTATGCAAATACCGAAATTTATTCTATAATATAAAAATAGAAATATTTTCAGTCGAACTGAGAAAAAGAGATAGTAGTTCTCTTTATTGCATCATTTATGCAAGTTTAGTTCCATTTCCCCCTCCCTTTTTTCCCCTACCCGTTTCAGTTATTTTTTTATATATTTATGTCTCTTCATAATATAGATTAATTGAATCTATTTCAACTCGCCAGTCAAAAAGGTAATTACTTTTTTTTTCTTTCTCTGCTGAATCTATTAAGGAGAAAATTATGTTTTATTCTTTATTGAAATACGTATTTCTGTGGGGTTTTTTTAGAAAATTATTTGTGCAAAAATAAATGTGTTTTAGTTTTATTTATTATTATTTTTTTTATATGAATGGTTTTATTAAATATATCTGAGGTCAGAAATATGAAGTATTAATATCAATACTATATTTTTAATTATCATTCTAAATTTTTATTTTTCAATATAGAATTGAATTTTCTTCATATATGGAATTTTATTGGTGTTTTCTTAAGGAAAAAGCAAATACAGAATATGTTGTTCTTAAAATATACACTTTGTTTTCAGGTACTCAGTTACGAAACTAGTCTTTAAATAATTACTTTGGTTTCGAAGTGTTTTGTTTTATTTATTAGTTATTCGACCAAGTTTGAATAAGTAATTTATTTTTTAGAGCTTGCCACACACTTCCGGAATATGTTTATATTCATTTAAATGCATCTATTTTTTTAAGAGTTGTTCTGAAAATAACAATGAAACTGAAACTTTTAATATGAATTTTTTTAATTTGTATTAAATATATATATTTTAAATAATATTTTAGATATTTTGTGTATTTACGAAAAAGAATTTTCAAAAGAAATATTTCCCGCCATAAAAATAGAAATAAATTTATTTTTTAGAGGTTGCCACGCACTTCCGGAATATGTTTATATTCATTTAAATGCATCTATTTTTTAAAGAGTTTTTCTGAAAATAACAATGAAACTGAAACTTTTAATATGAATTTTTTTAATTTGTATTAAATATATATATTTTAAATAATATTTTAGATATTTTGTGTATTTACGAAAAAGAATTTTCAAAAGAAATATTTCCCGCCATAATGATATATCAATAATATTTTAATTATTATTCTTAATTTTCTTAGTATTTTGAAAGTTGATCTTAATTATATTTCATTGTAAAGGGAAGATGGACAATTTAACGGTATTATTAACTGTAATTGTGTATTTGTTCTTACATTACACAATGATAGTATGAGTAGTATTTTTTAATAAATAGGTTCATTTTGTATTTATTCTGGGTCGACGTGAATAATTTTCATAATTTTATAATAAAAATAAATCAAAATTAGAAATTGTTTTTTTTTTTTTTTTTTTTTTTTTTTAGAAAAAAAAAGGAAATTTATATTACTCAGAGCGGAAAACGGCTTTTCTATCTAAGGGTAAAACGATTGATTTATATAATTCGGCATTAGAGCTCGGAGTTTAAGATACTGCCGAAAATAGATTATAGATTTCAGAAATGTGCGCGCTATTCAAAGTTATCTTAAGGGCATCGTCGCCCTGGGTCAACGTTATTTTGAGAGAATCGCAATGATTCTGCTGTGTTATGGAGCCGCAATGGTCCTAAGTTTTTTTTTTTTTTTTTTTTTTTTTTTAAGAATTGCAATGATTCTGATGTATTATGGAGCCGCAATGGTCCACAGTTTTTTTTTTTTTTTTGAAGAATCGCAATGTTTCTGATGTATTATGGAGACGCAATGGTCCATAGTTTTTTTTTTTTTTTTTTTTTTTTTTGGGAAGAATCGCAATGATTCTGATGTGTTACGGATCCGCAATGGTCCAAGGTAATTATTAAGGAATCATCATGCATTCCGATGTATTGTGGAACTGCCATGGTTCAGTTATTTTCAGGGAATCGTCCTGCATTCCGATGTATTGTAGAACCACCCTGATTCAAAGTTGTTCAAATGAATAGCCATATTTCTAGAATAAATTTAACTAAATGCATAAGAAATAATCATCTAAATACATGTGTGATGGTCTTGCTAACTGAATCTTCCGACTAGGGGGAGAATGTAGTACCTTTGAAATGGTCAACCCTGATTAAATTAAAATGTAGGTATCTACTGCGCATCGACCTTCATCGTCATGTTAAAATGTTATAGTTACAAAAGTTCAATCTCCTGTGGTATCCGAGGAAAGTTTTAAGTGCTGTTCCCGCCTCGGGACGTAGGCTCGGGACAGAGGGGGAGAATGTAGCGCTAAATTCAAACTCTTACGAATATATTAAATAGCCTATCGATATTGAGCCATCTTCCCTATCATTTAAAATAATATAGACGGCGCTGTCGCCATTTTTGGCAAAATATCTAATGATATTTTGCCGATCCATAAAGTGAAGTGAAAACATTTTAATTTCAGAAGTCAGTCAGAAGTTCGTCAGTTCTTGCTGAAAGATGTAGTCGTTTTTCGTTTAAAACGCCTGTGTGGCCATGGGCCACAGGCAGTGGCCTGTAAGAAGTTATATTCGTCTTATGTATCCTACATTTATGTTCTGTTTACTGCTCGCGATGTATTTAGTTATTGTAATTGTGTTTCGTTTTAATTAAAGTATTAAGTTATAGGATTCCTGATATCATTCTTAAATGTTCTATCGTGGAATATCTATTATTAGAAATATATTATAATAAGTATATCTATTATAATATTTATTATAATATCTAAGAAAGATCTATTATAATAAGAAAAAAAATCAATTCGTGTTTCTGATGCAATAGGAAGAGTTTCCCCAACTCACCGTAGATCTGGTAAACTTTCTGCAGTATTTACTATTAGAGAAGGAAGGAAATGCAGTTATGCAATTATTTAATATATGCATTTATATACCTAGCTTAAAAATCTACAAAAAAGAAAAATATCTATAAAGGATAAAACTCGCAATAAATATTTTGTGTTTGTATGATTTATGCAATAAATCCTGTAATACGAAATATTTTATTTTTGTATTTTATAGATTGTTTATTGGAGAGTTTACAAAAATTATTCAGAAGTTTGAATAATAGTTTAATATTTAATTATTTCATTTAAAAAATAATGTGTTTTACAGTTTTAATGCGTTTATATTTATTTGTAACTCAGTAATTATAAATATTTTTTTATGAATACCAATAAACAAACCCTCTTAATAATTTATATAATACCCCACATTTTTCACAAGATCTTCATATATCTTCAAACTTTTCACACATTTTCTTTTATGATATTTACATCCAACTTAAAGCGCCAAGATTACACTTCAAAATTTTTACCATCAGATTTTGCATAGTCTTCCCATTTTTTTTCATTAGATTTGGGACATAATGTATAATAATAATAATAAATAAAAAGCAGAATTATTCCCTGTTCCTGGATAATAATTTGGCAGTAACAGTCACCGTAATGTTTCTTAAGTTTTCAAATGTCTTGCTTTTAACCATATTTCTGCGCTTGCCATAAATTAAAAGCCCAGTTTGCAAAATCAGTTAAATACGAAGAGTTTGCATGCCTTCTCTCTCTTTCTCTCTCTATTTATTTTATTTTATTTTATTTTATTTTATGTCAGCATTAGTTTTGATGTTATAATGTGTAGCCGGGATCAAGAATTATTCATTTGGGGACGAAACATTGAATCATATATTACACATTTTCTCAAAGGATCAAATTTTGGTTCTTAGTTCTTCATGATTTCAAAATTAAATTTTGCTTTCACACTGCTTTCAAATCTAGAAAAAAAAAGACAAAAATAAAATTTAGAGTTTTGAAAATAAGCACAAATATGTAAATTTATCAGGTACGCTATAAATATAAGCATCTTAAATTAATATAAGTGTTCTGAAATGAGGTGTTTAAGATGCACAAAAATATCTTATTCATTTTATATATTTGAAATTCATTAAAAGATACTTCGTGTTCCACACTTGAAGGGTATGAAACGTCCCCATTTTTGATCTCTTAGGTTTTGAATTAGGTAGCTATTACTGACTACAGGGTCATTCTATATAAATTCATGGAAGTGTGTTGCTCGACCAATTTTGTTTCTTTTGATATTTGTGTCCCTTATAGGCACATATGAGAGATGTTCAAAACAATTTATATTTTTTCTCTAGTATTAACCTGGGATTTTATACAGGTTAATACTGTGGGATTTTTAGACCTTTATATTTTGGTACAAATCTCTTCGAATTATATTTTTGAGTACTAATTTTAAATGTTAGTATCAAAGTACACAAGGTAAATGTGACATTTGCTTAGTTATACTGTTGTACTTAATAGCTAAAATAATTACACTAGGTCAAAGTTCAAGGTCAAATGTAAAATTTTTGTTAATTTTGATAGTGCATAACCCTTTTGCGATAATAAACCACAAAATAAAATATCACAAAAGTTAATCTCTGGAATCAAACTAATGAGAAAATTGTGTAAGTGTAATTGTGTGGCTTTTGACTTTTACAGTTTACAGGTTCCCGAAATGTCAGACAAATGATAAAAATGACATTTTAAGTCCTCTATAAACTAAAAAGGGATGAAATAATAATAAAAAAATTCTTTGCCATTTTATATTAAGTATTATGTAAACTGTGTGTATTGTTTTCTGTTTCGATTTTTAAAAAACTATAAAGTTTTTTAAATTATGTAGTTCGGATATTGACGTACCACTAAAGTAGAAAATTAAACATTGAATTAAATAATTGCTGATTAATTTTGTTTTACTAAAATATGCTTTATAATAATGCAAAATTATTTGAATGGAATCATGATGAAATTTTAAAATATTGGCTTTTTTTTTTTTTTTTTGTAAATATTTAAGCAATATTTTATAAGTATTTTTTTTTTTTTAACTCAAAACAATACACACCGTTTACATGATACTATAATAGATTTATAAATTATCAAATATTTTTTTTTTTTTCTAATTTTATCCCCTTTTGGTTTAATATGGGTTGGTATCCCCTCTTAAAATGTCATCTTTGCGACATTTCAGAGACCTGTAAATCGTAAAGTGTTGAAAACCACACAATTACAATTATTTTTTTTTTCATTAGTATGATTCCAGAGATTAATTTTTGTGATATTTTATTTCGTGGTTTATTTCCCTAGAAGAGTTATTCAGTATCGAATTAACAAATGTTTTACATTTGAACTTGGACTATGATCTATTATAATTCATTTAGTTATTAAGTTATAGCAGTGTAACTAAACATGTGACACCTTTATCTTATGTACTTTGATAACCATATTTAAAATTAGTACTCATAAATTTCATTCAGAAAGCTTTGTGCCAAAATATAAAGTTCTAATAATCCCATACTTTACCAGAAGAACGACTTTTGATGACCTGTAAAAAATCTCAGGTTAATAGTAGCGAAAAAATAAATGTATTTTCGAATATCACTCATATAGGCCTATAAGGGACACAAGTATCAAAAGAAACAAAATTAGTCGAGCAACACACTTCCTTGAACTTATATGGAATGACCCCACAGTGAATTTTTTCATAAATAAATAAAAATTTGCGTACTATTATTGTTATTAAAAATCCATTATAGACTCTCCTAAAGCATAAATAAAATGTTAATTTTTTTTTTCAAAAGTAGATAAAGAAAAGAAAAGAAAAGAAATAAATAAACACCTCCACCAGCCTACATTCGGACTGCGTACTATCGGATCAGAAGCAAGAATCTTCCTAATCTTGGCAGCCTGATATAAGAATTGTTTGTAATATAGTATACGCTAGTATTCGGAAAAAAAAATCACGGTTATCTTTTTAAATCGGCATGTTTTGTATTAAAGCTTACGGTAATATATCTAAAGCTTAACACATGCTATTATCTTAAATTGTATGTGTAGAAGTTTAGAGATATTTTGCAAAATGCATAATAATTATATGAAAATTGCGCCTTATGGCGTTTAGGAAACAGTTTCTCTCTCTCTCTCTCTTTTTTTAAACTAATATTTAAAAGAAAACAAGTACATGAACATGAAAAGTCTTGTTGTTTTCTAATAAGTTGCAGTTAATTATGCCGAAGAAATAAGTTTTTGGATGAAAAAAAAAAAAAAACTGCTGTTATATGCACGAATTGTTTAAGATTGTTCAATTACGAATTTATCTTCGTAGCTACAAGTAATTTTCTTTGTTCATCTTAAGATGCGTATGTTTCAATATATGAGAGAGGTTTAAATATATATATAAGGTAGGTGAACCAAAGGTGCCCATAGTTAAGCTTTAAGTTTTTTTTAATAATTTTCTGGTTGGGTTTATGTAGCTGGACTTTTTTTTTTTTTTGTAAAATGCTACACTTATCGCTTGCACATATTAAGTATAATTTTCTTTATAAAATGTAATTTAGATATTTTTATAATACGATTTCAAATTGTAGCTTGTGGGTCACCTTTGGCGCAAGGTGTGCCAAAGGTGAAACAATATAATTGAAAACACCTTTAAAATGTGGTTATAAGACGCTCTTTTGTTATGTTTCAGGTTTTTCTTCTTATTAATCTTATCTTTTGACATTTTTTTTTTTAGATATTTAAGCAGAAATTTTTAGAGTTACCCTTATTACATTAATTTCCGTTTTCATTTACTGAGTTGGTTAACGTGTTCCAAGGTTGCTCGATATCTTGTCCACCTTAAGAACATGCATATGGTCCCCAGTTTCATGACATTAAACTTATAATCTGAAAAAATTGTTAAAATTTAAGTTAATGAGGTTAAAGAGAAATAAATAAGTTTTCAGAAAACATATCACAGTACAAAGTTCTAAGAACACGTGTAAATTGAATTATCTTCTTTCCAGGAAATTAGAATGACTACTCCTGTAAAATGAAATCACTACATACAGTGGCAGTCGATCAAGATAATCTCTTCTAATTCTATCACATACCCTAAAGATACATTATTTACAATGCAGTAGCACCATTTTTTGATTAAATATTAAATTAAACCTCTTTTAAGGGGATGGGCTACCTTAGGAACAGTGGCCATCTTTGGTTCACCTACCTTATATATTTAACTAAATAAACTTTGCTTTTTATCAGTTTTTTTCAAAAAATAATTCCATGCAAATAAGATACACACATCTCGAGTATTATTCTTTGACAAATTAATTTCATATAGCTGACATAGTTTAAATTGCTTAACTACTTATGATACAAAATAACATTATATTTATTGAATCTGAAAAGAAGTGTAAACAGGATATGCATGTTTTTTAAAGTGCGTAAATGTAAATATTTTGTTAAGTTACACAAATATCCGAATTTCTAACCATCTGAACTGTAAAACGGCTAAATATTTAAATGTTTAAATATTTAGCCGTTTGTAAAATGTTTTAATTTCTAAGAGTCTAAACAACAATGTGCCTTAATTTCAGACATATAAAACTTATTCAAATGCTTTTCTCAATCCAATTATCAAAAAGACACTTTTGGGTCTGAAATTTTACAAACTTATGAGTCTTTTACTCTGAAATTTTTACTCTGAAATGCCAAAAACATTACGTGTTTTTCAGTAAAGCAATAATATCGAAGCCGAAAAAAGCACTGCAAGAAAATTCTCCTAGGAAGCTGGTGGGGTATGAAGAGAGTTCTTTATCGGAAACTATTGGAGTACAGTATACGTGTAACTACCAAACGTTATAAGCAGCACTTCCTTCGATTAAACCGGTAAATCGGCGAAAGCTTCTTTTACTCGCAAGAGCTAATCCCCCATAAAGTTGCTTCACGATAATGCAAAATCTTATATTGAGAAAGCAATCATAAACACACTTGTAATATGTAGCTAGCATGTTTTGGAGCACCCGGCATGTAACTCTGACATATCCCTTTTGTAATATTATTTGTTAATGTCGAAGCATAATGGCTCGACATTGTACAATTCCGACAACTAATGAAGTATGAAGCAAGACTGATCATTTCATGGCGTGAAATGACGAATGTTTTTGCTGGCAGCTGTCCAACAGTCTGTTGATGGTGTTAGATTATGATGGAGAACTTTTTGCGAATAAAGGTCCTAATCCGAATTTTCAATTACATATTAATGTTTTGAAACACACTTTAGAATTTATTGCAACACCCCATATAAATTAAAATATCAATATTTATCAATAAGTTTTTAATTTATTTAATAAAGATAATCAATTAAGATAAATTTAAAATTTTTGATAATATTATTCAATAAAAAAAAAAATTGCACTTAGCAATTATTAATACTCTTTCGTGTTACGGAAATTTTTAGTTGAATAGTTGAAATTGTATATCTAATAAATGCTATATGTATATTTCAAACATGCATTTTGATACTTACAACAAATAAGTTGAAAAGTACTGGCAATCGAGATGTATTTATTAAGGTGTTATACATATATTATAATTTAAGAGATTTTGTGATTTTTACAACCCAATATTTTAAGCGAACCTGTTTTATTATATTCCAATGATTGATAACAATCAAATATACAGTGTTTTTTACATAATAAAATTAATAAAAATGATTTTTAAACAAAACTTCTAGAGACGTTTCATAACATTAAAAAAAGAGTAAAAATATATATTATCATACACAAATACTTTTTCACACCTTTTAGGAAATACTTTTCGCCTTTGGGGCTTTTTCTTTATTTTCTCAGAAAAATATTGATAACAAATTATGCATTCTAAACCAATGCAACATTCAGACAGAATTTCACAGAATTTCAACGCGTAGAAATACTTCCTCGATTACGATCTATTATTTTCTCATCATAAATGATTTATACATCAAAGCAGATGTTTTTGCATTCAACGATTTAACGTTGAATTTTAAAAAGTGAAGACGTGATGAAATATACTTTCATTAATTTTTTTTTTTTTTTTAAACATAAATACATATATAAATAAATAAATAATATATTTCTAATAGTAGCTGTAGTATAATATTAAAGTACAATTGAAATATTACTTTTTCTTAATGTAGGGTGAAATATAATTTTATTTTAGAAAGATAATTTTCTGTTTTCCATTTTTATTATTTGTTTGATTTTTCTGCATTTAAAATATTATTTATTACACAAATTTTACAGTTTATAAAAATATATATATATATTAGTCGATAGTAATACATAGTAGTTAAGCTCAATGTTTTCGCTGGTAAAGTGTAGTATTATCTCGGCAGTCGGAATCAGCTACTTGTGTTTATTCTACACTACTGAGTCCGGGTACCCTGGATACTTCAATATTCTGTTATTCTTCATAGTATTGAGAAAAATGGCGTTTACACCTGATATAGATGAAATTACCGTTTTAATAATTAGACAACTCTTGTAATAACCAGATGAGCATAACCAAGTAATGTAAGACTCTATTTTTGGGTAAATTGATAATGTGACTCCAATTACAAAGAGACAACATTTAAGATTTAAATAAATGGTCTTCACCGAATATATCGAAAAGAATGAAAAAAAATAAATTACATTGCATCGTACAAAATAATAAATGTTTTAAAATAATGTGCTGTTGTTGAATAGAATAGAGATAACACTATACAGTGCAATACTATACATGACAAAGGCTTTTCTTTTCTCTTTTATTTTAAGTGTGTGTGTGTGTAAATTTTAATGCATTGAATTTAGTTTTACTGCAATTCATTTGAGTTTAACATCAGTGAAATATTATTTCTGAGTATGAATAACATTATGCAATAAAATTTATGTTTATTTTCACTTTCTCTTACCCATAGGGTCGAGAAAGTATTGTTTTAGTGTCAAATTTTCGAACGTGAGTTTTTGTTATATCTACATGTTCTGAGGCCCCCTGAATACGAAAATCATGTTTTTAGCGAATGGTCTGTCTGTGTGTCTGTTATCAGCATATCTCAAGAACAAATAGAAGCAGAAATTCCAAACTCGGTATTCTAAATTTGTATAATATAGGGATCCTACAGTAAGCTTTGCGTTGAGATTAAGCAAATGGTTCGTGTACAGAAACACTCAAAGTTATCCAAATACATTAAGTATATGGGGGGAATTGCAGGTAAGAGGAGTTTAAAATCTATAGACTGCAGTAAACCAAATGAAACGAATATATATATATATATATATTGTAATAGAGATAGTCAACTGGGGAAAAAAATTGTGTATGTAGGAGCCTCGCCTCCCCTACTGGGGGGAAGGGGGAGGTGTAAATTTTCATTATGGGTATCTTTCAAAAGAGCTCGCCAATACCTTTGAAACGAATGGTTGAACTATCCATCTGCAATAATTTAAAATAAAGTTATCGATTTCTTTTTTTTTTTTTTTTTTTTTTTTTTAATGTAATATTGAGAATAAATTCAACTTTTTTCGGATATTTGGTGTTATACTTCTTCTCTAACATGGAAATCGTGTGCATTATCATAAAAGATAATTTGTTTAAATAATAATTTTAATAAATTATTTTTTAAAAATAGAATTATTTTTTAATAACCGAATTAAATTGTATCCCCCTCACACAGAAATAATTATCATATAAAACTCTTCCGGAGCCTAATTTGAATTGTTTAACATAGGTTTACATAACAGTACTCGTTACCTTACCTCTTAATCTCCAACCTGTATTTATAGTATTAAATTTCAGGGTAAGAGAAATTCGTGTGAGTGACACACCAGATTATTTATGTTGCTTGTGTTACTTCTGTTCTGAACATGCCCAGACCATCGCTAATTACCCATAGCTTAGCGCTAGTGCAACACAAAACACACTCACTCACACTGTACTGGATATCTTCTGTAAGTATTCAAATATGGTTTTATTTTATTACAAACATAATTTAGTTAAAATGTTTTTTCCTTAACATATTACAAAGCTTCATATGAGTTATACAAAATATTAAGAAATAATATGATCGATATCTATGTAAAAGCACAAAAGTTGCATTTCTTTAAAATTATTTTAAAAAATTAAATTGTATTATAAACAAATGAAATGTAAAAAAAAAAAAAAAAAAAAGTGATATACCTAAATTTTAGGTATTTATATCATTAAATTAATACCTACTTCTTGTTAACCGAGATATAATTTCAGAAATTCTTTCTAGATATTAATAGTATATATACATACATATATATATATATATATATATATATATATATATATATATATATATGTATATATATATAAATTCTGAAGAAAATTTAATAAAAATTAGTAAAGGTGTAGAGATAGTGTGCGAAAGTTTAATTTTTTAAACAAGCAATACGTTAGCTATTGCATGAAGCAATGAATGCTTTATTTTTATTTATTTTAAATTTAATCAGTTTGCATACTAAATGCAACTGAAAAGAAACAACATCATCCATTTATATTTGTCAACGAACCAATAATGATATTGGCTAAGAAAGTTAAGTGTATGCATAGGTTCCGGTGATAGTGACCAGGAAAACTGGACACATATATACGCTAATGATTCAAATTGGTTAACAAAAAAAACTGAAATTGAATTATTCTTTACAAAATTTTGATTTAATTTTACTCTATTAGTATTGATTTTTTTTTTTTTTTTTTTTTTTTTTTTACAAGATAAAGTACTTTGAAAATGTATCGTTATTTAAATATTAAATGCATTAATCAACCGAATCTTGCTACATAAAAGAATTTTTAAAGCATAGCACGAACAAATTCAATAGAAATAATCTTAAGTACTTTGTATAATTATCTCTCATTAATTTAGAAATTATCAGCATATTTTTTCTAAATATATTGAAGTTCTAAAAATATTTAATGATAACTTTTAATGCAGAAATGTTATGTGTCTGTTCATGTAAAAAATATTTTATTATGATTCATTAAATTTTACCTTTTCATTATATCTTTTAAGATGCAACATGCTAACATTGTATTACTTGTAAAATATAAGTAATAAAACATAAAATATAAGTTTTGTAAAATATTTTACAGTTTTAACAAGGTTATGTAAAATAGATAAAGGTGCATTTCTGTTTGTGACACGCATCAGAATATCTATTCAATTTGTATTTATATGGCTCGATATAACAGAAGCTATAAGAACTATTTTATGATGCAAAATATGTAGCATAAAACTAACATTTTATGAAGGACATAAAATAATACATTTTCTTGACGAAATATTGTTTTGCATTTTTATTTAGTTTATACAGGAAATCATGATCGTAAAAAATAGATAGCTGAAATTTTGCGTATACCTAAGTTTTTATACTTAGTAACAATCTAATGTAATGTGGAAAATCAAGAAATAAATTTCATTATAAATAAATATGTATATTAATATTAACTTTCACAATAAAAATTACAAATCTGAACCAATTGAAATGCTAAAAAATAATCTAAATTGATATATGGGTAAAATTCAAATACGTGTATTGAATTTCACTCACAAATTAAAATTTGTATACGAAATACATATATTTATACTGATTTATTTTATTTGTTTTTATTTTTTAATTATTTTTATAAAACTATTCATGTGTACAAAAAATCTCTCTGAAGTAATTTATTTTAATTACTATATGTATCCGTTTGAATAATAATAATAATAATAATAATAATAATAATAATAATAATAATAACATTGTAGTACAATACGAAATATTCCGAGATTATTACTTCCTTATACAAAGTATAAAGAAGTATTGGAATCCCTATTTGGGAAATACATTTTATATCTCGCATAGCTCAAAAACGAATCATCGAACAATGTTGCAAATTTATATGCATGACTGCCATGATGTCTAATTGTACCCCTGCAAGTTTCGTCTTAACACAAGCTCTTGTTTTAGAGATATTAGCGATTTTATACGATTTTTCGTGACGTATGTATGCGTGCGTGAGTGTCTATGTACCTCGCATAACTAGAAAACGTTTGGACATAGAAAGTTTCAAATTGGTATATAGGTTTGTTATAACATCTAGTTGTGCACCTCCCTTTTTGGTCTTTCTCTGATTTTCCGTTTTGGAGATATTTATAAAAAAAAATATATTCATAATGGATAAATATACAAAGGTTTTGGCCATTATATATGCCTTACCATCATAGAGGTTTCAAAATAAGCTAATGATAGAGCCCGTAATGATATTATTATGAAAGTTGTCGACACTTTTGCGTGTAGAAAGTAATTTGAAAAGATATAAACAAGTTCTAGTCGACGAATGCATTTGATTTAATGAATATTCAACTCGTAAATAGAGACCGTAATTATATTTTTATGAAAATTGTCCACATTTTTGATGTAGAAAGTAATTCTTAAACACATAAACAGGTTCTAGTCGATGACTGCACTTTAATCACTATTCAGCACGTAGATAGAGCACGTAATGAAACTGTTATGAAAGTTGCCGACATTTTTGTGTGTAGAAAGTAATTATTAATATATAAACAGGTTCTAGTCGATGAATGCACTTTATTTTGTTTATTCTTGTTTGTCATTTAAAGAAATTGCGCAGAATTTAGTTCAGCGCTATAAACAAATGAATCTCTCCGGAAAATTTCAGAATTCTGTTCTTATTGAAGTTAGAGCTTCCAAAATTTGGCAAACCTAAACTACAAATTTCCGCCAAATTTGGTTGCGAAGTAGCAAAATCGCCAAAATTCATGCCAAGACCAAAATTAGCGTTGGCTACAAACTTGGCTAGTTTAGCGATCACATTTAGCGGCAAATATTGTTTCATTATAACTAGAATTAGTAAATACTTTCTCAATTTTAACTGAATTAATTGTTTCGGTAAAATGTATCATTTTTCACCTCTAATATTCGGCAAAGAGAACAAAAGTAGACCATGTATTCTCGAAGGATTTTCATTAAACTGAGCTATGTATTTGCCAATGAGAGATTTTGTAATAAGCCATTGCTGAAAAACTAGTAAATTTGTTTGGCGGTATATGTAATCCTATTATCATGACTTTTGTGCTTAGAGTAGCAATTTTCCAGTTTTTCAGTTTTTTTTTTCCGCTGTTAGTACCTGTCTGTTTATTTACGAATCAGTTACCTCCCGCAAAAATTTCAATGTTTTATAACAATATGTATATTCCAATAGCGGTATAAGGAAGTCATGTGGACACATGATGTGTCACATCAGACGAATCAGGGGGATCATGTGTCCCATCAGATTTTTTTTTTAAATTAATCTTCACATTATCCGCATAAAATAACACTTATAACTATATTATTCAAAATGATGTCTCTTTCCCATTTTGGTAGGAGAAATTGTGTAGCCTTTTATTCAATAATTACCGCATTTATAGAAAAACGTTGGTGTTCGTACTGTTAGTCAAGTTTAGTAGCTTACCAAAAATTGTTTAATTAAAAAAATATTTCGTACTGCCATTCTATAGATATTCTTAGGATGTGCTATGAAAGTTCAAGCATTTATTTTTTAAAACAAGAAAAATAAACACATTTCATCTTAGATGATCGAAGCAATGAACAATGGAAATTTAAGTCGGCCTTTTACTTTTGCACAGTTCGTAGAAACTTTTTTGAAACACACATCCATATTTTACACACACACACACACACACATATATATATATATATATATATATATATATAGTTCGATCGCTAATTTTAATCATCAATTTCCTTTTTTGTAAACAGCATAAAGACGAAGGTCATGACACGACTAACATTTGCCAAACAAAACAGTATTAGGTGCACATATTTTAAATACGAATTATAGGTAGCGCTTCAATAATTTTGCTGGCGACTATTGCAACATACACTCTTCTCCTTTCCTCCAATCCTCTATGTGCTCAATTTCTCCTACAACGCAGTCTCTCCTAGCTTTACCTTATTGATATTTTTTTTCCATGCCCTGCATTATATTGTCATAAATAACCGTATGCTTTCAATTTCATACGTTATTATAAAAGTCTCGAAAAATGCCAAACGAATTTAATGAAACTTTAGTGGTGTAAATAATATTCTATATTCATTTATTTTAGCAAAAAGTTTGCCTCACAGGCAAAAAACGGATCAGTTAGAAATTAAAGAACAAAAATAATGATTAGTAACAACTTATAAAAAAAAAAAAAAAGTAACGCTTAAAATAGTTTATAACTTGAGTATATGATTATGATACTTTTTATATATTCCTTTATGTATGAACACAACATATATATTCATGGGGATATAAAAGTTTCTTTAGCAACATCGATAAGTTTTAGTAATTTTTTTAAATCCCATAACATTAAAGGTAATTATTTGTATTTACATTCAATTTTCATAAATTATATTACCTATAATAGATTAAAAATAAAAATTTGAGTAAACACCATCCCCCTATTACTTTGCTGTTTATATATATATATATATTAACTGAAAATAAATTCATTTTATCAAACAAAGAACAGCAAACAAATAATACATGTATTTCCCAAAACAATTCACTTTATTTATAACACAAATAATTTTTACAATGTGATCGAGTGAAACTTTTCATCCAGATACTTTGAGGCGCCAGGAGTCGTATTTTTTTTTACAGATTTTACTAATTAACTTATGGCATAGTTTCGTAAAAATCGAATTAAAACCATTTTACGAAAACATAATAACTCATTTAATTTAATTTTTACTATTTCGTATTATAATAATTGACTACTTTATTATTTTAAATCTTCGCTAACTAAGATTCCTTCCATTTCTCTTGGGAAATGAGCCTGTCATTGATATTTAATGATATAAAGAATTGTTTTCCCATTCACTGAATACCCAGTCTCCATTGGGATATGAAGAGAAAATGTCTGTGATCAGTGAATTACAATTTTATTAATTACAGTATCTTACTGAAGAGAATTACGGTATAAAATATCTCATTGAATTTTTATATGCAACTTATACAACTAATAATCATGTTTATTCAAATCATATCCTTTGACATCATTGATCATATGGCATTTTACAATATAACTATTATCTGCAGTTATTTTATTATTAATAAACTATGCATTAATATTGTTTTATCTGCGTGGAAAATGGGAATCAGTAAAATTCCTTTTGAAACGAAATCAAGCATAAGCAAAAGAGCATGATAAAACACAGAAGATAGGGTGCAGAAATTCTACGCATCCCCCCTCCCCCCTCCACAATATATATATATATATATATATATATATATATCGCGATATCTAAGAAGTATTCGATATTTCTTTACAAATCAACACAATAAAAGTGGTTAGTAAGAAAGCATGGTTCGAAGGAAAAGTATATGGTGCTGTTTCGAAACCCAACAGGTTGTAATCTGTTTTTATTTTAGCTGAAAATAAAATGGATTAATATTTTTATTAAATTAATTTTTTAGGACAAAAAAATTGCATAAATTAAGAAAATATTTTTAAATAAATATAATTATTATCAAAATGTTAACAAAGAATATATATATATATATATATATATATATATATATATATATATATATATAAATGAATGTTTGTCTGTATGTTTCTTATAAAATCGTAAACGGCTTGACCGATTTCGATCATTCTTTTTTTGTTTTTTTCCTTATAGGTCAGGGATGGTTTAGGGAAAAAAATTGAAAAAATCTTTAAAATTAATTAAAATATGAAAATAATAAACTTATTGACTTATATTGACTTAATATAAGACATTTAAATTTTTAATTGTTGCCAAAAAAAGTTTACGAGATATATTTATTTATTGTTTTCAGCATAAAATGAAATATGCTTTCATGCGAAAAATAAGAAATTACTAAATGTTAAATTGGTCGATGAGAAAATGACACATTATAATTTTAAAATAAAACAGTACTATTACAAATCTAACATATTTCTTCTGAATTTTATTTCACAGCATTTTTTTTTATATACCTCAACTTCAGATTTTTTTTTTTTTTTTTTTTAGTATGGCGGATGAAACACGCTTGGCATAAAAGTTAATTCAGCATTATGGTAAAGGTATTTTCTTATTGATAATTATTGACAATTTTTTTATAATTTTGATGCTGAAGTAGATGGGACATTTTTCGCCAAGGAAAAGATAGAAAGAAATACGCAAACGAAGTGATGACGTCACTGGCCGTTCGTGGATGCAAAAAAAAAAATATTTCCTATGTTAAACGCCCATTGGGTTTTTTGTAAAAAATTATTAAAAATCGAGGAAAAATATTTCCCGATTTTAATCGGCATATTTAGGTATAGATATGTATTAGTTATCATGTCCATGCATTAGATTAAGTTATTTTTGTTGTAAAATTGACAAAATTTGAATTTTTAATTTCAAAACTCTAGAAAAAAAATGGCAAACTTCCATATTCGATTGAAAACACAAACATTTAATTTCAAAGGATGATATTAACACCATAAATATCCAACTAATATACTGATTAAAAGGGAAATGATAAATATTCTATCATAATTTGAAGTCAAATTTGTTTTCAAATGTCTAAATAAAGTATCTGATATAAGATACTAATATGTTGTAGCGGAATAGATTTGATATCGGTCATCCTTGGTAGAAAAATAAAATATCGCCAAATTATTTGGCGAACATAATTTAATTCCTTTTAAAAATCATGGTTATTTTAACAACTTATTTTAAGACAGTAATGAATAATATGAAACAATATTTCGTACAATGCATATTACGAAAATATACATCTGGCATGTATATTTTCGTATTACATTTTTGATCACCAAATACAATAAGCGCCAAGAACGACAGAGTTTTGAAATTTTAAATTAAAATTTTGTCAATTTGACAGCAAAATAACTCAATCTAACACATGCACGTGATAACTAATACATATGTGTACCCAAATATGGGGATTAAAATCGGGAAATAATTTTCTTCGATTTTTAATCATTTTTTACAAAAAATCCAATGGACGATTGACATAGGAAATCATTTTCTTGCATCCACGGACGGTCAGTGACGTCACACTTCGCTTGCGTATAGGAACAATAATCGCATAAATTATATTTTGGTCAAAAACGGCAACAAAAATTTAAAAGCCGCCAAGGGCATTAAGGCTGTACCATGATCAAGTTTACATACTAATTTATTTATTTTTCTATATACCAACTACTATTAACTAAGCATGAAGTATATATAAACACAAAATAATAATTGTCTCATGCGATAGAAGTTGCCGATCATAGCATATTGTAATATTATATGTGGCTTGAAATTTCTGTCATTCTATGGTTGATTGATTAAATCAAATAAATATAGGAAATAACTTGAGAGCAAATATTATGTACATCACATATAATGTTGTTCATATGTAACTGGGATTCAGATATAAAAGAGTTACTTCAAATTTTTCGATACTGTCCGTATCGAAACTGTTATGTATGATAAGCAACCAAATGGAAGCCCACGGGTAAGCCATTGTCGCAGGCAATAGGGACAGGCACCGAAGATTGCAAGGACGAACAAGGCGCTGCCTAAGGCAGCGGGAACGCAAAGCAAGCTTTTGACCGATTTCAGTTTTTTTTTTTTTTCATAAAGCATATAGAAAAGAGTTTGCCAGCGAAGCGGGCAAAGCCGTCCAAAATTGTTTAAGAACTAAAATATTATTCAACAATTCGCCGGGAAATGAAAAAAAAAAAAAATCATTAAAAAAAAAAAAAAAGAATTAAAAATTTGAAACTCATAAATATTATATGAATTTCACCACATAGTTAAAATTTTAATTAACCAGTCACCAAATTATTATTAGAACCAGATTAATATTGTGCAATAGTGAACTAAAATCATACAAAGAAAGGTTTCGAAATAAAATTCATAATTGACGACCCAGTTTTTATACTTCCACAACGCAGTACTGTTTTAGTACAGAATCCCTATGGACGAATTTTAAATTTTTATCGCCATGTTGGCGATAACTTTTTATTTATTTATTTTGGCATTTTATTTTGGCTTTCAATGAGTTACAAATTTTTTTGAGTGTACTTTATCAGACTCTGTTTTGCACAGCACCACAATGATAAGGTTTCATTTCATTACATATTATGATCAAACCGTCAGTTCCCACACATACACTTCAAAATGTCCACATGAACGAAGTCGCGGGTAACAGCTAGTATATATATATGTGTGTGTGTGTGTGTGTGTGAATCATGTTTAAATTAATAAAATTAGCTTGTAAAATATGATTAAAATTAGAAAAATTATCATAGTATAAGTATTTTTCCAAATGAACTCAATAAGTCAAAAAATTGATCGCGAATAATTTCATTACAATCTTGTTCCTTGTTAAATCTTGTTCATTAAAAATATTTTAGAAGTTACTTCGCTTTTCATCGACATAACCAGCTTAGTAAAGTGCATATTTGCTTACATTTTGTAAATTTCGGAGCAAATTAGTGAAATTGATTGCAAATTAGTGAAATATCTTAGTGAAATATTCGATTGCAAATTGGCGAAATAGCTTTGAGAATATTTTTACTTTCTCTTTAATTTTCTTATCAGTTTATTCCAGAAAACAAAACTTGACAGTGATTTAATTAATTATTTAAAATAGAAGTGAAATGCGACATCGGCTTGTTCAACAATAGCTATTATTTTTTCCAGATTTTTCATGAATTTTTTTTTGAGTAATAATAGTCAAAAGCGACGAACAACAATTGTTATTCAGATTATTGATAAAAAGTACTACATAGTTAACAGTACTGCAAATATGTAAAAGATGTTATATTTAAAATAAAATTAATTTCTCTTAAATTACTGTTACTTTTTCAATTATATAAAAATATATATTAACCCGTTAGTAGTCGCATATCGTTCTTTTACTTACTTATTTATTTACTTCTTGTAGAAAAGTGGTTAATCCAATTTAAAAATGTACACTATTAAAATATTTTGCAGAGATAAGAGAAGTACATTGCGTCAAATAAAACAGATACGAAAATTATTTTAAACTGTAGAATATTTCTTGAAATTTATTTTAAAACAAATAATTATTATTATTAAAAAGTAAAGGCAATTAGTATAACAATAACACCAAATTCGTTATTTAAAGGAAACCGTTAAAATTTTGCGGGAGAGAGAGCAAAGCGATTAAATGTTTATTACTCGGTGATTTATTTACTTCTTGTAGAAAAGTGGTTAATCCAATTTAAAAATATACACTATTAAAATATTTTGCAGAGATAAGAAAAGTACATTGCGTCAAATAAAACAGATACGAAAATTATTTTAAACTGTAGAATAATTATTGTTATTCATATTTAAACAAATAATTTTTATTATTAAAAATTAAAGGCAATTAGTTTAACAATAACACCAAATTCGTTATTTAAAGGAAACCGTTAAAAGTTTGCGGGAGAGAGAGCAAAGCGATTAAATGTTTATTACTCGGTGATTATAGTCGAAGTGTACGGAATCAAACCCGACAGCACACTTGTAATCCGCCAGATTGTGGTAACATCACCACATTTTGAAGCCAAGGGCACCAACTCATTTTTCTTTGTCTTAATGATATTTTAATGGGAATTTTTAAATCTCAAAAGACGGTTGTAAAGATGGCAACCCTACCTTGGCATATATCACTTGTGCCAAAAAGACCGTTGGAAACAGGTGGAAGTAATCATGAAATATTACGAAATTCTTCCGACATGATGTCTAAATTATGGGTCATTAGTTTATTTTAAACCGCAATTAAATACATTATCTGTATCTGGAGTTGAACAAAAAAAAATTATAACGAAAATTTTCTAATGAAACTTTTACAGCTATAAATATAAATAGATTTATTGAGAAACGCAGTGAAATAGAAATAAAAATATAATTACTTTCAGGGAGAATAAAATTAAATTGTGTATACAATCCCTAATATATATATTGCATTATGCTAAAAAGGAGATCAATGGATTTATTACGGAATTCACTCTTAAAACTAGAAAAGGTTATGTATTTTAATTTCTAATAAAGAGTTTAATAAATTTGGAATAAGTTTGACATATTTAAACAGGATTATTAAAAGTTAATAAATTTTAATCGTGAATAAATAGATATTTAATTAGAATAGAATAAATTTGATGAAATAAAAGCATATGTGAGCAACTCCCTCACACTTCTATTAACCAGCAATATGAACTTTATTCATAAATTAAATTACATAATTTTTTCTTAAACAGCTTTAGAAATAATAATAAAAATACACTCCTAGCAGAAAATTTATTGTAACTCATACCTCAACATAAAAATGAATACAATAAACAACCAGTAAAATATTTTTTTAAAATATATTCATATATATTTATATATTTATCTACTTTTAGGTGAGTTTAAGACAACTTATTATTTTGCATAATAAATAATCCATGCTAACAAAGATTAAATAAAGCTTGTATGTCATAATTTCCCAAGGGTATGATTAACAGTGAAATTTGTTTAAAGCCAAATTACTTATTTTATGCACAATATTTTAAAACAATTTACTTTCAAACAGATTTTTTTTTTTTTTCGCTGCATTCAACATTTGATTCTTCCTTCAAGGTATAAAAGAAAAATTAGTAAAATAATCTTTTGATACTAAAATGCCTTAAAAATATTTTAAAAACCTATATTTAATAAAGAATAAAATTAACAACAAACAATAATTCCTCAACTATTTTTGAATATTTTGTCGATTAAATTTCGATTACAAAAAATAAAAAAGAAGTAAAATGAAAACTAAAATGATTTTGAAAGAAAACAAATATAAACAAAAGAAACAAAACCATAACATAAAAAACATAAATAACCAAAAACATTGCCGGTTATGACTTTCGCCAAATACAATCTTCAAACAGTTGCCCTAGAAATTAATTGAAAATAAGCTGTTACCAAGGAAGCCAACCCATAGCTGGTTTATGTCACTTGACTCATGTTGGGCCATATATATCAAGGGTTAACAGTTATCTCTCTACTTTATGCACCTCGTTGGTATGAAACTCGGTGATAGTAATAGAATAGAACTATTGCGAAAAATGAGGAATATTCAGAATGATGAAATTTGCATGGCCTTTAATTGTTCGAAAATATCTATTAAAGCAAGTAGGAAAACTTTTCGTAATAAGTTATATTTCAAATATCTTTGTGTATTTGGTATATTTGACTAATTTCTTTAAAGTATAATTTTCATAATCAGTTGCTTTGTTATTATTATAATGTAAATAGTGCTATTATATTTTAGGGAATTTTTTAAAGTTAATTTAAAGTTATTGATATTAAATTATTTTAATTATTTAATTAACAAATTGATTAACACTTTTTAAGTAACTAATAGATATATAATTCTTTAAATGTCACTATTTATTTATTTAAAAAAAAAAAAGAGAGAGAGAGAGAAGAGAGAGAGAGAGAAGAAGAAGAAGAAATAAAGAAAAAGAAAGAAAAAGAAAAGAAAAAGAAAGAAAAAGAAAAGAAAAAGAAAAATGAATTTGAAACTGTATCTGGATGTTTTCATTCAACTTTAGTACGTAAATTACACTACTCGGCATGAAAATTGCCCCCCGATACCATTTTAGCATATTCGTATGTAAAATGACCTCCTGAATCCGAATCTGGCCCCCATCTTATCCCATCACCCAACTTTTCTTGATACGCCCCTCCCTTATTTTTGTCATTGTTTGATAATTTTATACCCATCAGTTTGATTTTGAGAGGAACGATGATTATTTTAACCGTTAAATGTCTTCTGACCTGAGGAGCTACAGAGGAAGAAAATTCTAAAACACGAACATTTGTAGTAAGGAGGATATTTGAGGAGATTTGCGCACAGAAAAAAAAATCAATAAAAACAATCAGATATTGTTTCTTTTTTTTTTTTTTTTTCGCAATATTTCTCTTATTTTTTACATATTCCAGCTTCCAGTTTGCCATTTTCTTACCAAAACACCCCAAATAATAAAAAAATATACAGAGAATTTTTTTTCAAAATGTTGCTGAGTGGAGTAATGGTCTCAAAGCCCTCGCAAGAAAGTTTGACTGATTCACTGTACGACGTTTGCTTTCAATAACTCCCACGTTAAATGTTTTGGGCACTAAAACATGAACAGTAAAGTCTCCTACTTTGACACGTGTTAAAGGTCATTGCTCTTATCATTGTAGTCGTCAGTCGTTATCTGCATTTAGCACACGTTTTGTGATAAGAGAGTGAACTTTATGGTGTTCTCTACGGTGGTGATATTGTGTGGTGGTCTTTAACACGTGTAAAAGTAGGAGATTTTACTATTCATGTTTTACTGCCCAAAACATTTAACTTGGGAGTTATTGAAAGCAAACGTCGTACAGTGAATCAGTCAAACTTTCTTGCGAGGACTTTGAGACTTTTACTCCACTCACCAACACTTTGAAAAATTTTTCACTGTATAATTTTTATTATTTGGCGTGTTTTGGTAAGAAAATGGCAAACTGGAAGCTGGAATATGTGAAAAAAATAACAGAAATACTACGGGAAAAAAATGAAGAAAGAAAGAAAGAGAAACAAAAATCTGATTGTTTTTTTTTTTTTTTTTTTTTTTTTTTCTGTGCACAAATCCTCTTAAATATCCTCCTTACTACAAATGTTCGTGTTTTAGAACTTTCTACCTCTGTAACTCCTCAGGTCAGAAGACATTTAACGGCTAAAATAATCATTGTTCCACTCCAAATCAAAGTGATGGGTATGAAATTACCAAACAATGATAAAAATGGGAAAGGCGGCGCGACGTACAAAAAAAAAAAAAAAATGGTGATAGGGATTTTTTTTTTTTTTTTTTTTTTTTTTTTGCAGAGCAGTGTTATTTATAAGTTTTACAAGCTAAATTATCTGTGTGTATTCACTTGGGGAAAGACAGTCATTAGCGAGTAAAATGGCTGTCTTTCACCGAATGTAAAGTAATCGTATTTTCTCGCACGGTGATCAATCTATGTTTAATTACTTTATCTATGGTAGATAGGCCTAGATTTTACATGTTCCATATGTATTTGATCTGATTTAATGAAAAATGAAAACGTTTAACACTTCAATCTCTGAATTTTTTTTTATTTTTTTTATTACCATTTATTTTCAAAAATCGAGTTAAGTCTGATCGTGTATTATTTAAAAATAAATGAAGAAACGTTGGCCTGATCACTGTAGGATATACAGTACGGATATACAATGTAGGCTATACAATGTAGGATATGCCTAAAGTACCAAACGATATGATGTTCAGGAATGTATGTTCAACAGTTCGTTTTCATCCAATTTCTATTAATCTACATCATTGGAACTATAGTTGTCCTTGTTTGACTGTGGTGCAATTTCGAGTGTTTTTTTTTTACCTACAAAATATATTGCTATTTATTTCAGAGAATAAATAAAACGGACTACTTCCAATTACAAACTGATTAATTGTGAGTTTATCTGCATCACTTCTTCAGAGTATTTTTTTTAAATTTATTGTAAGGGGTCAGCTACCTTTAAAAGAAGATAATATCAGAGAAAAATGACCATAACTTTATATATAATAATTAAAAAAATAATTACTTTTAAAACGTATAAATTTTCACAAGAAACGTTAAAAAGTTTTAAGAAATGTTTTACCTATCTATTATAGTCATTAAAATAATTCTAAGTATTTTATTTAAAACTTTTTTTAATAAAAATATCAGAGCTAATTATTTGTCGATGTAAACACTTGCAGAGTGTGTCAAGTTCCTTAATTTATTCCGAGCATTTTTTATCCCGCCGTTTTTTCCTAACTTTTTTTCCACTTTTTCATAAAAATAACTTTTCCTATTTCATCGTAGTTATATAATACAGAAAATTATTTTATAAATAAAGCGATATTAAATAATGTCGGGAGTAAAAGAGCTTCTGAATAAATTAAGGAGCTTAACAATTCTGCACTTGTTAAAAATAACATGTTTAAAAGTAATTATTTTGCAAATGATTGTAAAAATAATCTTGATTACTTTTTGCTAATATTTCCACAGTTCAAAGGGTAAAATCAATACTCCCTAAAAGCAAGCACAAATCTAAGACACAAACAGGTTTCTGAGAGTTGACCGTTTAATTATATGATCAGCTACCTTCTCAGAGAAAAACAGTCCAGCACCTGTAATTCTGACAAAATGCTATAAAATAAGAGTGTCGACCGTTTATTAAAGGTTCATAGAAAAAAATCGTAACAGATTTACGGATATAACGTTATCGTTACGGTGAGTGAGAGGAACAAGTTTTGCCAATCACTGTTCGTAATCTTGCGCAATTTTTTACAGTGCATAATTTGATTCTTTTAAAGGTGTCAACTTGATGTTTCATATTTAGAATTATTTAATGTAGCGACAAACAGTTACGTTAAAGAAATATTTTTGTAGATATGTATAGATTTGTGTTTTGCACCAGAAACCTATTTACATTAGAATGAATTAATAGCACTGCTAGGCATGAAAATTGCCCCAACACCATTTTGGCAAATTCTTATGTAAAATGACCTCCTGATTCCGATTATGATGTCCATTTTTCTCTATCACCCACCGTTTTTTAGAAACTGCCCCCTATTTTTATCACTTTTCGGTAATTTTGTGGCAATTTTTTTTTTTTTTTTTAGGGAGAGAGGATTATTTAAACTGTTAAATATCTTCTGAGGGGCTACATAGTTGGAAAATTCTAAAACATGAACATTTGCGGCAAAGGAAATATTTAGGGGGGGATTTGCCACTGAAATTAGGTTTTCTAATATATTTTTAATCTATTATTAATGATATTAAATAAACGTTTTTTTTTTTTTTTTTTTTTTTTTTTTTCAGGTGTTTAATTATTTTTTTTCGTTTTCAAAATCAAATTCATGGTCACAAAATTACCGAACAGTGATAAAAATTGAGGGAGGGGGTGGTGTTTCCAGAAAACAGTGGGTGACTGAGCAAAAATGAAATCAGATTCAGATTCAGGAGGTCATTTTACATAAGAAGTAGCAAAATTGGTATCAGAACTCGATTTTTTTTTTTTTTTTTTTTTTTTTTGCAGCGCAGTGTAGCTACTCTAATAGCATATAGCCAGTGTTTAACAAAATAAGTACAAAACTTTGAATAAGCACCATAAAATGCAAGAAGTTGCAACATTTGTTTCTGGTAGAAAGAAGACACGAGCCTTCATCAGGCGAACAAAGTAGGCACGAATGCTGCAAACAAAGCAAAAAACGGGCTTTTCAGCAATCGTGTCTACCTTTTTCGCCTGAAGAAGGATCGTGTCTTTTTTTAAACTGAAATAATTGACGCCAGTTCTTGTATTTTATGAGTTAATTCAAAATTTTATACTTATTACTTTTAAACTCCAGTTCTGTGGTGCTTTTTTATAATTAGTGTTTAACATACTCTATTTCATCAGATCACCTAAAGATGAAGAAAGTGTTACTATATATATATATTAAAAAAAAAAAAAAATTGCAGATTCTAATTTAAAACAAAACATAAAAAAAAAAAAAAAAAATAAGTAAATAATAAAAAAAAAAAAAAAAAAAACTCTATTAAAATAAAATAACATAATACGCCCTAACTTGTTTGATTTATTATACTTTACAAAAATTATCTTTATGTGTGCATAGTGTAATTCAGGCTTAATTTTCTTAATAATGACAGTCTTTATATTGTTTTACGAAAATATTATTTTAAATCAATATTATTTTTAATATTCAAATATATATAATAAAAAAAAATTATATTGTAATTAAATATGAAAAAAAAAAATCATTAATAAATATTAAAAATAAAATAAAATAAAACAACAATGGGTTTAATAATCCCTATTATGTTATATAATAACCTTTCGCCTGCTACGATATATCTTAGTTTAAATCTCAAAATAATCCCTGCATCGATAAAAAATCCTTTTAAAAGCTTATAAAAGCACTAAATAAAAGTAAAATATATTGAGTTGAATCCATTTTTCTAAAGATAATTGGATTTAGAGATACATTTTCAATTATGTTTTAAGAATGTACTGGTCGATATGGTTTTAAAGTATCAACCGCATGAAAGTATAAAATTTATTTAAAAATTTTAGACGGCGAAGGAGATTATTGCTGGAATAAAAAAAAAAAATAAAATAAAATAAAATAAAAAAAAAACGAATATAGGTATAATACATTTAGAAAAACGATGTCTTAGGTTTAATAATAAAAATTTATCCAATTTAACTGCAATCGATATTTTAGAAAACCGATGCTTTACATTTGGCATTTACAGTTATACCATTTTAATGATAAGCTCTACTAAATTCGAAAAACTTAGCACCAAATTATTGGTTGTAACTAAACTATTTTATTTTTTATTCTTAAATATTTTATTTTTTAATAGTGTATGCAAAAACACATTTTTTTATGTCGAATATGTAATTGCATTATATGTCAAATGCAAACAAGTATTGTTTTACACCATGTAAGAAACGTATACATAAAAATATGAACGTTTAGTTAATGAACGTGTGCACACTATTATTATTATTATTACTTGCACTATTATTATTATTACTTGTAGACTATTTCCACAAGATAATACGGAAACTTCTTTTACCAGAAAGAATCGTCTTTGGGTCAAGTTTTCGAAATATAGTTTTTATTATAGTCACACGTTCTGAGTTATCGTGAATTAGAAAATCATGTTTTCATTGGTGGGTCTCTCTCTTTCTCTAAGTGTATGTATGCGTGCCCGTGTCCCTCTGTTTGTGTATGTATGTGTATGTGTATGTGTGAGCGTGTGTCTGTGTGTTTATATTATCAGCATATCTCAAGATCAAATAGTATAAGGGAAACCAGACTCGGCATTCTAAATTTGTATTATATAGTAATTCTACACTAAATTTTTCGATGAGATTAAAAAAATAAAATAAAATAAAATAAAGGTTCATGTGCAGGGTCATCCAAGAGAATTAAAATATATTAGGGCAAAATTTTTCGTAAGTACAGTCTAACATCTATTGGCTACCCTAAACAAAATATAATAAACACATTTATTTATATACATAAAACCCTGTTTTGTGTAGATTGTTGTATTGAAATAATTCATTATTATTCGTTTACAGGACTACTAAAACTGTTTGGATGTATTGAGGCTATAATTTGAAATTACTGAAAGTGTATTTCATGTTTTATTTTTTAATCTTTAGATACAATAATAGAAGATGTGCCTTTGTATGTCCTTCACTTTCTAAGAAAATGGCTGGTGGCAGAGCTAAAGAATTTAGCATAGAGGTCCGCTTTGAGTCCTTGTTATGCATATCGAAGACCGATTTTCGAATATTTTATTAATTTTTCTTTAAATTGAGGAAAGTCTATAAATTTATGAAATGATAACTTCCGTTTATAAAAACGTAAAAGTAAATGTGAAGTTTATACTAAGGTTTAATAAGCACAAAACCGCAAAAACTATCTGCAAAGCGTCATCCGAACTCTTCTTCTTCGCTATCAAACCTAAGTATGCTGATCGATTTAAAGATAAGTTTCGTGCCTGTAGAATTTTTTTTTAATTTAGGTCAAATATTTTCACGTTCTTCCTATTGTACTAACTTTTAATTCAAACAAAGTTTAGTATGTGTTTAATAAAATTTAAGCTTACTTTTATCTAATATAATATTAAGGTATTGTAACAAAAAACATTTAAACACGAAAACTTGCATAAAAGGATTAAATATTATTGTCTGAGAACAGCAGCCTCAACTGTTATGTTATAAACCGTTGATTTTCTTACTTATTAATTTGTCAAAATATTCTATTAGTCTACGTAAAATTATCTGTTTTTCCAAAACATTAATATTTCAGTAGTACGCATTTATACACATTTGTAAACAAATAATAACATAAATTTAATTTTCTTCTAACACATTAATATTGCTTTTCTTGGGTATAACAATGTTAATTCCTATTTTGGAAAAGTTGATTTTTATGCTAGAAATTTGTACAATTTGAATATGTTTGGTTAACAATTTTCTAAACTTAATTGATTTGAAATTTGAAACTAGGGAATTACACCGTAAAAAATAATTTTACTTTAAAACAGATAACAGTTGCTTGCTACACCAAATTTCTGCAGAAACTTCAAAAGTAAACTATGTAGAAATTTTGTATCAAACCAACTGTATTTTATGATATAAAACGTATTTATATTACCTTTATGTCATTCTTAATTGGTTCACTCAATGTGCAGGTTTTTGCAAAGTCAGCTAAAAATTCTGATCTTAACACAGTGGAAAACATCTGACCAATGCTTGTTCGTCAAGTATACGCTAGTGATAAAAAGTTTGAATTCCTTACTGAGCTTCGAGAAACTTTGAATAGCTCACAGGCTAATTTTTGTCACATAGGAATCCAATTTTTTTTATGATTCTGTACCAAATATAGCTTTCGAAATGATAAGAGCTAATGAGAAGAGTATTCCTTAAGAATATCGCTTATATTTTATATTTTGTATTACTGTCCTTCTACCTTTTTTACAGAGTTTAAAAATTTAAAACTATTTATGTTGTCCTTAATAATTTATTTTTGAAAATCAGGATAATGATATTGATATCTTCTTGTTAAATGATCTGCAAAATGTTACATATAAAAATTATGTCATTAAAAAAAGAAATATTACTTTTTTTTTTTCCTAAAAATATCTAGTGTCCCTCTACTTTTTTTACACAGTGTAAAATTATCCGTGAAAGAACCATATCCATTAACTGATACACAGAAGACTTTGAAAGTAACCAAGAACTTAAAAAAAAACATAGGTTTATTTTAATAGATGTTTTATTTATTTATTTATTTTTAAATCAATTTACAATGTATTATTTTTTTTATGCTGTGAGATTCTTAAAATGAATATTTTCAATTCTATATAATTTAGTACAAAATTCGATACGTTATAACAAAAGTATATATATATAAAAAAAATCTGGTGTGAAACAACCACACGACTTCCATTACCCACTATTACTATGTTAATATATTTTACGATGCAAATACATTGACATTTTTTCTATAAATTCGATTTTATACTCTTTTTAAAGTAATGGTACAGTCAGTAGATAAAGGGTTAAGCATATATGTCCAAATTTAACATGAAAACCCATTCAACTATAATATTCATGTAACTTAGATAGCGCACTAAAGTGAATTTTATGCCTACGTTATGTATAAAAATTTCAGAATCACAGTATACAATCAATAATTAAATTCAGTTACCTCCAGATTACCTTTATATATTCCCTGTATAAAATGGAGTGCAATTAAAAACATTTAAAAAATAATTGGATTCTTTCGTGATTCTTTTTTTTTTTTTGATATACAAAGCCGAAAATTGAAAAAAAAAAAACTACATAAAATGGCCAATTAATTACGTTATTTATTTAAAAAGAGAAGTACGGTTTCTTAAAAGGCGAAGTCTATTTTTTTCCTCTATTTGTTCGTTAATTAGTCGCTTCCTTATCGTTAATGCTTTCCATTATTTCATTACGCTTCTTTTCTTTTTATCGAGTTTTATTTGTTCCAACTGACGGAATAAATGTGCTGCTATATTTAATTGTTAATGAATAGCAGATCTGATTAAATGATACGAAGAGTAATAACTTAGTAAAATAACTGCTTGGCATATGCTTTCATGCATCAAATCAAGAAAATATAAACTAAATCTCAAAGAATATATTTCTTCTTTAGAAAATTATTTCTTTCATGTTTATAAAAGTTTTTTTTTTTTTTTTTTTTTTTTTTTTTTAAATACAGTATATTGTTTATAGAAAATAATTTAGGAAATAGACTACTTAAAACAGTTTTTCCTCACATCTGAAAACGTGTAAAAAAATCAAAACACTGAGGTCGAAAATTTTCACGATTACCTAAGTTCCCCATACCTATAGTATGATGGAGAACTAATAATAATAATGTTTAACATCGCGTTATAATGTATTTAGTACAAGAGAGAAGGATTTCTATCACTATAATATAAGGTATTTTATTCACATGTTAAAACTTAGTTAACAGAGAATATTGAATAAATATCATAATGTAAGCATGGGAATTTAATATCACATCCCTTTTTAAACACAACTTTAACCTATTCTCTTTCTTTGAACTTGGCCTTTTTATACTTTTTAAATAGCTTTTTGTAGAAATTATTTACAATAGGCGATACAATATCGTAATTTTATTATAATGAGGAGGGTGATTATGGTAGCATTTGAGAGAGTATGGTAAAATTTTGAAAATAGAAATGAACCATATTAAGAAAAAATATGTAATGTTATTTCATTACTGTGAAAAATAAAGGAATATACGTTATAAATATGCTGATATCTTCAGATTATTCTAAACTTTCTTATAAAAGATACTTTCTTTTGTAGAATGGAAAACATATTTAACAGCTGCTTGTACTGTATAGTATTTTATTCATAACATCCTTACAAATAATTATGAAGTTGACGTACGTGCCCATCACCTACTGCTCCAAAACCGAAAGTCCCATCCATTTTTCTTTTAAATAAATATAGAAAATCGTGTAAAAATATGATTTAAAAAAATTTAGACAGGTTTGTCTTATGATGACATTATAGTTAGTGTAATGCATATTGTTAAGAATTTAAAAAGATTTGCCATAACATACCCAAGGTTAAAGCAATTCTAACAGCTGAAAGAAGAAAATAAAATATGAAATACATATATTTAATACAAGAGCTGGAGAAAAATGTTAAACAAGGGCAAAAATAAAATAAAATAAAACAATATCCAAACAAGTTAAACTTAAATAAACTAGTTATTAAAATTAAAGTAATAACCCGCTTTATTTTTGTTTTTTGGCGCATAACAAGAAATATACATGTGACCATAAAATTTGAATGCCAGGTTTGTTATAAAATATGTATATATTTAAAACGTATCTTATTTTTTCATCAGAAATATTTTGTTTACAACCTCCATTCAGTTTTTCTCAGAAGTACGCTTTTGAAGAAAACGATGTTTTAAACAGTTTTCAAAAAGGAAACAAAAAGAGAGTTTGTTATTAAGCATTCCTTATGAATCGGTAAAATGCATAAAAATGCATACAAATGCATACAAATGTAAAAATTAAAGAATTTTCATTTCTTTTTATGTATATATATATATACATAAGCCAAGCGTTAAAAACAAGATGCAAATGTTCGGAAAATTGTATTTTAGAAAGTATTTCAAAAAAGGCAAGAATAAGGCAATTAACGATACCACAAAAAACAATAATTTTAGAGCGGAAATCAAAAAAATATTTTAATACGTGGGATGTTAAAATGATTAAATGTTAACAAAATATTAGTGATCTGGTTTTTAGGTAGATATAATATTTTTTGGCTGTTTAAACTGCACATTTCCCCATAGGCGGCCATGTTATTCATCCAGTCGAGATGACCGCAAGTTAAAAAGCCAAAGCTTAAAAAATCAGCTTGTATTACATTTATAACATAGAAGGGATTCAGAAAAAGTGTTTAGTAACATAATTTATCTAACTACAGTGCAATAACAATTAAACAAAACAGGTTTAATTGCCAGAAAATCTGAAAAAAAAAAATCCATTCTTAAAGAAAAGAATTAGAAAACCAAGACTTTAGAGGGTTAAAAAATAAAAAAATGATTGGGTTAATTGTTGGTCTAAAGTGGTTCTCTCTGAAGAGTCAAGTTTAACTTATTTCGAACTGACGGAAACAAGCAGGTCTGATAACGAAAATGTGACTGACTTAATGAAAATCGCACTTTTAAAACAACGTACATTACGATACGAAAATGCATAATTTTTCAGTGAGTCTGGTAAATTTTCATGTTCAAGGGATCAATTAACCCGAAATAAAACTTGGCCATAAAAAAATTGATACCTGACTGAGTACTTTGGAGGTATTTCAAACTCTTCCATTATCATCATTTAAAGATGATAATGAAACTTCGTGGCACCTGTGGTTCGTTTATTTGATTTACTTTGTTAAAATTACCTATCCATTCTCATGAGCATCTACAATTTTGTAAGTTATAATAACTTTTTTTACTTAAAATTAAATCCCACAAAGAATATCACAGGCTTTCTTCTTTATTAGTCCTGAAAATTGTCCTAATCTCAATCCGCTCGAAAATGTTTAGGCTATAAAATAGGGTGTGATTAGAAATTTGTAGCCTACAACTTCGCAAGAACTAGAAAAGAGATATTTGTGATATTTGGCACAGTGAAATTTCTAAGTTTCATGTTAAACTAGTATGTTGTGGCCACCACAAGACTTTCTTCTATATTTTCCTATACATATTCAATCAGTAACAATATAAAAAAAAAAAAAAAAAAAAAAAAAAAAAAAAAAAAGATTTTTTTTTTTCTTTTTCTTTTCTTTTCTTTTCTTTTTTTTTTTTTTTTTGTGAAAATTAATACATATTCAATCACTAACAATAATTAAAAAAAAAAAAAAAAAAAAATCGAATTTTTTTTCTAAGTTTTTTTTTTTTTTTTTGTTAAAAGTAAAAAAAATCGATAACTTTGTTTTAAATTATCACAGATTTATGGTTCAACCATTCGTTTTAAAGGTATTGACGAGATCTTTCGAATGATACCCATCTTCAAAATTTAACCCCCCCCCCGGGGGGGGGTACTTCCCCCCCAGGGGGGGAACCGATGCCCCCCCATGCAGAATTTTTTTTTTCCTAGTTAACTACTACTATCATCAATAATTCAAATTAATTTTACAATCACAAGTTTAAAATAACTCTCATAATGCCCATTTATACGGAATTTTGTCCTATGCTGCCATGTTAAAAATTTGCATAAAATGCGATTACAGCGCCACCTGTTGAGCTATTGATCCCCAAATTTAATGGGCACCAGTTTATGTCAGGGTGCAACTAAATACCAAGTTTGGTTAAATTTCATTCATATGTTCGTGAGATACAGCGTCCACAAAAAAATGATACAGACAGACAGACAGACACACAGACAGACAGACAGACACACAGACAGACAGACAGACACACAGACAGACATTTTCTAAAAACTATCAATTCGTGTTCAGGACATCCCAAAACGTGTAGATCCGTCAAAAAACGGAGGTCTAAAATTTTCGCGAATCCAATACTTTCTCTATATTACATATAGAAGAAAGTAAAAACTGTAAAATAATATGCATAATATGCCACTGCGCATTAAAGCAGTAATTCCATATAAAGGTGGAATTATCCAATCCAAAATACATATCTTTATTCAAAAATTGTTTAGATCTAACAAATAAATAATTTTATTTCATACATTAAAATAGTAATTGTTTATTTCGTATAATAAATACTAATAGAATACAAAGTATATGTTTAATATATTACGTTCAAAAAGAAAATTTTCTGTAGATTTTTATTAAATATTTCGTATAGTGTAATAAAATGAATTATTAAATCGAAAATGTATATAGGTATCATGTTATGACTTCCATATGATACAAACATAACAGTTTTATTTGCTGTAATAATTAGTTTTTAAATTATTACGAACTCAAAAGGTATAAGTCAAATTTTCTGCAGTGCGTTTTTTTTTTTTTTTTTTTTGTCGCTTAGTGTATAATGAAAATATTTCTGTAAATGTTTATTTTAAGATTTTTATTTATTTATTAATTTATTAATATTTTATTTTATTTATTAATTAATTAATTATTACATTATTTTTGACAGAGTTGTTTTGTTTTAAGCAATTGTTCAGTTTGCTGCTGCAGTTAATTGATTGAAAATGTTAAATTCTTATTTCTCCTTAGATATATATATTATATACATTACTTGGTTTTCCGTGAAATTAAAAGATTTGTTCTGTTATACGATGTGTTCAGAAATTAATTTTATGAAAAGTTTCGTTTCAGAATGAAGATCTGTGGATAAAAATTTGAGAAGAAATAGTTTGTGACTCTTCATTGTTAGTTCTCGAAGTGCCGTAGTTAGTTATTAGGTAGTTATTTAATACTTTTAATATGGAACTATATAGAATTACTAAACTTGTTTTTAAGCCTTGACAATGCAATTAATGCTATTCTAGATATCTGTAGATTACAAAATGTACCTATAGATTAGAAAAAGGTAATAAGGATTACTAATTTTTTTAACATGTTATAATTTATAACCAATTGAAAATAACGTATGAATTTAAAAATAAATATATTGTTCTATTTCAAGTACATCTAAGTGCTACAGATATATTTAAATATTCTTTGCAAGCCAAATTGTTAAATTTATTATTAAAATAATACTTCAAGTAATTTCCTTTTTTTTTTCTTTTTTTTAATTGTTTCTTTTTAGTTGAGAACTATAACACTTAGTTTATTATTACTTAAAATAAATGTGAATTTTTATTTTATTATTTTCAGTACAATTTTAAAAGTATATATATATATATATATATATATATATATGTATTAATATTAAATACGTTTATACAGTGCGCTGCATGAATATAAACGCACCTTAGCTTTAAGAATTAGAATGGTATAGAAGTGTAATAAAAAATATGTATAGGTGACACTTAATGCAAACTGTATGTGTATTATTCAAGAAATGAAAATACGAGTCAGAATAATGAAAGACCAATCTTATTTTTTAGAAAATAATTTTATAGAATTTATGACAAAAATACATGTTGCACGAATTTAAACGCACGTGTAAAAAATAAATAACTGTGTAACAAATACTGTATCTAATACTTTGTAAAGCCACCATGGGCTTCTAGAACAGCCAGTAAACGCCTTGGCATTGACTGATGTAGTGGCATGTGTCATCCAAGCTGATTGCCTTCCAAGCTAATAGAATAACAGATTTTAGTTCATTTTTCGTGTTAAACTGCCTTCCGTTTACGTAAACACGGCGAACCAAAATACCCCATACGTTCTCCATATTATATTTAAATCGTTGCTTTTGGAAGGGTAATCCAGAACTTTACTTTTATTGTCACGGAAGCATTTTTTCACGATATGTGCTGTATGTACAGATGCACAATCTTGCTGAAAAATATAATTTCTTCCAGGTTTTTTGACTGCTTGACGGTGGAGGTTCCTTGTGAGCATCTGGACATAATCTACAGAGTTTATAGTGTTCTCCACGAACTCTTATTCGAAAGTACATTTAAAACCTATAGTTGGCCACACCATGACAGACAAACCTCCAGCTTGACGTTTTGAACAGTTAATTTCTTCGTGTCTCAAATCCTGACAGAAGCGATAAAATCTGTCCTTGCCATCGATATTAAACTTTTTTTCATCTGAGAAGATAATTTTTTCCGGATTTAGTCGATCTAGAATCCATTTTCTTGCCCATTCCAACCGCATATTTTTGTGCTTTTGAGTGAGGGGTGGTTTCACCTTCATTTTCTTAAATTTAATGAATTTTGCAGCTTTGATAGTTCTCCATATGGTTGTCCGATGAACACTCAGCTTGTATTGAGCCTTTATCTTCGCACAGGAAATATTCTTATTCTTTGCATCGTTGCATATTCAACGTTTGTCGTAAATGGTGAGCTTTCCTGTTCGCTTCTTATACGCTTTGTTTCCATAATTTGCTCCTTTTTTTTATATAATTTTGCACAACACTCTCACTTCTACCATTTCGATGCCGAATTTCACGATGGCTAAAGCCTTTACTACGCATAAAGTCGATTTTCATCCCCTCTTCTACTGTCAAAGTTTTCCCTCTTGCTATACTGAACAAATTCCGTAAATTTTGCACTCAAGCATTAAAACTGTTTTTAAGAGAACATTAGCAACATGATTATATGTATTTTAATTTAATTCCGGAGGCTCTGTTAAATTTTAAACGCAAAATACAGAGTGTGTTTAATTTCGCGCAACAAGCGAAAAACAGTGAAAAATAAGAAAATGCTTAAACACTCATTTACATAAGCGTGCATGAGCCTAGACATACGTGCTCAAAGCACCTTATTCAGTTGTTAGTCATTTGCAATAACTGTAAGTCTCATTCCTTCTTTTAAAATTTAAAAAATTCTATTTCTGATTATTGGAAAAGGTGCGTTTATATTCATGCAACGCACTGTATGTTTCAGATTGAAATTGTGTTTTACCATATAAATAAAAAATATATTTTCCTGAAAATGCTTTAGAGAAGAAAAAAATAATAACAATAATCAGACTGAAATAAATTTTTCATTTTATTTCTGAGAGTAAAGTGCATTATGAAAAATTTTTGAAAGTTCATAAACATGTTTTCTAAATTTCTATGCTTTCAAAATTTTAGAGCACAAAATTGAAGGTTTATAGTTAGCTTCTTCCAATCTGAAGCTCACTTCTAAAATTAAATTATATTTTTACTTCCATTACCCTACCACTGTAGGGTAATGGAAGTATTGTATTCGGTGCAAAAATTCAATATCGAGTTTTCATCGGATTTACACGTTTAAAGACATCCAGAGTCCAAAAAAGTAGTTTTTTTGCAATTGAACAGTGGGTGTGTATGTATGTGTGGAATAGTCTAGCTATCATATCTCGAAACAAATAAAGATAAAACTACGAAAATTCAGAATTGAGACAGGTCTGGTGTACAGATAAATTTTCTAAATTTTGGTGAAAATTGGAAAACCGGAAGTGTATTTCAAAAACGGATCTAACGAGTTTCTTAAAATCTGCTATATAAACACTCTATAAGGTGTCCTTTCGAATGACATATTTCGTTAGTTCAGAAAATTGATAGGTGTTCTGTATAAATACTTCAATTTCAGGTCTTCGAAGTGCTTTCCTTTAAAAGCATCTGTTTTGATTTTTTTTTTTCGAACTCACCATATCAACTCCCTTTTAAATACCACTTTTGTATGTAATTATTGTTTTACAGTCAATACCTGAGTATGCCAATTTTGGTAAAAGTTGGTATCTCAAAAACTGCTCTAACGATTTTCTTGAAAATTGTTACATAAATCAATTTTAAATATCTTTTCTCATGTATTATTTTGTTATTACAGAAAAATTTACAGCCATCTTCCTTAGGCAGGTTAATTTCAGATCTTGGAAATTGGTGTTTTAAAAAATAATTCCACCATTTCCCCCCCCCCCCCCCTTATTTTTAACTTGCTATGTAAACTTTGTTTAATATGTCTTTACACGAGTATTAAGTTTCTCATACCGGAAAAATTTAGGTTTCTACTTCGCTAGGTCAATTTTATGTCTTCTTATCATATTATTTTCAAAAAAAAAAAAAAAAAAAAAACATACTTAAATACGTAATAATAGTGGGTAAAGAAAGTCGTGTGGTTCTTTTACACCAGATTTTTTAAATAATTTTCAGATTTTTAAATTTATCTCTTCGGTTTCTGTCCCTAAGTCAAAGTTTTATAAAATAATATTTCAATTTTAGAATTTTTCTCTACTCTTTCATCTTTTTAAAGAGTAGTCTTTTTAAAACTTTCCATCAAGGTTGAAAAGTGTTAATGACTTTGATTTGTCTGTCTGTCTGTCCGCACTCTAACTCCCGTAAATATTAATGGAATTTCTTGGAACTGATATATGTTATTCAAGTTCACTATCGGATGTTTTCTAAAGGAAATAGAGTAAATACAAGGGACACACGAAAGTATTCCAAAGCACTGCGTTCCGGAAGAAATGTTTCTATAAATCAAATTTAATAACTTTACTTTGGACAAATTTTAATGAAATTGAAATATGCTATTCATATGTAGAAAAGAATGCTTTCTATAGAATGTAGTTTGATTAACATTAGATTTACAGGGCCACACCAAAATATTCAGTTACATTAAGGACTTTTATTGGAAACGTGTTGAAATTCCATTGCCGTTTCTATTAAATGTTTTCAACACTTTCTAACAATTTTTAAGTGTGAATATGATTTCAATTTCTGCATCAGTCTCTCCGACTGTCCATCTGTATATCTGTCTGTCTACTCGTCCCCAATTTTCGTAAATATTTTCTGAATAAAAGATGATATATGAATTTTTAAAAGATTTTGAATGATTAAAAGATGATTAAAAAAGCCTCTATTTACGAATGTAGTCACTTTTACATGAGGGAAATTGAAAAGAGACCATGGGATTTTATCGCCTACGTAACGATATGTCAAGTGATTAAAAGAGCGTAGCTATGTGCTTTTTAATTATATAATTGTTTCTTTACACTGAGAATGGGCAGGAATTAAGTCTAGAAGTGAATATTTTTGTCTAGAGGGAAAAAGACAATTTAGGAGAAATACGTTAAAATTATAATAAAAGAAAAAAGATTAATTTTACTAACGGTTTTGTTTTTAAGAAAGCGGAAATGGTGATTTCGATTTAAAAGAACAGATTGGAATGATTATTAAAGAATATATTAATTAAATTACAACTTAATATAAAAAGACCTAATTAGGGAGGTTTCATATTACATACATTTATAGTGAAAAATGTATGTTAAAAATGAAACAATTCTTCGACAATAATTTTATTAATAGACGCAAAATTGCAAAATTTTAGAATGAAAAGTGCATAACAAATAATGCTGTCATTTGATTTTTTTTATTATTATTTCAAACATGAATTACATAAAAATATTTCTCTAATGTAGATTATCTGAATGGATTTATTATTATTATTATTATTATTATTATTTAAAAAAAAAAAAAAAAAACATTTAATTGAATATAAATATTCGAAATATTAAAAGTACATAATAAGTTAAAGAAATTAAAATTATTATTCCGTAATTTAAAAGGATTAGTTTCAGTGATTTTAATGAGAACACAAATTTACTAATAACTATTGACAGAAAAAAAAAACAGAAGTAATACTACCTTTAAATAACATAGGACTACTAGGACTACTAGTAATACTGCCTTTAAATAACATAGGATGTGTGTATTAAAACCAACAGATACAATGAAAAAGAAAGCTAAGTGCAAAATAATCGCTAATTAAACTCGTATTATCTCTCTTTTAATGGCAGTATAAATGCCGATAAAAATTTTAACTATTTTTTAAATATGCTACAAATTTTTAAAAAAAGTGTTTGACTACGCATTAAAAGACTTTTTTTAATATATAATTTCTGTTCAACACTAAAGCAATTATGTACCAAGTCCTAAAAAAATTAAACCAGGGGATGTGCGAAATCCAGTCATTATCTTTTACGTTTGGAATCGACTGAGAAAATTTACTTTAGGATGTCCGTTTATACTTATAATTTAATTAGTGTTCTCTGCAAACATTTCTCGTAGTTATTATTCAGTACATTAAATATCACACTTTGTACGGTAAAGAAATGCCAGTTAAAATTAATTAGAGTAACTCATTAATGTATGTTTGTCGAATAACTCTACTTAAGAAATTTCAAAGTTTTTTTTTTTCTTTTTAATCTGGTAGGTAAATGTTTAAACTTAATTAATTTTGGGTAATGAAATCTATGGAAAAACAGATTTTTTCTACATGTCACATGTTTTTGATATTCTGTGGCAAAGTTGGTTATTTGACCCTATTTTTCTCTTCACTTGAATTTTCTGAACTATTACTAACAATGAAAGACTCCATATTACATACCCCCCCCCCAATATATATATATATATATATACATAAGACACTTTTCATGAAGTTATGTATGTATATAAAGAACATTTCGGCGGAATCTGTATATATTATGTGTAAAAAAAAAAAAAAAAAAAAAAAAAAGAAGAAGAAGAAAAAAAAGAAGGGAAAAAAAGTGAAAATGCCCGTTTCTTAGCTATTTGTCACTCTTTGGTGACACAAGGAAGTTTGAATGTATATATATGTCATTTTAAAACAGACAGCCACACGCCACACATTAAAATAAATAAATAATTTCAATCGTTGGCTTAGCTTAATTGGTTCTTTAATAAATTGAGGGGGTTTATACCACATATTCAGAAAATGAGCCTTTCAAAAAAATAAATAAATAAATAAATAAAAACTATCTTAAGTCATTCTTGCCGCTGCTAGTTACATCCAACCCTTTTATCTTTCCTTCCAATTCATAGATATAGTAATATATATATAGATCTATCACCCCCATGTTATCGAGCAAAAAATATTGATGCGGAAAAAAAGTTCTAAAATAAGCCATTAGAGAATATTGAAAAAAAGAATAAAAATAAATATGAATTTGAAACTGTACCTGGAGTTTTTTATTCACCTTTAGTAAATAAATTATTCATAAATTTTATTTCCGAATAATTATTACATAATATCCGTGTGTACTCCTGTGTGTCATTTACTCGGGAAAAGGCAGCCATTAGAGTGACATTTCCCCCCCCAAAAATGCCTCACTTTTTCCCTCTCGCTGAACAATCTATGTATTATTACTGTATCTATGTTCGAATTAGCAGAGGTCACGTGATCACGAGCGCTCTGATTGGCTTAGGGGAAGTCATTCGATAGGGAGGGAGGAGACAGAACATTCTGGGCTAAAATTACACTGTAAAACATGTGTCCTCTTTGCTGCCAGAAATTCTCTGTAATTTGAGAAAATACGTCCTGAGAACGTAATTTTTCCGTAAATTACGCGTATTTTCTCAAATTACAGAGAATTTCTGGCAGCAAATAGGACATATTTTTTACAGTGTAGCTTTGCATTGCACAATCTAATAAATAATGGTTTTGTTTCATCGGAAAATAAAATAACTTTAAGAATTGAGAACAACTTAATGAATTTAGAATTAATGAAATATTTAGAAAATAAATTAATGAAGAATTAGTTAGGACGCTGTCAGTGGATTAGCGAGAAGTAGGAAGTAGAATCATTGAAGTTTAAGAAATAAAGCCTTAATTTTAATGGGGGCTTTTAATTATATTTCATATATATATATATATACATATATATAACGCTTGAAAACCTTTATTCTATACTCTTTACTAAAATAATTTAAGTGCGATTATTTCAAATAAACATTTTTCTAACTACAATTTTGTCATATATATATATATATATACTATAAATGTGAAAATTAAAATCTAATGGTCGTATATTACTAACCTTTATTATATGAGGAACACTTAAATTAACTTAAAATTTATTTGGTATTTGCATGTTATATCTTAAAGTAAAACACATTGTACCGTTTTTAAATACTTAATAAATAAAATAATAACATGGCAGTTTACATATGAAGAAATACTAATCAGTTATTTTAACACTTTTTGTATGCTCATGAAAAACCAGTTAATATCTAGAAAATAATAATAATAATAATAATAGTAATAATAAATTGATTGAAGTGATTTTAAACTCAACATTAAATTCCAATTTTTTAACACAGCTTACACATTACTATTGAAAATATACAATTTTCTGGTCATTAGCTTTTCATTACACGGGTTAAATGAAATTTCCTAAAAACTTTTTCAGTTATACAAGCTAAAATAGTTTTATTAAACTTAACTTAAACAAATGCATATTTATAACTATAATTTTCTAAAACATATATATATATATATATACGTAGTTGAATTATTTAGTTTTTAATGGAAAAATATGAATAGTTAAAAAATTTCAGCACACCTTGAATGTAATTCATAGTGTGAGGGAAAGTATCAAAGACCTTTCGATTAACAAAAAATCCACAAAAGCGAATTCATTTGTACTAAAATACTGATTGATATTGAAGTGTGTTTAATTTGAAGATTTTACGCTATTCGATATTTATTCCATGAAAATAAAGAAAAACATACTTTTTATAGTTGATACATTTCATTGAGGGGCGGGGGGGGGGGTTAAATAAAGAAAAAAAAAACACAATTAAAAAAAAAAAGTTTTTGCTTTTGTATTCGTCTTTATACAATATTTTTAAAAAATATATTCATAATTTTACGAATTTTACTAAATATATTAGCTTTTTAAATGAAAATCTGTTAGAAAGGTTGGAAACAATAAGATAATTTACACAAAAAGGGAAATAAAATTTCGTTTAAATAATTACAGCTGTCCACGGTTTAAGTTCGAAATTCAAAATGAAAGGGATTTCCTAATAATATCTTAACAGCATTAAGCGTGCAGATTTTTCAAATGTTTATTCTCAGCTAAAAACGCATTTAATTTATTTATTTGTTTATTTTATTTTGTTTTACTTTATTTTACTTTATTTTTTTATTTTATTTATTTATTTATATTTTTTTTGACGATTTTAAAATAAGAAAACTAAAATTTTAAATTAATAATTGCGATTTTTAAAATGTTTTTCACATAAAATAAAACACTAGATGTACGTATAACTTATGTATTGCGACATTTGATAATTATGGTACAGAAAAAAAAGAACTATTTTATCTCCTAGTTTTAAAGTTATTCAATATTACGGTATTCGCTAAACATTTATTTAGGAAGCAATTTCCAAATGTACTAAAATTACTTACATGCTGCATAAGTACGTTCTTCGCCAAAACGCATAATGCGAGTGGCTTTTTCGCACTAAATACTCGTATATATATATATATATATATATATACAGTCGGTAACAGAAGTCTCCAAACGCTAGCAAAAATTCCTCTGTAAAAAAAGTACCCTTAATACAGTTTTGTTAAATAAATCCTTGTCGAATCCTGTTCTTAGTCAGTCTAAAAACAGCATTCGACAAGGCTTTATTTAACAAAACTGTATTAAGTGTACTTTTTTTATATAGGAATTTTTGCTAGTGTTCGGAGACTTTTGTTACCGACTGTATATACAGATTATCTACTGGGATTACCCCAATAAATTATTTAACTAACCTTATTTTATGAAAGTAAGTAATGCCAGAAGATTGTTTTAAACTATTCTGGAAACTTTCCTTGTAAAACAAAAATAACAATTGGATATGTGACTTTTTGCTCGCGGGAAACCATTGGGATAGTAAACGGGTAATTTTGGCGGTTTCCTTTTGTACATTCATTAACAGTAGATGTACAAGTTATATAGAAAATATGAGGTGCCCATATTTTTATTCACCTCACTAAAGCATAATCAACGGAAAGTGTATATACCTTTTAAATTAATTTGGGATGTAGCTTCCTTTCTGCTTTTGGAACAAACTACAAAAATTTAATGCAAAATTTATCAGGGTGATTTAAGTAACTACGATATTTTGAAGGTGTCTTTAGATTACATTATTATACATGCTTGCACTTTGACAGAAAAATGCCTCAAATTTTAATTAATACCAGCAAGAAAAGTATAGTGAGACTGAAGAACGAAAAAATGCATGCAAAATTAGATTATGCACTAAATACTCTACCATATGCTTATTGTTTATCCATTTTTACGAAGAATACATTTAGTGCAAAAATCCTTGCTTTATTTATTTATTTATTTATTTATTGGGTTGTTTCATTTCTAGAGAAAAGTAGTCAAATACATAGTGAAACTTTTCTAAATGATTTAAATGAGTATTATGCTTTGTTGTTGACATTTTGTTAATCTGCCATTTACAATGTACTAACTTCGACCAAAAAGTCCTGCAAATTTTCCATAGTATGTCAAAATAAGTGTAATAAGACTAAAAAACGAAAAAAATATTTTAGAATAAATCGATAAATGAACAGTATTAACAAACAATATATACGGTTCAACAGTAATGATACTTCTCGATTGTTTTTTTTTTTTTTTTTTTTTTTTTTTTTTTTTTCTAGAGAATATTTTATCGAATTTTTTAATAAGTTATTTAACAGTATTTTTTGATTTAACATGATAATCCTTTTTGCAAAGGTAAACTGTTAAAAAACCGTACAATTTGGCACTTTTGTGTTTGGTAATCATAAATTTTCTCAACCGTTTAATACGATAAAGATTCAAACTTATATAGTTATTCATTTCATCTCTATTTTACTGTGAAAAATTGCAGTAAAAATAACTTCTTTTAGATGGCACTGCATCGCTACTACAAACTGAAAGAAGGAAATTATATATATATTAGATTTTGGTAATAGCTAACAAGTGTTTTAGGTGTTAATTAGATTCTTTTGTTGCTTGAACTCTCACTATAAGAGAATCGTATTAGAATTTTAGAACTATATTCCTAAGAAATTTTATGTTTTCCTAAGAAATGTCTACATACTTTATAGGTTATTATTATAATTAAACATGATTAATAAATATCATTAAAAAAAAAAAAAAAAAAAAAAAAAAAAAAAAACCGATCATTTTCTTGTATTTGCACACCGTGATTCGTGTAACTTTCCGGCAAGAGAATGTCTATAATAACGATAAAATTTAAAACCATTATCTGTACATAAAAAGCAGTACTTCCACTCACTCACTCACTCACTCACTGACTCATCAACGCACAACAAAATCTACTGGAACCACTGACTCAAAACTGGGTCAGATTATAGAACATACAGTGTAAGCACCCCCTAAGAAGCGATTTTGCGAAATTCGCCCCCCCCCCCAAGGGGGAGTAGGTGGCAAAATGTGATTTCACAAAAACATTCATATATCAAAGAAAAAAACAGATATACGTAAAATTTTTGCTTTAAAATATAGCTAACACAAATAACTAAAAACCAATTTCTTGAATTTTAGAAATTCATTCCCCAAGGGGGGAAAGGGAGAAAAACGTGATTTCACATGCGCAAAACGTGGTTTCACATACTCCTATATATCTCAAACAAAGAAAAAGCTATACATGAAATTTTTGCTCTAATATATAGCTAATACAAATACCTAAAAACTAATTTCTGGAATTTTAGAAATTCAGCCCCCAAGAGGGGGCAAAACGGGATTTGAAATAGTCCTTTATATCGAAAATAGAAAAAAAGAAATATGTGAGATTTTTGCTCTAAAATATATCTCCGACCAATACATAAAGACTAATTTCTTTAATTTTAGAAATTCGTCCCAGGTGGGGCGGGAAAGGGGATATGGGGCAAAAAATATCAATGCATTTAGACTGTTCAAAATTGGTACAGATAGGTTTTAGAGGCCTGCAAGTCGAATGAGGATATTTTCGAAAGTGTAAAGTTATTAGGAGGGTCAGAAAGGGGGGGCAGAGGTGCTAAAAAATAAAAATAAAGTTAGACCGTTCAAAATTGGTATATAGAGGTTTTTGATACCTACAAATAGATTGCGGATATTTTCGAATTTCTAAAGTTATTAAGAGGGGCGGGAAGGGGTGGGCGGAGGGGCAAAAAATAAAAATAGGTCGTTCAAAATTGAGACATAAAGGTTTTTGATACTTACAAATCAATTGCGGATATTTTCAAATTTGAAAAGTTATTAGGACGGAGGTGAAGGGTAAAAAAAAAATATATATATATATATATAGTTAGGATGCTCAAAATTGGTACATGGAGATTTTTGATACCTACAAATCGATTGCGAATATTTTCGAATTTGTAAAGTTATTAGGATAGACGGGAAGGGGGGCGGTTGAAGGGGCAAGAATATATAAATAAGAGTTAGAGCGCTGAAAAGTAGTGTTATTAGGTTTTGAGGCCTGATAAATCGATTGCGGATATTTTCGAAAGTACACAATTAAAACAAGGGACAGGAAGGGGGACTGGCAAAGGGGTAAAAATAAAGAAATCCAGATAGAATGTTGGAAATTAGTATTATTAGGTTTAAAAGCCCGAGAGAACATTTGCAAGTATTTTTTAAAGTCCAAAATAATTAGGAGGGGCGAGAACGGTAGGTAAAGGAACATACGCGCCATGCATTCCACCAATGGGAGAGGACTCTTTTTTGTATTTTATATTTATGTTTTTCGCTTACGATAATATAGTGATTCATTAAGAGTGTCGTACATAAATGCATGCACACAGCGCACAATGGCCTGGGTTGCCGAAGGCAGTGAGGACCCGGTGCAACATTTTCTCTCTCTTTTTTTTATTTTTTTTTCACGTGATAAAAATTAATGCAAATTTGAGAATTCATTAACTGAAGTGATTCATTTAAAAATAGCGACCAGCGAAGCGGGCGTAGCCTGCTAATATACGATAAAGTTCATTAAAGTAAGTTTCTTTACGAGTTTGGATTAGCATTTTAGGTTGGTTGTAGGGTTTAAGGCCGATAGACTATGCTGGGGTCCTAGTTCTATGGGTGGAATGTTATCCGTGTGGTCTTTCTAATTTGGCATATTAGGCAAACTCTGCACAAGATAAGACTGATTTAATCATTTCAAAATGGAACTTTAAAAAATTAAAATAAATTAAAAGGTATTAAGAACTGGAGTAACTAATTAATTAACATTACAGAAGTAATTCAAGAGAAGAGTCCATTAACTAATTTAAGAGGGAAAACAGTTAAAGCTTAAACCAACTGACTATTAAAAATGCATTTTTACAAGAAGTGGATGCGGAAATTTAACTCTGAGTTTACGTATCTAAATAAATAATTTAAATATACAAAATAATAATAATAATAATTAATTATAATGATTAAACACCAGGAATAAAAACTTGAATTAATCAATAAAGAATTACTTGTGGAGGAGAAGCCTTATACAAATAAAGATATATGGAAAAAAAGGTAATATAATAATAAAATCATACATACCAAATATGAACAAATTATATAATATATATATATATATATATATATACAGGATGATTCGAAAAAAACGTGGACAAAATGATATGGCAGATCAGTCATGCAACAAGGATAAAAATTCTCATAGGAACAGAGAATCGCAAACGCCTGTAGAGGGCGCTAGAGCCACGAGAGAGCATTGCGATATAATCACAAGCTGAGAAAACGTCTTCATTCGAGCCGTGGATGCGTTGGGCGTAACATGGTTAGTTACATGCACCGCGAAATGGCTGACATGCATTTAATTTACGGCATGGCCAACTGCAATGGACTATAGGCCTTGCGAATGTATCGTAAGAAATATCCTGGTAGAAAGGTGCCTAGCCGCTCATTCTTTTCCACTCTTCATTGACGATTGTGTGAAACCGGCTCGTTTTACGTGCACAGGCGGCCGACAGGCCGGATGCTCTTCGCCAACGAATAACTCGGACAGTTAATGCTGAAGAAAGAGTTGTCCAAGAACTCCAGCGTAATCCTTCAACGAGTATAGGAGTTGTATCCTGAATGATCCATATACCACAAGATACCGTCTGGCGCATTGTACACGACGAAGGACTACATCCTTATCGTTTACAGCGCGTCCAGGCACTGGAACCAGGAGATTACAACAATCGTATGGATGTTACGCTGTGGTTTTTGCAAGAAAGTGCTGCAGACCGAAACTTCGCAGAAAGTGTTCTCTTCACGGATGAGGCTGCGTTCACATTAGAGGGTGTTACTTTCTACAACCACGTATGCAACTTTCACAACCTGCATACGTGGGCGGATGAAAAGCCGTATGCTACACGACCGCACGGCGCACAACGAAACTTTTCCGTTAACGTGTGGGCTGGCATTGTAGTAGACTGTTTACTTGGTCCGTACATTCTCTCAGAAAGACTTAACGTTGCTATTTATCTAACATTCTTGCAAGAGGTTCTGTCAGAAATGCCAAATGATGTTCCGATGCCTGTTCGTCTCGCATTCGATTTCAACACGACGTAGCTCCTGCACGTTTCAGCACAGACGTCAGAGCACATCTGCAGGCTGATTTTCCTAGCGGATGGACTAATCGCAGGGCTACTATAATTACCAGACCTGTCTCCCTTGGATTTTTTTCTTATGGGGATTTTTAAAGGACTTGTGTATGAAACACCTGTTGCAACGCTGAAAGACTTGGTAGGATGAATCGTTGTGGCAGCAGGATGTGTTTGAGATACACCTGGTATCTTTGAGAAGGTGCGGCGTTCTATGCAACGTAGATGCCAGGCGTGTCTCGATGCATCTGGCAAAAACTTTGAGCATCTCCTGTAGTCTCAACATTTGGCTTGCATTAGTCACATGTGAGTGAGTAATTATCAATAAAATCTTATCGCTTCTCGGCCTCTTGGCAAAGATCAAAGTGTTAGTATCAATAAAATGATCTCTTTCTCCTCCTAAACACATTAATTTTCTATCTCCTTGTTATCTTCCTGTGTGCCCGTGATGCTGCTGTAGCCCTAATAAATGCAAGGGTCTAAACTGGTTGCGTGCCACTTGTCGCGGAAGGCCACACTGCCTGGCACCCTCTCTCCTATAATCAAGCGGCGCCCCGTGTCGCGGATAGACTGGTGCCTGGCGCCGCTCTTGTAAAAATCCATGCCCATTTGCATCGCCCCTTGTCGCGGGTTGGCTAAGCCAGGCGATGCATGATGTATTTTTTTTTTCTCAATAAAAGTCGGAGCAGCTCACGTGGATTTTCCTAGAAGCGCTCAACACCGCTCTTCGAGCGGTGAGCGGGGACTGCTCCCTGTTCAATGAAATGATCTGTAATGGTTTTGTTTCTTCTCTCTTTGTGTTATGTATCATTTTAGACGCCCTGTAACGGCTCCGGATCGCAATTGCGACCCTCTGGTCAGTTCCTATGCAATTTTTTATCCTTGTTGTATGACTGATCTACCATGTCATTTTGTCCACTTTTTTTTTTTTTGGATCACCCTGTATATATATAATAACTAGAAGAAGGAGCAGATGTCACCAAAACATAAGACGGTGGAACGGGTTAAAGTAGTTTGGCGGGTAGTCAACTCTCCCTGCAAGACCTTATGGCAACAAAGAAAGAAAAATGTAAAATAAAAATAACTTTAATTAATTAACAGAGTAGTGAAATTACCGAAATGCAGATAACATGTTTTTTTGGTTTAAATGAAGATTTGAGTCTACAAAGTAAATTTTAATAAATCAATAGCAAGGATATACACCTAAAATTTTGACTGATTTGTATGTTTTTTGGCTTACTGAAACCGAAACTTAAGTCAGTTTCTCTCTATTACGTATAAAGTTTTGTCAATGCAGGTGTCTACCTGCACACGTGATTCTTTCACAAATATAATTATATGGTGATTTTTAGAGTGTGTTTCCCTAATTAATTATAATTAATCTTGGAAACATTCTAGAAACTACCTAATATGATAAAAAAAATGTGTAGGTCGACATACTAAACTGTATTGTCAAAAATGTATACATCATAGAGATAACCTGACTCGATGTTCGGTTTCAGCCCACCAAAAGACATATGTAATCAGTTAAAATTGTCAAATCAAATTTTCCAACATTATTTTTGTATTTTAGGTATTATTTCACATTATTTAACGATGATACATAAAATCAACTTTAATTTGGTATATTAATTTAACTGTTGTTTAATACATCTTCATAAACAACATCATATTTAAATTTGCAAAAATACATATAACATACAAACATTGGAAAGCATTGTAATAAGGTCAAAAATCCGATCTTGAGATTTTTGTGTTTTTATACGTTTTAAAGTTCCCAGAGTTCATTTTTGCCATTTTTACGGTGATTTGTGTATGTATGTGTGTGTGTTTGTATGTGAGTGAACACGACAGCATTTAAACGCTTTGTTCAAATGAGCTGAAAATTTGAACGAATATTATAGGTCATCGTAGCACGAACCTTATTGATTTTGTTAAATCAATAAGGTTACAGTTTTTCTTACAGTTTTTTTGTTTTTTTTTTTTAGACACACAAAAAAATTCCTTATCATTTTGGCCTATGGTCTTAATTTTAAAGTGCAATGGCATCTGAGCGCCTTATTCGATTGAGCTAAAAAAAATTTACACATATTATAAGACATCATTGCCCGAAAATTTCTTTATCATTATGATCTGTATGTATATCTACATATAAATTTTCACAAAGGTAAAAAAGCAATAGCTTCAAAGAGTTGAATTAAAAAAACTTGATTTGAAAAAGCTCCCATTTTTCAATGAGAAAACTGAGATTTTAACAAGCAACAAAAATCCTATGTGATTTCATGGGAGGGAAAAAAATTAAATCGGAGTGAAGTGTAGCATCAAAAACCTTTAATCATATATATACATATTTAGTTCAATACTTTCATTTTTTTAAATGTTATTATTCAAATTGGAGTTAATTTTTAAGCAAGATAAACTTTCATATTTTAAAACAACTGCAGTAAATCAGTACTGCTCTCGAATCTGTTTTAAATCAACCTATGTAAAAAGTCACAGCTCTTGAATCAAATACAGATTTATTCATCACCAAAAAATAATTATGGATGTCAAAGAGAAACAAAAGTATAGCCGTAATTACAGAATCTAAAGAAGGTGAATTTTACGTGATTGGTACAAAGTTGGATAAACTAAAAGTGTTATACTCAGAAAAACAATTCACTTTATGCAAAAATAAATAAATAAATAAATAAATATCAAAGAATTTGGAGGAGAAGAAATATGTATACGTGAAGTTATAGATATACTTTTTTTTTTCATTTTGTAGTTTAAAAAAATTTAGTTGCTCAAAGAAATGTACCACGAGCAAGTGTTCGTGCATATCACCCAATGGACTTTGCATTTGAATATTCCACAACAGTCAAACTTACTGCATACTAAGTAAGTTTAATTATGTTTCGATTATCATATTAATAAAAGCAAAATGTTTCTGTCTGTCTCTCAGTTGTCTACAGACAAATATACCACGCTTATAGACATGAAATTTGGCACACAGATAACTTTCAATAACTTCATGTGCACCTCGAAGCCGGATTAATAATTTTTTAATTAGGAAGAAAGCTATTTATTAAAATGTATTAACGCATCTAACTTTACTAAATTTCTGGACATTTTTCTTTGCGTTGTAATTCCAGCCTAATGCCAAAAATAAAACGCTTACAACTTTCTATTTCATTTATTTTTTTTCTAACATAAAAAGAAACATTCGTCCACACGTGAAAGATATAATAAAAGAAATTAAAAAATAAATGGAAAATTAAACCTGTAATATCAAATATTGCTGATAAAACTGACGTCATAACATTTAAAAAAAAAATATTTATTTATATTTAAAATATTAATTTCATTTAATCAAATAGCCCTCACTGAAAAAAAATAGAGGAACAAAAATACTAAATTTTGAGTAAAATTGTGTCAAATGTGACATACTTAAAATAGCTCCAAAACAAATATTCTCAAATTTAAAAATTCCATTGAGTATATTAACATGCTCAAAAATTGGCATCGATTGTCGTGAATCCCAATATCCCAAACATAAATTATCATTCATGTATTCTTCCGAAAACCAGTGTGAAACCACTACGAAATATAGTTCTAGAGATTTGAGGGAATAAATTTTTTGTTTGAATTTTTTTTTATTAAATCTGTAGAAATTTTATTAACCCCTTAACCTACGATTTAGATTCGAAGATGTTGGGCCGAAATCGTATACAAGCTCGACCATCGTACGCGCTGAGCCTGATTAAGGGGGAAGCACGCATTATCTCCGCTCTCACTGGAATATTTTTACAATTATTTTTTACTTCATGTCATAGAAATTCCACGCTTTGACGAGGAAATATTTTTTATAAAAAATGAACGGTGTAAAACAATCCAATTTACTCACCGTTATTAGACACCAGAATTCTTTTAAAATAATTTTTAATGAGAATTTTCTGTTTATTATAGGAGGAAAGTATTTGTTAAAAAATAACGGTGTAAGTATAAATAATGTGTGCTTCCCCCTTAATCAGGCTCTGCGTACGCGGGCTATGCCCGTAATATTCACTTCTGGCCCGACCATCGTACGCGGGCTATGCCCGTCATTGTAGGTTAAGGGGTTAAAGAACATCTTTTGGTTCAGAATTTTTTAATAGATAAGAAATGCATAGATCATAATTTTAAAACATGCGATATTTCATAAATGAGACGAGCATGTTTTCCTTTTAGAAACAAAATATTTCATTTCGAAATAAGTATGTATATTTGCTCATTTTTGAGAACTTTATTTTTAACATTGTTATATATTCATTTTCTTGGTTTTATCCTTCACAAAGTTTTATCCTTCAAAAACGGGAAATGTCAGAGCCATTGTTTAAATTTCAAAGTTCGCCAATGAGGTGCTGTAATATAGCTGTTCTCAAATGTGAAGGCATATTTAGTTTATTTTAATAGCTTTTTAATAAAATAATAGCGTCTGTCTTTGCCTCTGTCAAATGCTCCAGAAAAATCTACCGCACATATGTGTGCAAATTTGGCACACACACAGACTGCGATGTCTATGTGTGTACCTCGAAACCGAATTGTTAAATTTTTAACTAGGAAGCAATTTATTAATTAAAACGTGATTAACTATCGAGGTTTTCGCGGGACCTCTTTCTTTCACATTCTGAGGTGAATAACCGAAGATTCTGCTCTTCTTTATTTTGCGAAGTTTATCGCCACGAGACGTTCCCTTTGACCTTCCGAGGGGAAAAACCGAAGATTCTACTGTTTCTTTATTGAATGCGCTATAAGGCGCTATAAAATACCCTTTTTTAAATTCCATTAATGCGTTTTCTAATGAATGATTTATTTATTTATTTTCGTTTGACATCTAATTAAATTTTATAATATATTGTAGTACTATATTTCGAGTGGAATTGCAGTTATTTTATACTCGACCGGGTAAATTAAATAAATTATGAGAAATTACTTGATAGTAAATGCTATGTATAATATGTATAGTATTGTTCAATGTATATAGATATATATATATATGTGTGTGTGTGTGTGTGTGTGTGTGTTGCCCGTTTCAAAACAGTCGACCGATAAACATCCAAATTAAAGTTCAGGGGTGAGGCATCAGGGTGTATTTGGTAATAGTGACTAGGATTCGAAATATTGTGGATGAAAAAGACGCACTCGAAGACAGCAGGGACCCGAAGCATTTTTTTTTTTTTTTTTTTTGGGGCGATATCTATGGATTTTTGTTTTTTAAGTTTTTATTTATAAAATGAAAACAGTGATTCTTTTTTATTATTATTACTCATTTAAATATACTGACCAGCGAAGCGAGCAAAGCCTGCTAGTTTTATATTAAATTATTAAATATATATATATATATATATATATATATATATATCCCTCTTTTTTTTTATTTTTCTACGTATATTTTCTTTCAGTCTCTTACTTCGCGTATAACTCTTAAACAAATGAACCTAAAAACATGAAATTTTGACGAAATATTAGTTACAAAGTTTATTATATAATTCTGGCTGCAGAAGTAATTTGATAACGGATGATTACAATTTTTGTCTTAAATTTAGTTTTTGAAGAAGGAAAATAAGTGAGTTTAAGAAAAAATATTAAATAGAAGGTAGTACAAAAGATGTATTAGAATGTACAAAATAAATAAATAAATAAATAAATAAATAAATAAAAATAAAAATAAAAATCCCCAGAAATGTTGCTGTTGTTAGAAAATATCTTTATGCCATAAGGAAAAATGCATAGGCAAAAATGCACTGTAACAGAACAATGTAGGAGATATTTTCAAATGATATTAATTTTCTTTACGTACATTTTATTTCATGCTAAAGGGAAATAAAGTAAAAACCGTTTTGGTTTTAATATAGCATAAAAATAATCTTAATTCATAAAAATACATTCATAAAAAAATAAGCAAACAAATAAAAAATAACGTCATTATATTCATCTGGAAAAATACGTATTCTTTCAACATAAGACTGTTTATAATTTTTCTTTCCATGAAAGCATTTGCTTCTTAATGAATTATTTCATTACTGTTAATGCCTTTTATTAAATTACGACTTTTCTCTCTTTTATAGAAAATATATTTGTCTAATTACTGCTTCCAACGTGCTGAAATACTATTTATAGCAACGAATACCAAACTTCATTAATTGGTACGAATTGCTCTAATTATCTTATAAATGCTAAAAGATGACGTGTTCGTGAAAAACAAATACATTTAAGTTCTGTAAAAGTTACTTAATGGAAATTCAGAGTTTTAAAAATAATATACAAACAAATGTGTATATTTTTCAAATTATTTTCATATGGTTGTCCAAAAAGCATTACACAAATCATTACGTGGAATATAAAGTGTCTAATGTGCTATATCTAATTATTGACTTCAAGAAGGAGGCGAATGCCTTTAATATCTGCTACATTTTTAAGTGTATGCATGGATATCAGCAGTAGTTCTGTTTCATTAGCCACAATAATAATAAATGGATTAATGCGTGAATTATCTAGCAAGCTAATTAAGTGCAGTTACTATGTTAATATATATATATATATATATATATATATATATGTATATATATATATATATATATATATATATATATATGTATATATATATATATATTAGAGAGAAAGGAAGAGGAAAGTAGGAATAAAATTAATATGGAATAAAATTTTTATTTAAACTCACCATAATAAACTAAAATTTTCCGGACCTTTATGGATTCATCTATTGCAAACTCTCAAGTGTTGTTAATGTGTTTGGATGATTTTATGTTAGAAATTATAGATTTTATCTAAAAAATTATTAGTTATGGAAAAGAAAGCTATTATCGAGCAATATGGAACAAGCGGGTGGCATGTTGTAGTTATGGTTTAAAAAATCAATACTCCCCCATAATTCTTTAAAAGATAGTGTGGGATAGGGTAGAATTTTTACAGATAATTGCAAGTAATTGCAATCATTTTATTTTGAAATTATTATCAAAAATAAACAGTATTAAAAAAGTTAATAATATTCAACATTCCCTAAAATTGCAATTAATATGGAATAACTGGTATTCCATATTCCCAAAATTTCAATCTTTGAGAATAAATAAACCTCAAACACTCGTTGTTAGAAACAGGTTCATTGGAATCAAATTACTAACTATCTCAACTCCCCTGCCAGAAACTACGTTTCTACTCATTTTACTGCTTTGTAAATAAATTAAAAATTTCAAAATACTTACCTTTAAAACAGTCTGAAACTTGATAAACAAAAGAAGTTGTGTGACATAAAAACTACTCTTCTCACTGACACAAGGCGACCTACCGTTCATATTTGAGACCCAATGAAGATGTTTGACGTGCTTCTGATAGATTGCCGCACCATGCAGGTGAGTTATAAAGGTAATCCATCTCACCAGACTATTCACATTCATATTCCCCGCCGTTCCTTTATAATATTCATGATTATTTCTTTAGCATACAGGCATCACATGTTCATAGTCTTCTCTTGAAGTTAAGTAACTTTAATTGAAAAGACAGACAAATATAAGTTTTTGTTTTCAGATAGTCTCTTTTTACACCCTGCATATGTTATATAGAGTTTCTGAAAGCATTTATAAAAAAAAAATAATTCATATTTTTCAATGTATACATATAATATATTTACTAAAAGAGACTAGTACATAGATTTACTTGTACAATGAACACGTAGATGAAAGTTCGCGAACTACGACAACAACAATAGATTCTATGTTCAGAGTGTTCGGTGTGAGCAAGCACTTATTGTTAGACTATGTTCATGTCTTTTTATTTAATTGAACTTAGATGCCTCGAACGTTAGATCACAAAAAAGCGCCATGGTGTTCCTGAAACATCACTTTCCAAAAAATCTGCCACTTAGCAAGATGACGAAAATGAAGGCTAGACTGAAGTATGACGAAGTTCTACAAACACTAAAAGTTGAACACATGTAAGACTTCTGGGAAGACGTAGCATTTGTAAAGGAAGACTCAGATTACCTATGTCTTACATATGATTCGCTAAGCTGCATTTCTCCAAAGATTGCTTTATGTCTCTTGCCTTACTTGCTGTATTTATTTCTGTATGCTTAAATTTTAATATTTCTATATATTACTACTAATGCTGTCATTTCATAATTAACTTATATTGGAATATATTAAATAAAATTATTTTATTTATCTTTAGTTAAATTACATAACGGATATTTATTTAAGAAACTATGAAATAATTCAAGTTCTTTAAATAGGATATTAGAATTGAATAGGAATTAAAATGTAACTTCATCCACAGGACTGTTATTGCATATTTGAATGCACAATTTCTTCAGTTCCCATACTGAAATGGAGATTTTCGTATGCTTTCATTCTTTTTAACACTTTCCAATAAAGTTGAGAATCGTTTATGACTTTGCATTGTCTTTTTCTGTCTGTCCATGTATCCGTACTCTAATTTCCGTAATTATTTATGGAATTCCTAGAATTTAGTATATGTTATTCAACTTATCAATGGAATGTTCTCTATTGAAAATAAAGTAAATACCACCAGTATTTTTTTTTTTTAACATGGACACACTAAATAATTTCAAAGCATTGGATTCTACGAGAGGTGTTTCTATAAACCATATTTTAATACCTTCATTTTGCACAAATCATAATGAAATTGACATTTATTATTCGTGTGTCTCAAAAATATTTTTCTGTATAATATGATTCGATTATCATTAAGATTTATAGTGCCACACAAAAATATTTAAATTCATTAGGGACAATGTTTGGAATTACTGTAATTACATTTTCGTTTTCACTATACGTTTTTAACACATTCTAACAATTTGTAAGAGTGATTATGATTTGAATTAGTCTACCTGTCTGACTGCCAGAGTTTCAGTTTTCAGTCAGTCTGCTCTAACATATGTAAATACTTCCAGAGTTACTTCAAAATTTTAAATATTACTCATGTTCATTATAGAATGTTTTATATTTAAAATGGTAAAAGTAGTACAACTGGTTTGCTTACAGGGATATACAAAAGATGCGGTTGCATCGTTTTCATCAACAGCAATTTTATAAGTCATAGCATTTAAACAATTTTCTGCTGCACAAATCCTTATGAAATTTGCCTTTATTTATCATATTAAAAATATATATATATATATGGTATTTTTAGCATTAGGATTTACAGGGCCATACTAAGTATTCAGATACACTGAATGCTACAATCAAAATTGTGGGAATTGTATTTTCCTTTGTGTTAAACGTTTTTAACCTTTCTAACAATGTTTAAGTGTGATTATATATTCAATTTGTCTGTGTGTCTGTCTTTATGCCATTTTGTCTATTCGTTGAGAGATCGCGTAGGTAAAGAACGTTGAAGATTAATCGAGCCAACGAATACGTACTTTTGGAATATGTTAATAATCTATGCGTACCGCATGATTTTACTTTCTGTTTCTTTTGTCTTTTTCTTATATTTAAATCTCCTTTAATCTTCTAACCGATTACATAGAGTTTAATCCTTCTCTATCGGTAATTTACTATGAATTTTAATATTTGTATTACTTTTATTATCTATACTGCACAATGTGCTAATAAAAAATGATTTTATAGTCTCTTGAATTTAATTTTAAGTGATTTTTCTAATGATACAACAATTGCTTCTTCTTATGTTATACTATAAAATAAGTAACTAATTATATCTCCCTACCACACACACACACACACACACACATATATATATATATAGATAGATATAGATATATAGATATATATATAAAGTATAATGTTTTTGTATTACGATGCATAATTGGAACAAAACGAAAATCCAAATTATAAATATAAAAAAGAAAAGTAACAAGGGAATATGGAATTAATAAATGATCATTTGAATATGAAAAAAATGTAACTAAGGATCTTCCACAAAAAACCGCAATATCGTTAGCAAGAGAAAATTATTGCCAAAACGAAAAGTAATGATCTAGTGTGACACTCAGACGACTTTCTCTTACCCTGAAATTCATTACTATAAAGCAGATGGGACACTAAAGGATAAGATAAGGAGAATTGTTATATAAATCTAAGTTAAAAACAATTCAATCTAAGCTTCAGAACAGTTTCATTTTACAAATAATTACGTGTGTGTTTGGGGGGAGGGGGGAATTACCGCCCCCACCCGCCACCGTTTCAATATCGTACCTTCATTTTAATAGAATTCAAAGCATGTTTTTAAATTTAAAATTTCAATCCAAATTATTCAGACAATTTTTATCAGCAGTATTTCTTGAAGTTTTAACTTTTTAAGTAATAAACTTCATATCAGCATACTTAACAAACTTAACATCAGCATACAATATTTGTATCGCCTGAATTTTTTTGTTTTTAAGTTATTCTTATAAAAGACATAGAAAAAGATTAAATGTTAAAAACATGACTTCAGGAAACCCTAAAACGTGTAAATATACAAATTATGAATACGTAGATTAAAAAAATATTTTATTTACCGTATGGCTATGAGGAATTATTTTAATTCTTAAGCAGTTTCCTGGGCATGGTAAAATATTATAGTAAAGAACTACCACTATTTATATTCATTAAAAAGAATGTTTTCGCTTAATTATTAGCAGACTTATATATATTTTAAAAACTATATACAAACCATATGGTGCATATTAATATAATCCTACATTAATAAGATTCAGAACAACCAGAAATATTTTAACATCCATTTTCAAGTATTATCCCACTATATTCTAGTTCTTTTCTACAGCCCTGTAAGCAATTAGTGAATGGTTTTCATATCATATTCTATATGAAACCTGCTTTTACACATATAATATTTATATAAAAATTTCATTTGGTTTAGGGCATCCTGTAGATGTTAAACTTTACTTACCTGCAGTTTCCCCCATAGACGTAATGTATTTGAATTCTCTTGGGTGTCACTGTACATGAACAATTTACTTAATCTCTGCAAAATATTTAATGTAGCCTCCCTATGTATTTCAGATTTAGGACGGCGTTTGAACTTTCTGTTGTTATTTGCTCTTGAGATATGCTGATAACAGTTACACACACACACACACACACACACACACAGATCAATGGCTAAAAACATTTTTTATAGATTCAGGGGACCTTAAAGCGTGTAAATATAACAAAAACCCAACTTCCAAAATATGACTCAAAAGCAATACTTTTTCTACTATATATATGGTAAAAAGGACGATGTTTTTGATACTAGCGAAATATTATTATCCAAATTTTTACTATTAATTTCCCGATGTATTACGGTCATTTGGAACATAAATCAAACATATATAATTACTTTAAAACAATCTTAAGCAGTTTGAACAATGTGACAAAAATAAAAGGACTTTGATCATGAGGTGGAAAAACTAATATAAATGAAAGAATAAGTCGATTTGAATTGCATTAACAAAATCGAAAAATTGATATTTTTGCAAGGAAAAGTAGATAATTATGTTTAACTAATTTAAAGTAATTCCATAAATGGTAATAAATATTTAAGAATGTTTATTAATTGTAGAAGAATGTTTATAATTACTATACGGTAAATTACAAAATCTAAATATTTCAATAATATTAAATAATATAACTACCAAGATTCAGCTTTATCAGATAAAGCTTTTAGATGCTATTTTTCTTTAGATAATTTGAAACCTCTAACCATAATATGATAAAAAAAAATTGTGTACCATTAAAAAAACTATAAGTCAAAATCTATACAAAACATGAAACGATGATCTGAGTCAACTTTTGGTTCAATCGACTTTTGCCCTTTAAATATTTTGAGACCATAGGCCATATCATGATAAAAAATTTTCTTTGTATCCCTATAAAAGAACTAAAATTTGTACACTCATCAAAATCTACACGTTCCTATTACGGTGACTTTTATCATACCTACAATCTTTCAGCTTATTCGAACAAAGCATTTAGACTTTATTGTGTTCATTCACACACTCACATACACACATATGTACATAAATGTAAAAATTGCAAAAAATAACTCTGTAGACCTAAAACTTACAGATAAACCAAAATTTCACAGTCGGAATTTTTCATAATTGTAATGCTTTCTTTATACTCGTATTACGTGTGTTGAAAAAACAACAAATAAAACATACATATATAACTTAAAAGCAGGCTGACAATAGGATTTTCTTAATCCTTGATCCGTAAAATGAATTCATAAGAGATACCTTTAATCAAAAGAGATAGAGATTGTGCTGCCTGCTTTTTCGCACCTGGTTCTTTTCTTCCGGTAAATTCATTTCGAGACACATCAAGACACTGATCACACTTGGTTTACTTTTAAACGTATATTTACTTACGGCACAAACATAAAATACATAACGAATACAGAAATTAACATCAAGTAAAGTATTTTCTAAAAAACATGTAGAATGGAACGTTAGTCCATCTTGATTCACATACGCACACACTGTTGCCACACTTTCGTACCAAACTTTTTAGTTCTTGTTTTTTAATACTCTCGAAATCAGAGGTGCGGCGTTCACACCTTCCCTCCAGTTTCACTTGAGGGACAATGGCCTTCACAGTGAAACTACTAACCAAAATTTGTGGATAATTTATATAACTGTTCATGAAAGTCTAATTGTCCTTTTAAATTGTTAATTATTGTCTCATCTTTGACCTAATATCCGATGTTCCATCAAGAGCAATAACATTTATATTTCACTTAATATTTAAATATTTTCTATGGTATAAAATAAGTAACATTTAAACACATAATAGAAATAAAATATATATATAATATATATGAATAAACATTTATCCTGACATGGATTTTCTTATGCACTTTAAATAATCTTAATGAATTAATATACTTGAATATAAGAAACAAAATAAACACACACACATATATATATATGTAATAACAAATACAATATTGAACTAACTTATGACTTTATTCATGAATGCGTGATAAAGCATCTGCAATAGTATTACTGCTTCCTGGCTTATGAGCAATAGTCACTTGATAGCGAGATAGAGCCAATGCCCATCTTTGTAATCTGGCGTTCTTAGGAACTGTTTCTGTCAAATATTTTAAAGGGTTATGGTCCGTGTGTAAGATAATAGTGGCTCCATAAGTCCACATTTCGAATTTACCTAATGCCCATATTACAGCATAAGCTTCCCTTTCAATAGTGCTCCACTTTGATTGAGCAGGGGTCAGTTTTTGGCTTGCAAAAGTTATTGGTTTCAGTTTATTCTGCTCATCTCTCTGCATTAGACAGGCTCCAATTCCGGTCACTGAAGCATCAGTATCGATTTCAAAAGGTTTCGACATATCAGGTGTATACAGAGAGGTTATAGAGCACAAACAATTCTTTAACGAATTAAATGCGCTTTCGGCTTCTTCTGACCATGGAAGGTCGTTTGGCACAGTTTTTCAAGTTAAGTCCGTTAAAGGTTTTTCTATATTAGCATACCGAGGCACATAGTCTCTGTATGCCCATAACAAGAATGGCAACTGTTTATCCCAGCCTCGACCTTGTGAATTAATTGCATGATGTAGCATGGATTTCATAGTTCCTATCCATCTTCCAACCAAACCATTCGATTGTGGATAACCTGGAGTGGAAAATTTAGGAACACATCCTAATCGTTTTAAATCGTTTCCTCAGGTACAACTGATTTTCGTAGTACGGTGATTTCTGCACCACTGTCCACGATGCCTTGAAATTTTTGACCTCCGATTCCTAAATCCACTTTCAGAAGCTCGCCATCTTTCTCGTTGACTGGAAATTCCCACTCGAAACAAGCGCTATTTAGATTAACACTGACCTTATTAAGGCCCTTACTTTCTTGACTCTTTTTGTTTGTTTTCACGTAAGATGTACTTGCTGAATTCAATTTGGGGCAAGATTTTTTCATATGGCCTTCCTTTCCACACCAATAGCAGGAGAATTTCGGACGAATGTCTCTTTGTTCTTGCTGTGGCTTAGTAAAAACCCTTTTCTCATCTCTATTGTTATTTCCGAAATTCGCCCCTTTGGATGGAAGATTCCAATTTTCTTTATGAGAAATTTCTCTCGGTTTTTTATTGAAAGTCATTTTGACATTTTCATAATCATCTAATTTACTGGAAATAATATCAGATGACTTAAACAATGACCATTCATCGATGAAATGTTCTTTAATTTCTGGAGGTACTTTCCTTTTAATTTGATCTGTAATAATCAAATCATACAATTCTTCAAATGTGTTAACTTCTAATCCCCGAATCCATTCAGTAAAATAGTTTTTCAACTCGTAAGCAAAATCTCTCCATGTGATATCAGCTTTTTTAGTATGCTTAATGAAAAGTTGTCGAAATCTTTCAGGAGTAAGTTTATATCTCTTTAAGAATAACTCTTTTACTTTTCCGTAATCATTCGTGATTTCTTCGTCTTCCCGAGCTATAACTTCCGCGATTTCGTATGGCAGTAGCCCAATGAGATGAGAAACCCAATCATCTTTTTTAATTTCGGCACGTTTTGCCTGCCGCTCAAAAAGAACTAAATACAGGCTAATTTCGCATGTTTTAGGATCAAATTTTTGTAAGATGTTATGTAATTTTACGCGCGTTTTCTCAGAAGTTTCATTTGTAATTCCTTTCTTCTCAAGTTCTATTCTTGCATTTTCCAACCGCATTTTTTCCAATTCTATTTCTTCTCTTCTTAGGCGTTCCTCCATCTCTTCTGTTCTCTTACGTTCCTCTATTTCTTCCCTTCTTATGCGTTCCTCCATCTCTTCTTTTCTCTTACGTTCCTCTATTTCTTCCCTTCTTATGCGTTCCTCCATTTCTTCTTTCCTCTTCCGTGCTTCAAGTACGTTCGCTAATGTTTCTTTAACAAATTCTTCATCGTAATTCTTTGAAGCCAAAATAGCATCTCTTAACTCATATAACTTTAAATGTTGAGTTCCTTCCACTCCAAGCTCCGTAGCAACTTCTTGCAAATCTTTTTTATTCCCTTTACCCAAAAATGCCATCTTCGGATGGATGAAATCAAATCAAGTTCAAATTTTCCGTGAATAAAATAAATTTTCTTATATTTATAATCACAAACCCCTTAAGAACGCCAGATTTGACATCTTATTTTTTATCTTAAACAACATTTTCCCCCAAATTAAATAAAATAATCATTAAGTCGGAATGCATACATAAAAGGAGAAAAAAAAAAATAATATGTATCGAAATAACAAATAAAAAAAAATGTTTACACAATCAACTCTTTCATTAAATAAATCAGAATATACTTTATTACATAACCAGCTTTCAATAAATTAGAAATAATGTTGCCATAGCAACACAATCAACTCTTTCATTAAATAAATCAGAATATACTTTATTGCATAACCAGCTTTCAATAAATTAGAAATAATGTTGCCATAGCAACCTTTAATCAAACTTACTTTTAAACAGAAAAAAAAAAAAAAAAAAACAATTTCCGATTCATTCCTCAAAGTAAAAAAAATAAACAAAACCGGACGTTCACAAGAATAATTCACTAGTTTTTTTTTTTTTTTTTTTTTTACTGAGATATTTCATTAATATTCCAATAATAATAAAGATAAATAAATATAAATAATTATCAAGGTCTAACAAATACACAATCATTCAATAAAACAGAACAAATAAATCAAAACAGAGCTCTCTCTCTTTTTTTTTTTTTATCTGCTTTAATGAAATCTTATTTATTCTAAATCACGTGATGAATAAAAAGAACACACAGAAATTAATCACAATTATCTTGAATAGCATAAAAACATATTCTTTTCATCATTCTTTTTACTATTTTCCGGCTTTTTAAATACAAATAAACAAATATATTTCTATTTTTCATTTTTCAAACACTAGAATTATTATTATTTCAACATTACGAAATATTCAATTTTCATTTACATACTCTTTACCTTGTTGGAATACAAAATCGGAACAAAATATCTAAATGCTTAATCCTAATTATTTAATTTAAAACTTATACAAAATATGACTCTTGATGGAACATAAAAAAAAAAAACATACCCTTTTTTTTTTTCATCACTATCATGAAAAAAATCCATACGAGTACTATAGCTATTTCACATATGCTTGTCGACTTCGCCAATTGTGGTGCCTGCTTTTTCGCACCTGGTTCTTTTCTTTCGGTAAATTCATTTCGAGACACATCAAGACACTGATCACACTTGGTTTACTTTTAAACGTATATTTACTTACGGCACAAACATAAAATACATAACGAATACAGAAATTAACATCAAGTAAAGTATTTTCTAAAAAACATGTAGAATGGAACGTTAGTCCATCTTGATTCACATACGCACACACTGTTGCCACACTTTCGTACCAAACTTTTTAGTTCTTGTTTTTTAATACTCTCGAAATCAGAGGTGCGGCGTTCACAGAGATCTTCAAAAGAGATAGAGATAGACAAAATCTAGCCCTCGATAATGCTGATGATTTAAAGATAACTAAATATAGTTACACACAAAAGTATGATAAAATTATATTTCTTTTCAGTCTTATTTCTTGTCATTATATTTCTTGTGAGATTATTTTCCCAAAACATTGAGGATTCATTTAGTAGATTAAAAAATTGCAGAGGTTTTGCAGAGGAATATTTCTTTTTTAGTTCTGTAAAACTTTATACTAGATAGATTTTCCGGAATCATCCAACCAAATGCCGATCAGCGAGATTTCAGTACATCTTTGTGAAAAAACAAACCTTACTGGAGTAACACCATTTACTGTTCTTTTTGAGTGAGAGAGACCAACACCTCAAAATACAGACCTTTCCAAGTCAAAAAAAAAAAAAAAAAAGTTTAAATTTAATGTCGAGAAAAATTGTTTAACAGCCACCCATGTGATATAGTAAAAAAAGCTTTAATTCAAATTTTTAATCATTGCATCAAGATGGACAAACAGCTACTATCTACCTACAAAACAGGGGGGGGGGGGGAAACTCAGAAGTACTTATAACCAAATATAGTTTATTAATATATTTAATATAAAATACCTGTGATTTGTATCCATGCATAAAAAATTGCTTTAAATATATTTTATAAAGTAATTGTTTATAAATATTAAATTTTGCATTATACGTCTTAATCAAATTTCGAGATTTATTTGTGGTTCTTATTTTATTTTCATTTAATAAATAATTTATCTACTTATAAAAAAGAAAAAAATACTTTTTTATTGTCTACAGAAAAAAAAAAAAATATATTTTTTGGACCGTAATCTTAATAGAAAATTAATTATATTATACACATTTTTTTTTATATATATATAAAAAAAATAAAGAGGTTTTTGTTGTAGATAAAAAACAAATGTCTATAATTACCTGTTTAAATTTTATTAACATAACAAAGACGTTAAAAAATATATGATGTAAAAATAAAGTAGAAAACTAGCAGAGCATAGACTTTTTAATATCAGAAATAACATCTTATGAATATAAGCGAGGCAAATAAGAGATATTTTTAGAATACATTTTTTTCACTGTGAAAAAACACTGCTGTAAAAAAATTCTGATATTATTAAATAAAATTCCGGGAACTCTACGATATTCATTCTGTAATTAAAAAAGAAATATTTCTAAAGTACAGCATAAATAAATATATATAATATATCTATGCAATTTAAATTATGATGCAAAGGAACTTGAAAAAGATATAATAAAATAAATAAAAAGAATTATAAGATAAAAAACTTTTTATAAACCATGTTTTTAAATTTTCTGTTGAATCATAGCTATCGAACTAACTACATTAGCAATTTATCAATGCGTATTGTTAGGAAATTGTAAATAATTGTATTTATTTTTGTATAAATTCTTTCAAAGTGGCTTAGTAAGTTGATAAAATGTCAATTTTCTGCATTTCCAGCTCTTTTTCGCCTTAAAATAGCTTAATTTTTCTTTTAAACCGCATTAAAAAGCTCCCATAGACTCCAATGAATTTGTCGCCAAATCTGGCGACTTTTTGGCGACCTTTGGCGAGAAAATCCTTATTATCGATATACCATAGATGGACGTTCTAATGTGATTGGTTAAGGAGTTACGGGAAATTTCCCGAACATTCTGGGTTCGGCAGAGATGTATAAAAGAAGCTCCAGCGCACCAAACCCAGATCAGTTCTCAGTAAGTTTCGTCAATGCTTGCAGTGCTATTGAAGGAGTTCTGAACCTCTTTGAATGAGATTTACTTTATGTGTTATTGCTATACAGTTTGTATTGTGGATTTGCTATTGACAGCTGTTTCTTTAAGCTGTGTTTATTGGTGGAATTGAAACTGATACTCAGTTTATAGACCTGTATTCTTCTGGAATTTTCTGTAAATAGGTGTAAATTCTGTAAAATTCCGGATATTCTTCCAACTTCACTTCCCGTTTCAGGGCATGTAAAGAAACATTGTTTCTGGACCTTTAGTTGAACTGCTGCTTCTTCAGCTTTTTTTTTCTTTCTCCACCGTGATCTTATAGACCACGCCTTTACTGTCCATTACCTTGTACAAATTCATTGATTGTTCTTCCAACCATTCCCTTCTTTTGCTTCTTTTTCTACTCACTTCCAACTCTTTACCCTAATTTTCTGAGAATTGGGGTCCTCCGAAATTTATCTCCTTAGGCTTTAAATTTATGGCCGCAATATACTATTTTGAGACACTTTTGTATTTTAGTGTCAATACAAACGACGATCAATATCTACATGAATATCTTTCAGTGATTCCCTTCATTTCTTTCTCTATACATACATACATATATATCTTATACTTAAACATTTTGTGTTCATTATTTTATTACACATTTCCTTTTCTCTCAGATTGTAGAGCAACCAAAGTCTCTCGATGCAATGCAAAAGTAATTTATCTAGCTGAGGCACTACCAGTCCGCAGGATACTATTTTGTGAGCCTTATGGACGTGTAGGACAGCATGATAATCATCATTGTTACTTTTGCTATTAAAAATTAGCACTCATTTAACTTCAGTAGAGCACCGCCAAAATTCTATGGTTCCGGGTTTTCTAATATTCATTTTATAACTTTATAGATCCGGTTAATCTTCCGACTTCATTTTCCATTTCCGGGCATGTAAAAAACTAATTTGAGGCATGTGTAAAAACTAAAAATTTATGATACCTTACGGAAAATCACAAAAAAAAAAAAAAAAAAAAAAAAAAAAAAAAAAGAACATTTAAGGATACAGGTGTTAAATTTTGCACGGAAAAAAAATTCTGTAACTGATATCTAGAAACTAAATTGTAGCTCCAGTAGAAAAAGTACCATGCCAACTTTATAAATTCTAGTTCATTTTTCTAGCGAGCTCTAGAAACTCTTATTAGAATTCTGCTGCGTTTTCTTATTTTATCATCATCAAATTTATTTAAATATCTCTACAAATAAATGCGAACAAATGAAACAATTATTAATAACTCTAATTTTGGTTTACGCCCCAATTTTAGAAAATCAAGCGAGAATTTCTCACAGTAAAACGTTCATATTATTTATATATTGCTTCACCATATAGACAAGCATAAAGTAAGAAATTCTTGATCATTTCGTATATTCAGTTTATTTGTGTACCTTATAGGCATAACTCGAAAATCTATATTTCTAATTTGGAAATTTGGAAAATGATCACTTATTCGTTCTAGATCAAGACAGTATATGTATATATTTCTCAGTATAGAAATGCAATAATTTTCGGTTTGAAGATCTCTAACATTTTTTCAGACAGCTTTTAAACTAAAGTACTTGGAACTCTCAAAGAAACATTAAAATGTTCAAATATTCAAAACTGTCGATATTTTAACGTATATGTGTATATATTTTTCAAAAAGTCGATTTTTTAAAGCTTGTTTAACATTAATAATTTAATATACGTCTAATGACTTTATACTGATAAAGCTAAGTTCCTTAAATACCTCAATGAATGGTCGTTTATAGTTCTGTTGGTATTACACTCACATTTTTAATCCTCCTAAAAGTATAAAAAGGATTTAATTAAAGTATCTTATTATACAAAAATACTTCAGTTAAACTCGCTTCAGTTTCTGTTATGAAATGCTTCACGAAACATTAAAGAAAATATTGTCTGTTGCTCAATAGTTTTCTTCATGTAAGTTACTCTACAAGGATCTCATTAAAATGCATCATTAGTGAGATTTTACGTTGCATTTAAAGTATGATCCTCAGAAACATCTATGCATTCTAAAATGATGATGGAGGTGTATTTTTCTTTTCTAGAAATATCATTTATTTATATGAAGTATTTATTTTTCTAAAATTTAATTTTCCTTTCAATAACATCTTGCAGTAAGTAATTCCAATTAGATTTTTTTTATTCTGAAATGAAGGTTTGGACTCACAAATTCAAAAACATTTCAGAATTTCCTTTCACTTGAAATTTTCTTAACCATTCAAAAGTTTTGTGGGATTATAAATTTTGTTTATTATTTTCCTTTCGATAAAGAAAATATTATGAATGCAAATTCTGATGATATGTAAATGAGTTTACGAATTTCCTGCACTTTAATTTTACGGAAACAACTTTTTAAAAATTTGACTCACAAAAGTATTAAATGTACAGTTTTTTTTTTAACTTTTCTTTATTTAGTCACATATATATTATATATATATATATTCAGAAAAATTTGTGTTGTACAGATTATCAACTGTAAAAAATTGATAAATGAGAAAAATTGTTTTTAAAATAAAATTGCCTATTACCTTCACCACATATATTGTCAAACATTTTTGAACATTAAGAATTAATTGTTTACCTCTTTGAGGTTTTACTTATTTTATACATAACTGTCACGCTGAATACGCAGTAATACATTATATGAAAATATTATGCCAGCAAAGATACTTTATTAACCCTTTGCGGTCGAATGTCTACTTTCAGCGACCAAAAGTATTTTCTTTCTTTCTTTCTTTTTATTTTCTTTTTCTTTATTTTTTTTTATGTCATAGTCCTATTGTATCAAAGAACAACACTAATATTATAACATGAATATATAAACAAACTTGAATATATAAACTTGAATGCATAAAAGAACAACATTTAAACAATATTTCAGAAATCGACCATCTACTTGATTTAAAAATACTAAAATAATCGTACCTAACTGTACAAATTATCATTCAAGAATTTTCCTGGAAGGCTGGTATACGAAACAGCATTTTTCACCGGTTAATGACGCATGCGCAATCCCCGCTGAATACGCTTGTTACGATGAAATCCAACTGTTGATTATATTTGCTTCTTTAGCCATGATTCAAAAACATTGCGATGTGAAGGAAATGAAGAAAAGTAAAAGTCTTGAAAAGATAAACAGTATTTTATTCACTTCAAAAGTCACATCATTATGATAGCAGGTTCAAATTCAAGTATATTACTACTTATTCGATGACGCCGCTAGAGAGAGAGAGAGCAGAGAAAAATTATTACGTCTTCGCTGTCTCAGAAAAAGCAAAAACTGTGTGTCCACATTTTCGACGACACGGGAAGATCAGCGCGGAAGGGAAGTCATATGTTTGCATTATCATTATTTTCGCCAAAGTGCATGCCAATTCTAATTCTTTGTCTCTAAGAATAAATCAATGTTAATTTTTGAATTATAAACGACGGTTTATAAGATGTATTAACCCTTAGGTACGTTGGTATCATGCCAAGCGTCTGACTAGATGATGACCGTTATGAACAGAAATCATTAATATTGCGCAATTGTCAAATAAATTACATCCGGTGTTGAAAGAATATTAATTCTGACAATGAGTTTTCTTGTTTAGGAATATCTGAGAACAGTTTTTCTTTTATAATTATGTTTAATGTCAGAATTTCGTTAGATATTATTTTTTTTATTTTCTTTTTATCCTATAAAATAAAGTGCTTTTCTATTTAAAAGAATAGACATTCTATTTACGATCTAGATATAAAACCATATAAATTTAGATCACTGAATGATGTCTGTTATTATTTTATGTTAATATATGGTGTAGGTCGTATGTATAATTAAAATTGTGTAATTTTTAATGACATTTAAAAACAATTCTTTCTTCAAATGCCTGAGAACAAATTGTATGAATATAACACCTCACTTGAAATTTAATTATTTTTTTTATTGCAATAATGCATTAATTTATCATTAGATTTTATTTTATTTAAAAATTCAATTAAAGTTTAACCAAATATATGTGAACACCTTCACAACGCTCTACTCTCTTAAAGAAGATCTGTTGTTCTTCTCAGTGTTTACTTTTTGATGTTTATACTGATGAGGAGCCTGTAAAAGGCTCGAAATGTTTATATTTATGTTTTATGTGTGTTAATGTTTTAAATTGTATATATTTTAATGTATATTGTCTCAATTTTTCGTGTAATGAAAATTTAATATAACTGTACGAGACGTAAGGATTTTTAAATATTTCAAATATTTTATAAAATTTTCATTAACAATTTTGGAAAATTCAACCGGTGGATCATTAGCGGAGTATTTTCTAAAAAGCAATGTACACGATTTCTCAAAAACCAATTCAACCGATCTCATTGGAATGTTTCCCACGTCTCTAAAGTTCAGTTTACAGGGGCTTAAAAGAAGGATTTTACCGGACTTTTCGTTTTCTTTTTTTTTTTTCTTTGTTTGATTACAACTAATTTTACATGTCTAATACGTGAAGTAAAATGTACCAAAAATTGTGCTGTGTTTTGCTTACAACACTGCCAAAATTCAAATTTCATTTTTTTCTTTAATGTTTTGTAATAAATTTTAACCCAGAAAAAATTCATAATCTAATTTAAAATGCTCTTCGCACTATCTTCAATCATTTCCTTATAAATGCAATTTCTTTATATCCTCTGAAAATGAGGAATATATATATATATATATATATATATATATACCTATATATTAATACATACTATATATATACCTGGTAATATTTACAATTTTTTCCGGAGTACTTTTAGCCCCGCCCATACCACTATATTTTAAAAGCTTTTTTCTTCGTATTTCATTGTAATAATATATTGGAAAAACTTTCTCTAAAATTACACTGGTGTGAGAAAAGTGCGGGACTAACAGTACTCCAGAAGAATATAAATGTTACCAAGCATGCTATATCTAATATATAATTTTGTACATAAAAAACACTTATTCATTTTACTTTGTCTGTCGCAGTCTCAAAATGATAATTAAAAATAACTAATCGGCACCGTTACGAAATTTGCGCAAAAGCGAAATTCATTTCAATAATTTTGGATGATCCTGTACATTAATCATATGTCTGATTTCTAGGAGAATATTCTGGGACTATCCACACATTATGGTGTTGGTGTTTGGAAATAATGCCAATTGACTGCACTAGGGCTGTAGGTTTAAGGGAAAGTGCCTTCCGTGGAGGTCTATCTGAGGGATCCTTGCCCGTATATTCGCATATTATAAAAGAATTGCATATTACTTTTGAACTTCCTACTAACAATATGCTTTTCGAAGAATAAAAATAAGAGATTCTTGCGAATATACAGAGACGTGAGCAGATACACAGACCAACCGCATATTTTCTGATTTTTGGATTTGTCTAAACCTCAAAACTTGTAATTACAGCAAAAATTCATTTTCTAAAATTTAACCCAAAAAACAATACTTTTATTTTGGGCAAGAAAAATTAAAAAATATATATATGTAAAGAAATAAATAAAAATATCGCTTGAATTTCTTTTTCTACGATATTCTTTAAGATCCATTTTATCTTCTAAAAATTGTGTTTGGCTTATAATGATGCAGAGGTTGTCAAAATGTCATATTTTAAAATACATTTATTGTAACTAATGAAAATTTGTAAAAATATTAGAATACTCTATTTAAAATAAATAATTTCTTAATTTTAAATAAATAAATAAAAAAAAGAACAATTTCTAATAACAAATACTGTCCTTTTGCATTATTTTTGAAAAGTAGAGATTCAAAAATTAATTAAAAAGATAATAAAATGCAAATGTTCATTTAAATTATTATTAATATGAGTTATACAATACTCGCGAATTTTTATTTTTATTATTATTTTTTTACCTAATGATAATATATATATATATATATATATATATATATATATATATAAACGGAGTTTACGAAATAATATAATGTTTTTAAACTGACATACTTTCCGGTGAAGGATGTATATTTTTAAATTAAAGATTGATTTAAAATTGTAGTTGACATAAGTTAAATATGCATTTTTAGAAACACTTCCAACTCATGAAAAAGCGACACATTAGAAAAAAAAAAAAAAAAAAAAAAAAGCACTATAATATAATATTTTTGTTATATAAATCCGCTTTGATTAGAAAGAAATTAAAACTTTCAATTGTTTTCTATATAAATTCCATTTTATTTTAATATTCTTTACAAATAAAAATTTTAATCGGGTGTCTGAATTACATAAACGTAATTTAATTACATTTAGAATCCGAATATTTGAAAAAATTACGCTCAATTAAAATTCTTAAGTAAATTTCAAACTTCTACATATTCTTGCTATTTTTCTCCATAGTTTCTACACGCAATTCTAAAATATGCTTTTGTAAGCTATATTTTAAAGAAATTTCCATCAGAAAAAAAAAATGTATATTACAGGGCAAATTTTCTTTCTAAACATGCAAGAACTATTCTTGTTCATAAGACAACACATTTATAAATCAAGAATATATAGGTAAAAATTGCAAATATTTTAAATAAAATGTTTATGCTCATAGCAGGAGGACTATAGTATATGTACTTATTTAGATACTACATAAAAAATCAATGAATCTATACATCTGTATATAGGTAGACGGATAATATCTCATTATAATACATAACAGAAACCACAAAATATGTAATATATTTTATAGGTAATATCTTTTTGCAAAAATATGGAAATTTCTATTTTTCAAAAAATGTAAAATTTAACTACTATTTCTAAACAAAATTTAAAATTCCTACATTGCTGAAATTTAAATGAGTGAAATTCCAACAAAATTGTAAATAAGTTTCCAGTTTATGATTTTATTTATTTATTTTTTTTAATTTATTTAAATATTAATATTTAATTTTTATGTAAATAATGACACTACTTAAAAATAGACAATCAAAATAAATAATATCCTTTGGGTTTAACGTCGCACTAGTACTGCGCTATGGATAATTGGTGATGGTCTGGTATGCACCACTAAGGATGGTCCGGAGACATACCATCTCAATTTTTATTCTTCACGGAGCGGATGGATCCCTCGCTTTGGTGACCCCAAGAACTATAATTTGGATAGGAACATGGAGGACACTGAGGCCACGACGGAGTCGTTTGTAATTTATGTACTTCCCAAAATAAATTTAATAAAAAAGAAAATTTTCATGTAATATATCAGGAATAAAAAACTTTTGTGTATATGTTGTATGAACTACGCTAGCAATAATGAGTAGGTGGTAAATTAGCAAGCATCCTTAAAACTTTAAGTATTTGTAAAACTTATACAAATAAATCATTTTAACTCTAAATCAAAGAAGCAATAAAATATTTGATGACACTCTTCTTCGTATATTGTTTCTATACCCTCTTTCAGGGCAATAAACTTCAAGTAATTTAAAATAAATTGCTGTGTTTCATTTCGATATTAAATACCATTATTTTAACTGAATGTTACATTTTCAATCCAAGAAGTGTTTGAATAAATATATGCTCGTGTTTTGATTATATACGTTGATTAAAAAAAAAAAAAAATCTGGAGTGACTGCACTCGACTTTCCGAACATTGAGTAATTAACAGTTTTGTAGAAAAAGTAAAGAAAGAGGAGATGTTAAACAAACAAAAGAGAGAAAACCATAATAGAGTGTTTGAGTATTTTTCTCCATATATTACACGATGTTTTATTGAACGCTACTGAACTTTGGGCCCATAGATCATAATGATAAAGAATTTTTCCTTGTGTCCCTGTAAAAACCTATAAATGCTAGATTCCCCAAAATGCTTATAGTTAGTGCAACAGTGATTTATAATATTCCTATAAATTTTCAGCTCAATTGAATAAGGCGTTTAGATGCTATCGCTCTTTTAAAAATTTGGTCCCATAGGCCATAATGATAAAGAATTTTTCTTTGTGTCGCTGTAAAAGTCTATGATAGCTAGATTCACGAAAATCTTTACAGTTGGTGCAATTGTGACCTAATGTGTACAAATATTTTGCTCAAATTAACCAAGCGTTTAGCGCACTTTTAAAAATTTGGCCCCATTAGGCCAAAATGATAAAGAATTGTTCCTGGTGTCCCTGTAAAAAAAACTATGAGTTCTAGATTCACCAAGATCAATAGGGTTTATACTATGGTGACTTACAATAAACGTACCAACTTTCAGCTTATTCGAACAAAGCGTTTAGACGCTAGAGTGCTCACTCACTCACACACACACACACACACACACACACACACACACACACAAACATACACACAAACATACATCATCGTAAAAATAGTGAAAACGGACCCAGGGTACCTCGAAACGTATAGAAACATCAAAATCTCAAATTCGGATTTTTGACATGATTACAATACTTTCCAATACTTTCCTCACTATACTATTCTGAAAGTAATAAATACAGAGAATGCACTACAAATAATTTAAGCAACGACAAATAAATAAAGGCCTAATCAATGTTGTTGCCTTGTTAATTACATGATTCATGTGTCCTTGATATAAAAAAAAAAAAGACAGAAAAAGAAGGAAGATGTAAATATTTTTCAAAGTTTTTTAAGGATTTTAAAAAACTTAAGGGATTTAATTTGAGACATTCTTTGTTTACCAAATTTCTAAATTCCTATAAATTTACTACAAAAAGATATAATTGTGAAATATTAAAGATGCATTTACGTTAACCCTTCGCAAAATACTTCACTATTTTTTGATGATCTATGCATAAAATTATTAAACTTTTAATGAACGTTTTCATTTTCTACAAGACAAGTTACTTATTCTAACATTTTACTTTATGTGTACTCTTTAACTAAATTTCTTGCGACCATGGAAGCCTTTGCGCAAGTGCGGAATCAACGAGTCCACTAGTAAAATAGTGGAGACAAGCTTTTCGGTGAGAGAAAATAAGCGATAAGGGAATACCGAATGACTGGATGCTTACTAAATTCAAACCTGTTGGTCAACTTGGAAACCCTCCAAGATTTTCGACTCGTCCTCACTGCTAGGTGTAGGAAACATGGTTACACTATATACGGAAAAGATTCACTTTTCAGTTCGATATAAACAAAACATTACTAAACATTAGAGAATTTAATAATAATAATAAAAAAATCCTTTATGATTTTCAAGATATCAACAATAATTCTTTTTCTAAATTTGCGTGGAATTCCATTAAATATTTTAACAGTGTAAAATATTTGCGTCATTTCCAATATCTTCAAACGAAAATTCATTTCTGAAAAATAAAAGTAAAAGTATTTTATGTAAATATTTCTCTTATTAGAAATATTAATTTCACCTATCATGACGTTCTCATGTATGTATGAGAAAACAAATTGCATCAGTCAGATTTCTGACTTCCGGTTTTAAATGAATTTACAAGTTTTAAGGTAACCAGAACAAGGTTTAGCCATTTTTAGAAAATGGCTATCAAACAGTGTATTTCTATACATGCAACATTTTTTTGTGGAAGCTCTAAATCAATACCTAATGTTTATAAATCTGTATCAATTTATATTTTTGTTGCACTTTGATATAAATCGATGCCTATCAACACGCCAATGTCCATATCACGCGACAGATGGCACTGAAGTCCCACTATTTGTAGTTTTAATATCGCATATAGGACAAAATATCGTGTAAGACTATAGAATTAGGAGATATATATATATATATATATATATGGAGGTGTGTGTATGTATATATATTTAAAAAAAATATGATATTGAATTTATAACTATTTATAATAGTAACAGTCGACCATGATTTTATTTTATTTATTTTTGTATATATACAGCATTTATTCTCCCGGGTTGCGAAACTTAATGTAAGTCGCAAACGCAATACTTTGAGTTTTCAAAAATAATATCTATAAAAAAAGTTGTTTAACCCATATATCCCTTTATCTATGGTAATTTAAAACAGTATTTTCTTTTTTTTTCTCATTTTAATAAAAAAATCCTTAAAAAATATTTCCTAACATGTCGACTGTAGGACATAATTCGGCATTTAGGGAAAAGTTACTTGAAATAATGTAAACGAAACTCTTGCAATGGTAACAACATACCAGTTATTTCAAAACTTTTCGATAATGCTGTCTAGACATATTACATATTAGCATTTTCCGTAATATGAAAGATTATTTATGTAATTTATAACGAAATATGAATGTTCCAATTATACAGTACTATAAATGCAACAAGATATTTGTCGTAATATGCATAAAAAAGTGTTTGTAAATAATAGCAAGTATATGATTATATTTTAGCTTAACATTAAAAAAGACATTAAAAAACTTGCGTTTCATAACATTTTTACACGATTATTATGTAAAAATATTTATAAATGTCCGTATATATCTTGTATAAAATATTTGTATGTTTAAAAACTGTGAATACCGATGAAAAATAATAAAACAGATGAGTTATATTTTTTTTTGGTAAAATAAAATTAGTTCAAAATAGGCCGTTTTTCGGGGCTTGTATTTATTGAAATAACCCGGGGCTTGCGCCCTCACCCGGGGGCGCCAAATGTTGATTTTCTAATCATTTTCAATAAATAAAAAAGGCTGGTATCTTAAAACGAACATTAAAGGCGAAATAATAATTTCAATATTTTTAATCTAACTGCACATACTTCACAAAAAAATAGATATTACGATAAACAGATATTACTGAACATAAGTATTTATATTTACAACCTATAGGATTATTTACAGAGGGCTCAAAAATTGAAGTAAATTCGAAAATAATTTTTATACTCGCAAAGCAGCGGCATGTTACATAATCAATCAGAGCTTTCTTCTCAACTGCCGGTAGCGCGGTAAACAAAAGCATTCTGGTTTACCCATAGATATAGTAATAAGACATAGATTGATCAGCGAGGCCGAAAAAGTGATGCCTTTTTTTTTCCGGGAAAAGACGGCCATTTTACTCTCTTGTGGATGTCTTTCCCCGACTGAATATACACGGGAATACACACAGATAATTTAGCAAATAAAATTTATGAATAATTTATGTACTAAAGATGAATGAAAAAACTCCAGATACTCATTTTTCTTTCTCTCTTTTCTTCTTCTTTTCTTTTTCTTCCTTTTTTTTTTTTTTTTTTTTTTTTTTTTTTTTTGTATGGAATAACGACATTTAAAGAAATTTATCGTTTCTGTCTACTATTTCTGTCTGGTTAGAAGTTTTTATGGTCGAAAAAACTATTGGACTTATCCTCATCTTTTGAGATATTAGAGTTAACCCTTTAATTGCCAATCGCAATGCAGTCGGACACTTTTATTACCAACTTTATAGAGTAGAAATTTATGTTTACTCGGAAATGGTTATAAAGATATTAATAAAAGTTTGGGATAAGTGCTTTTTAGTGACCTAAAACAATTGGAACATCCTTAGCATCAAGAAAGTTAGTGTTAACCCTTTAACTGCCAATCGCAACATGTAGTAGAAATTGAGTTTAATCAGAAATGGATATAATGATTTTGTTTAAAGTTTGGAGTTCAGTGTCTTTTTTTTTTAATTTTTTTTTTTAAAGAAATAAAACGTTTGGACATATCCTCATCTTCAGAAAAATTTGTGTTAAACCTTTAACGGCCTGTCGCAACATATAATAGAAATTAGGTTTACTCGGAAATGAATGTAATGGTTTTTACAAAAGTTTGGGGTTAAGTGTTCTTTAGAGAGCTTAAACGAATGGACGTATTCTAATCTTCAGGAAAATTTGCGTTAACCCTTTAACGGCCAGTCACAACATATAATAGAAATTAGGTTTACTCGGAAATGGATATAACGATTTTTATAAAAGTTTGAGATTAAGTGTTCTTTAGAGAGATAAAGCGATTGGACATATCCTCATCTTCAGGAAAATTCGCGTTAACCCTTTAACGGCCAGTCGCAACATATAATAGAAATTAGTTTTACTCGGAAATGAATGTAATGGTTTTTATAAAAGTCTGGGGTTAAGTGTTCTTTAGAGAGCTAAAACGAATGGAAATATCCTCATCTTCAGAAAAAATCGCGTTAACCCTTTAACGGCCAGTCGAAATGTATAGCATTAAATGGGTTTACTCGGAAGTGAATGTGACGATTTTGATTAAATTTTAGGGTTAAGTGTTTTTTTTTTTTTTTTTTTTTTTTTTCTGGGCACAAATCCTCTCAAGTATCCTCCTTACTACAAATGCTCGTGTTTCAGAGCTTTCTACCACTGTAGCTCCTCAGATCAGAAGACATTTAACGGTTAAAATAATCATCGTTGCTCTCCAAATCAAACTGATGAGTATACATTTATCAAACAATGATAAAAATGGGGGAGGGGGCGTATCAAGAAAACGGTGTGTGATTGGGCAAAATGGTGATCATATTCTGATTCAGGAGGTCATTTTACATAAGAGTGGGCTGAAATGGTGTCAGATACAATTTTCATGCCGAGCAGTGTTATTACAAAGGAATACATAAAAAAAATTCTGGTATTAAGATTACGGAAATCCGTAATAACTTGGCATCTCTCTTTCTATATAAATGTATATATATATATAGGTAGATAGATAGATAAACAGATAGATATTTGGTGCAAATTAGATTTTTTCTTCGATTCAGAAAAGTTCCTGCTCACTGTTAACCCTTTATCAACCGGTTAAGAAATACGGCCGAATTTGGGTTAACTCGGAAAGGGATGTAATGATTTTGAAGAAAGTCTTTGATTAAGTGTTTCTAGAGGTATAAAATCAATTAGGCATATTCTCATCCCCAGAGCAATTCGCGTCTACTGTTTACTCTTTAATTACCGTTTGGGAAATATGGCAGAAATTGGGTTTTCTTGAAAATGGGTTTAACGATTTTGATGGAAGCTTGGAGTTAAGTGTTTTTTGGGGTAAAAAAACGATTAGTCTGATCCCCATCTTCATAAAAATCATGGTTTGCTGATAGACCTTTATTTGTTGGTTACTTGGAATAATATGACAAAAATTGCATATTAATCAGGCAAAATATGGCAAAAATCGGGTTTACTTGGAAATAAATATAATAATTTTGATGAATGTTTGGAGTTAAGAAAAGTGTTTGGGATGAAAAATTAATTAAACTTATCCTCATTTACAGGAAATCTTGCTTTAGCTGTTAACTCTTTATTTTTCTGTTGCAAAATATTGCAGAAATTGGGTTTGCTCGGAAACATACATAATGAATTTCAAGAAAGTAAGAGTTAAATGATTTACGGATGAAGAATTGGTTTAACTTATCCTCCTTCTCAGGAAAATATGCATGCGCTGTTAACGTAACATCCGCCGGTTGAAAAACAAGACTAAGTACTAAAGTCTAAGTACTTAACATGGCAGTATAGGACAAAATTTCATATAAATGTATATAATGTGAGTTATTTTTAACGCATGAATGTAAAATTTATATGAATTATTGATAATAGTAGTAATAAACTTAAAAAAAAAAAAAAATGTGTGCATGTAGGAGCATTGCTTTCCTCCTGGGAAGGAAGTGCTCTTCCCCCGGGGCCTGTGTAAATTTTCAATGTGGATATTTTAGAAAGAACTCGTCAATATTTCTAAAAAGAATGGTTGAACCATACATCTGTATTAATTTAAAACGAAGCTATCGATTTCTTTTATTTTTAATGTTATATATAATGTATATATAGTATAGACATATATATATATATATATATATATATACAGTCGAACCTCGTTAATGTGAAATACTTTTAACATGAACTGTTACCACAATTCCCGTCAAAATGAAGATTACTTTAGTTATATGACGATCAGTTACTGATAGCATGAACTACTGATAAGATGAACAGATTTTTGATCCCCCTTGAGATTCACGTTAACAAGATTCGACTGTATATCTTTTCATGTCTGCAAAAAATGATTTTTTTTCAGCATTTATTATTATGCTACTTTAAGAACAAAATCGTCTGCATTCATCATGGAAAATATCTTTAATAAATTATAACTTAATAAATAATTTGTATTGAATAAATTTGTATAGGATTAAATAGAGAAGAAAGTCTTGTGGTAATACTAGTTATAATATATTAAAACAAGCGGTTTTACCTCTGCCACTGCTAACTACATTTAAAAGAATTTTGAAAATTCGATATTACATACTAATATAAAAACTTAAAAAATATTAAATTAAAAAAAAAAATATTCCATTAAAAATCAAAACAGTATTTAAAACCCTCTGCCAACTCTATCAATTAATGCCAAGCCGAATAACTGCGTACATAAGAGCCAGAAGTGGATCAACGCGTTATTGACTTGTTTATTTTGTGAGGCCCTTTCTCTTGATTAAATCATTCAAATTTTCTGAAACTGTAATCATTTGTTTTTCTCCACATGTACATCACATCTACCAATTTTCGTCGCCACTTCTTCTTGGTGCGTCCGTTTTTTTTTTTTTTTTTTGTTATAGACTGTATTTATGTCATAACCTTTTCTATAAGAAACATAGATTCGTGGTTATTTAAATCAACCTTAATGTATTAAAAAATAAAAATAAATAAACAATTAATATAATTCTCGAAGTACGAATGTGAAAAATTTGGCACTATATTATATTTAATATCAAAGTTATCAAAATTTCTTTATATAATATTCTAATTTTATTCTTCTAATTTTTTTTTTTTTTTTTTCAGAATTTTTTTAAATTCGTGGATCAACTTAACTATGAATTTCAGCCGATAAACGATTATCTAAAAATTAATTAATGATTTTAAAATTTTATTAAATGACTTAAAAATATTTCATATAATGATAAACCTTTTCAATTTATTTCACACAAATATGTTATAAAAAACGTAGAATTTCCAGTTAACAATTTGTCTTTGTTTAAGAATGGTTCTAAAAAATATTATTCAGTAATAAATTTATTTTATTACTCATTGTATAATATAATATTAAGCAACGGTAGCTTGTACAATAAAAGTAACCTTCTCGTAAATAATAATAATAATCATAATAATAATAATAAATCGGGTTTATTTCTCGAGCTAGCCCAAGACATCGTATACGTTAATGGCGACTGGTGCATGGCAAATCTGTCGGCGTATCAAAGTTCTTTGTGTTTCCCATTAAAATAATATTTCTAGGTGTACTGGATAATGGTATTACTCGGCCCTGATCTGAATAAAAATTTGAACTCAGTTTGCTGACGCTGCCAAATATCGCTAGTTTCCTTTACCTAAGTTGTTCTTCAACCTTTTGTGGTGCTCCTCTAAAACGGAATGGGCTCTCTTGCCCCCTTAAACTTAAGTAATTTCACTATCGGGGTCGGAGTTTTCGAGTGACATATACAACAACAAAGATATACATAACAATGATTATACTAAAATGTATAGAAAATTAAAGTAATTTTTAAGTTTGAAATAAATAAACAGATTGTGTTATAGATATTAAAAAGTAAATAAAAAAGCAACTCATTAAACTTATTTATTTATTTCTGATAAGTGGACGTGTTTAATTACATCGAACTCACATTAATACAGCATCTTTAGAGATTATTTTCTCTTCCTTAACCCTTTCACGCCCAAGGGAAATATTTTTCCCTTCTACAAAAATCGTTATCGATTGTTCAATTATTATTGAATCGATATTTTTTTTACTGAATGTCAAAATAAAACGTATGCCCAAGGCAGCAAATGTGTTTCTGAACGAATAAAAAAAAAAAAAACGTATAGAAAATAGGACACATAATAAATGTGTTACGTGCAATGTCCACTTGTGCTTCACAAGTAAACGAAATTGTTTCGTAGAATATCATAACTAGCTATTTATTTTACTTTTCTGATAATTTTTATATTACAAAGCAATAAATTTGTATTACAAAGCAATAAATAAAATACCGATATAATCAACCTAACTCTTCGTTTATTTACTTTTATGGTCCATAGGGAAAATTTTCCCCATGAAATTATAAGAAACCTATACACCCTGCTATGTTTTTCTGGTGATATTCTCTTACTTTACACCCCCAATAGCTAAAATATTGTGTTGTATTGGCATATTTAGTCTTGGAAATCTTATGGTCCTGAAAGGGTTAAACAGAATTCTCTGTTAAGATCTAAGAAAGGTGCAAGATGCATGTAGCAAATGATATCATGAGTACTACAATGTAAACTAGAATTTCAAGAAAATATATACACATACATACATTACATATTGCTCTAGAATTTTCAGTTTTCCGGAATAAATAGTTTTAGTTAATAACTTAAAAGAATGTAAGATAACAAATTTACTAAGTATGTTTATAAAATATTTTTTAATCCATCAACAGTTTTTTTTTTTTTTTTTTTTTTTAATGTTTATATTAAAATTTCTATATAAAATATTCATTCTTTATTTATCACAATTTCTGTGTATTCAGATCAATTGAAAAATGTATTTCCCTTTCTCTCGCATCAAATAAAAACATACTTAAAATAAAATTGAGAAAAAACGTATAAAAGAAATGGAACAGTTTTAGTATAAGATTCGATTGACAAAAATTTTTCTTTAATACCGAAGTAACTTGAATATTTCTTGCCAATATCTTTACATGCACATTGGTAAAAACCTATTTAATTCATCGCCGAAATGGTAACAAAAAACAAATGTTGCCAAGGGGTCCTATACTGAAGCTTACCATATATATATATATATATATATTATATACTTAATAACCGTTGCTGAGAAATGCAGCACAATTACCGCATGATTTTACATTGAAGAATAGGCTGAAAAAATGTTCTGTCGTTATAAATTAAATTTCGTTTTATAAAGAGTTTTATAACTTCTATTTAGAAATTTAAATAAAATAGGACTAGGTTTTTTTTTACTGTTATTAATATTCTTCTGAGAAGTATTATAGTATATTTTATTACACTGGGATATATTAAATAACTTCCAGGAGCATATCGAAATTAAATACAGAAAATCGTTGATAAATAACCATATTAATTAAATTGAAATTTTATTTTTCCGACTGAGTGAAAATAATGCCTGGAACGGTACTCGAACCCCGGATCTTTGACTTACAGGGTCAAGGCTCTACCAATTGAGCTATCCAGGCCGACATCCCGGTCAGCATTACTTACTCAGGCAACCTTTAGGCAGAAACCTTTAGTCGGAAAAATAAAATTTCAATAAATATGATTTTCTCCCACAGTTGATTGTGTGATTTTAACAAAAAAAAATCATATTAGTTAATTCCACTTTCTCACCTTTATATATATACAGGGTGATTTAAAAAAAAGTGGACAAAATGATATGGCAGATCAGTCATACAACAAGGATCAAAATTCGCATAGGAACAGGGGGTCGCAAACGCCTGTAGAGGGCGCTAGAGCCACGAGAGGGCGTTGCGATACAAACACGAGCTGATCATACGGAGATTGTCTTCATTCGAGCCGTGGATCCGTTGGACGTAACATGGCTAGTTACCTGACATGCATTTAATTTACGCCATGGCCAACTGCAATGGACGAGAAGCCTTGCGAATGTATCGTGAGAAATAGCCTGGTAAAAAGGTACCTAGCCGCTCATTCTTTGCCACTCTGCATCGACGATTGTGTAAAACCGGCTCGTTCGACGTGCACAAGCCGAATGCTGATCGCCAACGAATAACTCTAACAGTGGATGCTTAAGAAAGAGTTGTCCCAAAACTCCAGCGTAATCCTTCAACGAGTACACAAGTTGTATCCCGAAAGACTACTGTCTGGCGCATTGTACACGACGAAGGACTACATCCTTATCATTTACAACACGTCCAGGCACTCGAACCAGGAGACTACAACAATCGTATGGATTTTGCGTGGTAATTTTTGCAAGAAAGTTCGGACAGAAACTTTGCAACAAGTGTTCTCGGACGAGGCTGCGTTTCATTAGAGGGTGTGATGAACTTTCACAACCTACATACGTGGGCGAGTGGAAACCTGCATGCTACACGTCCGCACTGCGCACAACGAAACATTTCCGTTCACGTGCGGGCTGACATTGTAGGAAACTGTTTGTTTGGTCCGTACATTCTCCGAGAAAGACTTAACGGTCCCATTTATCTAACATTCTTGCAAGAGGTTCTGCCAGAAATTCTGAATGATGTTCCGATGCCTATTCGTCAACACATTTAATTTCAACACGACAGAGCTCCTGTACATTTCAGCAGAGACGTCAGAGCATATTTGCAGGCTACTTTTCCTGGCGGCTGGATTGGTCGTGCTCGTGGTGGACCAATCGCATGGCGAACACGATCACCAGACCTGTTTCCCTTGGACTTTTTCTTATGGGGATATTTGAAAGGACTTGTGTATGAAACACCTGTTGCAACGCTGAAAGACTTGGTAGGATGAATCGTTGTGGCAGCAGGATGTGTTCGAGATACACCTGGTATCTTTGAGAAGGTGCGGCGTTCTATGCAACGTAGATACCAGGCGTGTCTCGATGCATCTGGCAAAAACTTTGAGCATCTCCTGTAGGCTCAACATTTGGCTTGCATTAGTCACATGTGAGTGAGTAATTATCAATAAAATCTTATCGTTTCTCGGCCTCTTGGCAAAGATCAAAGTGTTAGTATCAATAAAATGATCTCTTTCTCCTAAACACATTAATCTTCTATCTCCTTGTTATCTTCCCGTGTGCCCGCTGTAGCCCTGTAGCGGCTCCGGATCGCTGTTGCGAACCTCTGTTCCTATGCGATTTTTGATCCTGGTTGTATGACTGATCTACCATGTCCTTTTGTCAACGTTTTTTTGAATCACCCTGTATAAATATACACACTCCTTTTCGTATTTATAAGGACACTTTATGTTTTGAAATAACTAATGTGAAAAAATTCTGAACAAGATTATACTAAGTGCACTTAATATATCTAGTTTTCTAAAAACCAAAACTGCTATATATATGTTTTTTTTTTATATGAAACAAAATTAATAAAAAATAATGCAAAATATTTTTTCTCTTCGTTTTTAGACGTTCATAATTATAGGGACAATCAGGATTTTTTCGTTTTATTTAACTTAATAGAGGATAAATTGCAGTTGACATGCAAATTTGTTAACTACTGGACTAGATTAATTCATATATAAGCCTTCAATTTTTCTTGGACGGACATTACTGATAATTCCCCGGAAAAAAGAACGTTCATGTAGTGAAGTATGATAAATGTGTATTTTAAGTGGAAGGATAATTTCAATCCGCTAAATTTCTAATGAAATTCGAAGATCTAAAATTGCGGAAGGAAATGTGATCAAACGTCGAACTACTGGTTTGATAGACGAGAGATCTGATGCAAAATCAGAGTTGTTTTACAGAGATCGAAGACTCATAATTCATCTTACTGTTCTACTCATATTGACTGCTGCTGAATTTGTTCGTGATTTTTAACAAAAGATTTGGATCCACATGTATGCATGTTTAAAATATTTAATAATATGTTAAAGTGAATAAAAAACTTGTAATAATCAATAAGCATTTAATGACGGAAGGAACGTCTGTGTTAAATTTGAATAAAGACAATATTAAATGGTAAAATGTTGCATTTTCGGATGAAAAACATTTTATTGTTGATTAACCAAATGGTTTTAACAGTTACTGGCACGATCTCAAGATAGAGAAAGACAGAGTAGAGTTTTTAAAGGCACATGTGAATAGTGCATTTTAAAGGTGGATCTATGGTGCTCTAGGGAGCTTTTTTTACTGAAGTCAGAATGAATTTAGTAATTTTTTCTCTTATTATGAACTCCAATGGAATATCCGCAAATTTTAAACATGGAATTCTCAGATTTTTGTTAGATTTTGGGAGGTAATAATATTTTTCAACAAGACTCACATTTTTGCTCTACTTCAAGAGCAATAGGAAATAGTTTGAAGAAGGAAACTTCTGTATTATTGCCTTTACCGTGGCCTAAAAGTTGAATGCAACCTTGACTTACAATATTAGAAAAGTGCATGCAGATGGAAAGCAATTTTAAATAGCTTAAATGCATTCAAAATATCATCTATGCTGTATGAAATGGTATTGAAACTGAAAAAAAAAGTATATATATATATATATATATATATATATATATATATATATACCAGAGAGAATGTCTGACTGTTTCACCCTAAAAAGAGACCCCATAAAATATTAATTTAAAGAATAACTGAAAAAAATATTACTAAGATTCGAGCTGTCCTTATAATTGTGAACACCTGAAAAATCATTTTTTGACTGTATTTAAAGTTTTTTAAGATATAAAAACGATAAAACTTTTAAATATAGTCTGTGGATGCTATTCAAATTAATAAAAAATATATTTGTTTAAATAATAGTGTCCAGTGGTTAGTTAATATAGAAAAACGGATGTCATATAATTATGAGAACCAGTTTATATATATCACATATAAGCATTTAATCTACAATGTATACTTTTGAATTGTACTGAATTTTCAAATATATTGCTTGATTAATATTTTGCTATATCTTAAAAATTTTAATTAAAGAGCATATTACTGTCGTATATATTCAAAATTTAACAGTATTGCCAGATCTGCCGGATTTTTTATTCAATAATCACCAAAAATTTTGAGATGTGATAGTTGATATACATAAATAGGTTATCACTCTTCAAAGTGATTAGGAAGACGTTGCAAGTGAAAATTATTGGCGATTATTGAATAAAAAATCCGCCAGGTCTGGCAACACTGAATATTTCAGAAAAATAAGTTTCATGTTATTTATTAGTGTTAATTTAATGTGCATGCTCTCAAAATGCTAACGAAATAACACAAAATAATTTGTTTATGATAGAAAAAATTATTTTAAAGTTAAAAATAGAATGTATCATTAAAAGAAAAAAAAAGAAAAGTAAGAAAAAAAGTCTGTTGTGAAACAACCACACAACTTCCATTACCCACCATTTCACGTATTATATGCAATTTTTAAAAATGTGAGCAGAAGATATAAAATTGACCTAATGAAGTAAATACCTAACAAATTTCCTATAAGAGAAAGCTGATGTATAAACATGTAAAACAGAGTTTACATAGCGAGTTAAAAAATAAGAAAAAAAATGGTAGGGTTATTTTTTGAAACATCAATTTCTGAGATCAAAAAGTGACCTACCTAAGCAGGATGACTGTTAATTTTCCTGTAATAACCACGTATTATACGAGAAAGAATGTCTAAAATGGATTTATGTAACAATTTTCAAAGAGCCGTTTTTGAGATACCAATTTTTACTAAAACTTGTCATACTCAGTTATTGACTGGAAAACAATAATTACATACAAAAGGATATTTAAAAGAAGTTTAATATGGTGTGGTGAGTTCGAAAAATTCCGTAGACACTTAAAAAAAAAAAAAAAAACGCACTTGCGAGAGCTAAAATTGGGCTACATATACAGGGCGCCTATTTATTTTCCTGAACTAACCAACTATATCATTCGAAAGGACATCTAATACAGTGTTCATGTAGCAAATTTGAAGAAAATCGTTAGAGCCGTTTTTGCGATACGGACTTACGGTCCCGCTTCCGGTTTCCGATGTCCCACTTCCAGTTTTCCAATTTTCACCAAAATTTGGAAACTTTATTCGAACACCAGTTCTGTTTTAATTTTGAAGTTTCGTAGTTCCATCTTAATTAGTTTCGGATATATGATAGTCAGAAGATTCCCCACGCACATACACACACACATACATACACACACACATACTGACCAATTGCCCGAAACTACTTTTTTGGACACAGGAGACCTTAAAACATGTAAATCAGGTGAAAACTCGACATCGAATTTTTCGACCGAATACAATACTTCCATTACCTACGGTAGTCGTGTAATGGAAGTAAAAAATAAGGTCCGAAAAGTGAATAATGATATTTTTTCAAATTTTATTATTGTTATTATTATTATTGATATTGGTGAGTATCTCAGTAGCAACGCACAAATTAAACAAAATAATAACATATCATTTATTGCAAAATTAAAGTAATTGGGGATGAGCTTACCTTTTGAAATCTGCATTGTCCCGCATTAGAATCTTCTAACTCTTCTGATATTTTCATCTTCTTAGTATTGGTTACTGGAAGACACTTAATTCTTTATTAATGATTATGGAGAGCAAATAAGCTAAACAACTTATTAATTAATTTTCAACTTGACGTTTTAATTAAGAATATGTATTTAAAAAAAAAGAGAGAGAGAGAGAAAGAGAGAGAGAGAGAGAGAGAGAGAGAGAGACATCATTACGGCTCCCAAGTTACATCGTTAAGAAACAAACAAAAGAACAGAATAGTATGGAGAGAAAAGAAACAGTCTATTGAATCACGTGACAAAATGTTCTAATTTTAATCTAATCACATGTTGCAAACTCATGATGAAAACCAGTATAAAACAATGAAAAAAAAATTATAACAATTCCTCATTCCCATAGTAATTTCTTTTTTCAAATAATCAATGTTGTTCAGCCAATACGTCTGAAGAATTTATAGTTCTGCTGTTTAATTTATAGTTCTGCTGAAGAATTTATATGTTCTGCTAATGTAAATATGTATTTACACAATGAAATGTATGCATCTCAATCAATTTTACAAGACTTATGTTTCGTTTCAAATGCTAGTCTCTAGATTTTATTTAGAAATATTTTGTCTCATGGGATATCCAGAAGAAAGTCATCATTTCTCAACAAAAATAGTTTTTCTTCTTCAAAAATTTATGATTTGTGAGAGTGAATCTATCGTCAGAGATTTTAAAATTGTGAAAGAAACGAAAATGCTGCAAAATAAAATTAAACAAATAGAAATACTGTCGTGTTGTTATTTTAAAATTTTATAAGTTAAAGTATCACAAATTTATGGACTCTTACTTATATATATATATATATATATAATTCGCGTTTGTAAAAAAAAAAAAAATAATAATAATAACAATATTTATATGTTTGAATTTATACTATCAGTATAATGCTATAAAAATAATAAATACTTTATAGTATTTAAAAAGTAAATAAATATATATCTTCGCGTTTTGAAAACAATAAATATTTCTATTTTTTAAGTTTATACTATCAATATAATGATATAAGAAAAAATAAATACTTTATTTTTATGGGTATGTATAAAAAAATATTATTCACAACTGAATAAAGTGAATTTAAAATAATCAGACACAGAAAAAAATGTTTTGATGACACTACAATTTTTTTTAATGTTGTTTCAACAACAGAAATTTGGTTGATTTAAAAAATGTTTTGCTGTTTCAACTAAATATTTTTTTGAAATGCAACAAAATTATAGAAACAACGAAATGAATTTTTAAATTAACTAATTTCTATTAAAGAAACTGGAGTGTAAAGTTGAATTTTTGATACCAGCTACTTGAAAAATGCCAGATCCGGGAATCTAACCCTGGCATTTCGCTTACCGTGTGGATGATCTGCCACTGAGCCATCCTACCAACTCGGCATTTCTCACATAATACCTGTTGGCAAAGACATCGTGTCTGTAAAGACAGATATAACAGGTGAATACATTAACTGTGGTACAACTCCGATAGAACACGTGATTTCTATTTAAAATCATTATTTATCAATCCATTCAACCATGAATATTTAATTAGAGAAAATGGTGTACGTTTTCTTTCTTTCTTTCTTTTTTTTTTTTTTTTTTTTTTTTTTTAAAGATTTTACTCCAGTTAGTCTGATTATTCGTGGTTAAAAAATGGATAATTTTTGAAAAAAGAAAAAAAAAAAAAAACTTTCCGTTCTAGTTTCTTTAATTGAATGCTCATGGTTGATGAATTGGTGAATAATGTTTCTAAGTAGAAATTACGTGTTCCATCGGAGTTGTACCACGATTAATGTTCTCACCTATTACATCTGCAGATGCAGTGACTTTGCCAACCGATATTATGTGAGAAATGCTGAATAAATAATCGACCAGGGTGGCTCAGTGGCAGAGAATCCGGACGGTAAACGAAGTACCCGGGTTTGGTTTAAGGCTCTGTCATTTTTAACATAGTTGATATAAAAAAATTAATATTAAACTTCAGTTTCTCTAAGTGAATATTCATGGTTGATCAAATGATGATAAATGCTTCTAAGTAACTAATTTTTTTCGTTAACATAGCCTCAACAAAATTATTGTTCTTTCAAAAACACGTTTTTTGTATGCGGAGGTCCTCAATATGAGAATAATAGATATTTTAGTTGAAATCCAAACACGACATTGCTTAATAACAATTTCATAATAAACAAAAAAATTGAAAGCATAAATATTACTTTCTAAAAATATGCAATTATTTTTGTTTGAAAAATATTAAATGTAGGTGTCAATGTTGAAAAGAATTTTTTTAATAGTAATTGCACAGTTTTCTTAATTTTTCAACATATATCGCATAAATTTCATTGAATATTTCATAAATTACAAGTATCATACTTTCAAAATTTTAAAATTAGTAACTATTTTGTTCAATATTTTATCATTTTAAATATCAGGTGAATCAAAATGTATATATGTAAAAATGTAATGTAAAAAAAAAAAAAAAAAAAAAAAAAAAAAGTGTATATACATGTATATATATATATATACACACAAAATCATTGATCAAAACGCTCTGCATTTTTTTTTTTTTCAATGAAAAGCGCAGAAAAAGCATGTGATTTTTTAATATAAAAGAAAAAATGCTAGTTACATTTTTTACCAACAGATGGCGCTGTATGTGTAGTATCCTTTCACATTTTAATAGATCCATTTACTCAAATGACGCAATATTTCGAATACTGATTAATCTGGATTTAGCTTGTTGCTTATGATTTCACATGTTAGTGAATATTTTTATTAAATATTTATTTGCTTCTTACTCTTTTAAACCGTTCTAAGAAGAATGTCAAGATACTGTTAAGAGATATAGCGGGAATTTCCAATGTGCAACGTCTCACGGCCATTCACATGGACATGAATGACAGTCGTCACATTGAACATTTATAGTCTTAGTTACTTTCATGAATGTACTGCAGCACCACAAAAATAAGATATTACGATTAATGCACCACCTGTTGGAGAAACTTTAAACTAATTTAGCAATAAGTATTTTGTAAAAAATTCCTTTGTCTTTCTGTAATACTTATTCAATACTTTTATTATTATTATTATTTTTTATGACTTTTGTGTCACCTGTTACATATTAAACTTTAACTAGCGCTATTTCGGCAAAGTATTTTATTTCTTTTAAACTTATATTCTTACTTTATTTAGAAAGCAGGCTCATTAAAAAAGTCTATTTTTGTCTCCAAAAAATTGTAATGAAAATTAATACAAAACTACTTCAAGTTAAATTAAAAATTTGTATGGATTTATTCCAAATTCTTTTATCGATCATATTAACTTATATAAAAAATTAATAGACAGTTAAAAAATATAATAAAGAATTAAGTATTTCTAAAAGTTACATATTTGGAATACATTAATTATTTAATTTTAAATATTACTGTTCAAAAACAAAATTTTAAATTAAAGTAAGAAAATTGTGTGTTTTCAATACTACTGAAAACGAAAATAATTATGAAAATTAAAAATTAGCAGTATTTTATTTATTTATTTATTTTTTACATTCTTTTGTTATACAGGATTGTAATGCAATAAATTGTGCACAATGGAATTTAATTCATACTAATAAAATATAAGAAAAGGAAGTCAATATGTAGATGTTATAAATATTGCTTGATTCGATTTTATAATTTAATATTTACATATAATCTCTTTTTATTATTTGTTTAAAGCTTGGCGATTATTTATTTCTTGTTTAAAAATGCATTAAATTTATATGAACTCTGCTGACAACTCTTGCTGCATTTGTGTGGAAGTAACCCTATCAAGTGATAGACAAACTATCCTGTCGCTGATTTAAACGACATAAAATCCATAATTTGGTTGCCAAATCGTAGATCAAGATAAATCATAAGCACCTCCTATTATGTAAATTTTTTTCTTCCAATAACTTTTATAATTACGTTATTGGAAATGGTCGTTCATTAGTCTTGGCTGTGTTTATGAGGAGGAAAGATTCTGCAAATAATTTGACATAATTTTATTTATCTAGGAGACTTGTTTCTAAAAGCAAATGCAGTACTGATTTCCGATACCACTTGATACTTTTCCGTACCCTTGGGACATATGACACCATCGGTTCTCTTCTGTCGATGCTAATTCTTCTATTATTATATGCCAGTACCGTCAAAAGTTTATATTTCGGAGGACGTCCGCGATGAGTAGAATCCGAACATGACATCCTGATAGGTGCATGTTTTGTTAATAACATTCTAAAATCGCAAACATCCCTCGATTTTAGCACCCCAATGTCGTTGTCATCTTCTCGTGCTATCATCTCGCCTCTCTTTAAAGGGTACGACATTCGAAATCAGGGCAAACATTCTTTGCTGTACCATACAGTTCCAACGACATGTGTTTTGAATTAAGAAAAAAATGACTGCTAATCCATATCTCGTGTAAATGTTGTCGAGAAACAAATTTCATTTTTCTATTAGCAATTTATCTGCAAGTTCAATGCAGACGTTATCGGTTATACCAACTTGCATTCTTCCGCTGGTATCTCGTCCAGAAAATACCTTCGCAGACCATGTATGCCTTTCGGTGGAGCCCAGTTTGAAAAGTTACCATACTTATGTGCTTTCGTTGGTATGTATTGCCTGAATATTAGTCGTTACCTCTAAGAGACAATTGTATCGTAGACTACAATACTTTCACCTGGAGAAAAGACTTTTTGTTAATTGTCTTTCAGTATGTCTAGGAATGGTAAAACTTTTTCAAGTCTGTTACTCTCTTCTATCGTTTCGTTATTTGCATTATGCAAGTTTGATAACAGTAATTCTGAACTATTACGAGGCATCCGGCTGCACAAAACTGGTAAGTTGTAAATAGGGTATGTTGGACAACATCTAACGAGCGGTGTTTACACTAGACACATCAAAATCACCAGACCGATAAATTTTGTAATTACTTCAAAAGTGGTGGATTTTCATCTGTTCAGTCGAACATGATCAGTCATTTCATGTTGATGCAATTTCTGCTCTGCATTTTTGCTCTCTGTGACTTATAGGCTTATCACTTTTTCGTCTAAGAACAGCGAAAGCACTTCACTTGCGCTAATATCAGACGGAAAAACCATCAGAAGCTCACCTTTTCTGGTGAACGGAAATGACTGTTGTCTGTTAGCAAATTCGTTTCACTGGATATTATCCAATGAATCATCAACATTCAGTTCCTCTTAGTCTATAGAAAATTCTCCAGTCGAGGTCTTCACTTGCATATGATTTCTCAGTATCGGAGTCTGAACTCAATGAAATTCTATTTATAACTTTTCATCTAAAACTCACTACTTCGTCATCAGTACTCTCCTCACTTTCATTTACACTTTTACGCCATCCAGTGAGCATTTTGAGGATAAAAAATTCACTGACGTGTATCTCAAAGACACGAGTTATTCGAATTATGTATAAACAAGTTTGATCTGCATAAACAATAGTTTGAATTTAAAACGAAAGTAATTTAGCATGCATAATATTAAGTTAAATCTAACTCACCTCTCTCCTGTATTTCCCGGATGCTTGAAGTAAATGTAGGCCACACACATAAAATAGATACAGATTTAAATTACTTATATACTGGAATTTAAAGACAGACTTGCAGAATATCAAGACAACATATCAGAATAGGAGATCGACAAATCTTAAACACATTTTTATCTTGATTTCACGAATTATATAGATGACGACTTATTCAGGAGCGTTGTATAAACAACCACATAATATTATTTCACAAAATTAATCAACTCACATTTAAAAGATTTTCGAATTAGCAATATTGTACATTTTGTACGAGTGAAGTATATCAAATAAAGAATAATAGTTCACTTTTCATATAGAATCAGATTCATGGTTCAGTCATTATTACTCGATTATAATTTACGAATGTTTTTATTTCGACTGATAGAATCCATAAAACATAATAAAATAGAATTAAGTTCGATACAGAATAATCATACATGATTTAGCATGATTTTAATAGACTACGAATAAATCAAAAGTTTGACTTGATTTAACGAATGTATTCATAAAACAATAATAATGATTAACGAATAAAATTAGAATTAGAATTATCAGGTATGATTTCATTAGATTATGAATACCCGAACGGTTTGACTTGACTGCCCGAAAACGAATATGTTTCCGAGAGAGCAAGAATAATAATAACAATAATAAAAAGAAGTTCTCTTTCATCACGTGACTGTCTGGTTTCTTGTACTGGCGCCCGCACTTCGATTGCCTCAACAGGCTGCGCGGGCGGGGAAGGCACCGGGGCAGGAGTCGACATACTTGGAATAGGGATGACAAGTTGCTAGATATATTTGCTTGGTTTGGCTGTTGGTTGAGGCTCTGCATATGTTGTTTAGTCCACCTTCTCCAAAATGTCTTTTTCGTCTGTATAAGAAAATTACACCTAGAAGAGAGACTTAAAAAGATGAAAGTTAGTGAGGTTTCTGGCAATTTTAATGGTAGTATAGACTTCACTGCCAAACGAAGATAACGCAAGCATTGTCTCATGACTGGTTTAACAGTGCATAGCCCGTGAGGGATCCAAAAGTTTTTTGGAATAAGAACCAGACTAAATAACATTAAATTAGAACCAGCATGAGCACTTAAGTAGTGATAATGTGTGGTGTATAAGGATGTAAAGTGGTGGGATTCCGGTAACAAAATTTGATGTTTTTCTTGGAGGTTCAGAGCGAGTGGAGGTTTAGAGCTTGCTACAAGGGTACTGTCAAAAGATTGTTCCTGAACTGCAACTTAATGTAGAGTGTACATGGGTGGTATTTTATGGATGTGGAGGTCTTTAGTAGGGGAATCTTGATTATCTAAAATTTTCTGAAGTTCGAGATTTTCCTTATTTAACATCGTGTTTTCATTTTTTAGTGTATTTTCAACTTTATAGCTCAGGAGGTGTTTTCGAATATCAATTAAACGACTTGGACTCAAAGTCGCAGAAATCGGTACTCTTTTAACAGGGCTTGAAAAAGGTGAATGAGAATTCGCAGGAAAGTCATTGATCGAAGTATTTTCAGACAGATTTTTCTCTATAAAAACATTAGACTCATAAGCAGATAATTTTTGACAGTTAATTGGAATATCAGATGATTTAAGAGTAGAGACTGGTTCTAGGGACAGAGTTTTATCACATTTTTCACCTTGTATTGATGTAGAATTATGATCAACATTGTCGACACCTTTTTTGGCACCGTGAAGGGTTAAACATGCGAGCATTTTGCACTAAACCCAGCAAACAGGGACAGGAATGATGCATAGAATTGGTAGGTGGGATAGGAGTAGCTGCTCGGACACAGAAGTTAACAATGGGTGTACAAGCTGTTTCGTAGGTGACACTGTTTAATTCATAGACTGATAATGGATCATTGGGATATTCTTTCGAATTTGTTGTTTTAGAGTTTGCATTTACCACAGCATGATGCGGTAAATAATAATGTGGCGTTTCACTAAATTTGTTTTGATTTAATTTTGTCATATGACCCAAAGATTCGTTCATGAAATTCGAATACTCCACATTTAATTGTGGATTCCTTTTAAGTTTATTTTCAATGGAAAGAAATCTTGAAATAGCACCTGACTTACTGTCACCTAGTGCCTTATCTGGCTTAAAAGGTAGATGAACTGCATATTTTCCCTGCGTATTCCTTTTTGTTTTTGTCAAATAAATATTTTCTACAGGCTCATTTTCTAAATTTTTTGTATCTACATTTTGTGTGGATTCTCTATCAAAAAAATTTTTCAATGTATTATTTAAGTCATCATCAACAGTGATGTGACATAAATTTAAGTTTGTAAAATGAAGACTTTCGACTTTTCCTGAAAGGAGGTAACCCAATTTAGTGGGAAATGCTGTAGGATTTCCAGGTGGCCCTTGAATTGGACTGCCTTTGCAGATTGAGGCGACTATTTCTGCCCCAAGAAGAATATCGATGGGACCACTAACGTAATAATTGGGATCAGCTAGTTGTAATCCCTGTATGTGTGGCCAATCGTGTTGCGGTAGTTGGAAATTAGGGAGAGGTGAGGTAACCCTATCAACTATAAGAGCGCTGACTGAAAATGACTCCGACGAAAAATGCGGAGTAAATTTAAATTCTGTTTCGTTGAGAGCAGTTTCTGCTAAAAAGCAATTAATCCCTATTATACTATGCGACGTGCTCCGTAAGGGCAAATTTAGTCGCTTAGCACATTCCTTAGTAATTAATGAATTTTGACTGGCATTATCTATCAAAGCTTTACAATGCATAATTTTGCCTTTACTCGATTTAACCTTAATTAGCGCCGTTGATAACAAAACATTACTAGAATAAAACTGAGCACTATTTGAAACTGAGATATCTGGCGATACATGATTCGCCCTTTCAGAATTTGAATTTCTACCATAAACATGCAGCAGTGTATGATGTTTTTCTGCACAATTTTTACAATTAATGTCTATCCTACAATTCTCCAGCCTATGATTTTGGCGTAAACAATTTTGACATAATTTATTTAATTCAACGAATTTCCATCTTTCATTAACCGGTTTTGAATCAAATGTCGGACATTTAAATAGCGCATGATGCTCATTACAAAGAATGCACATATTTTCTTTTTTCACAATTGTACTCAGTACATTATGTATATATTATTCGAATTAGTGAATTTTACGTCTTGTTTACATTTTATCTCTTCAACACCGCGCGCTTCGCGTTTAACGAATTTCCTAAAAAGATCAAGATCAGGCAATTTATCACTGTCCAACATTAATTCCCATCTCTGTTTTAACAATTCATCCAATTTCCCCATCATGAATTTTATTATAATTAAGTCGCTTAACGCATTAGAATCTAAACCCAAAGTTTTTAAATTTCTGACGGCTTCGTTACAAGTATCTAATAACTCAAGTAAAGTTTTAGCATTGTTTCCTTTTGCAATTTTCATAGAAAATATTTTGTTAATTTGACTCAATGCTAATTGTCTTTTATTTTCATATCTTTCATTTAATATTTCCCAACATTGATCTAAATTTTCCTCTTTTAGAGCGAATCCTCGAATTAATTTAGCTGCGTTTCCGCGCACTGAAGAATGTAAATATTGCAGTTTTTCAATTTTGGATAATTGATAATTCTGTAGAATTGTCGAATTAAAAATTTCTTTAAAAGAAATCCAATTTTCGGTTTCACCAAAAAATCGCGGAAGATCAAATTTCGGTAATTTAATAAGAGACGATATTCCATTTTTTTCATCTTTATTTTCCGCGTGAGTATCTGAATCGCACGCGTTTACTTCTGTTTTGTCCTCTAACTCCACCAGTAAATCAAAAACCACTCCCTTATATCTCAAATACGTATCCATATAATCCTCATTCTCTTTAGCGGATAAATTTTTAAATATTGCCGCGATTTCCTGATCATACGATTGAACTTTGGTTTTTAATAATTTAACCTTAGATTGTTCATCTTTACTACACCCCTTTACTCTATATCTAAAACTATCGATTTCCTTACATAAATTTTCAAATAATAAAACTTGCTTAGATAATTTCGGCATTTTAGAATATATAAGTTTAAATACACATAACTATAGGCCTTCGAATTACAGAACAAACATTCAAGAACAAAAATAAATTATTTTAAGAATAAATGATTACGAATAAGAATAAGAAAAAGAATATCAAATACATATTAAATATATATAGTTTTATATATATATATATATATATATATATAAATCATCGATAGTTGAAGAAAACATGTTGAGTTATTCGAATTATGTATAAAGAAGTTTGATCTGCATAAACAATAGTTTGAATTTAAAACGAAAGTAATTTAGCATGCATAATACTAAGTTAAATCTAACTCACCTCTCTCCTGTATTTCCCGGATGCTTGAAGTAAATGTAGGCCACACACATAAAATAGATTCAGATTTAAATTACTTATATACTGGAATTTAATGACAGACTTGCAGAATATCAAGACAACATATCAGAATATGAGATCGACAAATCTTAAACACATTTTTTTTCTTGATTTCACGAATTATATAGATGACGACTTATTCAGGAGCGTTGTATGTATAAACAACCACATAATATTATTTCACAGAATTAATCAACTCACATTTAAAAGATTTTTGAATTAGCAATATTGTACATTTTGTACGAGTGAAGTATATCAAATAAAGAATAATAGTTCATTTTTCATATAGAATCAGATTCATGGTTCAGTCATTATTACTCGATTATAATTTACGAATGTTTTTATTTCGACTGATAGAATCCATAAAACATAATAAAAGAGAATTAAGTTCGATACAGAATAATCATACATGATTTAGCATGATTTTAATAGACTACGAATAAATCAAAAGTTTGACTTGATTTAACGAATGTATTCATAAAACAATAATAATGATTAACGAATAAAATTAGAATTAGAATTATCAGGTATGATTTCATTAGATTATGAATACCCGAACGGTTTGACTTGACTGCCCGAAAACGAATATGTTTCCGAGAGAGCAATAATAATAATAACAATAATAAAAAGAAGTTCTCTTTCATCACGTGACTGTCTGGTTTCTTGTACTGGCGCCCGATTGCCTCAACAGACAGTATGCTTCTCGACTAAATCAAGGATTTGGGATAACTGCAGTGAAGATCCCAAGTAGTCCTCCAGCCGAAAAGCTCACCTCTCTCCCCTATTTTGGAACTAAATACTTGGTAATGAATAGAAGGTTCGAAAACGTTACCTGCTATTTCCCGCTTATCGCTCTGTTTACGTTGTGGCGATCCGCTGGTTGGATTTGGGTCCGGCGAGAAACTAAGCCGAATCGCGATGTGTGACGAATGTGGTAAGTACTCGCTGCAAAATATCTTTGCCATTCCTACTCGCCATAATCTTCTTCAGCATCCAATACGACAAGTGGCAAGCAGTCAGAAGATTGGTGATTCAGGAATTTAGATTAGATGATTGGAGTTTTACTGTTAAAGCATATTTAAGATACTGTACCATTGGAGATATATAAGCAATTGGACTAACTAACTGCACATGCACTGTGATACTACAATCCTTTGTTCTTGTTACTCGTATACATTCCCTTCACATCTTCATTTTACAGATAGATATTAGTAATCTTCTCATAAATACTGAAATTAATAAAGAATTTTTAGCATTGATTAGTATTTTAACAATGTATGGTTGTTTGTGTCAGTTAAGAGAGATTGACTGGACTAGGGTCTTAGGTCTGAGTAGAGTTCCCTACATGAGGTGTTTACAAAAAATTCTAGCCCGTATTCGCGCGATTTTCGGAGAAAAACTACAGAAAACTCCGAACAACCTGGCGGAGGAGGGCGATCTGGAGTCGAAAGCGTAACTTTCCATCACCCAGTTTTGAGAGCAGTTCTTCTCTTCGCTGATGGGGCCAATTAGCATTTTACAAAATATTTTTTAAACGTTCCTTTTTATTAGTATATTGTATTTATAAAAATTAATAAAAAATACCTAAATTTAATTATTGCTTAGAAAAAGTTAAAATTTTTGTTTGAAATACTAAACGCAGAAACGCAAATTGGAGTTTTTATTTATTTATTTTTTCCTTTTCTAAAAATTTTATCTATTACGTTAAACAAAACTGTTCAGGAAATTTTAGGCTTTCTTTCATTTGTGTTAAGTTTCAGCACGCGATTCTTTAAATGTGTTTTTCAGAAGAAATATTTTTTTCATATAAGAACAAAGATAAAAATTTCCATTTTAATCAAAATATATATTTCATTTTAAAATATGTATGAATTATTCATGTATACATAATTTTTGGTTCCTAACACATCCAGTGTATGGATACAAATTTAAACATTAAAAAAATATATCTCTTGAAGAGAAAAGTATAGTAGTTATTTTAGCATATGTAAAATCAATGAATATTATTATTAATATTAGGACTAGGAGGTACACCCCTTAAAATAGCCTAATTGTTTTTTAGATTAATTAGAATTTTCAGGGTTTTTTTTTCTTTCATTTTTAAATTTTATATCTGAATTAATTTTCAAAATAATTACATTATTCATACATACACACACACACAAACACACTTATACATTCGGTAAAAAAAGTTTCCGAACACTAGCAATGTTTTATTTAGATTTTTAATAATTACATCGTAGAGTGTAATAAAGTGAATTATTAAATGAAAAACGTGAAAGTACATTCGGTAACAAAAGTCTCCGAGCACTAGCAAGAATTCCTATATAAAAAAGTACACTTAATACAGGTTTGTTAAATAAAGCATTGTCGAATCCTGTTCTTAGTCAGTCTAAAAACAGGAATCGACAAGGATTTATTTAACAAAACTATATTATGCGTACTTTTTTTATATAGGAATTTTTGCTAGTGTTCGGAGACTTTTGTTACCGACTGTATATATATATATGTGTGTGTGTGTGTGTGTGTGTGAGTGTATTTATGTATGTATGTATGCACATGTATACGTAAATTGTTTGTTATTATCACTATAGCAACTTGTCAAATATATCAATTTCGTGTTTATAGATTAATTGGGATGGTGAATCAACCTTTTCCTTTTTTTCTTCACAGATTTTAACGGGGAAAAAAAGAATAGAAACATAAATAAAATAAAAATACTGATGTCTTTGCTTTTATTTGTGGACAGTGTTCCAAGTCCGATTCATAATTTTGGGATTTGTGTGGAAAATAATATATTTTACATAAGCAAATGCTTACGGGAAAACTGGTTGATGCAAATAACAAAAGTCATTCTAATGCACCAATTCTTCTTACTTTTTTCGTAAAAACCGACAGTATTTTTAATAATACAGTCAGCAGCATAATTATTCGAATGCTATAATTAATTCAAGTGCTCAAATAATTTTGCTGACGACTGTATAACTAATTTACCATTTAATCGAAAAATTAATCATAACATTTTTTAATTATCTTTGAATTTTCTCTTTATATCATGTAATGAAATAAAAATATATACAAATATTTTTTTCCCCCAGAATAATGAAATTTTATTCCTGGAAATGATCAAATCAATACCCTATCTAATTTGGAAAAGACATAAGTACATCATAAAAGCTAATAGCAACATATTGATAATAATAATAAATAAATAATACATAGGAATTAAACAAATCGTTAATACCTTAATGTATATCAATTCTTCATTTATAGTCTGTGATTTAAAATATGTGTTTCATTATTAATTTTTAATGTTTTTAAGATTTCAAATATTTAATCCTTTAGTTTTCGAAAATTGCATGACCAACAAATTTCTATATTACTGCAAAAGTTCTACAAAAGCAAAATATATGCCTAAAATATAAAATTACTTATTTTAACAGTTTGAGTTTAACAGGCATTCATTGCATAATAATATTTGAATCATAAAATTAGTCTACCTTTAATACGTTTTAAGTTCTTTGTTTTTTCACAATAAATTTAATTTTACTGTATTCCAAACTGATATATCTAAATAATATGCACCCCCAAAATAAGGTTATATTTATTTTTTAAAAGATCTTTATTAAGTAATACACATATTAGTCAATGAATTAGAAGCAATTACTTAATAAATTATTGGACCTCTTTTTGCTCGTTGGTCCTCCTTTCCCCCAGATAACAGTGCGGGATCGTGGGAGCATCGATTCTACAAGCTTCTTGAGTGCATGTACGACCAGGAAATAACATCTATTGCCTATACCAATTTTAAGATCTTGGAAAGTGAATGGCAAAGGAAATTGCTGTCGGATGCCCCTTTCCAACCAACGAGATATATAAAGTAGAGTGATAAATGGTAACCATTGAGAAAGTCCAAGATGAGTCATGTGACATGCTCTCCTTGCACCTGCGTATTCGGTGGTTCCCTTGGTAACAGCTTATTTTCAGTAAATTTCTATGGCAACGGTTTGGAGATTGTTCTTCGCATAAGTCATATCCGCCAATGTTTTTGTTTACTAATGTAGTTTAATGTTCTTTTGTTCTAAATCATTTTGATCTTGATTTTATTTCTTTTTCATTTCGTGTAGATGAACTTTAACTGACAAAATGCTTAAAAATAGTTGAAAAATTATTATTTGTTGTTAAATTTAGCTCTTTAAAAGTTTAAATTTTCTTTTATAAACACTTTTAAACTTTGTTGGGAAACGATGAAAAAAAAGGTATTTTATTATTTATTAAAATGTGAAATATGTGTAAAGTTATTTTAAAAACAATTTATTTCGGTCATAGGACTGTCATGTTACCTAATAATAATGATAATTTGTCGAACTGATATTTTAAATGTCAAAATAGCGATAAAGGGCCAAACACAGCAACCTATTCGAGCATGTCACGTGATTCATCTTGAACCACGGGAAGTTAATCCTTCATCCATTGAATCAGCACTCTAATTTATATATCTCGTTGTTTCCAACATGTCCCAAAAATGTCCGATTGCTGTTCATTGAACTAATCTCAAAAGACTCTGGCACAATGCATAGTTGCATTATCACCCATGAAGTACGTCACATTCCGAATAAACATTGCTGCATGCATTTGAACTATTAATATATATCCAGCTATTGCAAGGCTTTTTGTTTATCCTCAAGTAACAACAGAGATCCACTTACATACCAGCAGATCAGTTCCAAAAATGATGTTTTCAGGTTATACATACTTACGCCACTAATGAGCATTTGTAGAAACTCTCACAGATTTTTAATTCATTAGCCAGTGTGTATAGAAACATTAAAAATATTTTTATAAGTTTCGATATGATTATTTACGATAAATGTAATTTTTCATTTAAAATTCAATAAATCATTTATAGTATAGCTTTAATAACATAATATATCTGTCTCACTTACATTGCGTTATGTAATATACGTTATTTGTAAATATATATATTTCTTTTCTTAAGAAATAAAGTAAAATGCATTTTTTTAACAGAGCTTGTCTTTAATGTTTATTACATATAACTGAACCATTTATCTTTCACAATTACAAAAGCTTTTTGCCATAGATTTTTTGCCATCTTTTATACAATAAATGATATTTAGAGTTGTCTTTTAATATTTTTTTCGATATGTGTTCAAAAATTTTGTCTAAACTAATATCATATTATCTTTCTGTGTCATATGAAAGATGACTTATACAGAAATATAGCAATATTTCTTTAATGATTTGATGTTGTCTGTAATCGAGAATCTTTTCTATATTTATCATCATAAGCATAAAGAATTGATTCATAAATAATGCAAAAGCAGATATGGCGATTTTACACTGTTAGGCGATTGAATTTGAGTATTTGGCTGAGAAGCAAAACACGTTTCTGTTCGTAGACGGAAATCTCAGTGCTAGCGAACTTATCGCCTAACAGTGCTAAATCGCCAAAAATGCTTGATTTTGATAATTTTTTGTGGTCGCTGTAATTCATTTCAGCCGAAACTTTTTTCACTTTCTGGTGTTTTATGATTAGAATCACATATGTTTTGTACAATATTTTTTGAAAACGACACCTTTTGAATGATTATTTGTAAGTATCATCCTAATTAAACCAAAATTCTAATAAAAAATAAAGTATTGAAATTAAACCACTAGCTTGAAAATATCACCACTACAGTCACAGAGCGTAAAAGGCTTCTGACTCATAAAAACCTTCATTTTTTTCTCGGTGTTTATGGAAATAAAGGTTTAACTTTTCCTTTTTTTTGCATGATCCTACTTATTGGACTTTCCAAAGACTATGGCCATCTCTGAGTTATTGTGGGCAAAGCCTTATGGCTGTGTTTGAATCTCATTATTTTCTCCTAATCATAGTAAACGTACACATAGAAAAATACATTTATATGGAGTTATTACAGTACATGAAATTTTACTACACAAAATGTAAAATTTCAATACTTTCAGATAATTAGTAGTTTTTTGCACCCTTTTCTGTTTATTTTAGACAAGACTATATTAATCGATAAGAATGTACATTTTTTTTTTCTTTTAATAATCCTATCGAATTAGCCGCTTTATTGTAGAATATATTTCATAATTATATTCAAATGGATGCTTAATATAAGCCTCTTTAAATCGCTAAGCGAAAATAGCTCACAAATTTTTAAGCAACTCCACTTTACAACTATTTACTTTAAAATGTATGCTTTTGACATATGCTAATCTTTCTCCTATAACGTATCATTATGTCTTAATCTCTTTCAGAAATATCATTTATTCATGCATTTGGTATTTGTTATTTAAATAAATCTTAAGGCATACTAAATAAACAATGAATATAATCCCCGAGGAAGGAATTTGGAAAATATAGTATTAAATTTTATCGAATGAATAGCGTCATAATTTTGTTTTTGCTAGTATTTAAATTCGGAAGTATCGGAAATAAAATATAATACAATTTTAAAACAATAAACATATTTTCGATTTATTAAATAATACAGCATATTTCGATTTATCAAATAATAGTGGATATTTGGTTTAATATATTTTTTCTAAAATGACAATATAACAAGGTATTATTCATAAATTATATTCTAAATCTTAAAAAGAAAATGATGATTCTCAATATCATAATAAATGCATTATAATACAGAAAATGTGCTGTTTTATACTATCGTAATATGCAAATAGAAAACAGAAACACCCTCTGATGTATGTTTCTACTTTTTTATATGATGCAGTTTCTCTTAAAGATTTTGATACGAAACTATTATTATCATTATTATTATTATTATATGGTGATTGTTTACAAAATTATTTTAGTGTACATCTCTAAGCTTTTTTTTCTTCGCTTGCTAACTATTATTATCATCATTATTATTATTTTATGGTGATTGTTTACAAAAAATATTTTAGTGTACATCTCTAAGCTTTTTTTCTTCGTTTGCTAATATCAAGACAGCAAAATAATACGTTGAATACGTAACGTTGAATGTAACGTTTTCAAATCAATGCTATAGTGATAATTCTCTTCAACAGAGTGTCTAATGTATGTACATACAATTTGTTCTTACAGTGTAAGGTTATCTTTAGACTTTATTGTTTAAGTGATAAAATGGCTCTATAGGTATTTGAATTATTTAAATTTCGGTACCATCGGATATTTTTCTGGACGCTTTATGTATGTACATAATCTTATTAATTTTACTGTTATATCTTTACGGTGCCAAATTCTAGTTTCAGGAAATAAATGCATCAATCAACGGGGAAAAAATATAATAGTAATAATGACTTCTTTTGCATTATTTTACCTATTACTTTCTTCGACAATTTACAGGCAATGCACAGTGAGTGACCTTTTTTTTTTTTTTGAAATATTTTTCGATATTCTAAAAAATGCTGGACAGAATAATTTGAAAATTCAGACATGCAAAGAATATTTAAAATCTCACATTTTCCATTACCGATTTAGACCAGAATGCAATTAGGGGCACAACCACAAATTGAAGAAACGCACAAAAACTTTATATGCCCCTGTATCATAAAAAGCTACAAACCACTTGTAACTTTAATACAATGTTACACATACTATGTACAATAATTGTATGTTTTGGAGCGGGAATTACACAATTATTTAGGCAGATATATATATATATATATATATATATATTTTTTTTTTTTTTTTTTTTTTTTTTTTTTCACAAATTATTCATTTTTTAGACAAGTTTTTTGCTTATAACTAGAGCGGATTTCAATAAAATTTTACAAAATTTTTAGAAAAATTGACAAAATATTGGAAAAAACATAATTTTGAAATATAAAATTCACGCGTATAATATTCGCTGGGATATGTGAATTTATAGTAAATATTTTTTTCTGCGCATGCGATTATTACATAGATTGAAAGCTGGATATATTGAGCAACGTTTGTCAAAAGTTCATTTAAATAGAGCTAAAATTAAGCAAATTTTCGACAAAAGAACTCGCTAGATTTTAGTTATTTTCCTGAGTTGAAATTACATAAGTGTTTTTTCACATGCGGCGTAATTAATTTGAATATCCAATATTTTAACCATATTGCAAAAAACCTTTTTTGTGAAAAATTCTTATAGGTTTGTAACTCTAACATGTTTTTTATTTATTTACTAAGATTTGTAGTCCATAAGGGGTTTTTCACGAAAAAGGACTTTTCCAACGCTGTTGAAATAATTAGATCTTTAAATTAAATATGCAGCATGTGAAAAATCCCTTATTAAATTTCAACTCAGGGAAATACCTAAAATCTAGCTCGTTCTTTTGCCGACAAATTGCTTAATTTTTAGTCAATTCAAATGAACTTTTACCAAAATTTGCCCAATATATATATATATACATATAGCTTTTAATCTCTGTGATAAAAAATTTCATTTCTGTGCGTATTCATATCTCAACGAATAATACACGAGTGAATTTTGAGCTTCAAAATAATATTTCTGTGAGGCTTTGTCAAATTTTCTGAAAGTTTTGAAAAATTTTACGAAATCAATTTTAGTTATAAGCAAAACATGCCAAAAAAAAAAAGAAAAAAAAAAAAAAAAAAAAAACCAAACCATACATATATTGTAACTAGTATGTGCAACAATATAATAAAGTTACAAAATATTTGTAGTTTTTTATGATGCAGCGGATACAAAGTATTTGGACGTTTCTTCAATTTAGGATTGACCCCATAATTGCACTCGAGACTAAATCAATAACGGAAAATGTGAGTTTTTAAATGTTTTTTGCATATCAAATATCAAAAAATGAAAAATATCAATGTCTGAAATGTCTGAAAAAAATATCAAAACGCAAGAAAAAAATCTAATAACTTGATCACCCACTGCACAAGTCTTAGAAAATCAAACTGAATACATTTCTTTTCTTTCTCATTTTTTTTTTTTTTTTTTTTTTTTTTGGGGGGGGGGGGGGGGAGAAGGGATGCATTTGGCGAAGAGCTTTAATAAAATATGCCAAATCTGTAAAAATTGCTTAAGAATGAAAATTACATTTTCTTAGTTTGAAAGTATTGTTTTCAGTCTCAAAATTTTTTATTTCTTTTTAATTTTACTATTACAATTACATATTTTGAGCTCCAGTGATAATGAAAATAAGGTTTCTTGTGTTTTGTCTGTATGTTTAAATTTTGTCTCTGAGTCTGTTTTTAACATGATTGAAAATTAATATCAGCAGGAAATTCAAACTCCACATTCTAAATTTATATCATAGATAGATGTCATTTTTTTATTTACTAGAAAAGTCCCGGTCCGGGAACGAACCGAATTCCAAACGTGAGAAAATTTTCAAACTCGAAATGTATAAAACTCGGCCTAATGCTGTGTACTTGCCAATAGATCAAAATTTGTTAACCAAACCATTTTTAAATTCAAGAAATCAATGGAGGTAGTGAATCAACGAAGGGTTTGCCCTCTTCGCTGATCACTATATTTAAAGGAAACTCTTTTCTCTCTCTCTCTCTCTCTCTCTCTCTCTATATATATATATATATATATATATATATATATGTATATATATATATGTATAAATATATGTGTATAATCATGAAATTGCTATGAAGTCCGCTTTGGTTTAATTTTTTGTGGTTATAATAGTAGGTGAGTTAGTTAATAGTAGTTAGTATAGAGAAAAATAATTAAATATGTAAACCTGATTATGGTACAGCCTGAATGTAGTTCCTTTTGGCAATTTTTGAATTTTTATTGCCATTTTAAACAAAAATACATAATTCATAAGATTACTTCCTTTTCTGTTTTTCAATATTTTATATTTTATTTGTATTTTTGATGCGCTACTTGACTTCAAGTGCGGCTTTCCTTAAATTAGAGTCATTGGCGGAAAATGTCCGATCTGTTTCAGCATCAAAATTTTAAAAATTACCCAGGATTATCAATAAGTAAAGCTCTTTAATATAATGCTGAATTAGCTTTCATAGCAAACGCGATTCATCCGTAAAAAAACATACTGTTTAAACAAAACAAAAAGAAAAAATATCTAAAATTGAGGTATATTAAAAATGGTTATGGTTGATTTTTTACTTCATTTTCATATATTTATTTTTTCATATGCATGAGCAAATTTAATATTTTATAACTTTTTATATTTAGTGTGAAGCATATTTCATTTTATGCAGAAAAAAAATAATAATAATAACTCGTAATTTTTTTTTGGAAACAATGAAACATTTAAATGTCCAGTTTTAAAGCAATTACCAGTGCATTATTTTCATATTTTAATAAATTTTAAAAAAATCTAGTGAAAACTTCGTTACAAATAATGTACCAAATGAAAGGTGCGATTTTCCTGAATTCGTCGGCTTAAACAGCCTATCGATCGGACAATTAGAATTTTTTGAATTAACTAAAGTATGAAAATTTGGGGCAACTGCGTCATCACAAAGACAAACAGAGTCCAAGGAATTCTCTTAGCCATATATATATTTATTTTTTAAATGAAAACTTCTTTAGGCGCGTTGAGCACTTTTAGGTGAACAAAAATCATGAAACTCGCGTCTTCGTCAGCGAAGGCTTTCCATGAGAATCGAAAGTGGAATTCGAGATTTCAGCTGATTTGCACGTTTTGAGGTGTCCTGAATGGGTTTTCTTTTGTATCTCAGCTACTAATTAAAATAATTTCATAAGTAATACATCATATAAAAGCTTTGTTGAGTTGGAATCGAACAGTAACTTACAGAAATTTCTACCGCCAGATGGCGCTGTAATATTTTGTAAATTTCAAAATTTCAATTTCTAATTATGATTAAATTATTTTTAATACATCATTCGAAAGATATTTTAAAGTTCTTTTATATTATCGAAAGTGGAATTCGAGATTTTACCTGATTTACACGTTTTGAGGTGTCCTGAATGGGTTTTCTTTTGTGTCTCAGCTACTAGTTAAAATAATATCTTAAGTAATACACCATTAGAAAGATTTGTTGATTTGGAATCGAACAGTAGATTACAGGAATTTCTATCGTCAGTGGCGCTGTAATATTTTAAAATTTCAATATTTCAAATTTTAATTATGATTAAATTATTTTTAATATATCATTCGAAAGATATTTTAAACTTTCTTTATATTATCGAAAGTGGAATTCGAGATTTCACCTGATTTACACGTTTTTGGTTGTCCTGAATCGGTTTTCTTTTGTATCTTAGCTACTAATTAAAATAATTTCATAAGTAATCAATAATTTTACCTAATATAAGGCTTAGTTCATTTAATTTGGGCAGCTACAAATATTGTGCCGAGTCATATAATACAGATCATAAACACTTCTTTACAAACCAAAAATAATTCTAAAATAATAATCTAAAAGCTTATTCAGATTTAAACATGTGGATTCTCCGCAGAGCTCCTGTAATCAGAATAAAATACAAAGCATGGGACATATCTTATTATTTTGCCCTCTTCTCTATTCTTCTCGATTTGAAATATATAAGTATATTATAATGAGTGGAATAATGTGGCCTCCTGACTTTAAAATTTTAATCAGACATGAATGCTTTTCTCTATTTCTAAGATTTATTAACAACATAGCTTTCTTGGACTTTTGACTTTGTTGCTGTAATTTGTATATTTATATTGAACTTAATTTGTATGTTTATTTGTTAAATGCATGTAGTGTGACTATTTGTCATGGAACATGCTGTATTAAAGATTGATTCTTAATTAAAAAAAAAAAAAAAAAAAAAAAAAACATGCAGAAATGTGTATCAAACGAAACTAAAAATATTTTTACCTCATTTTAAAGAACACTAGAAATGCTCATATGCTGTGCCTGATACCACACACCGTAACATATAACAACATGTGTTATACAAATATACTGTAGAAAAAGTAGTTTGGGTGTCACATTAGATTATTTACTGCTATTTGTTATTCCGTAATATACTGTTACAATGTAAAAGTGATTGAATACCATATTAAAGATTTTATTTATTTATTTATTTTTATGTTTGCGCTATTGCAAAAAAAAAATAAAAAAAATAAAAAAAATAAAAGAATTTAAATATTTTTTTTTTCCTATTGTACTTTAGACATACATTGCATGTAGATTAGTATATCAAAATTTAATTCACTGTTGTCAATATATTTCGATGTTATATCAACAAGTTTATTTATCTTGTTTTAAAATTTATAAGGGTAGTTCAAAGAGCATATCAGAAAGGAATAACAAAATGTTCTACTTTTTTATTATTAAATTTATTATTATTACTTTTTTAATTCTTAACAAATAAATTTATTTAAAAAAATAAAATTTTCGTCAGTTTAATCTTAAATTTATAAATTTTTCGATAAAACTCGGAGAATTTAATTTACAAAGAATAATTGGACATTTGTAATTTCTTCAGATATTTGAATTATTATTATTATTATTATTATTATTTAATATATAAATTTAATTCTTATAGTTAAAACACATGTCAACTTGATGTTTTGCTTAGCGACTACAAAAATTATGTTATGCATTCTATGATTGTCATACTAAGCCTTTGTAATCCTAAGAAAAGATTAAGTTCTTTACGAAATTTTTACAATGTTAATTTATTTTTATTTATTATAAAAATAATTATTTAAGAAAAATAAATAATTTAAAATATGTGATAAAAAAAAAAAAAAAAAATGCGTCATGCTTATAAAATGATAACATTAAGATATGCTGTGTTTAAGGTAAACTATTTTTTTTACATCTAAATATTTCAATGAAGATAAATATATATATATAAAGAAAAAAATATTTAATATTGCGGAATATTACTTCGTTAAAAATATAAAATAAAAATGAAGAAAAATTAAAGAAAATTTTATCATGCATTATAAAGCTTTATTTTTGAAGAATAGAAAATGTGTTTTTTTTTTCTTAATTATTATAGTTACACACGCACACATACACACACATTTATATACATATATATATATATATATATATATATATATATATATATATATATATATATATATATATATAATTTTACGCAAGATTATCGAAAAAAAAAATTAAAGAACTCTAAACTAAAGAAAAGTATAATATTCTTGAGATTTTAAAAGATAGAATATTTAAAGTAAAAATCGATTCAAATGATTATCTCTAAGAGTAGTTTGTTATTTTTATTGTTAAGAATAGTTAAATTACATAGAAAAAGTGAAGTATTCACTAAATATTCTATACAAAAATAAAACAAAAATCTAACGGCGCTAAAAGATAAACAAAAGGTATCATGCTTATTTTTTAATTATGCTTTAAAATTTGAAATTGTAAGTATCAAATATGTGAAACATGTGTAAAAATATGAGAAAATTAGAAAATGAAACTTTTATACGTAAATTATGTGATTCTACTTTTTAAGTTAAAGACTTTTAGTTTTTAAATACATGTAAAATGACTAATAAAAAGGATTTGGGATTAATGATAAATAATTTTATTTGTTTAACATGTTATTTGTGCATAAGTTTTTTAAATTAATTTAAATGTTATAAAAAGCTTCTTTCGAACTGATTTTGTAGAAAAATTTATAGAAAAGTAAAATTTTTAATATTTCAATTAAGTAACATTTATCATAATAAATATTACGTTTTTTCAAAGTGCGAACGAAATAAATATAAAATAGGAAATTAAAAAAAAAAGTATCATTTTAATGTTTATAAGAAAATTTATAATTCATTATTACGCTATATATTATGTAAATAATATGTGTATACATTCGAACCTCGTTAACGTGAATCTCAGAGGGGATAAAAAATTTGTCCACGTAATCAGTAGTTCATGCTATCAGTAACTAATCTTCATAAAACTAAACTAAACTTCATTCTGAAAAGGATTGTGGCAGCAGTTTATGTTAAGTTATGCGTCAGCATTGTTAACTGTATATATATATATATATATATATATATATATATATGTGTGTGTGTGTGTGTGTGTGTGTGTGTATATATATATATATATATATATATATGTGTGTGTGTGTGTGTGTGTGTGTGTATATATATATATATATATATATATATATGTGTGTGTGTGTGTGTGTGTGTGTGTGTGTATGCAGTCGAACCTCGTTAACGTGAATTACTTTTAACAAGACTTGTCTCTACAATCCTCATCAAAATGAAGATTAGATTCTGAATCACTGATAGCATGAATTACTGATAGCATGAACTACTGATAACATAAGAAATTTTCTATTCCCCTTGAGATTCACGTTAACGAGATTTGAATATATATATATATATATATATATATATATATATATATATATATATATATATATATATATATAAGTGTGTCAGAGTATTAAATGAAGACATAATATATTTTTTGAAGATATTAAATGGTTACATTCCCCTGATCTCCTTTCTCCAAATTTTGATGTAAAGCCGAATTTATTGTTGCACCAAATATCGTTTTATTTTTATGGACGTTTGTGAGTGTCGTTTGTCTTTTAATATAAACTGGGTATTTCTTTTTAATTTCAATTTGGTTTCTATTGTCATTTTGTTAACATGAAAGCCCAGTAGTTTGGGATCGATGGCTTTATGTGAAGAACGAACTACTACTAATTTCCATGCGTGAAATAATACTCAAATCTGGCAATTTGCAACTGATGATCAGTGTACAAAACATTCGCACTCCTTATGGTAGTAAATGCGATTTGTTATATTATATCATTCCCGAATAATATGCCTCATTTGGTACTTTATAACAATTTTGTCCTCTATTTATTAAATCACATGTTAAAAAAAAAATGTTGATGTGAGTGGTTTTCTTTATTAGTACTTATTAGCTCTATATTCTTTAGAACAAAAAACCTCAAACGCTCACCAATGATTATAAGGATTTACGTAAAGCGAATTTTATTAAACTTATTCTGATTATGTTAAAAGGTAAACATAATTACTTACTTACTATTCAAAATATTGAGGGGAAGGGGTTAACACTTTTAATATATATATAATATATATATATATAATATATATATATATATATATATATATATTAAAAGTGTTAAAACCCCGCTTGTATATTTCAAGCCATACAAAGTTTTTTGACTGTTTAATTCCTCTTTTCTTTGTTAACAATTTTTGATATCATACACATTTCTATTGAAAAATTTTCTATAAAAATATAGGGTTATTCAAAAAGGTGTACTGTAAATTAACCTACGATAATAAAGTCAATTATATTCAAAACCTTAACAGAAGAAATTAAAAGAAAATGTTAACTTGAATATTTTTATTTCATAATGTAGGTAGGTATCCTATATGAGTGTCCAAACTCGTTTCAGCAAGCCATTACTAAATTCATGGCATTATCTACATATGATCGTAGGTCCTTCCTGTTGCGTAGCAGTAGCGGATTAGATACTTTGTCTTTCACAAAGCCTTCAAGAAAATGACATATAAGTTAATGGTTACGTGGAAAAAAGCATAGAAACATCATTCTGCTGTTTGTACCGGCATGGTCACTCTAACCATTGTGAATTGCGTTGCTAAGGAATTCTCGAACTTCCAACTTGCATGGAAAATAATATGTTTAAAAGTTATTTCCTTTTAAATCCGTTCTGATACGTCTCTGTTTAAGTAGCTCTGTGGATTAATTTACTGCCTCATTACAATTATTGTAACCTATGACATATCGAGATTTGGATTAATCAAAACACAATAGAGTAAAATGTTTTATTATCATTTTTTTTTTTTTTTAGATCAAAAATACCAATTTATTTCATTTAGAATATTTGTCAAAAATATTCAAAACATCAGTTCAAACCGCATTGAAATTTATTACGCTTCGTGGACAATGTGTTGATTGTGAATATTTTAAAAGCACAATAGGGAAAAACATTTTTTAAATTAGGGAAATTTCGCGCAATAGGATGGAATAATATTCAATTAAATCTTGCAAAAATTAAATAAGGTACACATACATTAATTTTAAGCAATACTGTTGCTACTAGCGTCATTCAGAAAATAAAAAAACATTATATGAAATAGGGGGGAAAAAAGAATATTTATTGGAAAAAAAAAACCTGTTTCCTCCTTGAAGCATCTGTAAGCATTCATCCTGAAGCATTCATCTCTGCATAGTTATTTCCTACACTAAAAAATTGTTTGCATCTGTAATCACGAGCTTCAGACGTCTCATGTTAAACTATGCTTTCACCAGTTCATTCAGGTCTTTATTGGTCGGATTGCATTGCTGCCAGCATCCTAATTAATAATAATCCGGAGTATTTAAGTACTCGTATTTTGTTTCACACCAATCTTTTTAACACGCTTTTATTAGCTTCACCTGCATGTATGTATGTTTGTCTGTATGTTTGTTTGTATGTATGTTTGTATGTTTGTAACCACTCTGGAAGCAAACAAAAAATCTATATTGTAAAAAAAAGACTTTTCGTACGTGAACGCCGTGGCTGCGAGGTAAAGAGCCGCGTTACTAACATAAAAGTCTAGCGTTCGAGCCAGTCAGGGGACATTTTTTAAAAATGGTTTTTGTTTAATTCTAAATTATTTTAATTAAAGATTTAATTGTATGTAAATATTATGGTGTGTCACTCACACGATTTTTTCTTACCCTGCATTTTAATACTAAGATAGATATTTTGTGTTTTTTAGTTCACATTTCTATAAAAGCGTGTTCTTTAATTTTTTAAAACTATAATATTGTTATAGAGTATATTTCTTATTATTTAATCGTAATTGCATTTGGAGAGAATTATTCTAAAAATTAAGTGCTGTATAAAGAGATTGTATTGAGGCGTGGTTGTCTCACAGTAATCAAGCAATTAAGAGTCAATCACTTGAAAAATCAAGGAAATTTACCTTTACAATCCAAAAAGGCCTTTGACATGAACTTTTTCATTCAGGATGTCTCTTACAGTTTTCTCGGTTTTAGGAGGACTGATACTCCTAAACTGATTGGCTGTTTACCTCTGGGTTGATGTAACATACCCACACCTCATTGAAAGTCATAATCCGACAAAAAATGACGTGAATAAACTGGCTTAATAAACTGGCGACAGAAGAGTATAACTTGGGAATTATGAAGCTCGAAATTAGATACTAAAAATGTTAAATGTAGGAGATGAATATGTAGAGAAGTGAAGAAAGTTTCAGATAGGTAATTGTTTTTTCCAACAAATATTACATATTTCAGTTTGTATAACTGAAGTTTAAAAAAGAGTTTATATAGCTAATTTGAAGAAAATTGTTAGAGCAGTTTTTGAGATGCCACCGTTCTGTCACATTGCCGATTTTTACCAAAACTTCGGAAACTTATCCGTTCACCAGAAACTAACAATTACTTACAAAAGGATATCTTAAAGTGAGTTAATAGGGCGAATTTGAAAAAAAAAATCCGTACAGCAGTAGTAAAGGGAACACACTTGAGAGACCTCACTGCAAATAAAAGGGTCTTAAAGTAAGACATAAAAACAACTGAAACGGCATTTAAGACACGTAAATGTCTTAAAATGCACCTTAGACGTTATAGGTATTTTAATTTAAGACAGAAATGTGTCTGAAATATCAATTCAGACACAAAAATGTCTGAAACACGTAAATACGCAAATTTTCAGACAGAAAAACGCGTTTGAATTTTCAGGCACTTTAGAAATTCAGACACTTGCATTACTTAGAAATTTTTTCATATGGAATCTACTTTAAGAAAAAATGCTTATTCTACTTCTTTCCACATTCAATAAATATATTATTATTTTATATAATAAGCAGTTAAACTACTTAAATTATGGTAGCTTTATGAAATTATATTTTTATGGATTAATACTCTAGGGATGTGAATGATATTTGCATGCTATTATCTTTAACACAATTCATAAACAACATATTTAAACACAAAGCTTATTTTGTTCCAAAAGAAAAAAAAAATCTTTGTCTTTAAAGCTTTCTTATATTAAAAGAAAAAGTGTGAAGACGGATGTAGCAAGTAATTTGTAGAGAAGAAAGCGAATTTATAAGTGATTTTTAATTAATAATTTGTGCATATTTTTTTTCTTTCTTTCTTATTATTTTTATTCATTTAAAAACTTTTTTCTTTCACAAATTCACCTACATCTAAATGTAAAACTACAAATTTTCTGGTATTCATGATTACAGTATTCATGATTCTGGTATTCATGATATTTTTATTTAAATATCACTTTAAAGAAAGAAATCGTTATCATCGAGGGATGAAACCTTCACATACTTGTTATGCGTTATTAAAAAATTCTGGTCTTCTATATATGAAATTTAAGATAATAATATTTATTAAGTTTAAGATACCATACTATCAATAGTTTTATGGCAAAAAATTAGAAATAAAACATAACACTGCGATTAGTTTCACGAATACTGCAATACATTATATCATAAAAACACGTATTGGTGTATTCGACGGTAGCGTGATTGGTAAATGTTTCACTCCGACGATTCTTGGCTCGAGGTTTCGGTTTCCTTGGACAATGTGAGTTCGAATCCCAACGCCGGAAAATGGGACTTTTTTTTTCTTCTTTTTTATATAAATATTTCATTAATGCTCTAAACAATTCTAAAATATATTTTTAACAGAAAGACATAATCGCACGCCAAAATTATTTATTTATATATTTATTAAAGAGCCTTAAAAACGGTAGTTTATTTAAGCCTAACATGGCGGTGTTTTTAAGCCTAAAACATGGCAGCGTTTTAAGACACTTGCAATATCTTAATTTCTGATGCAAAAAAGTGTCTTAAAAAGTAAGACTTTTTTTTTCGCTTAAAAAATGACCATCCATTTAAGACACTTTTTAAACTGAATTTAAGACAGCTACGTTTACAGTGCTAACATTGACCTACTTATTCAGAACGCCTGATGATTTTCCTGAGCTAATCAACTAATATACAAGAACATCTAAAGAGGTATTTCTATAACAACATTCAGGAAATTACACAGATTCGTTTGTGAGATAAGAGATTACGGTCCCACTTCTGGTTTTTAATCTCCCACTTTCGATTTTACAACTTGTATTAAAAGTTGGACAAAAATTTTATTATAAATTACAACTTTTATTAAAAGTTGGACCTGAACACCGGACCTGTTTTAAATCTGAAGTTTCGTAATACTGTCTTCATTTATGTCGAGATATGACAGTCAAGGCGTTCCTATCACACATAAATACACACATGCATACACGCATACGTGTGCGTAAAACGTTAATCAATTGCCTAAAACACTTTTTTTTTGACTCGGAAAACCTTAAAATATAAAAATCATGTGAAAACTCGATATCGAAATTTTTGGCCGAATGCAATACTTCTACTATCTATGGTTGTCGGAAAATTTTGTAATTCTTTAAAATATTCTCTAAGATTATCTTAACTTTTACAAATTTTTGGAATGGTATTCATCAATAGTTATTTCTATTTCTCTGCGTGATAATTTATAGATTATAACATATCGTAAAAACTTAAATGTAAATAGGTGTATTATGTGCAAATACTTTCTTTTATCATACTGTTATAGAGGATGACATGAAAAATAAACTGATTTTTTTTTTTTTAATCTAAAATTAATTGATACTTTATAGAAAAATAAACTAGTATGTTGTGGCCACCACAAGACTTTCTTCTATATTTTCCTATACATATTCAATCAGTAACAATAAAAAAAAAAAAAAAAAAAAAAAAAAAATGCGATTTTTTTTTTTTTTTTTTGGTTAAAAGTAAAAAAAAATCGATAACTTTGTTTTAAATTATCACAGATTTATAGTTCAACCATTCGTTTTAAAGGTATTGACGAGATCTTTCGAATGATATCCATCTTCAAAATTAACCCCCCACGGGGGGGTACTTCCCCCCCAGGGGGGGAAGCGATGCCCCCCCCCATGCACAAAATTTTTTTCCTAGTTACGTACTACTATTATCAATAATTCATATTAATTTTACAATCACAAGTGTAAAATAACTCTTATTATGCACATTTATACGAATTTTTGTCCTATTCTGCCATGTTAAAAATTTAGATAAAATGCTATCACAGCGCCTCCTGTTGAGCTATTCATCCCCAAATATAATCAGCACCAGTTTATGTCGGGGACCAACTAAATACCAAGTTTGGTAAAATTTCGTTAAAAAAAAAAAAAAAAAAAAAAAAAAATTACGATTTTTTTTTTTGTTTTTTTTTTTTTTGTTAAAAGTAAAAAAATTCGATAACTTTGTTTTAAATTATCACAGATTTATGGTTCAACCATTCGTTTTAAAGGTATTGACGAGATCTTTCGAATGATACCCATCTTCAAAATTCAACCCTCCCGGGGGGGTACTTACCCCCCAGGGTGGGAACCGATGCCCCCCCCATGCACAATTTTTTTTTCCTAGTTAACTACTACTATTATCAATATTTCATATTAATTTTACAATAACAAGTTTAAAATAACTCTCATTATGCCCATTTATACGGAATTTTGTCCTATGCTGCCATGTTAAAAATTTGCATAAAATGCGATCACAGCGCCACCTGTTGAGCTATTGATCCCCAAATCTAATGGGCACCAGTTCATGTCAGGGTGCAACTAAATACCAAGTTTGGTTAAATTTCATTCATTGGTTCGTGAGATACATCGTCCACAAAAAAATGATACAGACAGACAGACAGACAGACAGACAGAATCACAGACAGACAGACATTTTTTAAAAACTATCAATTCGTGTTCAGGACATCCCAAAACGTGTAGATCCGTCAAAAAACGGAGGTCGAAAATTTTCGCGAATCCAATACTTTCTCTATATTACATATAGAAGAAAGTAAAAAAAGAAATGCAGTGACAACATGCACACTAAATACAATTTTATATAGTTTTCTATAATTTTTAAATCTCAATTACAATTATTAAATTTGACATGTGTATTTGAAGCTCAGAGAGATTATAAAAAACGCTATAAAAGTGAAAAAAAATAATTATTACATAAAAACTTTACTCCTTATAAACACAAAAGTCCTTTTTTTTTTTTTTTTTTTTTTTGAATAACAAATTTTGTTTTCCTCATACATATGAAATTTTTGTAAATTTAATAATTCATTTCTTTGAACAAGTGTAAATATTTATTTGCATAAAGAAATATATGCATTTCAATCTACTTTAGAAGAACTTTATGTTTCATTTTAAATGCCTCTGGCATATTTAATCTTGCTATGATGTATTATGAATTTTTGTAAATGTTGTGCTTGTATGTTTGACACTGAGGAGGGCTAGTGTTCTAGCCGAAACGCCTGTCTTGTGTTTTAATGTTTTTAATTAAAATGTATGTTTAAAGTTTTAAATTTATATATTTTTTATCTCATTTTAAATTTTACATTGGTTTTAATATATTAATGAGACGTATAAATTATGTTTAATTTTATTAAATTGTTATAAAGTTTGAATGAAATGATTATGATGTCATTTTTAATTTCTTGGAGACATATGGACTTCAAAATATATAAATTTCATGATGTAAAATGATAAGCCACTTATTTCAACTATCACGTAAATCAATGTTTAATAATTTGAACTGATAAGGAAAAATAAATTTTGAAATTTATGTGTAAAATTCCAGCGCAATGCCGGCTCAGGTTTATTAGTTTATTAGTAATGATTTAAAATTTAAGTATTCCTTTGTTGAATCGTTGCATTATTTTCAAATGAATAAAAAATGGGGGTTTGTATAAACTCAGTTTTTTCCCTGATTCTTCAAACACTAATTTAAAATAATGATTTTTATCATAAAACAAGCCTGTAATTTTCAGATTTGTATTGTTTGCGAATGCTGTTATAAAACTCATGGCTAAAAGGTAGGTTCGTACTAAGCCCCCTAAAAGTTTTTCGTATGAAAATTGCAACACGCCTGATAAAAAATCAATAAATATAAAGTAAATGTTAAAACAAAGATATTTTAACCAAATGGTAATTCATTGGATCAAAACGATTACAAGTTAAGCAGCACAACTAAATGCTAAAAAATGAAAGCCGACAAGAAAGACCATTGTCTTCTGTAGTTGTGCTGCAAAAACTAACCAGCAATAAGACATCACGTGTAGGCAAAATAGAGTATACAATCCAATTCAACATTTACAGTGTGCAACAGGTTAGTAACAAGTTTGTTTACGTAATCAGTAGTTCATGCTATCAGTAACTAATCTTCATATAACTAAACTAAACTTCATTCTGAAAAGGATTGTGGAAGCAGTTCATGTTAAGTGTAATTCACGTCAGCATTGTTCACTTTAACGAGGTCCAACTGTATATATATATATGTATATGCAGTCGAACCTCGTTAACGTGAATTACTTTTAACAAGACTTGTCTCTACAATCCTCATCAAATGAAGATTAGATTCTGAATCACTGATAGCATGAATTACTGATAGCATGAACTACTGATAACATAAGAAATTTTTTATTCCCCTTGAGATTCACGTTAACGAGGTTCGAATGTATATATATATATATAAAAGTGTGTCAGAGTATTAAATGAAGACGTAATATATTTTTGATGATATTAGATGGTTACATTCCCCTGATCTCCTTTCTCCAAATTTTGATGTAAAGCCGAATTTATTGTTGCATCAAATATCGTTTTATTTTTATGGACGTTCGTGAGTGTCGTTTGTCTTTTAATATAAACTGGGTATTTCATTTTAATTTCAATTTGGTTTCTATAGTCATTTTGTTAACATGAAAGCCCAGTAGTTTGGAATCCATGGTTTAATGTGAAGAACGAACTACTACTAATTTCCATGCCTGAAATAATACTCAAATCTGGCAATTTGCAACTGATGATCAGTGTACTAAACATTCGGACTCTTTATGGCAGTAAATGCGATTTATTATATAATATCATTCCCGAATAATATGCCTCATTTGGTACTTTATAACAATTTTGTCCTCTATTTATTAATTCATATGTTTAAAAAAAAATGTTGATGTGAGTGTTTTTCTTTATTAGCTCTATATTTTTTAGAATAAATAACCTCAAACGCTAACCAATGATTATAAGGATTTACATAAAGCGAATTTTATTAATCTTATTCTAATTATGTTAAAAGGTAAACATAATTACTTACTTACTATTCAATAATATTTTGTCAAATTTCAAACAATTATGTGTGAAATTTAAAAAGCATTTTTTTAAATACATTTTTGATAATGCGTATATATATATGTATATGTGTCTATACACTATATGTTTAAGAGTAAAAGAAATGTAAATTTGAGAAAATTAATCAATAATTAAAAAAAAATATATATATATATATAATATATAAATTAAAAGTGTTAAAAACCCCGCTCGTATATTTCAAGTCATACGAAGTTTTTGACTGCTTCATTCCTGTTTTCTTTGTTAACAATTTTTGATATCATACACATTTCTATTGAAACATTTTCTATAAAAATATAGGGTTATTCAAAACGATGTACTGTATATTAACCTACGATAATAAAGTCAATTATATTCAAAACCTTAACAAAAGAAGTTTAAAAAAAATGTTAACTTGAATATTTTTATTTGATAATATAAATATCCTATATGAGTATCCAAACTCGTTTCAGCAAGCCATTACTAAATTCATGGCATTATCTACATATGATCGTAGGTCCTTCCTGTTGCGTAGAAGTAGTGGATTAGATACTTTGTCTTTCACAAAGCCCTCAAGAAAATGACATAAAAGTTAATGGTTACGTGGAAAAAAGCAAAGAAACATCATTCTGCTGTTTGTACCGGCATGGTCACTGCGAATTGCGCTGGTCATTGTGAATTACATTACTGAGGAATTCTCGAACTTCCAACTTGCAAGGTAAATATGTAATATGTTTAAAATTTATTTCCTTTTAAATCCGTTCTGATACGTCTCTGTTTAAATAGCTCTGTGAATTAATTTGCTGCCTCATTACAATTATTGTAATCTATGACTTACCGAGATTTGGATTAATCAAAACACAATAGAATATTTTTTTTTTCTTTTGAGATCCAAAATACCAATTTATTTCATTTAGAATATTCGTCAAAAATATTCAAAACATCATTTCAAACCGAATTGAAATTTATTACGCTTCATGGACAATATTTCATATAAGAATATGTTGATTGTGAATAGTTAAAAAGCACATTAGGGAAAAACTTTTTTTAAATTAGGGAAATTTCGCGCAATAGGATGGAATAATATTCAATTAAATCTTGCAAAAATTAAATAAAGTACACATACATTAATTTTAAGCAATACCGTTGGTACTAGCGTCATTCAGAAAATAAAAAACATTATATAAAATAGGGGAAAAAAAGAATTGTTATTGAAAAAAAAATAATCTGGTGTATCACTCACACGACTTTCTCTTACCCTGAAATTTAATACATAAATACAGGTTGGAGATTAAGAGGTAAGATAACGATGTTATGTAAAGCTATGTTAAACAATTCAAATTAGGTTACGGAAGAGTTTTATGTGATAATTAATTATGTGTGAGGGGGGCTACCGCTCCCCTCAACGCCCCGTTTCATAAATGCAACTAGATTTATATAATATTTAATTCGGTTATTAAAAAATAATTCTGCTTTTAAAAAATTATTTATTAAAATTATTATTTAAAAAAATTATCTAATGCAGACGATTTCCATATTAGAGAGGTAGCACAACACTAAATATCCAAAAAAAGTCCATTGTATTCTGAATATTTAAAAAAAAAAAAAAAATTTTTTTTCGTTAAAAGTAAAAAAAGAAATCGACAACTTAGTTTTAAATTATCGCAGATCGATGGTTCAACCATTCCTTATAAAGGTATTAGCGAGCTCTTTTGAAAGATACCCATCATGAAAATTTACTCCCCTTGACGGGGGACTTCTCCCCCCCCCAGGGGGGGAGGCTCTACATACACAAAAGTTTTTTCCCAGTTAACTATCTCTATTACAAAAAATATATATTCGTTTCATTTGGTTTAGTGCAATCTATAGACGTTAAACTCTACTTACCTGCTGTAGCATCCCTATATGATACACATTTAGAATACCAAGTTTGAACTTTCTGCCACAATTGGTTTTTGAGATATGCTGATAACAGACAGACACACACACACACACAGACACACACACACAGACACACACACAGACACACTCACAGACACACACACACACACACAGACATACACACAGACCATTTGCTAAAAACATGATTTTCGCATTCAGGGGACCTCTAAACATGTAAATATAACAAATTCTCGCGTTCGAAAATTTTACCCAAAAACAATACTTTCTCTACCTTATGGGTAAGAGAAAGTAAAAATGTTTCCTACTTGAAGCATCTGTAAGCATTCATCCTGAAGCATTCATCTCTGCATAACTATTTCCTACACTAAAAAATTGTTTGCATCTAATCACGAGCTTCAGACGCCTCATGTTAAACTATGCTTTCACCAGTTCATTCAGGTCTTCTTGGTCGGATTTCATTGCTGCCAGCATCCTAAATAATAATAATCCGGAGTATTTAAGTACTCGTATTTTGTTTCACACCAGTCTTTTTATAGAGTATATTTCTTATTATTTAATCGTAATTGCATTTGAAGAGAATTATTTTAAAAATTAAGTGTTGTATAAAGAGATTGTGTTGAGGCATGGTTGTCTCACAGTAATCAAGCAATTAAGAGCCAATCACTTCAAAAATCAAGGAAATTTACCTTTACAATCCAAAAAGGCCGTTGACCTGAACTTTTGCATTCAGGATGTCTCTTACAGTTTTCTCGGTTTTAGGAGGACTGATACTCCTAAACTGATTGGCTGTTTACCTCTGGGTTAATGTAATATAACCACACCTCATCGCCAGTCATATTCCGACAAAAAATGACGTGAATGAACTTGCTTAATAAACTGGCGACAGAAGAGTATAACTTGGGAATTATGAAGCTCGAAACTAGATACTAAAAATGTTAAATGTAGGAAATGAATATGTAGAGAAGTGAAGAAAGTTTCAGGTAGGTAATTGATTTTTCCAACAAATATTACATATTTCAGTTTGTATAACTGAAGTTCAAAAAAGAGTTTATGTAGGTAATTTGAAGAAAATTGTTAGAGCAGTTTTTGAGATGCCACCGTTCTGTCCCATTGCCGATTTTTACCAAAACTTCGGGAACTTATCCGTTCACCAGAAACTAACAATTACTTTCAAAAGGATACCTTAAAGTTAGTTAATATGGCGAATTTGAAAAAAAAAATCCGTACAGCTGTATTTAAAGGAACACACTTGAGAGACCTAACATTGACCTACTTATACAGAACGCCTGACGATTTTCCTGAGCTAACCAACTAATATACAAGAACATCTAAAGAGATATTTCTATAACAACATTCAAGAAAATGGACAGAGTCGTTTGTGAGATAAGAGATTACGGTCCCACTTCTGGTTTTCAATCTCCCAGTTTCGATTTTACAACTTTCATTAAACGTTGAACACATTACCTGTACACCGGACCAGTTTTAAATCGTTTTTAAAGTTTCTTCATTCTGTCTTCATTTATGTCAAGATATGACAGTCAAGACATTCCTATCACACATAAATACACACATGCGTGCACGTAAAACGTGAATCAATTGCCTAAAACCACTTGTTTTTGACTTGGAAGACCTTAAATTATATAAATCATGTGAAAACTCAATATCGAAATTTTTGACCGAATACAATACTATTATCTACGGTTGTCGGAAAATTTAGTAATTCTTTAAAATATTCGCTAGGATAATCTTAACTTTTTCAAATTTTTGGAATGTTATTCATCAATAATTATTTCTATTTCTCTGCGTAATAATTTATAGATTTTAAAATATCCTAAATATTTATATCTAAATAGGTGTAATATGTGCAGATACTTTCTTTTATCATACTTTAATAGAGGATGACATAAAAAAATAAATTGATTCTTTTATATATATATATATATATTTTTTTTTTTTTTTTTTTTTAACTGAAATTAATTGATACTCTATAGAAAAAAAATGCAGTGACAACATGCACACTAAATACAATTTTTACTCCTTATAAACATAAAAGTTCTTTTTTTTTTTTTTTTTTTTTCTTTAATAACAAATTTTGTTTTCCTCATACATATGAAATTTTTGTAAATTTAATAATTCCTTTCTTTGAACAAGTGTAAATATTTATTTGCATAAAGAAATATATGCATTTAAATCTACTTTAGAAGAACTTTATGTTTCATTTTAAATGCCTATCTCTAGCTCCCGTTTGAAAATATTTTGCCTCGTGGGATATCAAGACGAAAGTTATCATTTCTCAGTAATAATAGTACTCTCTTTTTGAAAATTTATGATTTTTGATTCGGCGCCTCACGTCTAAGACATATGAAATTGCAAAGAAAAAAAAAAAAAAAAAGAAAGAAAGAAGGAAAATTTCTCTATAAATATACGCAAATAAAATTCACTGTGGATACTTTAAAATTTTTTGATTATCAATATTTTAAATTTATAGGAAGCTTCTTATATGATTTTTTGATAAAAAATAATATAAAATAAACATGTGATACTTAAAGAGTTATTATGAGGAAACTTCTAAAGGTCGATCCCTTATATTGTAGATACAAAAAATAATTCTTATATCGATAGAATGTAAATTTAAAGTAATTTTATAAACCTTAATACATAAAGCACACTTTATTTAACTTTTGCATCTAAAACCTAATGGAACAAATAACCATTTTTTATGTATAATTATCTTCTTAATAATAAAATCTCATGTTTCTTGAAACTAATACTGAAATGATGTTATAGTTAAAACAATGTATTCCACTAAAGAAAGTAAAATTGCATCCATGATTTCCTATATACACTGCTCGACATTGATAATGCAACACCAAGAAGGAATGATAATAACGGAATGAAATTTGTTGGACACATACATTATAGTAGAAAGAACAATTGATTAAAATTTCAGGAAATTTGGAGTAATATGTACTGAGAAACAGTACATAAAGAAGCGAGCTCTGTGAGCAATAACAGCACATATCTGTATAGGCATTGAATCCAACGGCGATTGGATGACATGTGCAGGTAGAGCACTTCATGAAGTTTTAACACGATGCCACAATTCATCGATCGAAGTTACTGGTGAGTTGTGGGAGCCAGTCGCTTTTTAACGATTAAACAGTCATTTTCATTGGTACGAGATCAGGAGAACACGCGGGCCAGAGCAACAGTCGAACACATTCGACATCAATGAAGGTCCAGACAATATGCACAACTTGCGGTCGTGCATTGTCCTGCTTAAATGTTGCGCTTCGTAGGCCTTGAACATAGGGCAGAGCTATGGGCCTTAACTCGTCAGAAATGTAATGGCTGGTATTCAGAGTGGCGGGAATGAAAACAAGAGGTGACCGGGACGTGTATCTAATGATACAACATACCATCAATCCAGGTGGTGACTCTGTATGCGGCTACCAAAATTCTGATTACCCTCAAAACTGCATCACTGATATGGGCGCCATTAATGTGTGATCAACGATGAACCTGGACGCAGGAATGGCGTGAAGTCACTTTTCAGACAAATCACAATCCTGTTTACAGCATCAAGATTGCCTTATTTAACGGCATTATGAATAATGCACATTGCTTGCTGGGATTCGACATCATCATACTGTCCATCATTTGCAATGATGTTATGGGTTCCCATTGGATACAGGTTTCGATTACTTCATGTTCGTATTCCTGGCACTCTGAACAGCGACCATTAAATTTCTGATGAGTTAAGGCCCGCCCCTCTGCCCTGTATTCGAGACCTCCGTAGCGCAAAATTTAAGCAAGATAATGCACTACCGCAAGTTGTTTGTATTGTCCGGACCTTCTTTGATACAGAATATGTTCGACTGTTGCTCTGGCCAGCGCGTTCTCCTGATTTCGCACCAATGAAAATGCCTGTTTAATCATTGAAAAGCGACTGCCCCCCCACCACTCACCAGTAACTTTGATCGATGAATTGTGGCATCGTGTTGAAGCTTCATGAAGTGCTCTACTCGTACATGCCATCCAATGGCTGTTCGATTCAATGCCTAGGCAGATATGTGCTGTTATTGCTCACAGAGTTCGATGCTTTATGTACTGTTTTGTCAGTACATATTACTCCAAATTTCCTGAAATTTTAATCAATTGTTCTTCCTACTATAATGTATGTGTCCAACAAATTTCATTCCGTTATTATTATTCCTTCTTTGTGTTGCATTTTCAATGTCGAGCGGTGTATATGTATATATATATATATATGATGATGAACAATGCCACTGATATTATGACATATCATTTTGCTGACCTGTTTAATAATATTAATTTAACAGATCTTCATCAAATCCTCTCAAACATTTTTGAAAGATTTAAAAGTCAAATATCTTTACCTAAGCACTTTTCTGTAACATCATTTAAGACACTTTTAAATTTTATTATTCATAATAATTACATTCTACAAAATAATAGAATTTATAGAATAATAGAATTGTAATTACTGATGAGGAAACCCGGACGGGTTTCGAAACGTCTAGATTTTAATTGTTTTTATATGTAATTTTTGTTTTTTAAATGTATTTTAACTTAAATTGTTGCCTCTTAAATAAAAGAGTTTTTGCTTTTAATAGAATTTATATTCAAAAGGTCGGTATTCCACAAGGAGGATGTAGCTCAAGTTTTATAGCTAAATTACACCTTTACCATTATGAACAGGGCTTGTGGAATGATTTTTTTTTTTTTTTTTTTTTTTTTTTTTTTTTTTTTTTACTGGTACATTGATGTCATTATAATTCTTTATGTCAATATTTTTTCCCCTCATTCAATCAAATTAGAACATCCTTCTCACCTTACTTTAACTAATAATCTACTTAGTAACAACAGCATTAGTTTCTTAGATTTAAAACTTAAACTTGAAGGTAGGGAAATTTATACTGATCTTTGTGACATTTTTGTTTTAAAGAAATTTATTTGCACATTTTCATTCTTGTCTTCATATCTCTGTTTACAGAAATATCATTGTCAGTCACCTCTTTCGCATACATAATCACTGTTCATTTAGGTATAAAAACAAAAATATCACCCACATCATCTGCTAAAAAAATGGGTTATTCCAAAAAAATTATTTATTCTATAGTTTATCATTAGATGTATAACAATAAAAAAAAATAATAATAATAAAAACTATTTAAGGATAAAAAAAGCGTTGGGTGTATGGGCAAATGTTTGGTTAAGGAGTAAGGGTGGTGTTGTTTGGCTGGTTGGTTGGGAGGGTTTGTATAAACCACACCCTTCACTGACATTCCTGCTAAACCTTCTGATGTATCACTGTTGGATTTTTGTGTTTTTCGACTCTTAAAATCAACATTATCCAAACTCCGACCTGCAACGCTTTGTGGACTCTGGGAAGCCGTTCAAGAGGAGTAGAAAAATATACCTCTTCCGATATTATAAAAAGCATTATTATCATAGAAATTATGATGTAGAATGTTAGTTAAGAACAAGGGCTATCAAACTGAACAAATAAAACTCGAAATATGAGTAAAATTGCTTCAGTACACTCTATCAAAATCGTCTAAAAAATGTGCGAACAGCCTCTGTATATACATCAAGTTATTAGATTTAAAGATATTACGTTGCAAAGTTTCACAACGCGATATCATTCAATTGCTTTTGATGAAAGTCGGCCATTTTTGTAGTAAAAACTGAAGTTTTTTTTTTTTTTTTTTTTTTTTTTTTTTTTTTTTTTTTTTAAGATACTGCATAGATGTTATACTTTTTAAAAAGAGCTCTAAAAACTGTTCCATATTTGTGTGGACACTATACACATGAAGTTAATAGATTTAAATATATTAGGTTGCAAAGTTTGACAACGCGATATCCATTCGATTGCTTTTATTTTAAAATGAGAGTCTAATATTAAACAAAAAAAAGTCTAATATTAAAGAATAATGAATAATTTTTTTTAAAATGTTCAGTTTTGAAGTTCTAAGAGCTCCAATTTTTAAATTACAGCGTACTTATTTTCCATAAATAATTAAATAAGTAAACAATTGTTGATTCATTCTTGAGAATCATTCACATAAGACCATAGAGCATTGTTGCAAAACGAGTGCAAAACGGAAGAAATGTTTTATTTACTTTAATTTGTAATATGTTATTTTGACTTTTTGACCTTAAAAAGAATTTTTAATTATGTTACAAAGCCCAAAATGTGATATAAATATAAATAGTGAATCAATTCGTTTGAAAATTATTTAAATTCAGTGACCAGCGAAGAGGGCGTAGCTTGCTATTTTTTTGTATAATACGGAAGTCATAATATGATACCTATGTACATTTTTGATTTAGTAATTCACTTTATTACATTCTACGAAGTATTAATTAAAAATCTATGCAAAACTTTCTTTTTAAACGTAACAAAATAAATATATACTTTGTATTCTATTACGATTTATTATATGAAATAAACACGTTATATTTTAAAGTATGAAATAAAACTATTTATTTGTTATATCTAAAAAATTACTTAATAAATATATGCATTCTGTATTGTATAATTCCACCTTTATATGGAATTACTGATTTAATGCGCAATGGCATAGTATTTTACAGTTTTTTAACATGAAACTCTGAAATTTCACTGTGCCAAATATCATAAATGATTTTTTCTAGTATAAAGTAAATCAAAATCAAAAATGTAAAGCTGTTACCACGTCAATTTTATCAAATAATTTTAATGATAAAGGTTTAACTTTGTTTATTTATTTTCATTATTATTATTCACGTGTGAAAATATTTTTCTTTTTATAATAAAATAAATTAAAACAATAAAAAAAAGTTGTAAGCATTTTTTTTTTTTTTTTTTTTTTTGTCCCATCTTCTTCAAATCACAACTCAAAGAAAAATTTCGGGAAAAAGACAAAATTTGCATAAAACATAAATCATAAAAAAAAATCAAAATATATATATAAAAAAAAAAAAAAAAAAAAAAAAAAAAATTACATGCTGCACATTTGCCCTACTTCAACATTAAATATCACCTAGAATAATGCTTTGTAAGGAAATGGTGTATTTCATTGCGTTAATCGGACATCTTTGTATGAAACTGCCATATTGCATGTTTATATACGAAATATTTTTTACGATGTTAGTTAAAAAGTGGAAAAGACACGGTAATCTGCAGCGGTAGTTTTTTTTTTTTTTTTTTTTTTTTTTTCTTCTTAATTGAGAGATTTTTGTAATGCATTGTAGACTTTTGATTATCCGAAGCATTGAAATAAAATCCGCGACAATGATTTATATATTTTTCTGGATATTCTGTCTTATATTTTTTTTCTATAAAATTTAATTGTATCATATATATATATTATATTTAAATAAAGATAAGTGATGACATAAAAGTGGAATGTAATAAACAACAAGAAAAATTATTTAACAATGTTAATAAACCAGAAAATTAGTTAAAATTAAACACTATTTAAGTCAAAAAAAAAAAAAAAAAAGTAAATTATGCTGTGCTATTCTCTTCAGCAGGGGGGAACACAGCTATTAATAACTAACTATGTAGTACTAGCAGGTTTAAGAAGATATGCAGGCTAGCATACTCCGATTATATTTCAAACTGAATAGTTTTCAGTTACTATTCAGTTTGAAAAAATGATTGGAGTATCCTAGCCTGCATATCTTCTGAAATCTGCTAGTACTTCATAGTTATTAATAGCTGTGAAGAGGATTACCCACCTGTTGAAGAGGATAGCATAGCATATTTTTTTTTTTCTTTTAAATTAAATAGTGTTTAACTAATTTTCTTTTTTATTAATATTGTTAAATATTTTTTCTTGTTGTTTACTACATTCGACTTCCATGTCACCATTTATCATTATTTAATTTTTTTTATTTATTGTTGCTTTGAGCGCCTTTTTTATACAAATTTGACTTTTGTAGTTTATACTGAATTTAATCTATATATATATATATATTGTATATATATGTATTTAATGTATCGCAGATAATTGAAAATTTACTGTGCTTAAAAAAAAAAAAAAATAAAAAAAAAGGAAACATTCTAAACATTTCCATTTTTTTTTTTTTTTTTTTATAGGAATCGATAAACATATCTGCATAAATATAAATTTTGATAAGATCATGCAAATCTAACACCAAAAAACATCTTGTTGTTTTAAAGTTCTTAACAAAACAGTTTTCTCTACAAAGAAAAGCATGATTTGTGAATTTCTTTTCTGATTTAGGATCAATTAAATACAATTATTTTAATTTTGAAATTAACTCAATTTCAGATAATCTGAATGAGCATTTTTTTTAATGATTTTAGAATTATATTTTTATAAATTTTATAGAAAAAATATAATTGATTTCTTAAGCAACATATAAATTTTGTGAGTTTTCTTAATAAATGATTTAATCAATTTTATTATGAGTACTTTGTATTTTTTATAATATATTTATATATATATAAGTAAAACGCACAGACGCAGATATATATGAATATTTTATTAACCTTGAAAAAAGATATGGTTAATAGCTCTTTAACAACGATAGCAGTTGTCAAATACAAACTCATATGTTGTGTCTATTATAAGACATTTTTCTATATTTTACATTACGAATTCTGTAATACAAATTATTCATTAAAATATTTATTAAAATTATTTTCCATGATGACTGCAGAAAATTTTTGAAAAATAACCTGAATTTGTAATGTATATTCACAGGGATGATCGGTTTTTTGTACTTGTTATTTGAATGTGCGCACATAAAAATTAGAACATAACTGCATATTAGATTATGTTCATATGCAGATTGTAATAGATTTGCATACTACGTTACATTTTACTTGGGGATATTCATCGAACGTTTACTTTTACAAACGACAATTTCAGACATTTAATTCAAATAAAAATATTAATTTATCTTAAACTGTATGCTTATGTATCTCTCCTGTAGTGTTTATAGTAATTCATTTGAAATCTAGTGAAATGAGCAACTATTTAGTTATTTTGACGCATTGTAAACAAACGGATACTCACCAATTTCCAAGAGAGTGTGTGCTGTTTGCATTGTTGAAACCCCCATATTAGTTAACTAAACTAAGTAGAAATAACTAATGAATATATGAGCACGAGACAACTGAGTAAAATAAAATAAGAGTTTTATTTTACTTGAATAAATGGTAAGGTAAACTGGCGTGATAAGCTCAATCAACGTAAAATAAATACTTTAGAAAACAGACATAAGAAATAATTTAAATAAGTTTAGATATCTCACCACAAAAAGCAGCAGAAGATTAGCGATGGATGCACTCTTACGTAAACTTCAAACTAACCGGTGGCTTCCCAGCCGGATGGTTTTCTATTCACTATAACTAACAACGCCGCACTTCTACGCACATCAAACTAATTAGCTCCAACAGCACTAGAGCTTAACTATCCGGCAATAACTTAATTCAAGAGCTATGTCCTAAAATATAGCGTATTTAGACGTCAGAATTATCTTCACTAGACCAGAACACACCACCACCGCACATACCTTTTAAAATAACCTCCTACTTATACTTCCTTCAATTAACTTCCCGCCTCTTCACTTCAACCAAGCTTTAAAGCTTCTTCACATTTGCCTATACTTCGAAACTTATTTTCTCCGTTGTAGCGCTATGTTGTCACAAAACTATTTTAACCTAAAACTTTGCCGAGACTGACGCCGAAGCATTTTTAGCCTTCCCAACTTATTACGAGAGCTGGATTCAGCAGTATTTTAAAACGGTGGTTACCTACCACAGCCTCAACCTTACAAGTGTTTTGGGGGAATATCTATTTGAGAATTTGGAGGAATTCAGTTTTTATCTTTGCCAATTTTTGAGTACTGATCCTTTATCGTTAAGTTTAGATACCCTGATGTAAATGATGTCACCTAAAATAACTGTTTTACGCTATTTAGTATATGCCTACTACTATGTACATTTTTGATTTAGTAATTCACTTTATTACATTCTACGAAGTATTAATTAAAAATCTATGCAAAACTTTCTTTTTAAACGTAACAAAATAAATATATAGTTTATATTCTATTACGATTTATTATACGAAATAAACACGTTATATTTTAAAGTATGAAATAAAACTATTTATTTGTTAGATCTAAAAAATTACTTAATAAATATAAGGCAATTCCGGGACAGATGCCCCACTTAAGGAAAGGGAGCTATAGAATAAATTGGGTAATAATAATGACAACGAAAATTTGTGGTAAATACATAATAGATATTCTTTATTACTACTAAGTAGTTTTTTTGTACCATATTGTAAATTTTATAAAGAAAAAAATAACATTGCGGCAGTACTACATTTGGCCATCTCTCCCGAAGTTGCGGGTGAGATGCCCCACTCACATGGGAGAGATGCCCCACCTGTAAAAAAACATAATAAAAGGTTTTAACATTGGGCAATAGTTTATAACAATTTTTCAGTAGTTTATAACATATGAAACGTAAGCTATTAAAAAATAATAATAATAAATAAAAATAAAAAATAAGATCTTAGCATTAATTTATAAAATATTAAAATATTTAGCTACCATAGACTAGATGTAAAATTTAGAAAAAAACACATAAACTACTGAAATATATTTCATATATATATATTAACAGATGTGAAAACTTCATATTTACAGTTTAGAAAGTATAATGAAAAAATATTATGAAATGTGTCGAATTTACTCAGGTAATATTTTTCTTTTTTTCCTCTCTAATTTTCGCTTTCCCGAAAACATTGCACAGATCCCCGTACATTGTGCATGATTCATGTAGCCATTTGTGGCACTGTATGCAATTTATCCAATATACTGATTCTTTTGTAAAATAATAGTTCTCCTCACATTCGAAGCAATTATTTGTAGGATCATTTTCGTCCTTTTCAATGGGCATGTCCATCACCAGCTGTTTTGCAGCTTTGCTAATTTAGCAGCGGGTTTTAGCTTCTTTTCTTGGATGTGTTTGGATTGGCATCTTTCCTCTAACTTAGTTACAGGAGAAATCTGGTACAATATTTTTGTCGGGGAGGATGTTTGAACAGTTAATTCAGAAATTTGGGACTGTTCACCCGTCTATTTTAATGCTTTACTTGTGGGAAAGAAGTGGTTTGGAATCGCTGTTTGATTTAGAGGAAAAATTCCCGTCTCCCGAAAATCCTTAATATCAGTATCAATAGAAGCTGCCCTTTTCCAGGATCTACCAATCACTTCTGAAGCTTGTATTCTCCCAATGGTTCTTCCTGGATGATTAACAATCCATTTCCTTGCTTCCTCTTTAAAGTAGTGTTTTAGTGGCTAAAAAAAGACCGGTCAAGAGGCTGAAGAGTTTGTGTCGTATGGCTGGACAGGCATACAATTATAATAATATTCTTGTCCGCAAATTCTAGCAAGTCATAACAGTTTAAGTGCGATGCGTGACCGTCAAAAATTAATAATGTCTTTCCTTGGGGGTCTTCTTGGAACAAAAAAATCTTTAAGTCATCTCAAAAAATATCTGTACTGATGCACGATGATTTTTCGTTCATGCACACCATAGATCCAGGGGGAAGACCTTCAGAAAGTTCTTTTTTCCCGAACGCCTTTAAAAATAATTGAAGGGGGGATATTATCCTTCTGCATTGCAATAGGCAATGACTAACATTTTCTCCCCTCTCTGTAGACGTCAAAACATGAACATTTTTTGCCCTTTTGGTAGCCACAACCATTCTTGGAACGTTATTTAACTGACAGCCGGTTTCGTCCACTCCCCGGTCAGGTAAAGAATTCATTTTCTTCAAAGACTTTTGAGAGAGATGTAAAAAAATGATCAACACTTCCTCTGTTCATGCCTATCCCCCGTTGCTAAAGAGAGCTCCTGGGCTTGTCTAATACTTAGTTCTGGGTTTCTCCTAAGAAATGATGACAGTCAGGCGTACCCAGCCATTCTTTCTTTTAAATTAAATCGATGCTTGAGAAATTGTTTTCCAGCAAACTGAAATGCAAGTGTCCTAATGATCTCTCTGTCAAGTGCAAATCCACATTTTTCTAAACGTTGGATGTGCTTGACCAGGCTGGTTTTTTTCGTTTTCAACTCTAAACACTCCTTGTGGCCCCAAAGAGCTTGTTTTGGTATTGTTATCTGTTTTTCTTCGACGACGAAGTGTCCGAGAAGGAATTCCATAGTACCTAGCAGCTTCATTGATACCAATTTCCCTTGCTTCTAGTCTCAAGAGCCTCTTTTCAATGGTCTTCTGTCCAGGTCCCACGAGCTGCTCCAGTATTTTTTATTTTGTACACTGTAGGCATCTTTCCTGAAACAAACAAGAAACATTGAACAACTGCATGAACAAATACAATAATATACACTTACCGGCACAATTAATCGCCCATCTACAGTTTCCTTAGCGCCCAAGATAGTTTACGTTATAGTTTAAATGTCAAAAGTCAGTCTGACATACCTGAGCGTTTTTTCCTCTCTTATCTGGATTCAATCTGCATTTTTGTGATTTCGTTTCTAGCGATCACGCGAATTTGAGTTTTACTTAATGAATTTTAATCTAAATTTATAGTTTCAAAAAATATTTTTAAGTTGAAAAATTTAACGATTTACAAATATTACGCATTTTATAAAAACAATATGATTTTAAAAATAGTAATTTAAAATTTAGACAATTAAAAGACTTTCTCCCTGAAAATGTATGTGGGGCATCTCACCCGAATATAATCTGGGACGTCTATCCTTTTGGTATGGGAGAGATGCCCCGGCAACTGTCCAAAGTAAAAGACAGCAAAAATGGCGGCACAATGGCCGAAGTCATCTGATCAACTTATTACTACAGCTTTTTAAGCTTATATAAAAAAAATCCATTTTTATTAACTTGTACCAGCCTTACAATGCAACATCACTCTTATAACAGAGTAGAAAAAACATGGTACTTACTTGAAATATTGTTGTGACAGTAGAACACAAAGAAATAAGTTCACGTAACTTCCACAGCACACCATTCAACATCTATCTGAAATAATAATCGGACTTGCAGAGCCGTCTAGCATTGCGTTTCGAAATTACATTAAGTGGGGCATCTCTACCGGTGGGGCAACTCACCCGGAATTACCTTATGCATTCTGTATTGTATAATTCCACCTTTATATGGAATTACTGATTTAATGCGCAATGGCATAGTATTTTACAGTTTTTTAACATGAAACTCTGAAATTTCACTGTGCCAAATATCATAAATGATTTTTTCTAGTAATAAGTAAATCAAAATCAAAAATGTAAAGCTGTTACCACGTCAATTTTATCAAATAATTTTAATGATAAAGGTTTAACTTTATTTATTTATTTTCATTATTATTATTCACGTGTAAAAATATGTTTCTTTTTATAATAAAATAAATTAAAACAATAAAAAAAAGATGTAAGCATTTTTTTTTTTTTTTTTTTTTTTTGTCCCATCTTCTTCAAATCACAACTCAAAGAAAAATTTCGGGAAAAAGACAAAATTCGCATAAAACATAAATCATAAAAAAAAAAATCAAAATATATATATATAAAAAAAAAAAATATATTACATGCTGCACACCACATTTTTTGATGCATATTTTAGAAAAATCTCATAATTTTTCAATTAATAGTTTTTTTATCTATAAAAAATTTATGACTGAAATGCTTTGCCCTACTTCAACATTAAATATCACCTAGAATAATGCTTTGTATGTAAATGGTGTATTTCATTGCGTTAATCGGGCATCTTTGTATGAAACTGCCATATTGCATGTTTATATACGAAATATTTTTTACGATGTTAGTTAAAAAGTGGAAAAGACACGATAATCTGCAGCGGTAGTTTTTTTTTTTTTTTTTTTTTTTTTTTTTTCTTCTTAATTGAGAGATTTTTGTAATGCATTGTAGACTTTTGATTATCCGAAGCATTGAAATAAAATCCGCGACAATGATTTATATATTTTTCTGGATATTCTGTCTTATATTTTTTTTCTATAAAATTTAATTGTATAATATATATACATTATATTTAAATAAAGATAAGTGATGACATAAAAGTGGAATGTAATAAACAACAAGAAAAATTATTTAACAATGTTAATAAACCAGAAAATTAGTTAAAGTTAAACACTATTTAAGTCAAAAAAAAAAAAGTAAATTATGCTGTGCTATTCTCTTCAGCAGGGGGGAACACAGCTATTAATAACTAACTATGTAGTACTAGCAGGTTTAAGAAGATATGCAGGCTAGCATACTCCGATTACATTTCAAACTGAATAGTTTTCAGTTACTATTCAGTTTGAAAAAATGATTGGAGTATGCTAGCCTGCATATCTTCTGAAATCTGCTAGTACTACATAGTTATTAATAGCTGTGAAGAGGATTACCCACCTGCTGAAGAGGATAGCATAGCATATTTTTTTTTCTTTTGGCTTAAATAGTGTTTAACTAATTTTCTTTTTTATTAATATTGTTAAATAATTTTTCTTGTTGTTTACTACATTCGACTTCCATGTCCCCATTTATTATTATTTAATTTTTTTTATTTATTGTTGCTTTGAGCGCCTTTTTTATACAAATTTAACTTTTGTAGTTTATACTGAATTTAATATATATATATATATATATATATATATATATATATATATTGTATATATATGTATTTAATGTATCGCAGATAATTGAAAATTTACTGTGCTTAAAAAAAAAAAAAAAAAAAAAAAAAAAAAGGAAACATTCTAAACATTTCCAATTTTTTTTTTTTTTTTTTTTTTTTTTTTATAGGAATCGATAAACATATCTGCATAAATATAAATTTTGATAAGATCATGCAAATCTAACACCAAAAAACATCTTGTTGTTTTAAAGTTCTTAACAAAACAGTTTTCTCTACAAAGAAAAGCATGATTTGTGAATTTATTTTCTGATTTAGGATCAATTAAATACAATTATTATAATTTTGAAATTAACTCAATTTCAGATAATCTGAATGAGCATTTTTTTTAATGATTTTAGAATTATATTTTTATAAATTTTATAGAAAAAATATAATTGATTTCTTAAGCAACATATAAATTTTGTGAGTTTTCTTAATAAATGATTTAATCAATTTTATTATGAGTACTTTGTATTTTTTATAATATATATATATAAGTAAAACGCACAGACGCAGATATATATGAATATTTTATTAACCTTGAAAAAAAGATATGGTTAATAGCTCTTTAACAACGATAGCAGTTATCAAATACAAACTCATATGTTGTGTCTACTATAAGACATTTTTCTATATTTTACATTACGAATTCTGTAATACAAATTATTCATTAAAATATTTATTAAAATTATTTTCCATGATGACTGCAGAAAATTTTCGAAAAATAACTCGAATTTGTAATGTATATTCACAGGGATGATCGGTTTTTTGTACTTGTTATTTGAATGTGCGCACATAAAAATTAGAAAATAACTGCATATTAGATTATGTTCATATGCAGATTGTAATAGATTTGCATACTACGTTACATTTTACTTGGGGATATTCATCGAACGTTTACTTTTACAAACGACAATTTCAGACATTTAATTCAAATAAAAATATTAATTTATCTTAAACTGTATGCTTATGTATCTCTCCTGTAGTGTTTATAGTAATTCATTTGAAATCTAGTGAAATGAGCAACTATTTAGTTATTTTGACGCATTGTAAACAAACGGATACTCACCAATTTCCCAAGAGAGTGTGTGCGGTTTGCGTTGTTGAAACCCCCATATTAGTTAAATAAACTAAGTAGAAATAACTAATGAATATATGAGCACGAGACAACTGAGTAAAATAAAATAAGAGTTTTATTTTACTTGAATAAATGGTAAGGTAAACTGGCGTGATAAGCTCAATCAACGTAAAATAAATACTTTAGAAAACAGACATAAGAAATAATTTAAATAAGCTTAGATATCTCACCACAAGAAGCAGCAGAAGATTAGCGATGGATGCACTCTTACGTAAACTTCAAACTAACCGGTGGCTTCCCAGCCGGATGGTTTTCTATTCACTATAACTAATAACGCCGCACTTCTACACACATCAAACTAATTAGCTCCAACAGCACTAGAGCTTAACTATCCGGCAATAACTTAATTCAAGAGCTATGTCCTAAAATATAGCGTATTTAGACGTCAGAATTATCTTCACTAGACCAGAACACACCACCACCGCACATACCTTTTAAAATAACCTCCTACTTATACTTCCTTCAATTAACTTCCCGTCTCTTCACTTCAACCAAGCTTTAAAGCTTCTTCACATTTGCCTATACTTCGCAACTTATTTTCTCCGTTGTAGCGCTATGTTGACACAAAACTATTCTAATCTAAAACTTTGCCGAGACTGACGCCGAAGCATTTTTAGCCTTCCCAACTTATTACGAGAGCTGGATTCAGCAGTATTTTAAAACGGTGGTTACCTACCACAGCCTCAACCTTACAAGTGTTTTGGGGGAATATCTATTTGAGAATTTGGAGGAATTCAATTTTTAACTTTGCCAATTTTTGAGTACTGATCCTTTATCGTTAAGTTTAGATACCCTGATGTAAATGATGTCACCTAAAATAACTGTTTTACGCTATTTAGTATATGCCTACTCTACACATAAATATATAACAAAACACAAAAAGGTACTTAAAAAAAAAAAAAAAATGCATCACATTTTTCTACCCATATATTCAGTTTTAGATTTATTTCTTTAAAATTTATAAATAATTAGTTATTATATTTTTCATGAGAAACTGATTACAATTAATAATAATAATAATAATAATAATAATAATAATAATAATAATAGATTTATTTTAAATTATATACTTGTTTGTTATAGTAATTTGCATTTATATTCTTTGAAGAGAAAAACTAATTTTAATAATACATTAATTATGTAAATCCATTTTTTTTAAATACATCTTTCAAAAATTCACGATTTCATTTAATTTCAAAATGTAACCCTTTGCTAATAAAATGATCTTTTGAAATAAAATATAAATTTTAAATTCATACATTAAACTAATCTAATAAAACATACTCTCAGGTTTCAGAAATAAATCTTTCATTTAAATGATATTATGCTTCTCAAAATTTCCTGATACAATCTTCTTAAATATATATATATATATATATATGTATATATATCTGTATATATACATATAAATTTCTTGTCACGATGTTTGTCCGCGAAACACTCCTAAACTAATGATCCGATTTTAACAAAATTTTGCACACTGTGTGCAATTTGGTCCAACTTGAGAGATAGGATAATTTTTATCTCAATTTATAGTCACATTATTAATTATTTGTTGATTATAGCTGTTTGTTATAATTGCTCCAAATATCTGCGAGTTCCATAAGTTTAATTGTACCAAAAGAAAAAAAACGTTCATTTTCTTTCGACATAAAAATAAATACATTTAATCAAACGTGAACGTTAAAAAATTACAAAAAGTTAAATTATGCGTCTCACGAAAATTGACGCCATATTTCCTTTAAAGATTTTATACTCATTGATAAAGTGCTTATGCAGTTATACACAAGCGACGTGTAACGTCTGTGAAGTCAAGAAAAATATTTATTACGTTAATCACCCATTAGATTTTTTGTAAAAAAATATTAAAAATCGAGAAATTTTATTTCCCAATTTTAATTCCCATATTTTCATATAGATATGTATTAGTTATCATATGCATATGTTAGATTGAGTTATTTTGCTGCCAAATTGACAAAAATTTTATTTTAAATTTCAAAACTCTGTCGTCCTTGGAGTTTTTTTGTATTTGGCGATCAAAAACGTAACACGAAAATGTACAAGCCAGATATATATTTTCGTAATATGTATTATGCGAAATGTTGTTTCATATTATTCATCACTCTCTTAATGTAAGTTGTTAAAATAACCATGATGTTTGAAAAGAATTAAATATGTTCGCCAGATAATTTGACGATATATATTTTTTTTCCACCAAGGATGAGAGATATAAAATTTATTCCGCTGCAACATGTTAATATCTTATATCAGATACATTACGTATATGCTACAATTTATTTCACGTGACACGTGTGTTAAAAATTTTCTTACGACATAACCTTGCTTTTTCAATTTTTGTTGCATTTTTGTAATCTGTATCACTTCGTTTTCTTTAAGAAATTCGTGATCTATACATATAAATGTTATGAATAAAAAGTAACCATTTCAATATTTTAAAACTTATTTAAAAATCTGTTCTATCTTACATTAAATTTTAAAACTTAATTTAAAACATAGTTAAAAGCCTGGAAGATTTTATGTCTGTTTATTTGTTTTGTAACACTAATCTATATGATCGATGTTCGAAACTTTAAATAATTATTTCTCTTAATCTTTTTTCACTTTTTTATTAATAAATTATAAATTTTTTGTTCCTTATTAAGTTTGTGATTTATACATGTATTTAACTTAACATTTTGACTCATATTTCTTGCTACAAAATTATGTTAAAATCTTGCTATTTTCTTATCTTAATCCTCAATGTTTCCCATCTTGATTAACTTGAATTTACCATTAAAATTTTAACATACTCAAAACCTTCTCATCACTTCGTTAAAATATATTAATATTTTCCAAAATCCTTTTGTATTTAAAATGAAACCTTTATTTACTGTAAATGCCCAATATTTCATAAGATATCCTATATTAAAGCTTTAAAATATTTATCAAATTTACTTACTTTTCTGGCTTAGCCATATTGTTTTCCTTTTTATAACTACAGCTGTTGCCATCTTTAAAATATTTAAAATGATGAGATCATCTATAATAATAAATGGAAATGTTTGTCTGTATGTCTGTCTGTCTGTCTATCTGTCTGTCTGTCTGTCTGTCTGTTCTTTTATACGTTCAGCCCCTACTGAACGCAGAAACACAAAAATTTACATACGGATGCTCTGGAGCCTTTCCGATGTTTTCCTCGAAACAGAATTTAAAAATCTTAATTAGTTTCGGAGATATTAATTAAAATGTTGACCCATGTCGATCGAACAATGACCAAAAATCCTTATTGCTTAAAAAGAGGCATTCTATCAGCATTCAGCAGACGATTTTAACGGCTGTCTCGAACGGAAACAAAACAGGTGCAAGTCATTAATGTCACATGATCTTTAACTGGGGTTAAAAATTGCAAATTTCAAAGTGCTTCAAATTTTCTTTTTCGTACACAACACTTAATATACAACCTTTTCAGCACAAAACCAACCTGCAGTTAAAATTTCATCAATTTTCATTAATAAACAAAGCAGTTACATTTTAATAGCAAAATAAATTTTATTCTAACACGTAATCCATCTTTCAATAGACGATAGAAGTTTCCTTAGCAACAAAATACATTTGAAGGAACTAAAAAATACTTTTTTTTTTCTTTTTACTTCCATAACCCGACTACCGTGGTATATATAGATTTTGGGGAAATAAAAAATATTTATTTTTCTTTTTACTTCCATTAATAAAACTACCGTAGATAATGGAATTAGACATTTCACGTGATTTACATGTTTTAGAATGCCCTGAGTAGGTTTTCTTTTGTATCTCAGCTAAAATTTCGATATTTCAAATTCCAATTAAATTATTTTTAATACATCATTCGAAAGATATTTTAAAGTTGTTTTAAATTATCGAAAGTTTTCACCAGATTTACACGTTTTGAGGTCTCCTGAATTAGTTTTCTTTTGTATGTCAGCTACTAATTAAAATAATTTCATAAGTAATCATCATTAGAAAGCTTTTTTGATTTGGAATCGAACAGTGGAATACAGAAATTTGAACCGCCAGATGGCGCTGTAATATTTTAAAATTTCATTGTTTCAATTTCTAATTATGATTAAATTATTTTGAATACATCATTCGAAAGATATTTTAAAGTTCTTTTAAATTATCGAAAGTTTTCACCAGATTTACATGTTTTGAGGTGTCCTGAATCAGTTTTCTTTTATATCTCAGAAATTAATTAAGAAAAATTCATAAGTAATACATTTGAAAGCTTTGTTGACTTGATACACATTTTGAAAATGGAATTCGAGATTTCATCCGATTTACACGTTTTGAGGTCTCCTGATTAGGTTTTCTTTTGTATCTCAGCTACTAATTAAAATAATTTTATAAGTAATGCACCATTAGAAAGCTTTTTTGATTTGGAATCGAACAGTGGATTACAGAAATTTCTACCGCCAGATGGCGCTGTAATACATTCAAATTTCAATATTTCAATTTCTAATTATCATTAAATTATTTTTAATGCCTCATTCGAAAGATATTTTAAAGTTCATTTATATTATCGACAGTTTTCACCAGATTTACACGTTTTGAGTTCTCCTGAATTAGTTTCCTTTTGTATCTCAGCTACTAATTAAAATAATTTCGTAAGTAATACATCATTAGAAAGCTCTTCGAACAGTGGAATACAGAAATTTGCACCGCCAGATGGCGCTGTAATATTTTAAAATTTCAATATTTCAATTTCTAATTATGATTAAATTATTTTTAATACAGCATTCGAAAGATATTTTAAAGTTCTTTTAAATTATCGAAAGTTTTCACCAGATTTACACGTTTTGAGGTGTCCTGAATCCGTTTTCTTTTGTATCTCAGCTACTGATTAAAATAATTTCATAAATACTACATCATTAGAAAGCTTTTTTGATTTGGAATCGAACATTGGAATACAGAAATTTGTACCGCCAGATGGCGCTGTAATATTTTAAAATTTCAATATTTCAATTTCTGATTATGATTAAATTATTTGTAATACATCATTCGAAAGATATTTTAAAGTTCTTTTAAATTATCGAAAGTTTTCATCAGAGTTACACGTTTTGAAGTGTCCTGAATGTTTTTTTTTTTTGTATCTCAGTTATTAATTAAAAAAAGTTCATAAGTAATACATCCTTTGAAAGCTTATTTTAGTTGATACACATTTTAAAGTACTTTTACATTATCGAAAATGGAATTCGAGATTTCACCCGATTTACACGTTTTGAGATGTCCTGATTATGTTTTCTTTTGTATCTCATCTACTAATTAAAATAATTTCATGAGTAATACATCATTTGAAAGCTTTGTTGATCTGGAATGGAACAATAGATTACAGAAATTTCTACCGCCAGATGGCGCTGTAATATTTTTAAATTTCAATATTTCATATTCTAATTATGATTAAATTATTTCTAATACATCATTCGAAAGATATTTTGAAGTTCTTTTACATTATCGAAAGTGGAATTCGAGATTTGACCTGATTTACAATTTAAAGTGTCCTGATCAGGTTTTCTTTTGCATCTCAGCTAATTGAGTAAGACCGTTCAAAATTGGTATTTGCAAGTTAATTAGGAGGGGCTGGAACGGTGGGGAAGGAATAGGGGCGCAGCGCGCATGGGTTTGGTACCCGGTGCGAGTTTTTACCCGATGATAAAAGATTTTTTTTTAATTTTATTTTCTTAATAAAAGTTTGAGTTGAGAAGGAATATGCGTGTACAGCGCACGTATATCCTCAAACTTGCGCGCGCAGCGCGCATGTGTCTGCGCTGCCGAAGGCAGTGGCGTCCCGGTGTGAGTTTTTACCCGATGCTAAATGATATATTTTTTAATTCCTTTTCTTGAGAATGAAAGTTTATGAGTAATAACATGGAATTTTGAGAAGTCATAAGGATGGTGAAGGAATACGTGCGCGCAGTGCACGGGTCTACGCTGCCGAAGGCAGTGGGGACCCGGTGCGACATTTTTCCTGATCAGATTTTTTTTTCTTTTTTTATTGCATGATAAAAATTAATGCAATTTTGAGATTTCATTAATTATTGTGATTCATTTAAAAATAGTGACCAGCGAAGCGGGCGTAGCCTGCTAATTTTATAATAAAATTATCCATAATAGCATAATACATTATCCATAATAGCATTGTATTTCACTCCTCAATGAAAGCTGATTTTAAAATCGCCTGCTTCTTTTATACATTTATTTTAATAGAATTTTAATCAAAATTAAATTACATATTAGTCATTTTAGCATTTTAATCCAAAATAGCTTATGACCATGACCATAAATAAGTCTCCAGGCCAAACGATGTCCATTTGCGGCTTGGAAAATCCATGCTTTTCCCATGTTGCATGCTCACGCGTGGAAAACCATCGAATCTATTTGTGTTAGCAAGAGACAGGTTAACCAAGAATATTGTGCACCGATTACCGCTGAATTAAATTAAAATTGAAATTTTTTATAATTCAAAATGTGTTCAATAATTCAAATTGTGTTCTATGAGAGGTATTTCTATAAACCACATTTTCATACCTTTACTGTACAATATCTTCATGAAATTTTAATATGTTATTCAAGTTCACAATTGGAAGTTTCCTGTATAAAATAGATTATATACCACCACTAGTTTATATACAGGGACACTCAAAAGTACTCCAAAGAATTGCGTTCTTTGTGAGATATTTCTATAAATCAAATTTTAATAACTTTACTGTCCATGAAGTTTTAGGAAATTGAAATATGTTATTTATATGCACAAAAGAATGCTTTGCATAGAATATAGCAGTGTTACCATTAGATTTACAGGGTGACACAAAAATATTCAGTTATATTAAGAGCTATTAATAAAAAATTGCTAGAATTGTACTTTCGTTTACATTAAGCGTTTTTCACACTTTCTATCATTTTTTAGGGTGAATATAATTTCAATTTGTGTATATGTCTGACTGTTCTTCTGTCCGTCTGTCTGTCTCTCTGTCTGTTTTCTGCGCTCTAATTCACGTAAATATTTATGGAATTTCTTTAAACCGATATATTTTTTTGAAGTTCACTATCGGATGTTCCCTATTAAAATTGGAATGGATATCTCTTCTGGTTTGTGTACAGGGGCACCCAAAAGTATTTGAAAGCATTGTGTTCAATGAGAGGAGTTTGTATAAATCATATTTTAATACCTTTAATGTATAGAAACTTTAATGAAATTGTATATGTTATTCAATTCCCTATCGGATGTTTCCTATATAAAGTAGAGTACATTTCTAACTGGTTTGTGTACAGGGGCACTTGAAAGTACTCCAAAGCATTGTGATGTGTGAGAGTTATTTTTCTAAACCAAATTTTAATAATTTTATCTTCCACAAAGGTTAACGCAATTGAAATATATTATTCGTATGCATAAAAGAGTATGCCTTCTATGTAATATAGTATGGTTAGCATTATATTTACAGGGCCACACAAAAATAATCAGTTACATTAAGAGCTATTAATAAAAATTTGCTGGAATTGCACTTTTGTTTACATGAGCGTTTTAACACTTTCTTATAATTTTAGTGGGAATATGATCTCAATTTGTGCATTTGTCTGTCCGATTGTCTACCTTTCTATCTGTGTGTCTCCGGCTCCTACCATCCGTGAATACTTTGAGAATTTTTAAAAAATGAACACTCATGTTCCCTATTTAAAATGTCATTAATAGGTCCTGTACAACTAGTTTGTTTACAGGGACAACAACAAAAACAATAAAAAAAAGGCCAATGTATTGCGGACAGAATTTTTAAAAGATATATTTAAAAAACGTTTTGCTACAAAAATCTTAAAAACATTGACATGTATTACTAATATTCTAAAATATTGTTTTGTATAGAATATGATATGATTAACTTTCAGATTTACAGGGCTACATTAAAGTATTCAGAGAGTTTAAAAGCTGTAATATATAGTCGAATGGCTGCATTTTCTTTTGCGTTAAGCCTTTTTAACACTTTCCAAAATGCCTAAGAGTAATTTTAAAATTAATTAATCTATCTGTATGTTTTTCAGTCCTTCTGTCTGTTGTGTGATAACGTAGGCAAAGAATATTAACCCCATCCACTCCAGGGACGTACGTGCGTACGTCCTAGTGTTTATGGCCATTAATACCATGGACGTACGTGCATACGTCCAAAGAAAGTATACGATACAATAAGCCCAACGTTGTAGTGGCATCAGAGAGAGTTATTTTATTTGTCATGTGGTATTTTGAAATTGTATTTTCATTACTGACAACTCGATGGCGTTAGTAGTCTCGGTGACCTATCAGTTTTGGCTACGCCAGTTGTTTCGTGATTTCTCGCGGCTTCGGTTGTGTGTAATTTTCGCTCCTCGATTTTGTGTGTTTTGCCGGTGTTTGAAACTGGGAATAATGTCTGATTCTAGTGATTCGGATAGTGATTATATCCCCGATTATGACGAACTTGAAGATTCCAATGATGATTTTACAACAAGTGAAGACGGCGAAAGCGATGACAGTGATGATGAACCACTTACAGCAGGTGACTGGAAATTTATGTCGGATCCTTTTGCCGATGCACATACTGAGCAACTGCCTGAACTGAAAAGGGACTTCACAACAAAATGCACATTGTTACTTCGTTATGTATTGCATTATTTCAAAATTATAATCTGGTATTTCACATATTTACACTACAACTAGCCTGGAGCGGAAGGGGTTAATATTTATTCGATACAACAATTGCGTACACTTGGAACGTGTTACTAATCAATGTGTACTGCATGATTTTTTTTTTTTTTTGTGCGTAATATCAACTCTTTAAATTTTTTATCAATTGCTTCTGAATTTCGACCTAAGGCTCAAATCTCATTCCCGCGGGTTTTTACACCGGCTACAACGTTTTTGTCTTTATTCTTAAATAATAATTTGGCTGTATTGAATAGTTTACTACAATATAATTCAACGTATAACTTAGCCACAGCAACGCGTGGCCGGGTCTGCTAGTATATATATATATAATGCGCAATATAACTGTAATTACATCTCATTTCCTCTTTCCTCGCCCGTCAATCGCCACTACTTATAGCTTTTATCGAGCTCGCCAATAGTTAGGTTAATGTACTCTAACCGCCTCTTCAAAATTCAAAATTTCCTATTTCTTTTATATTATAAACTAGCCGGGCTTTGCCCGCCTAGCTGGGCAAACCCTCTACAACAAATAGAAGAGAAAACTTCGCTGCTTTTTACAGTGTAGATCATGTGACAAAGCAACACGTGAATTACTACACACTGTCATCCAGTACCCATTTTGTATTGGCATTTGCAATACATAGTACATTTGCTACATTTGCAATAAAAAATAATATATATACCATTGCAATAAATAAATTATAATATATATATATACAATACATAGTATGATATGATATACAATACAAAAATGATATGTGTAAAACATATATGTACAATATATAAATATGGTATGTACATTTGCAATAAATAATAATATATATATTATACGTAGTAGGATATGATATACAACACAAAAAAATATGTGCAATACATATATATACAATATATAAATATAGTATCAAATGTATGTATGCGTAAAAACCATATTTACATTGAAAAATAAAAGTTGAAATATAATAAATAAACACTTTTAATTTTAAAAAAAATCAAGCACAATTTCAAAAGATATTTACCCTTCATAATATTTGTCCTTGGAGAGCCTCTGGGTATACAATATTGATGGTCTTTCTGTTCGGAGCTAAAATATAAAGATTTTCCTTATTTCCAACTCGAGAGCATCCAACATACAATTGCCCATGCGAGAAACATGGATTTTGTAAATTAAGTCCAACAGTTCTTAGAGACTGTCCTTGTGCTTTATTTATTGTCATTGCAAAACACAAACAAATGGGGAACTGAATGCGTTTAAAGTTAAATGGTACATCTGAAGGTATAATGGGTATTTTCGGTATGAAGACGTCTTGACCAGCACAGAATACTGTCGTAACAGTGGCTTTAATAACATTTGGCAATAATTCCTTAATAATTAATCTAGTTCCGTTACACAATGAAGGTGGATCTAAATTTCTTAGAAGCATGATGGGTGCGCCAACTTTGAGTTGTAATATATGTGATGGTTCTCCAGGTAATTCAAGCGAGTTCAAGAACTCAGTTGGATAATGGATAACTTGATCTCTATCGCATGTTGTGTCAATAGACTTGTAAATATGCATTTTACCTGGTAATTGTAATAGCAGTTGCTGGTTGGTGGAATTTACAGCATCGTTGGTTGCAGCAAGTATGGCTCGTTCACTCAGCCAATGTAGGGTTTGCAAAGTACTGAGCTAAATTTGGAAAAACTGCTCGTTTCAGTTCTTCTTGGGTCTGTACAGCTCTTCCAATATTTTCAACTGATATGAAACCGTCTTCATTGCAAATAATAGTGCCATTACCAATCTTTAGAAGTATATCAGAAAAGTCTTGCGATGAAGGATCTGTATTAAGATAAACTCTCATATTCGTTGTTAATTTTAGCCTTTTTATGCTATCCCAAATATAAGAAGATTTTATACATGCCTTTATTTCATCAGCTTTTGTTCCTCGGGGAATAACTGGCAATGTTTGTCGAAAATCACCAGATAATACCAATACGATACCTCCCATTATTATGTTTCTGCGTCTGAGATCTCTTAAAGTGATATCTAAGGCTTCAAATGCAGCTTTATGAGACATGGTACACTCATCCCATATAATAAGCTTGCATTTCTGAAGGAATTTCGCCTTATTTGATCCCCTCGATATATTGCAAGTAGGTGTCTCTGAAATTGCTAGATTCAGTGGTAATTTAAAGACAGAATGAGCTGTTGTACCTCCCGTCAAGAGCGTAGCTGCAATACCGGATGAAGCAACAGCCAAAGCAATTTCATTTCTGAAACGTACTTTGGCCAAAAGTAGGTTAATGAGAAACGTTTTTCCTGTACCACCAGGAGCATCCAAGAAAAATATACCGCCATTCTGTGTACAAACTGCTGTCATAATTTTTTCATATGCTTCTTTTTGATCCGGAACCAGTTTTGATTCATTTTGTTCTAAATATTGTGCAAGCTGTTCTCTGTTGTACTTTGATTCTCAGTTCATTATCTAATACTGAGAATTGGTCTCCTGTACATTCTGGCAAGCCATAAGTTTCTAAACTACATCCGCCTAAAGATAGTATCTTGTCCTCAATCATGATTAGGATTTTATTGAAGATAGAATCAGTATTATTAAGATTTCTGTTATCTTGTTGAAGTCGAATTTCTTGAAGTACATCTTCAGACATACTTTCTTTATGGTTATTCCATAACTGTAGAGGATTAGACATTGAGAATGTTAACAACATAATAGAAAAAAGGTTACGTAACATTTTTGGTGACCGAGTTAAAGCTGCTTCTTGTAGAGTTATATTCCGGTGGTCATCATTTTGAAGAAGTCCTCTAAGTTGGTAAGCTTCTTTGTAGGTTGCGCAAACCGTATCACCAACCGTTCTCAGATTTTTAAAAGAAGTTGGACCCTGAACTTCATGCAATAACAATCGCAGGTGAAAACACTCAGAATTGTTCGGGTAAATAGTATACACTCGTCCAAGAGCATCGCTGGAATGAATTCCTGGATGACCTGCCACTGTTTGTCCTATTCTACGACGATTCCATTTCTTGTTTGTGCTGTTCCATGTATAATATCTTGGCACTTGATGGTACAATAGTGTTCGTGCAAACTCATCTTCTGAACACAACCCGAAAAAAGCTGTTAGTGTTGTTTGTGGAGGTATTCTTGCACGTTCAGCTGCATTTTCTGTATTAAAAGAGACTCTCTGTCCGTTTTCGAGATGGACACATAAGTGCATAACTGCTGGTTGGTGCTTGTGTATTGGAAAATCAAGTATTCTCCAAACAGCCTCATTACAACTTATATATCTCCCTATTTCATACTGACGAACCTCATCTTGATCATTTTCATTATTGGCTACTTCGTAAACAGCCATGTCCGCTCCTTTGTGCACATATTTGCAAATATACTTAATGGATATAACAGAATTGCAGAATTCGACATTGATATGGGCACTGAAAATTTTTGATAACAGTGGACAATATGGAACAATCCATGTATTATCAACCACAACGAATGGGCCTCGAATAGTCATGTTGGCTGTAAATCCACCGTCTTCTATACTTCGGCGTCGATACAATGGGTATCCATCTTGACCCGTTTGTGTTTCTTTTAAGAACTGACGTGGATATCTCTTCGTGCATTTTCCATTTTTCATGCAAGGAGAACGTGGATTAATATTTCCGCATGGACCATGTACCATCTGCGTTGTTACAACACTAAATAAGCTCGGGTCTTCATCCGGATTTGGAATTTCTGCACTGATAAAGCTATCAACTTTGTCAGCATGTAAAATATTTTCTAGCCATATTAAAATGTGAGCATGAGGAAGTCCCCGCTTTTGCCATTCTATGGTACATATAAAATACCTAACTTTACCAAAAATTTTTGCTTTTGTGATTAGATTCATGAAAACTTTTAGTTTTAAATGAAACACTCTAGCTAATAAATCGTGACGGTCGTGAGGCTTCTGTCCAGAATATAGTTCATCACTAATTTCTGACCATCATGGATTGCATGTAAAAGTTATGAAAAGTTCAGGACGACCATAATTCCTAACGTATGCCATAGCATCCTGTGTACGTTCATGCATATACCGGGGACTACCAGTAAAGCTTGAAGGCAATATGACCAGTTGTCCAATGTCAGCAGTATTGCTATCATTGAGAATAGCATACCTCAAATGAACATAATTGTCTACCCTCAGAGATTTCTGATTCATTCGAATATACCTGAGTCTTTCAGACTCAATTTTAGCAAACATGTCCAATACGAACTGTTGAAAAAGTTGTTTTCCTCGCAAGAGTAAATTGAAATTTGAAGAACGGACCATCATTCTGAATGCATAAAAATCCATCGCTGAAATTTTTTTTCCAGTGAGCGTTCGTGTAGCTGGGTTAGTCTGAAATAGTGCAAAATGATATCCATCTTCTCCTCTTGGAAACAATATTGGATATTGTAAGGCATCGTAGGATCTGTGAGTTTCAGCAATCTTCTGAATAGTATGACTTCTAGTTTCTAGTATTATATCTCTGCTTCCACTTTGTTCTCCTGACATAATTATTGCAACTTCTGATGTCATTGGCGTGTTGAAACGTCTATCGTGCTCACCAGGTGGAGTTTTATCTGCTAAAATACGCAAAGATATTGTTGGTGTAATATTTTCCATAGCAAATTTAAAACTGTTGATATAGCTGTTTTCTCGATGAAACATTTCTTGCAGCTGCAATACCAATTCAAATTTTGTATTTTGATTCTTTACGCAACGTTTTTCAGCTTGTAGAATGCTGTCTTCGACAAAATAAATCTGTAGAAACTTTGGTTGTTCTTTCCCTAAAGGTTGAAGGCTTCCAATTTTATGATATACCTGTCCTTGTATCTTGAATGTAGGCATGTATCCTGGTTCTCGTATTTGCTTTGTTGTTCCAAAAGATGTCATTTGGAAACATGAATTATAAGCTCTTATGTTACACTGAAAATTCTTTGCATCTGAGCAATCTGTAGATAACAAAGTATGAAGCGGTTCTGGAGGGTCAGAGAGTGGTGGCAGTTGGATTTTACCTCCACTGCAACACATACCTGGACATACCTGCAACACAACTTTCCATTTCAAAGCTTGACAAAATGTGCAATCTGTAGTCATAGTACCAATTGTGCATGATGAATCTGAGGTGTAATCTATTAATGGATTATAAGAAAATGCTGCATTTTCTTTATCTTTCCAGTCAGTCCACCTAGATTTCACTCTTGAAATCTTATCACGCTCTATTCTTCCTTGTCTCTGTTCATCTGTCTCCATTTCTCTTGACTGGAATGTTAAAATTCTATTACGCTGTAATCTTCCTTGTCTCTGTTCATCTGTCTCAATTTCTCTTGATCGAAACGTTGAAATTCTATGACGATCCAATCTTTCTTGCCTCTGTTCATCTGTCTCCATTTCTCTTGACTGTAATGTTGAAATTCTATTACACTGTAATCTTCCTTGTCTCTGTTCATCTGTCTCCATCTCTCTCGACTGGAATGTTGAAATCCTATTACGTTCTAATCTTTCTTGTCTCTGTTCATCTGTCTCAATTTCTCTTGATCGAAACGTTGAAATTCTATCACGATCCAGTCTTCCTTGTCTCTGTTCATCTGTCTCTATTTCTTTTGACTGTAATGTTGAAATTCTATTACGCTGTAATCTTCCTTTTCTCTGTTCATCTGTCTCCATTTCTCTTGACTGGAATGTTGAAATTCTATTACGTTCTAATCTTTCTTGTCTCTGTTCATCTGTCTCTACTTCTCTTATCCTTCGATGTCTTTCTCGATCTTCAGTTCTTTTATTTCTCAGACTTTTTTTTCCTTCGTGGGAGGCATTTTAGTAATTTAAATTAAATTATAAACGATAAAATCGAAGTATTTATAAGAAGTGCGTATGAAAACGACATGCAGTCAATTAGAATGAAAGAACGTTTGTAAATAGAACACCGAGTTAAAACTCAAAAAGAAAAATGTATATCTATAGTAACCGTTGCTATGGGAGCAAACGATATTTCCCTTTGTAACGAATTTTTATTGTTCCACATATACAGCTGTCTTAAAAAAATTATTCATTGCATTAATTAAATAAATAAAAAGTGAATAATATATAGAAAAACTGCACTATCATAAATTTTAACTAAAATAAATATTTAAAAGTTTAATCCATAATTATTTTAACTAAATTTAAAAATAAATAAGTTTAATTTAATTAATTAATCATAACTAACAAAAAAGTTATACAGCCGTTGCTTAGATACGCAGACGATTAAAAGAAAACAATAAGTTTCGAAAAAAAAGCAGGAAAATCAACGGATAAATTCTAAAAAGATTAAAAAACTTAAATTCCACAATTCAAAAAATAATAAAAAGTATAATAGCTGTTGCTAGAGAAATTAATGGACAAAATCTAAAAATTTAATATGTTTAATTTTTTTCTATTGCATGCATACTACTATTTGATTTCAATAAATAAAATGAATTAAAAAAAATAAAAATAAAACTAAATAAAATAAAAAAATTATACAGACACGACATTATTTCATTATTTAAAACATGAAAATCTGGCATTGACAGATTTTAATTTAGTGCCAGAGGCCTACTGCTAAACTTGTTAATATCGAAAAATTCTTCTTTAGTTAATTCGTGACGATCTAAATTCCATGATAAAGCTTTCATTAAATCAAACCAATGTGTTTCAGCTGCAGATACTGTAACAAATAACGTTGGAAGTCCAAACTGTCTTATAGCCGCAAAACAAAGTTTTTTCTCTTTTGCCCAATGAGGGGGAGGTGTGCCTTGGGGGGACTCATGTCAAAGGTGTGCCTTGGGGGGGACTCATGTCAAAGTTGTACCTTGGGGGGGACTCATGTCAAAGTTGGGCCTTGGGGGGACTCATGTCAAAGTTGGGCCTGGGGGGGGACTCACGTCAAAATTGTGCCTTGGGGGGGACTCATGTCAAAGTTGGGCCTGGGGGGGACTCATGTCAAAGTTGTGCCTTGGGGGGACTTCATTGAATAAATCCCCATTCAATAAACCGACTGAAATAGGCCCTTAGCACTATTATGAGTGACGTATAAAAATTCGACAACGCTGTACCGACTGAAATAGGGGTACCTTGGGGGGGACTCATGTCAAAGTTGTGCCTTGGGGGGACTTCATTCAATAAATCCCCATTCAATAAACAGACTGAAATAGGGCCTTAGCACTATTAAGAGTGACATATAAAAATTCGACAACGGTGTACCGACTGAAATAGGGGTAACTTGGGGGGACTCATGTCAAAGTTGTGCCTGGGGGGGGACTCATGTTAAAGTTGTGCCTTGGGGGGACTTCATTCAATAAATCCCCATTTAATAAACCGACTGAAACAGGCCCTTAGCACTATTAAGAGTGACGTATAAAAATTCGACAACGCTGTACCGACTGAAATAGGGGTACCTTGGGGGGGACTCATGTCAAAGTTGTGCCTTGGGGGGACTTCATTCAATAAATCCCCATTCAATAAACCGGCTGAAATAGGGCCTTAGCACTATTAAGAGTGACGTATAAAAATTCGACAACGCTGTACCGACTGAAATAGGGGTACCTTGGGGGGAACTCATGTCAAAGTTGTGCCTTGGGGGGACTTCATTCAATAAATCCCCATTCAATAAACAGACTGAAATAGACCCTTAGCACTATTAAGAGTGACGTATAAAAATTCGACAACGCTGTACCGACTGAAATAGGGGTACCTTGGGGGGGACTCATGTCAAAGTTGGGCCTGGGGGGACTCATGTCAAAGTTGTGCCTTGGAGGGACTTCATTCGATAAATCCCCATTCAATAAACCGACTGAAATAGGCTCTTAGCACTATTAAGAGTGTATTATAAAAATTCGACAACGCTGTACCGACTGAAATAGGGGTACCTTGGGGGGGACTCATGTCAAAGTTGGGCCTGGGGGGACTCATGTCAAAGTTGGGCCTTGGGGGGACTTCATTAAATAAATCTCCATTCAATAAACCGACTGAAATAGGCCCTTAGCACTATTAAGTGTTTATTATAAAAATTCGACAACGCTGTACCGACTGAAATAGGGGTACCTTGGGGGGGACTCATGTCAAAGTTGTGCCTTGGGGGGACTTCATTCAATAAATCCCCATTCAATAAACCGACTGAAATAGGGCCTTAGCACTATTAAGAGTGACATATAAAAATTCGACAACGGTGTACCGACTCAAATAGGAGTAACTTGGGGGACTCATGTCAAAGTTGTGCCTGGGGGGGGACTCATGTTAAAGTTGTGCCTTGGGGGGACTTCATTCAATAAATCCTCATTTAATAAACCGACTGAAACAGGCCCTTAGCACTATTAAGAGTGACGTATAAAAATTCGACAACGCTGTACCGACTGAAATAGGGGTACCTTTGGGGGGACTCATGTCAAATTTGGGCCTGGGGGGGGACTCATGTCAAAGTTGTGCTTTGTGGGGACTTCATTCAATAAATCCCCATTCAATAAACCGACTGAAATAGGCCCTTAGCACTATTAAGAGTGTATTATAAAAATTCGACAACGCTGTACCGACTGAAATAGGGTACCTTGGGGGGGACTCATGTCAAAGTTGTGCCTTGGGGGGACTTCATTCAATAAATCCCCATTCAATAAACAGACTGAAATAGGCCCTTAGCACAATTAAGAGTGACGTATAAAAATTCGACAACGCTGTACCGACTGAAATAGGGGTACCTTGGGGGGTACTCATGTCAAAGTTGGGCCTGGGGGGACTCATGTCAAAGTTGTGCCTTGGAGGGACTTCATTCGATAAATCCCCATTCAATAAACCGACTGAAATAGGCCCTTAGCACTATTAAGAGTGTATTATAAAAATTCGACAACGCTGTACCGACTGAAATAGGGGTACCTTGGGGGGGACTCATGTCAAAGTTGTGCCTTGGGGGGACTTCATTGAATAAATCCCCATTCAATAAACCGACTGAAATAGGCCCTTAGCACTATTAAGAGTTTATTATAAAAATTCGACAACGCTGTACCGACTGAAATAGGGGTACCTTGGGGGGGACTCATGTCAAAGTTGTGCCTTGGGGGGACTTCATTCAATAAATCCCCATTCAATAAACCGACTGAAATAGGGCCTTAGCACTATTAAGAGTGACATATAAAAATTCGACAACGGTGTACCGACTGAAATAGGGGTACCTTGGGGGGGACTCATGTCAAAGTTGTGCCTGGGGGGGACTCATGTTAAAGTTGTGCCTTGGGGGGACTTCATTCAATAAATCCCCATTTAATAAACTGACTGAAACAGGCCCTTAGCACTATTAAGAGTGACGTATAAAATTCGACAACGCTGTACCGACTGAAATAGGGGTACCTTTGGGGGGACTCATGTCAAATTTGGGCCTGGGGGGGACTCATGTCAAAGTTGTGCTTTGGGGGGACTTCATTCATTAAATCCCCATTCAATAAACCGACTGAAATAGGCCCTTAGCTCTATTAAGAGTGTATTATAAAAATTCGACAACGCTGTACCGACTGAAATAGGGGTAGCTTGGGGGGGACTCATGTCAAAGTTGTGCCTTGGGGGGACTTCATTCAATAAATCCCCATTCAATAAACAGACTGAAATAGGCCCTTAGCACTATTAAGAGTGACGTATAAAAATTCGACAACGCTGTACCGACTGAAATAGGGGTACCTTGGGGGGGACTCATGTCAAAGTTGGGCCTGGGGGGACTCATGTCAAAGTTGTGCCTTGGAGGGACTTCATTCGATAAATCCCCATTCAATAAACCGACTGAAATAGGCCCTTAGCACTATTAAGAGTGTATTATAAAAATTCGACAACGCTGTACCGACTGAAATAGGGGTACCTTGGGGGGACTCATGTCAAAGTTGTGCCTGGGGGGGACTCATGTCAAAGTTGTGCCTTGGGGGGACTTCATTGAATAAATCCCCATTCAATAAACCGACTGAAATAGGCCCTTAGCACTATTAAGAGTGACGTATAAAAATTCGACAACGCTGTACCGACTGAAATAGGGGTACCTTGGGGGGGACTCATGTCAAAGTTGTGCCTTGGGGGGACTTCATTCAATAAATCCCCATTCAATAAACAGACTGAAATAGGCCCTTAGCACTATTATGAGTGACGTATAAAAATTCGACAACGCTGTACCGACTGAAATAGGGGTACCTTGGGGGGGACTCATGTCAAAGTTGTGCCTTGGGGGGACTTCATTCAATAAATCCCCATTCAATAAACAGACTGAAATAGGGCCTTAGCACTATTAAGAGTGACATATAAAAATTCGACAACGGTGTACCGACTGAAATAGGGGTAACTTGGGGGGACTCATGTCAAAGTTGTGAATGGGGGGGGGACTCATGTTAAAGTTGTGCCTTTGGGGGACTTCATTCAATAAATCCCCATTTAATAAACCGACTGAAACAGGCCCTTAGCACTATTAAGAGTGACGTATAAAAATTCGACAACGCTGTACCGACTGAAATAGGGGTACCTTGGGGGGGACTCATGTCAAAGTTGTGCCTTGGGGGGACTTCATTCAATAAATCCCCATTCAATAAACCGGCTGAAATAGGGCCTTAGCACTATTAAGAGTGACGTATAAAAATTCGACAACGCTGTACCGACTGAAATAGGGGTACCTTGGGGGGAACTCATGTCAAAGTTGTGCCTTGGGGGGACTTCATTCAATAAATCCCCATTCAATAAACAGACTGAAATAGGCCCTTAGCACTATTAAGAGTGTATTATAAAAATTCGACAACGCTGTACCGAGTGAAATAGGGGTACCTTGGGGGGGACTCATGTCAAAGTTGGGCCTGGGGGGACTCATGTCAAAGTTGGGCCTTGGGGGGACTTCATTAAATAAATCTCCATTCAATAAACCGACTGAAATAGGCCCTTAGCACTATTAAGTGTTTATTATAAAAATTCGACAACGCTGTACCGACTGAAATAGGGGTACCTTGGGGGGGACTCATGTCAAAGTTGTGCCTTGGGGGGACTTCATTCAATAAATCCCCATTCAATAAACCGACTGAAATAGGGCCTTAGCACTATTAAGAGTGACATATAAAAATTCGACAACGGTGTACCGACTCAAATAGGAGTAACTTGGGGGACTCATGTCAAAGTTGTGCCTGGGGGGGGACTCATGTTAAAGTTGTGCCTTGGGGGGACTTCATTCAATAAATCCTCATTTAATAAACCGACTGAAACAGGCCCTTAGCACTTTTAAGAGTGACGTATAAAAATTCGACAACGCTGTACCGACTGAAATAGGGGTACCTTTGGGGGGACTCATGTCAAATTTGGGCCTGGGGGGGGACTCATGTCAAAGTTGTGCTTTGTGGGGACTTCATTCAATAAATCCCCATTCAATAAACCGACTGAAATAGGCCCTTAGCACTATTAAGAGTGTATTATAAAAATTCGACAACGCTGTACCGACTGAAATAGGGTACCTTGGGGGGGACTCATGTCAAAGTTGTGCCTTGGGGGGACTTCATTCAATAAATCCCCATTCAATAAACAGACTGAAATAGGCCCTTAGCACAATTAAGAGTGACGTATAAAAATTCGACAACGCTGTACCGACTGAAATAGGGGTACCTTGGGGGGTACTCATGTCAAAGTTGGGCCTGGGGGGACTCATGTCAAAGTTGTGCCTTGGAGGGACTTCATTCGATAAATCCCCATTCAATAAACCGACTGAAATAGGCCCTTAGCACTATTAAGAGTGTATTATAAAAATTCGACAACGCTGTACCGACTGAAATAGGGGTACCTTGGGGGGGACTCATGTCAAAGTTGTGCCTTGGGGGGACTTCATTGAATAAATCCCCATTCAATAAACCGACTGAAATAGGCCCTTAGCACTATTAAGAGTTTATTATAAAAATTCGACAACGCTGTACCGACTGAAATAGGGGTACCTTGGGGGGGACTCATGTCAAAGTTGTGCCTTGGGGGGACTTCATTCAATAAATCCCCATTCAATAAACCGACTGAAATAGGGCCTTAGCACTATTAAGAGTGACATATAAAAATTCGACAACGGTGTACCGACTGAAATAGGGGTACCTTGGGGGGGACTCATGTCAAAGTTGTGCCTGGGGGGGACTCATGTTAAAGTTGTGCCTTGGGGGGACTTCATTCAATAAATCCCCATTTAATAAACTGACTGAAACAGGCCCTTAGCACTATTAAGAGTGACGTATAAAATACGACAACGCTGTACCGACTGAAATAGGGGTACCTTTGGGGGGACTCATGTCAAATTTGGGCCTGGGGGGGACTCATGTCAAAGTTGTGCTTTGGGGGGACTTCATTCATTAAATCCCCATTCAATAAACCGACTGAAATAGGCCCTTAGCTCTATTAAGAGTGTATTATAAAAATTCGACAACGCTGTACCGACTGAAATAGGGGTAGCTTGGGGGGGACTCATGTCAAAGTTGTGCCTTGGGGGGACTTCATTCAATAAATCCCCATTCAATAAACAGACTGAAATAGGCCCTTAGCACTATTAAGAGTGACGTATAAAAATTCGACAACGCTCTACCGACTGAAATAGGGGTACCTTGGGGGGGACTCATGTCAAAGTTGGGCCTGGGGGGACTCATGTCAAAGTTGTGCCTTGGAGGGACTTCATTCGATAAATCCCCATTCAATAAACCGACTGAAATAGGCCCTTAGCACTATTAAGAGTGTATTATAAAAATTCGACAACGCTGTACCGACTGAAATAGGGGTACCTTGGGGGGACTCATGTCAAAGTTGTGCCTGGGGGGGACTCATGTCAAAGTTGTGCCTTGGGGGGACTTCATTGAATAAATCCCCATTCAATAAACCGACTGAAATAGGCCCTTAGCACTATTAAGAGTGACGTATAAAAATTCGACAACGCTGTACCGACTGAAATAGGGGTACCTTGGGGGGGACTCATGTCAAAGTTGTGCCTTGGGGGGACTTCATTCAATAAATCCCCATTCAATAAACAGACTGAAATAGGCCCTTAGCACTATTATGAGTGACGTATAAAATTCGACAACGCTGTACCGACTGAAATAGGGGTACCTTGGGGGGGACTCATGTCAAAGTTGTGCCTTGGGGGGACTTCATTCAATAAATCCCCATTCAATAAACAGACTGAAATAGGGCCTTAGCACTATTAAGAGTGACATATAAAAATTCGACAACGGTGTACCGACTGAAATAGGGGTAACTTGGGGGGACTCATGTCAAAGTTGTGAATGGGGGGGGGACTCATGTTAAAGTTGTGCCTTGGGGGGACTTCATTCAATAAATCCCCATTTAATAAACCGACTGAAACAGGCCCTTAGCACTATTAAGAGTGACGTATAAAAATTCGACAACGCTGTACCGACTGAAATAGGGGTACCTTGGGGGGGACTCATGTCAAAGTTGTGCCTTGGGGGGACTTCATTCAATAAATCCCCATTCAATAAACCGGCTGAAATAGGGCCTTAGCACTATTAAGAGTGACGTATAAAAATTCGACAACGCTGTACCGACTGAAATAGGGGTACCTTGGGGGGAACTCATGTCAAAGTTGTGCCTTGGGGGGACTTCATTCAATAAATCCCCATTCAATAAACAGACTGAAATAGGCCCTTAGCACTATTAAGAGTGTATTATAAAAATTCGACAACGCTGTACCGACTGAAATAGGGGTACCTTGGGGGGGACTCATGTCAAAGTTGGGCCTGGGGGGACTCATGTCAAAGTTGGGCCTTGGGGGGACTTCATTAAATAAATCTCCATTCAATAAACCGACTGAAATAGGCCCTTAGCACTATTAAGTGTTTATTATAAAAATTCGACAACGCTGTACCGACTGAAATAGGGGTACCTTGGGGGGGACTCATGTCAAAGTTGTGCCTTGGGGGGACTTCATTCAATAAATCCCCATTCAATAAACCGACTGAAATAGGGCCTTAGCACTATTAAGAGTGACATATAAAAATTCGACAACGGTGTACCGACTCAAATAGGAGTAACTTGGGGGACTCATGTCAAAGTTGTGCCTGGGGGGGGACTCATGTTAAAGTTGTGCCTTGGGGGGACTTCATTCAATAAATCCTCATTTAATAAACCGACTGAAACAGGCCCTTAGCACTTTTAAGAGTGACGTATAAAAATTCGACAACGCTGTACCGACTGAAATAGGGGTACCTTTGGGGGGACTCATGTCAAATTTGGGCCTGGGGGGGGACTCATGTCAAAGTTGTGCTTTGTGGGGACTTCATTCAATAAATCCCCATTCAATAAACCGACTGAAATAGGCCCTTAGCACTATTAAGAGTGTATTATAAAAATTCGACAACGCTGTACCGACTGAAATAGGGTACCTTGGGGGGGACTCATGTCAAAGTTGTGCCTTGGGGGGACTTCATTCAATAAATCCCCATTCAATAAACAGACTGAAATAGGCCCTTAGCACAATTAAGAGTGACGTATAAAAATTCGACAACGCTGTACCGACTGAAATAGGGGTACCTTGGGGGGGACTCATGTCAAAGTTGTGCCTTGGGGGGACTTCATTGAATAAATCCCCATTCAATAAACCGACTGAAATAGGCCCTTAGCACTATTAAGAGTTTATTATAAAAATTCGACAACGCTGTACCGACTGAAATAGGGGTACCTTGGGGGGGACTCATGTCAAAGTTGTGCCTTGGGGGGACTTCATTCAATAAATCCCCATTCAATAAACCGACTGAAATAGGGCCTTAGCACTATTAAGAGTGACATATAAAAATTCGACAACGGTGTACCGACTGAAATAGGGGTACCTTGGGGGGGACTCATGTCAAAGTTGTGCCTGGGGGGGACTCATGTTAAAGTTGTGCCTTGGGGGGACTTCATTCAATAAATCCCCATTTAATAAACTGACTGAAACAGGCCCTTAGCACTATTAAGAGTGACGTATAAAATTCGACAACGCTGTACCGACTGAAATAGGGGTACCTTTGGGGGGACTCATGTCAAATTTGGGCCTGGGGGGGACTCATGTCAAAGTTGTGCTTTGGGGGGACTTCATTCGATAAATCCCCATTCAATAAACCGACTGAAATAGGCCCTTAGCACTATTGTTTCGCGGCGATTAATTTGTTACACTTATCGTGCTGGTTCTTACACTTACTAAAAAATAATGGACTGTATATAAAGAAGAATTTCACTCACTAAAGTAATTCACTAAAAATATTTATTTTTGTTGCGAGCAGCTCTTTGCTGCTAACACGTGCGTGTCGTGGCTACATCACATCACAATCAACAACTGACAAGAAGAAAACAAAAATACTCACAGCTGAGGTGTGGCGCCATCTGGTGAGGAGAATACTTACTCTCTTAACCATTCCGGCCGCCTTGAAACCCTTAAGGAAGGTTTCAAATTACACAAAGATTAATCAAAATTGTAACTACAAAGAGAAAAAATATTAATATAAACACTAAATGAATGTTCAATATGCTTTAAAGTTAAAAGTTTTTGTTAATTAGTCTGTAGGAAGAGGACAAATTTTCACTATGGGACGTTTCATGTAACCATGACTAGTTTGAACAGTTACCACTCGAACTCTGCCATCTGGACCTGGATGAATGTCGCTCACTCGTCCCATTTTCCACTTTAGAGGAGGTAAATTGTCATCTTTGATAAACACTAAGTCATTGACTGACACATTTTTGTTTTCTTTAAACCACTTATGTCTTTGTTGAAGTTGGGTTAAATATTCTCTGCTCCATCTCTTCCAAAATTGCTGCAAGATTGATTGTCGCACATGCCATCTATCTAAATAACTTGTTTTGACTTCGCTGACATCAGGCTCAGGCAAGGCTGTTAGTGATGTACCCAAAATGAAGTGTGCTGGTGTTAGAGTTGAATAGTCACAAGGATCTGAAGAAGCTGGACTGAGCGGCCTTGAGTTGAGGCAGGCTTCAACTTGGGCTAGCAATGTAGCAAACTCTGGATAAGTGAGTACGGTATCACCCACTGTTCTTTTAATGTGGTACTTCATGGATTTTACTGCGGACTCCCAAAGACCACCAAAATGTGGGGCTCCAGGAGGGTTGAAATTCCATTTTATTTCCTCAGATGCCAAAAACCCTTGAACTTTCTCGTTTTTATTGAATTGTGAAAAACATCTTTGTAATTCCGAGTAAGCACCCTTAAAATTAGTTCCACAGTCACTGTTAATGATGGAGGGTTTTCCTCTTCTGGATATAAATCGCTTAAGGGTACTCAAGAATGCGTTGGTGGACAAATCTTCTGCAATTTCTAAGTGAATAGCCTTTGTTGAATAACACACAAAAATACAAACATAACATTTAAAAGATTTTTGACCACGTCCAGTTCGATGTTTGATCATGAAGGGACCTGCGAAATCCAAACCAATGCAATTAAAAGGTCTAGATTGAGTAACTCGTTTTTCTGGCAAGTCAGCCATAATTTGTGTAGCAGCTTGAGCTCGATATCTGCAACATGTTACACATTTTCTCACTAGAGATCTGATTACTGATCTACCTGCTATTATCCAATAATTTTGTCGTATTAAAGAAAGTAAGAGCTCAGGAGCAGCATGTAAATACTTAATGTGAAAATGTTTAATTATAATTTCAGTCAAATGATGTTTTTTCGGAAGCAAAATTGGGTGTTTTTCATTTACAGGTAAGTTTGCGTTCTTCAATCGTCCACCCACTCTCAACAACTTTGTGTTGTCTAAAAATGGACATAGACTAGCAATTTTGCTAGTAGGAGGCACAGTCTTTCCTGATTTCAAACAGTGAATTTCATTATGAAAGGTAGAAACTTGAACAATTTTAATTATGCAATTTGTTGCATTTGTAATTTCGCTACTAGTTAGGTACGTTAATGTTCTTTCTGGTAATTTTACTCTTGCATTTGAGATAAATCGTAAACACCATGCAATTACACGTTGCAATTTTGTAAACGAAGATATATTTGATATGACAGGTAAAGGTTCTTGAATTTGCGAAATTGTACATGATATGCCTTTCCTTTCTTCCTTCAATGCTTCTCTGTCGATTGTAATTGAAACAGAATGGGGAATGTCAAATGTGGATAACCAATGAGGCCCAGACCACCATAGATTATGTGAAATTAATTCTGTAGGTTTTAGTCCACGCGAAGCACAGTCAGCAGGATTTTCTGAACTCTTTACATGATTCCAATGTACGCCAGGCAATGTTTGAATGTCTGCTACCCTGTTCGCAACGAATGTTTGCCATTTATAAGGTTCAGTATTTAACCACGAAAGAACTATAGTTGAGTCAGTCCAAGCATAAATTGCATCAATGTTTATGTGCAATGCGGGTAAAACAGCCTTAACTAAACGAGCTAAAAGTAAAGCTGCACATAACTCTAAACGCGGAAGTGAAATCGATTTCAGAGGAGCCACACGTGTTTTTGCTGTTAGATTTTGTACTTTTATTTCATTGTTTTCAGATATGGACCTAACAAAAATAACAGCTGCGTAAGCTTTTTCAGAAGCGTCACAAAATGCATGCAATTCAATCTTGCTTGGATCTGTCACTAATATTTTCCTAGGGATGCGAATGTGTTTCAAAGAGGGTAAATTCTCGCAAATTTGTAACCACTTTTCATTGACGCTATCAGGAGTATGCTCATCCCATGATAGTTGTAATTTCCAAAGTTCTTGTAAAAAAATCTTAGCAGATATTACGAAAGGAGCAATCCAACCTAATGGATCAAAAATGCTCGAAATTACTGACAATATTTTTCTTTTAGTAACAGGAGTAATTATTTGCGGCACAACTACACTACAACTAAATGAGTCTTCATTAGGATGCCATTCTATTCCCAATACCTTAATTGCCTTATTGGGTATCAATTCTGGCTCTTTTTCTTGAATTATTACCCCTGTATCCCTTAGCATTTGTTCATTATTGGAAAACCATTTGTGCAATTCAAATCCTCCTTTGGACAGTAATTCAGATAGGTGTGTTATCAGTAATTTGCCTTCTTCAATATTTGATGCGCCTGTCAAAACGTCATCAACGTAAAAGTCCTCTAATAGTATGTTAGTCACATTTGGATAATTTTCACCTTCGTCTATTGCTAATTGTTTTAGCGCTCTGGTGGCCAAGTAAGGGGCTGATGCGGTTCCGTAAGTGACTGTACACAAACGGAATGTCTCTAGTGGTTTGTTTACGCTATCTCTCCAAACAATACGTTGAAATTCTGTATCATTTTCGTGCACCCTCACTTGTCGATACATTTTCTTTAAATCTGCAGTAATTGCGATGTTATGGCAACGAAATCTCAAAATAATTGCGAATAAATCATCCTGAATTTTTGGACCTACCATAAGCGTATCATTAAGCGAAATTCCTGATGATGATTTAGCACTTGCATCGAAAACAACACGAAGGCGTGTGGATAAGCTGGATTCTCTAAGAACAAAATGATGCGGCATGTAATAATGGTTGTTTTCAACCCCAACAATGCCTTTAATGGGCTCCATGTGTCCAAGGGACAAATACTCTTTCATGAAATCAATGTACTGTTCGTAAATGTGAGGCATATTTAAAAGTCTTTTTTCCAAATTAATAAATCTCCGCGTAGCCATTTCCTTTGAATTTCCTAACATTTCTCGATTAAATTTGAAAGGTAAACTAACTGAATAGCGACCATCATGATTTCTTTTATGTTCCCTTTCGAACTGTAACTCGCACATTTTTTCTTCATTTGACATTAGATTTTTGTTAGGAACTTGCTCTAACTCCCAAAACCTCTGAATTAAGTCAGTAGTGTTTATACAATTTACTGCGATAGGATTTGATTCACTAACTTCTAAAAAAGTTGTTCCTGCAATTACCCACCCTAATTTTGAACTTACAGCAAATGGTAAATTAGGATTTCTTTTAACAATATTGCCATTTAATAGTGTGAGGAAAACATTAACTCCAAGTAAAATGTCAATTGAATTTGACTTGTCAAATTGCGGGTCGGCCAAATTTAAATCTCTAAAATGATTTTTAATGTCACTGGGTAATGAAACATTTGGAGTTTTTCCTGTTATCTCGTTGATCACAAACGCAGAAGTAGAAACACGTAAATCACTCCGAAAATGGGGTGAAAATAATAAATCGACTTGCCCACTTGTTAGTGTGTTGTAGGAACCCAAACATGAAATTGAAATTGAACTATCCTTCGCATTAATTTGTAATTTGTTTGCAAATTCTCGTGTAATAAAATTAGCCTGTGATCCTGTATCCAGAATACACCTCCCATAGACATAATTGTTAGTTGAATCCTTTACCTTAATCAATGCAGTGCAAAGAAGTATTTGCTTGCGTTTAACTGGTTCTAAATTACCTGAAGAAGTGTAACTACCAAAAAGAGAAGCACAAATCAAAGGGGATTCATTCCTATCAGTATGTGAGTCTGAGGGATTGAAAGTTTGTGCTTGAACGTTCAATGGCATACTACTATTCACAAATTGTTTTGGGTTTCGTTTGTAATTCTCAAAATGTAAAAGCGAATGGTGTGATTTGGCGCAATGTCTACATTTATTAATACTTTTACACAATTTAAGTTTATGTAAATGTGATAAGCAATTAAAACATAAATTGTTATTTTTAACAAAATCTACGCGTTTTTGAACACTTAAATTCAAAAATTTTGAACATTTCTGCAAATTATGCTCTTCATGACAAAAAATACAGTTGCTATTTGCATTATTGTTGTTTGAAATCAAAACCGTTGCCCTTGATGGAATGTTTTTCTTAAACTGAAGTTTGTTATTTGCTACAGTTCGCGCATGATGCTGCAAAAACTCAAGGAGCTCCCTTAACTTGGGGATATTTTCTTTTTTCAATTCACGCTCGAACCACATTTTAGTAGCATTATCTAATTTTTGCATTGTTAAGTATAATATTAAAGTATCACTGAGGTCATCAACCTTTTGCTCCAAAATCTCAAATGAGCGAATAATTTCATTTACACTATCTACTAATTGTAAAATAGCGGTTGACGATTCATTCTGAATACTTGGAAGCGATATTAATTTTTTCATTTGAGCAAATAATTGCTCTCTTTTGTTGGAATACCTATCTTTCAATAAATTTAGAGCAATTTCGTAATTTGCGTCTGAGATAGAAATCGACTGAATTACTTTAAAAGCGTCACCTTTTAACGATGATTTCAAGTATTGTAGTCTTTGAGCATTTGATAAGTTAGTATTATTATGAACACTAGCGGTAAACAAGTCATAAAATGTTAACCATTCTGTAATATTTCCACTAAAACTTGGCAGTAATAGCTTTGGTAAGCGCACACTCTCGACTTTTTGTTCTGTTTTTAAAACTGAAACTTCCTCATTGTTTATTTTTATTGTAGAAATCTTTCTGTTTAGTGATAATAATAAATCATCCAGACTATTTTGGATGTTATCTTGTTCATTAATGAGCGTGTCGAGTTCCTTTTCATCAGAAACTTCATACAACTGATTAAAAATTTCACCTAGCTCACAACAGTATTTATTGCATTTATCTTTTAATAATTCTAATTGATAAATGTCGTAATCTGACGTTTCAAGATTACATTTTTCTTTGAATTTGGTAATTTGTCCCTTAAGGACTCTTTTTCGCGTTGTAATTGCCTTTTGTGAAGACATAATCAATTTTAATTTTTTATTTATTTATTTTTTGTACAAATTTATTTTTATTTATTTATAAATTTTCTTTTTATAGCACTAGTTTATTATATAAATATTTTCACAATACTTATAATTATTACTTTCACAGTGATACATTTAAATAGAATGTTTAAAAATCACTTACCGGCTTATTCCGGCGTTGAGTCACTCAGAACATCGAGAGCGGCGCGGCGCAAAATTCCAAATCGAAAGTATTCTCCGGTGAGTCTGACCAGAATGTTTCGCGGCGATTAATTTGTTACACTTATCGTGCTGGTTCTTACACTTACTAAAAAATAATGGACTGTATATAAAGAAGAATTTCACTCACTAAAGTAATTCACTAAAAATATTTATTTTTGTTGCGAGCAGCTCTTTGCTGCTAACACGTGCGTGTCGTGGCTACATCACATCACAATCAACAACTGACAAGAAGAAAACAAAAATACTCACAGCTGAGGTGTGGCGCCATCTGGTGAGGAGAATACTTACTCTCTTAACCAACTATTAAGAGTGTATTATAAAAATTCGACAACGCTGTACCGACTGAAATAGGGGTACCTTGGGGGGACTCATGTCAAAGTTGTGCCTGGGGGGGACTCTTGTCAAAGTTGTGCCTTGGGGGGACTTCATTGAATAAATCCCCATTCAATAAACCGACTGAACTAGGCCCTTAGCACTATTAAGAGTGACGTATAAAAATTCGACAACGCTGTACCGACTGAAATAGGGGTACCTTGGGGGGGACTCATGTCAAAGTTGTGCCTTGGGGGGACTTCATTCAATAAATCCCCATTCAATAAACAGACTGAAATAGGCCCTTAGCACTATTAAGAGTGACGTATAAAAATTCGACAACGCTGTACCGACTGAAATAGGGGTACCTTGGGGGGGACTCATGTCAAAGTTGTGCCTTGGAGGGACTTCATTCGATAAATCCCCATTCAATAAACCGACTGAAATAGGCCCTTAGCACTATTAAGAGTGTATTATAAAAATTCGACAACGCTTTACCGACTGAAATAGGGGTACCTTGGGGGGACTCATGTCAAAGTTGTGCCTGGGGGGACTCATGTCAAAGTTGTGCCTTGGGGGGACTTCATTGAATAAATCCCCATTCAATAAACCGACTGAAATAGGCCCTTAGCACTATTAAGAGTGACGTATAAAAATTCGACAACGCTGTACCGACTGAAATAGGGGTACCTTGGGGGGGACTCATGTCAAAGTTGTGCCTTGGGGGGACTTCATTCAATAAATCCCCATTCAATAAACAGACTGAAATAGGCCCTTAGCACTATTAAGAGTGACGTATAAAAATTCGACAACGCTGTACCGACTGAAATAGGGGTACCTTGGGGGGGACTCATGTCAAAGTTGGGCCTTGGAGGGACTTCATTCGATAAATCCCCATTCAATAAACCGACTGAAATAGGCCCTTAGCACTATTAAGAGTGTATTATAAAAATTCGACAACGCTGTACCGACTGAAATAGGGGTACCTTGGGGGGACTCATGTCAAAGTTGTGCCTGGGGGGGACTCATGTCAAAGTTGTGCTTGGGGGGACTTCATTCAATAAATCCCCATTCAATAAACCGACTGAAATAGTCCCGACAACGCTGTACCGACTGAAATAGGGGTACCTTGGGGGGGACTCATGTCAAAGATGTGCCTTGGAGGGACTTCATTCAATAAATCCCCATTCAATAAACTGACTGAAATAGGCCCTTAGCACTATTAAGAGTGTATTATAAAAATTCGACAACGCTGTACCGACTGAAATAGGGGTACCTTGGGGGGGACTCATGTCAAAGTTGTGCCTTGGGGGGACTTCATTGAATAAATCCCCATTCAATAAACCGACTGAAATAGGCCCTTAGCACTATTAAGAGTGTATTATAAAAATTCGACAACGCTGTACCGACTGAAATAGGGGTACCTTGGGGGGACTCATGTCAAAGTTGTGCCTGGGGGGGACTCATGTCAAAGTTGTGCCTTGGGGGGACTTCATTGAATAAATCCCCATTCAATAAACCGACTGAAATAGGCCCTTAGCACTATTAAGAGTGTATTATAAAAATTCGACAACGCTGTACCGACTGAAATAGGGGTACCTTGGGGGGGGACTCATGTCAAAGTTGTGCCTTGGGGGGACTTCATTCAATAAATCCCCATTCAATAAACAGACTGAAATAGGCCCTTAGCACTATTAAGAGTGACGTATAAAAATTCGACAACGCTGTACCGACTGAAATAGGGGTACCTTGGGGGAGACTCATGTCAATGTTGGGCCTGGGGGGACTCATGTCAAAGTTGTGCCTTGGAGGGACTTCATTCGATAAATCCCCATTCAATAAACCGACTGAAATAGGCCCTTAGCACTATTAAGAGTGTATTATAAAAATTCGACAACGCTGTACCGACTGAAATAGGGGTACCTTGGGGGGGACTCATGTCAAAGTTGGGCCTGGGGGGACTCATGTCAAAGTTGGGCCTTGGGGGGACTTCATTAAATAAATCTCCATTCAATAAACCGACTGAAATAGGCCCTTAGCACTATTAAGTGTTTATTATAAAAATTCGACAACGCTGTACCGACTGAAATAGGGGTACCTTGGGGGGGACTCATGTCAAAGTTGTGCCTTGGGGGGACTTCATTCAATAAATCCCCATTCAATAAACCGACTGAAATAGGGCCTTAGCACTATTAAGAGTGACATATAAAAATTCGACAACGGTGTACCGACTCAAATAGGAGTAACTTGGGGGACTCATGTCAAAGTTGTGCCTGGGGGGGGACTCATGTTAAAGTTGTGCCTTGGGGGGACTTCATTCAATAAATCCTCATTTAATAAACCGACTGAAACAGGCCCTTAGCACTTTTAAGAGTGACGTATAAAAATTCGACAACGCTGTACCGACTGAAATAGGGGTACCTTTGGGGGGACTCATGTCAAATTTGGGCCTGGGGGGGGACTCATGTCAAAGTTGTGCTTTGTGGGGACTTCATTCAATAAATCCCCATTCAATAAACCGACTGAAATAGGCCCTTAGCACTATTAAGAGTGTATTATAAAAATTCGACAACGCTGTACCGACTGAAATAGGGTACCTTGGGGGGGACTCATGTCAAAGTTGTGCCTTGGGGGGACTTCATTCAATAAATCCCCATTCAATAAACAGACTGAAATAGGCCCTTAGCACAATTAAGAGTGACGTATAAAAATTCGACAACGCTGTACCGACTGAAATAGGGGTACCTTGGGGGGTACTCATGTCAAAGTTGGGCCTGGGGGGACTCATGTCAAAGTTGTGCCTTGGAGGGACTTCATTCGATAAATCCCCATTCAATAAACCGACTGAAATAGGCCCTTAGCACTATTAAGAGTGTATTATAAAAATTCGACAACGCTGTACCGACTGAAATAGGGGTACCTTGGGGGGGACTCATGTCAAAGTTGTGCCTTGGGGGGACTTCATTGAATAAATCCCCATTCAATAAACCGACTGAAATAGGCCCTTAGCACTATTAAGAGTTTATTATAAAAATTCGACAACGCTGTACCGACTGAAATAGGGGTACCTTGGGGGGGACTCATGTCAAAGTTGTGCCTTGGGGGGACTTCATTCAATAAATCCCCATTCAATAAACCGACTGAAATAGGGCCTTAGCACTATTAAGAGTGACATATAAAAATTCGACAACGGTGTACCGACTGAAATAGGGGTACCTTGGGGGGGACTCATGTCAAAGTTGTGCCTGGGGGGGACTCATGTTAAAGTTGTGCCTTGGGGGGACTTCATTCAATAAATCCCCATTTAATAAACTGACTGAAACAGGCCCTTAGCACTATTAAGAGTGACGTATAAAATTCGACAACGCTGTACCGACTGAAATAGGGGTACCTTTGGGGGGACTCATGTCAAATTTGGGCCTGGGGGGGACTCATGTCAAAGTTGTGCTTTGGGGGGACTTCATTCATTAAATCCCCATTCAATAAACCGACTGAAATAGGCCCTTAGCTCTATTAAGAGTGTATTATAAAAATTCGACAACGCTGTACCGACTGAAATAGGGGTACCTTGGGGGGGACTCATGTCAAAGTTGTGCCTTGGGGGGACTTCATTCAATAAATCCCCATTCAATAAACAGACTGAAATAGGCCCTTAGCACTATTAAGAGTGACGTATAAAAATTCGACAACGCTGTACCGACTGAAATAGGGGTACCTTGGGGGGGACTCATGTCAAAGTTGGGCCTGGGGGGACTCATGTCAAAGTTGTGCCTTGGAGGGACTTCATTCGATAAATCCCCATTCAATAAACCGACTGAAATAGGCCCTTAGCACTATTAAGAGTGTATTATAAAAATTCGACAACGCTGTACCGACTGAAATAGGGGTACCTTGGGGGGACTCATGTCAAAGTTGTGCCTGGGGGGGACTCATGTCAAAGTTGTGCCTTGGGGGGACTTCATTGAATAAATCCCCATTCAATAAACCGACTGAAATAGGCCCTTAGCACTATTAAGAGTGACGTATAAAAATTCGACAACGCTGTACCGACTGAAATAAGGGTACCTTGGGGGGGACTCATGTCAAAGTTGTGCCTTGGGGGGACTTCATTCAATAAATCCCCATTCAATAAACAGACTGAAATAGGCCCTTAGCACTATTAAGAGTGACGTATAAAAATTCGACAACGCTGTACCGACTGAAATAGGGGTACCTTGGGGGGGACTCATGTCAAAGTTGTGCCTTGGAGGGACTTCATTCGATAAATCCCCATTCAATAAACCGACTGAAATAGGCCCTTAGCACTATTAAGAGTGTATTATAAAAATTCGACAACGCTTTACCGACTGAAATAGGGGTACCTTGGGGGGACTCATGTCAAAGTTGTGCCTGGGGGGGACTCATGTCAAAGTTGTGCCTTGGGGGGACTTCATTGAATAAATCCCCATTCAATAAACCGACTGAAATAGGCCCTTAGCACTATTAAGAGTGACGTATAAAAATTCGACAACGCTGTACCGACTGAAATAGGGGTACCTTGGGGGGGACTCATGTCAAAGTTGTGCCTTGGGGGGACTTCATTCAATAAATCCCCATTCAATAAACAGACTGAAATAGGCCCTTAGCACTATTAAGAGTGACGTATAAAAATTCGACAACGCTGTACCGACTGAAATAGGGGTACCTTGGGGGGGACTCATGTCAAATTTGGGCCTTGGAGGGACTTCATTCGATAAATCCCCATTCAATAAACCGACTGAAATAGGCCCTTAGCACTATTAAGAGTGTATTATAAAAATTCGACAACGCTGTACCGACTGAAATAGGGGTACCTTGGGGGGACTCATGTCAAAGTTGTGCCTGGGGGGGACTCATGTCAAAGTTGTGCCTTGGGGGGACTTCATTGAATAAATCCCCATTCAATAAACCGACTGAAATAGGCCCTTAGCACTATTAAGAAAGTATTATAAAAATTCGACAACGCTGTACCGACTGAAATAGGGGTACCTTGGGGGGACTCATGTCAAAGTTGTGCCTGGGGGGGACTCATGTCAAAGTTGTGCTTGGGGGGACTTCATTCAATAAATCCCCATTCAATAAACCGACTGAAATAGGCCCGACAACGCTGTACCGACTGAAATAGGGGTACCTTGGGGGGGACTCATGTCAAAGATGTGCCTTGGAGGGACTTCATTCAATAAATCCCCATTCAATAAACTGACTGAAATAGGCCCTTAGCACTATTAAGAGTGTATTATAAAAATTCGACAACGCTGTACCGACTGAAATAGGGGTACCTTGGGGGGGACTCATGTCAAAGTTGTGCCTTGGGGGGACTTCATTGAATAAATCCCCATTCAATAAACCGACTGAAATAGGCCCTTAGCACTATTAAGAGTGTATTATAAAAATTCGACAACGCTGTACCGACTGAAATAGGGGTATCTTGGGGGGACTCATGTCAAAGTTGTGCCTGGGGGGGACTCATGTCAAAGTTGTGCCTTGGGGGGACTTCATTGAATAAATCCCCATTCAATAAACCGACTGAAATAGGCCCTTAGCACTATTAAGAGTGTATTATAAAAATTCGACAACGCTGTACCGACTGAAATAGGGGTACCTTGGGGGGGGACTCATGTCAAAGTTGTGCCTTGGGGGGACTTCATTCAATAAATCCCCATTCAATAAACCGGCTGAAATAGGGCCTTAGCACTATTAAGAGTGACGTATAAAAATTCGACAACGCTGTACCGACTGAAATAGGGGTACCTTGGGGGGGACTCATGTCAAAGTTGTGCCTTGGGGGGACTTCATTCAATAAATCCCCATTCAATAAACAGACTGATATAGGCCCTTAGCACTATTAAGAGTGACGTATAAAAATTCGACAACGCTGTACCGACTGAAATAGGGGTAACTTGGGGGGACTCATGTCAAAGTTGTGCCTTGGGGGGACTTCATTCGATAAATCCCCATTCAATAAACCGACTGAAATAGGCCCTTAGCACTATTAAGAGTGTATTATAAAAATTCGACAACGCTGTACCGACTGAAATAGGGGTACCTTGGGGGGGACTCATGTCAAAGTTGGGCCTGGGGGGACTTCATTCAATAAATCCCCATTCAATAAACCGACTGAAATAGGGCCTTAGCACTATTAAGAGTGACATATAAAAATTCGACAACGGTGTACCGACTGAAATAGGGGTAACTTGGGGGGACTCATGTCAAAGTTGTGCCTGGGGGGGACTCATGTTAAAGTTGTGCCTTGGGGGGACTTCATTCAATAAATCCCCATTTAATAAACCGACTGAAACAGGCCCTTAGCACTATTAAGAGTGACGTATAAAAATTCGACAACGCTGTACCGACTGAAATAGGGGTACCTTTGGGGGGACTCATGTCAAATTTGGGCCTGGGGGGGGACTCATGTCAAAGTTGTGCTTTGGGGGGACTTCATTCAATAAATCCCCATTCAATAAACCGACTGAAATAGGCCCTTAGCACTATTAAGAGTGTATTATAAAAATTCGACAACGCTGTACCGACTGAAATAGGGGTACCTTGGGGGGGACTCATGTCAAAGTTGTGCCTTGGGGGGACTTCATTCAATAAATCCCCATTCAATAAACAGACTGAAATAGGCCCTTAGCACTATTAAGAGTGACGTATAAAAATTCGACAACGCTGTACCGACTGAAATAGGGGTACCTTGGGGGGGACTCATGTCAAAGTTGTGCCTTGGAGGGACTTCATTCGATCAATCCCCATTTAATAAACCGACTGAAATAGGCCCTTAGCACTATTAAGAGTGTATTATAAAAATTCGACAACGCTGTACCGACTGAAATAGGGGTACCTTGGGGGGGACTCATGTCTAAGTTGGGCCTGGGGGGGACTCATGTCAAAGTTGTGCCTTGGGGGGACTTCATTCGATAAATCCCCATTCAATAAACCGACTGAAATAGGCCCTTAGCACTATTAAGAGTTTATTATAAAAATTCGACAACGCTGTACCGACTGAAATAGGGGTACCTTGGGGGGGACTCATGTCAAAGTTGTGCCTTGGGGGGACTTCATTCAATAAATCCCCATTCAATAAACCGACTGAAATAGGGCCTTAGCACTATTAAGAGTGACATATAAAAATTCGACAGGGTACCTTGGGGGGGACTCATGTCAAAGTTGTGCCTGGGGGGGACTCATGTTAAAGTTGTGCCTTGGGGGGACTTCATTCAATAAATCCCCATTTAATAAACCGACTGAAACAGGCCCTTAGCACTATTAAGAGTGACGTATAAAAATTCGACAACGCTGTACCGACTGAAATAGGGGTACCTTTGGGGGGACTCATGTCAAATTTGGGCCTGGGGGGGACTCATGTCAAAGTTGTGCTTTGGGGGGACTTCATTCAATAAATCCCCATTCAATAAACCGACTGAAATAGGCCCTTAGCACTATTAAGAGTGTATTATAAAAATTCGACAACGCTGTACCGACTGAAATAGGGGTACCTTGGGGGGGACTCATGTCAAAGTTGTGTCTTGGGGGGACTTCATTCAATAAATCCCCATTCAATAAAAAGACTGAAATAGGCCCTTAGCACTATTAAGAGTGACGTATAAAAATTCGACAACGCTGTACCGACTGAAATAGGGGTACCTTGGGGGGGACTCATGTCAAAGTTGGGCCTGGGGGGACTCATGTCAAAGTTGTGCCTTGGAGGGACTTCATTCGATAAATCCTCATTCAATAAACCGACTGAAATAGGCCCTTAGCACTATTAGGAGTGTATTATAAAAATTCGACAACGCTGTACCGACTGAAATAGGGGTACCTTGGGGGGGACTCATGTCAAAGTTGGGCCTGGGGGGACTTCATTCAATAAATCCCCATTCAATAAACCGACTGAAATAGGGCCTTAGCACTATTAAGAGTGACATATAAAAATTCGACAACGGTGTACCGACTGAAATAGGGGTAACTTGAGGGGACTCATGTCAAAGTTGTGCCTGGGGGGGGACTCATGTTAAAGTTGTGCCTTGGGGGGACTTCATTCAATAAATCCCCATTTAATAAACCGACTGAAACAGGCCCTTAGCACTATTAAGAGTGACGTATAAAAATTCGACAACGCTGTACCGACTGAAATAGGGGTACCTTTGGGGGGACTCATGTCAAATTTGGGCCTGGGGGGGGTCTCATGTCAAAGTTGTGCTTTGGGGGGACTTCATTCAATAAATCCCCATTCAATAAACCGACTGAAATAGGCCTTTAACACTATTAAGAGTGTATTATAAAAATTCGACAACGCTGTACCGACTGAAATAGGGGTACCTTGGGGGGGACTCATGTCAAAGTTGTGCCTTGGGGGGACTTCATTCAATAAATCCCCATTCAATAAACAGACTGAAATAGGCCCTTAGCACTATTAAGAGTGACGTATAAAAATTCGACAACGCTGTACCGACTGAAATAGGGGTACCTTGGGGGGGACTCATGTCAAAGTTGGGCCTGGGGGGACTCATGTCAAAGTTGGGCCTTGGAGGGACTTCATTCGATAAATCCCCATTCAATAAACCGACTGAAATAGGCCCTTAGCACTATTAAGAGTGACGTATAAAAATTCGACAACGCTGTACCGACTGAAATAGGGGTACCTTGGGGGGGACTCATGTCAAAGTTGGGCCTGGGGGGACTCATGTCAAAGTTGTGCCTTGGAGGGACTTCATTCGATAAATCCCCATTCAGTAAACCGACTGAAATAGGCCCTTAGCACTATTAAGAGTTTATTATAAAAATTCGACAACGCTGTTCCGACTGAAATAGGGGTACCTTGGGGGGGACTCATGTCAAAGTTGTGCCTTGGGGGGACTTCATTCAATAAATCCCCATTCAATAAACCGACTGAAATAGGGCCTTAGCACTATTAAGAGTGACATATAAAAATTCGACAACGGTGTACCGACTGAAATAGGGGTACCTTGGGGGGGACTCATGTTAAAGTTGTGACTGGGGGGGACTCATGTTAAAGTTGTGCCTTGGGGGACTTCATTCAATAAATCCCCATTTAATAAACCGACTGAAACAGGCCCTTAGCACTATTAAGAGTGACGTATAAAAATTCGACAACGCTGTACCGACTGAAATAGGGGTACCTTTGGGGGGACTCATGTCAAATTTGGGCCTGGGGGGGACTCATGTCAAAGTTGTGCTTTGGGGGGACTTCATTCAATAAATCCCCATTCAATAAACCGACTGAAATAGGCCCTTAGCACTATTAAGAGTGTATTATAAAAATTCGACAACGCTGTACCGACTGAAATAGGGGTACCTTGGGGGGGACTCATGTCAAAGTTGGGCCTGGGGGGGACTCATGTCAAAGTTGTGCCTTGGGGGGACTTCATTGAATAAATCCCCATTCAATAAACCGACTGAAATAGGCCCTTAGCACTATTAAGAGTGACGTATAAAAATTCGACAACGCTGTACCGACTGAAATAGGGGTACCTTTGGGGGGACTCATGTCAAATTTGGGCCTGGGGGGGGACTCATGTCAAAGTTGTACTTTGGGGGGACTTCATTCAATAAATCCCCATTCAATAAACCGACTGAAACAGGCCCTTAGCACTATTAAGAGTGACGTATAAAAATTCGACAACGCTGTACCGACTGAAATAGGGGTACCTTTGGGGGGACTCATGTCAAATTTGGGCCTGGGGGGGACTCATGTCAAAGTTGTGCCTTGGGGGGACTTCATTCAATAAATCCCCATTCAATAAACCGGCTGAAATTGGGCCTTAGCACTATTAAGAGTGACGTATAAAAATTCGACAACGCTGTACCGACTGAAATAGGGGTACCTTGGGGGGGACTCATGTCAAAGTTGTGCCTTGGGGGGACTTCATTCAATAAATCCCCATTCAATAAACAGACTGAAATAGGCCCTTAGCACTATTAAGAGTGACGTATAAAAATTCGACAACGCTGTACCGACTGAAATAGGGGTACCTTGGGGGGGACTCATGTCAAAGTTGGGCCTGGGGGGGACTCATGTCAAAGTTGTGCCTTGGGGGGACTTCATTCAATAAATCCCCATTCAATAAACCGACTGAAATAGGCCCTTAGCACTATTAAGAGTTTATTATAAAAATTCGACAACGCTGTACCGACTGAAATAGGGGTACCTTGGGGGGGACTCATGTCAAAGTTGTGCCTTGGGGGGACTTCATTCAATAAATCCCCATTCAATAAACCGACTGAAATAGGGCCTTAGCACTATTAAGAGTGACATATAAAAATTCGACAACGGTGTACCGACTGAAATAGGGGTACCTTGGGGGGGACTCATGTCAAAGTTGTGCCTGGGGGGGACTCATGTTAAAGTTGTGCCTTGGGGGACTTCATTCAATAAATCCCCATTTAATAAACCGACTGAAACAGGCCCTTAGCACTATTAAGAGTGACGTATAAAAATTCGACAACGCTGTACCGACTGAAATAGGGGTACCTTTGGGGGGACTCATGTCAAATTTGGGCCTGGGGGGGACTCATGTCAAAGTTGTGCTTTGGGGGACTTCATTCAATAAATCCCCATTCAATAAACCGACTGAAATAGGCCCTTAGCACTATTAAGAGTGTATTATAAAAATTCGACAACGCTGTACCGACTGAAATAGGGGAACCTTGGGGGGGACTCATGTCAAAGTTGGGCCTGGGGGGGACTTCATTGAATAAATCCCCATTCAATAAACCGACTGAAATAGGCCCTTAGCACTATTAAGAGTGACGTATAAAAATTCGACAACGCTGTACCGACTGAAATAGGGGTACCTTTGGGGGGACTCATGTCAAATTTGGGCCTGGGGTGGGACTCATGTCAAAGTTGTGCTTTGGGGGGACTTCATTCAATAAATCCCCATTCAATAAACCGACTGAAACAGGCCCTTAGCACTATTAAGAGTGACGTATAAAAATTCGACAACGCTGTACCGACTGAAATAGGGGTACCTTGGGAGGGACTCATGTCAAAGTTGGGCCTGGGGGGGACTCATGTCAAAGTTGTGCTTTGGGGGGACTTCATTCAATAAATCCCCATTCAATAAACCGACTGAAATAGGCCCTTAGCACTATTAAGAGTGTATTATAAAAATTCGACAACGCTGTACCGAATGAAATAGGGGTACCTTGGGGGGGACTCATGTCAAAGTTGTGCCTTGGGGGGACTTCATTGAATAAATCCCCATTCAATAAACCGACTGAAATAGGCCCTTAGCACTATTAAGAGTGACGCATAAAAATTCGACAACGCTGTACCGACTGAAATAGGGGTACCTTGGGGGGGACTCATGTCAAAGTTGGGCCTGGAGGGGACTCATGTCAAAGTTGTGCCTTGGGGGGACTTCATTGAATAAATCCCCATTCAATAAACCGACTGAAATAGGCCCTTAGCACTATTAAGAGTGACGTATAAAAATTCGACAACGCTGTACCGACTGAAATAGGGGTACCTTTGGGGGGACTCATGTCAAATTTGGGCCTGGGGGGGGACTCATGTCAAAGTTGTGCTTTGGGGGGACTTCATTCAATAAATCCCCATTCAATAAACCGACTGAAACAGGCCCTTAGCACTATTAAGAGTGACGTATAAAAATTCGACAACGCTGTACCGACTGAAATAGGGGTACCTTTGGGGGGACTCATGTCAAATTTGGGCCTGGGGGGGACTCATGTAAAGTTGTGCCTTGGGGGGACTTCATTCAATAAATCCCCATTCAATAAACCGGCTGAAATTGGGCCTTAGCACTATTAAGAGTGACGTATAAAAATTCGACAACGCTGTACCGACTGAAATAGGGGTACCTTGGGGGGGACTCATGTCAAAGTTGTGCCTTGGGGGGACTTCATTCAATAAATCCCCATTCAATAAACAGACTGAAATAGGCCCTTAGCACTATTAAGAGTGACGTATAAAAATTCGACAACGCTGTACCGACTGAAATAGGGGTACCTTGGGGGGGACTCATGTCAAAGTTGGGCCTGGGGGGGACTCATGTCAAAGTTGTGCCTTGGGGGGACTTCATTCAATAAATCCCCATTCAATAAACCGACTGAAATAGGCCCTTAGCACTATTAAGAGTTTATTATAAAAATTCGACAACGCTGTACCGACTGAAATAGGGGTACCTTGGGGGGGACTCATGTCAAAGTTGTGCCTTGGGGGGACTTCATTCAATAAATCCCCATTCAATAAACCGACTGAAATAGGGCCTTAGCACTATTAAGAGTGACATATAAAAATTCGACAACGGTGTACCGACTGAAATAGGGGTACCTTGGGGGGGACTCATGTCAAAGTTGTGCCTGGGGGGGACTTCATTGAATAAATCCCCATTCAATAAACCGACTGAAATAGGCCCTTAGCACTATTAAGAGTGACGTATAAAAATTCGACAACGCTGTACCGACTGAAATAGGGGTACCTTTGGGGGGACTCATGTCAAATTTGGGCCTGGGGGGGGACTCATGTCAAAGTTGTGCTTTGGGGGGACTTCATTCAATAAATCCCCATTCAATAAACCGACTGAAACAGGCCCTTAGCACTATTAAGAGTGACGTATAAAAATTCGACAACGCTGTACCGACTGAAATAGGGGTACCTTGGGGGGGACTCATGTTAAAGTTGTGCTCGGGGGGACTTCATTCAATAAATCCCCATTCAATAAACCGACTGAAAAAGGGCCTTAGCACTATTAAGAGTGACATATAAAAATTCGACAACGGTGTACCGACTGAAATAGGGGTACCTTGGGGGGGACTCATGTTAAAGTTGTGCCTGGGGGGGACTCATGTTAAAGTTGTGCCTTGGGGGACTTCATTCAATAAATCCCTATTTAATAAACCGACTGAAACAGGCCCTTAGCACTATTAAGAGTGACGTATAAAAATTCGACAACGCTGTACCGACTGAAATAGGGGTACCTTTGGGGGGACTCATGTCAAATTTGGGCCTGGGGGGGACTCATGTCAAAGTTGTGCTTTGGGGGGACTTCATTCAATAAATCCCCATTCAATAAACCGACTGAAATAGGCCCTTAGCACTATTAAGAGTGTATTATAAAAATTCGACAACGCTGTACCGAATGAAATAGGGGTACCTTGGGGGGGACTCATGTCAAAGTTGGGCCTGGGGGGGACTCATGTCAAAGTTGTGCCTTGGGGGGACTTCATTGAATAAATCCCCATTCAATAAACCGACTGAAATAGGCCCTTAGCACTATTAAGAGTGACGTATAAAAATTCGACAACGCTGTACCGACTGAAATAGGGGTACCTTTGGGGGGACTCATGTCAAATTTGGGCCTGGGGGGGGACTCATGTCAAAGTTGTGCTTTGGGGGGACTTCATTCAATAAATCCCCATTCAATAAACCGACTGAAACAGGCCCTTAGCACTATTAAGAGTGACGTATAAAAATTCGACAACGCTGTACCGACTGAAATAGGGGTACCTTTGGGGGGACTCATGTCAAATTTGGGCCTGGGGGGGACTCATGTAAAGTTGTGCCTTGGGGGGACTTCATTCAATAAATCCCCATTCAATAAACCGGCTGAAATTGGGCCTTAGCACTATTAAGAGTGACGTATAAAAATTCGACAACGCTGTACCGACTGAAATAGGGGTACCTTGGGGGGGACTCATGTCAAAGTTGTGCCTTGGGGGGACTTCATTCAATAAATCCCCATTCAATAAACAGACTGAAATAGGCCCTTAGCACTATTAAGAGTGACGTATAAAAATTCGACAACGCTGTACCGGCTGAAATAGGGGTACCTTGGGGGGGACTCATGTCAAAGTTGGGCCTGGGGGGGACTCATGTCAAAGTTGTGCCTTGGGGGGACTTCATTCAATAAATCCCCATTCAATAAACCGACTGAAATAGGCCCTTAGCACTATTAAGAGTTTATTATAAAAATTCGACAACGCTGTACCGACTGAAATAGGGGTACCTTGGGGGGGACTCATGTCAAAGTTGTGCCTTGGGGGGACTTCATTCAATAAATCCCCATTCAATAAACCGACTGAAATAGGGCCTTAGCACTATTAAGAGTGGACATATAAAAATTCGACAACGGTGTACCGACTGAAATAGGGGTACCTTGGGGGGGACTCATGTCAAAGTTGTGCCTGGGGGGGACTCATGTTAAAGTTGTGCCTTGGGGGACTTCATTCAATAAATCCCCATTTAATAAACCGACTGAAACAGGCCCTTAGCACTATTAAGAGTGACGTATAAAAATTCGACAACGCTGTACCGACTGAAATAGGGGTACCTTTGGGGGGACTCATGTCAAATTTGGGCCTGGGGGGGACTCATGTCAAAGTTGTGCTTTGGGGGACTTCATTCAATAAATCCCCATTCAATAAACCGACTGAAATAGGCCCTTAGCACTATTAAGAGTGTATTATAAAAATTCGACAACGCTGTACCGACTGAAATAGGGGAACCTTGGGGGGGACTCATGTCAAAGTTGGGCCTGGGGGGGACTCATGTCAAAGTTGTGCCTTGGGGGGACTTCATTGAATAAATCCCCATTCAATAAACCGACTGAAATAGGCCCTTAGCACTATTAAGAGTGACGTATAAAAATTCGACAACGCTGTACCGACTGAAATAGGGGTACCTTTGGGGGGACTCATGTCAAAGTTGTGCTTTGGGGGGACTTCATTCAATAAATCCCCATTCAATAAACCGACTGAAACAGGCCCTTAGCACTATTAAGAGTGACGTATAAAAATTCGACAACGCTGTACCGACTGAAATAGGGGTACCTTTGGGGGGACTCATGTCAAATTTGGGCCTGGGGGGGGACTCATGTCAAAGTTGTGCCTTGGGGGGACTTCATTCAATAAATCCCCATTCAATAAACAGACTGAAATAGGCCCTTAGCACTATTAAGAGTGTATTATAAAAATTCGACAACGCTGTACCGACTGAAATAGGGGTACCTTGGGGGGGACTCATGTCAAAGTTGTGCCTTGGGGGGACTTCATTCAATAAATCCCCATTCAATAAACAGACTGAAATAGGCCCTTAGCACTATTAAGAGTGACGTATAAAAATTCGACAACGCTGTACCGACTGAAATAGGGGTACCTTGGGGGGAACTCATGTCAAAGTTGGGCCTGGGGGGACTCATGTCAAAGTTGTGCCTTGGAGGGACTTCATTCGATAAATCCCCATTCAATAAACCGACTGAAATAGGCCCTTAGCACTATTAAGAGTGTATTATAAAAATACGACAACGCTGTACCGACTGAAATAGGGGTACCTTGGGGCGGACTCATGTCAAAGTTGGGCCTGGGGGGGACTCATGTCAAAGTTGTGCCTTGGCGGGACTTCATTGAATAAATCCCCATTCAGTAAACCGACTGAAATAGGCCCTTAGCACTATTAAGAGTTTATTATAAAAATTCGACAACGCTGTACCGACTGAAATAGGGGTACCTTGGGGGGGACTCATGTCAAAGTTGTGCCTTGGGGGGACTTCATTCAATAAATCCCCATTCAATAAACCGACTGAAATAGGGCCTTAGCACTATTAAGAGTGACATATAAAAATTCGACAACGGTGTACCGACTGAAATAGGGGTACCTTGGGGGGGACTCATGTCAAAGTTGTGCCTGGGGGGGACTCATGTTAAAGTTGTGCCTTGGGGGACTTCATTCAATAAATCCCCATTTAATAAACCGACTGAAACAGGCCCTTAGCACTATTAAGAGTGACGTATAAAAATTCGACAACGCTGTACCGACTGAAATAGGGGTACCTTTGGGGGGACTCATGTCAAATTTGGGCCTGGGGGGGACTCATGTCAAAGTTGTGCTTTGGGGGGACTTCATTCAATAAATCCCCATTCAATAAACCGACTGAAATAGGCCCTTAGCACTATTAAGAGTGTATTATAAAAATTCGACAACGCTGTACCGACTGAAATAGGGGTACCTTGGGGGGGACTCATGTCAAAGTTGGGCCTGGGGGGGACTCATGTCAAAGTTGTGCCTTGGGGGGACTTCATTGAATAAATCCCCATTCAATAAACCGACTGAAATAGGCCCTTAGCACTATTAAGAATGACGTATAAAAATTCGACAACGCTGTACCGACTGAAATAGGGGTACCTTTGGGGGGACTCATGTCAAATTTGGGCCTGGGGGGGGGACTCATGTCAAAGTTGTGCTTTGGGGGGACTTCATTCAATAAATCCCCATTCAATAAACCGACTGAAACAGGCCCTTAGCACTATTAAGAGTGACGTATAAAAATTCGACAACGCTGTACCGACTGAAATAGGGGTACCTTTGGGGGGCCTCATGTCAAATTTGGGCCTGGGGGGGGACTCATGTCAAAGTTGTGCCTTGGGGGGACTTCATTTAATAAATCCCCATTCAATAAACCGGCTGAAATTGGGCCTTAGCACTATTAAGAGTGACGTATAAAAATTCGACAACGCTGTACCGACTGAAATAGGGGTACCTTGGGGGGGACTCATGTCAAAGTTGTGCCTTGGGGGGACTTCATTCAATAAAATATACAATATCTCTTTTTGACTGGCAGTTCTTCAATTCTACATTAGTTCTAATTTCTAGCAGCAGCACCTCCTGATCATACAATAGTTCCAACTTTTAATAGCAGCACCTCCTTATCCTACAATTGTTCCAGCCTCTAAGTGCAGCACATTTTGATCCTACAATAGTTCCAGCCTCTAAGTGTAACGCCTCCTAATCCTACAGTAGTTCCAGCCTCTAAGTGCAGCACCTCATGGTCCTACAATAGTTCCAACTTCTAACTGGAACACCGTACACCTGTGTTTCTACAATAGTCACAGCGAATTGCAGCTCTTTAGTAACTACAAAAAGTTCTACGCCTTACATATCTTTGCTCCTGGATCCAGTCTTCACCAGTCTCCAATTGACTTTATTTATTGTTCAATTAAATAAAGGACTTAACTGTTGACCATGTAAAAATATGTATAAAAAATTGCTCTTTGAAACATAAAATTAAATCCCTGATGATGCTTTGATAAGTCAATGCGAAAAGCTTTGGATTATTTTAATGTTTTTAGTAAAGTTTATTTTAGAAGTGTTTTTAAAGTGTTTTTAATCATATTATACCGCATTGTTTATTTTATTTTAGTTTTAAACGATAGTTTTGTTTTAACATCTTTCAAACATGTAATACTTCAATGCTTTATGTATACTAATATCGCACAGTGGTCTAAACTCGACCAAATTTTTTTAAGCACACATTAAATAATAAATATAGGTATCCAAAATTTTCCTGTAAGCAATGCCCTTAGTAATTACGCTATCCATAAAAATTCATAATTAGCATCTTCATTTACAGGCCGATGCATATTACTCTGTATCAATTTTTCGCTCAATCCGACATACCAAAAATTTCTTCTGGGCAATTCAATGGGGAAAAAAAGCACTGTCTATTTCGAAATCAAATGTGTCGGCAATTTGAAAAGAATAAAACTATACTAACTTCTACTGACAGACAAATAAACTATAAAAATATATACTAAATTGTGTTGTGAAAAGACAAATGATAAAAGAATGCTAGAATAAATCAAAGTGTGATTATTCTATGTAGCGCTATGTTTGAGGTTTTGAAATATAATTCTAGAATATAAAGTAAATCACAAAATTTTAACAACTTACTTCTATAGGAACTTTAAATATTAAAGCTTACGTCTATACGATGAAAAGATGTATAAAAATAAAGGTATTTTTATATGCCTTTGTGACATCATATGAATTATATATATATATAAATATATATATATATATATATAAATATATATATATATATATAATCTTATAGATTATACTTTTGAAATGATACTGTTTTTACGTTCCTCCACTTATTAAAAAATATGCTAAAAACAAACGAAAAAAATTGTGTTTATGCATTAATATACACTCAAGAGCCAAAACATTATGATCACCTGCCAATATCGAGTTACCCCAACTTTGGCCCGCAACAAAGCTGCAACCCGCCTTTGCATGGACGCCATAAGTCTTTGGTAGATGGTCGGAGACAGATTGTACCAGATGTTTAAGTAGCGGTCACGCAAATCCCAGATATTGCGACTTGGTGGTATTTGAACTCTGAGCTGCCGTTCCTTGACATCCCAAATGTGTTCTATCGGATTGAGATCTGGTGGGTTAGGTGGCTAGGACATTAACTGGAATTCAGCATCATATTCCTGGAACCACTCCAACACAATTCGAGCCTTGTGACACGGAGCGTTGTCCCGTTGGAACATTCCATTTCCAGTTGAGAAGACAGACGCCATGTAAGGGAGCAACTGGTCCGCAATGATGTTCAGATACTCCGTAGCGTTCATGGTCTGCTCTACCGCAACCATGGGACACCCCCATAAGAACTACCCCCAAAGCATAATACCGCCACCACCGGCCTGCGTATGACCTGCTGTACATTGAGGGAGCAACCATTCGCTGGAAGACGGCGTATCCTGACACGGCCATCTGCGTGATGAATGACAAACCGTGATTCATCTGACCAGGCAACTCTCTTCCACTGATCAATGGTCCAGTCACGATGTTCCCGGGCCCAGCGTAGGCGTAGTTGGCGATGACGCTTGGTCAGCAGAGGCACATGAGTGGAACGTCTTCTGCGTATTCCCATATCCAACAGTGTCCGTTGAGCAGTTCGCTCCGATACAATTCTACTTGGCCCTGCATTGTATTGGGCCGCCAGCTAAGCCAATATCTGTATCCGGTTTTGCTTCACCAAGCGGGACAATCTCCGACGACCTTTTTTTTGATAGCGTGCGGATGTCCAACGCCATGTCGTCTACTGCTGGTTTCACCGTCATTCATCCACTTTGCGTGAGTACTAACAACTGTAGATCTCGAACAACCCACGAGTCGTGCAGTTTCGGAAATGCCTGTTCCGGGCCTTCGAGCCATTACAATCTGCCCTCTATCAAAGTCGCTTAGATCTGCAGCCTTTCCCCTCACAGAGAAAAGTAAGCGAAAGAATGATACTTCAGTTTCTCCAGCAGCAGTTAAATACAACTCCCAACTGATCACGTACCTTCCACGTCATCCAGGCGAGTTCATTGCAAAATGTAGGGGTGGTCATAATATTTTGTCTCTTGAGTGTATAGATATCTAGCAGGCTTTCCCTGCTTCTCTAGTCACTATATTTAAAAGGGTATTCAAAAAACCTTATTCGCTATATTTTAAATCACTTTGCAAATAAAAACAAAAACAAGTTTCATTAAAATCCCTCTCTTCCGTTTCCCGCTCGTTTCAGCAGCGTCTTCACCATCTGCGCTAACTCAGTTTCGTGTCCACACTGTTTTCATTTGCGCCTTAAAAAGACATTTCAATTTAGGTGACGAATGGATGATAAGTGACGCTGATGTTATTTAATTACATCTTCCGATATGACATTTTTCAAACAAAGATTTCTCGGACAGATTATAATTTTCACTGTATGACGACAGGTGGAAGCACCAGACAATCTTGTTAGCTGACAAAATATAATTAATTAAAACATAACTAATAAAAAATTCGAAAATCGGGCTTAGAGGTGCTTCAGGAGAGGTCAAAATGGTCCTTCATGCAACATTTTGTAAGCTTTCCGATCAGCCATTTGCCTAGAAACGGCCCATACACATCGAGTAGGGGAAACTGGGGTAATGTTTAGACACGAAACATTGGGGGTAATGCTTAGACGTTTAAAAGTTATTAACTTTTATTTGATTTTGTATTTGATTTTAAGTTTTTAATCGTCTTTTCTCATTGTATAAAAAATTCCTAATCAGTAATCCACATATTAGCAAGTTTCCTATTTCACTAGAAAAATGTCTCTGAAAAATTACCTATCAATTTTTACTTTCAATATTTTCAAATTTATTTATTGCGTATATATATTTACTTTAGTTGCAGATTTTAAAGAGTATTAAAGAAGAAATTCATTACCTTCAAATTCATTAAGAGAAAAATTGCAGAATTCATAAACTGAGATGAGTATAGGCCTTTCGAAAAGACATTGTTGCATTGTTTCATGCTGGGGTATTTTTTAGACAATCCTTGGGGTATGTTTAGACACCCAAGGGTATTTTTTAGACAGAGAAAAAAATAGGTTTAAACTATTTTTTATATATTCTAATCAAAGGTAAATTTAATATAATGTGAATAAAAAGTATTTAAAGAGCCCAGTTACTATTGATTATCCATTTGTTGATTATATTAGGCACAATTTAAAAGAAAATCATTAAATATTTTAAAACTGTAAATACTTTATTAAAAAATCAGATAACTTAAACTATTTTATTTACAATTCACAATAAAGTAAAAATCACGTGAACAAAGACCTTAAGTCACAGTCAAAAACATTAGATTATTACAATGAATATACAGATTGTAGCTTGTTAACTATAATCTGATGTCTTTAGTTACTTTTCGTGAAAGAACTTGAAAGTGATTCTAAGTGTGGAACAAGATTATTTATTCATCCTTAAGTAAAGGTGTTAGTAACTAAAACATTTTAAGATGATAATAAATATGGATGCAGTTGTTATAACATCTGGCGATTATAAGAAAAAAAATAAACGAAAAAGAAGGGAAAAATGTTTGGTGACCTTCAGTACCAGATTTTGAGAAAGTTCCCGAATCTATTTTATGGTCCAATTTAGACGGAATCTGTTTATTCCTTTAAAATGTCAAGCAATGATTAGATTGCTGACGTTTATAGAACCCTTAAGAAGTTCCATAAGGATGTTTTTGTAAATGAACCAAGAAAAATTAAGTGAAATTATTTGTGTTTCAAGTTGAAATGGGTAATAACTTCATGTTAATAAAGTTTGTTTTTTGATTTAATTTACTTTTTAATTCTTCTGCTTTATCGCCACAACTGACCTAGCATCGAGTACATCCAGATTTAATAATTAAACTACGTTTTTAGTTATTGCCGTGTTTTACCTAAGTTTTATAAAAATGTTTTCAAGTGTGAAATCAAACATGTCTTTTTTTTTGTGTGCATTAAATTGCCAATTATTTTACCCTATTTGAAGTATACAATATAACCAAATACTGACTGACTAGTACAGTTTGTAAAAATCGTATTTTCTATTAATAAAACATAGAAATATAGTGTCTAATAATCACCCTGTGCATTTCTAAGAATTACCCCAATTGTTGAGGTAATTCTTAGGCACGTTTTTATTTTTATTTTTTTATTTTTATTTTTTCACAAAGACAGTAATTGAGTATTCTGATTAAGATAATTCTTATAATATTAATAATATAAAAATATATAATTTGAATTATATCCAAAGAAACCCTTTTATAACAAAAGATTATTTTTTGTCTAAAAATTACATAAAAAAAAAAATATATATATATATATATATATAGAGAGAGAGAGAGAGAGAGAGAGAGAGAGAAATTTTTTGAAACACGAATTTCTTATATCTAAATCACACCTGTCAGTTTTTCTGAACTCACCAAGTACTACATACCAAAGAACATTTAAAAAGTAGTTTTTGCAGAAAATTTAAGAAAACTGTTAAAGCCGTTTTAAAGATATACTGATTTTCTGTCCCAAATACAGTTTTCACCAAAACTTAGCAAAATTTATCCGTTTACCCGAAACCAAGAGTTACATACTTAAGAACATCTAAAAGAGCATTAAAAGAGTGAGTTTGATAAAAAATCGTAGGACTGTTTTTTAAGAAACGCACTTTAGAGACGTAAAATTTAACTACGTCTATAGGACGCCTCTAATTTTCCCTGAACTAATCAACCATAGCCTCCTAAACTAGATGCCTTCCGCGTGGCTCGGAAATATATGTATCATATATCACTTCTTAAAATTATTGGTGACAGTTGATTTAAAAAGGTAGCGCAATCTGTACCATATGGCGCTGTCTACCACTTGTGTCCGAGTCACGCGGAAAGCATTCAGTTTAGGAGGCTATGAACCAACTAATGTACAGGAAAGGATATCTAAAAAAAGAGATTATAGAATATCTCGAAGAATAACGTTAAAGCCGTTTCTATGGTACAGATGTAGGGTTCCACTTCCCGTTTTCCAAATTTCACCAAAAGTTGGCAAAGTCATTTTGTACATTGAATCTATCTTAATTTTAGAGTTTATCGTTCTCTTTTCATTCGTTTTGGATATAGGTAGTGAGAAGATCCCCACACACACATATACTGACCAATCGCCAAATATATTAACATTTTCAGATATTTTTTATTAATTCAGTGCTAGAAATATAAGTATTTTTCGTGTATAATCTTCGAAATAATTTACAAAAGTCGACATCTAAAAATAGTAGTATTTAACACGTTGAGCGCCACGCGAATTCCATGATGATTCCATCTGTAATAAATAAAAATTAAGCAAATTTTCAATAAATTTTCAATAAATTTTCAATAATTACTTAAAACAATGCAGTATTTTTAGTTTTATATCCTATTTTACACTGTCAGACACCGATGGCTGACATGACGCTCAACGTGTTATTGTTTTATTGGTACTGCTTTTACTTTCGGTACTGCTTTTAATTTTCACTGAAATGTCTGAAGTATAACATATTCTGCACACTTCTAAAGTTTCAAGATGATTCCTTCAGTACTTTTAGAGATATATGACAAAATGTCTAGAATCTAGAATGGCTGACATGGCGCTCAACGTGTTAACAGCAGAAAGTTATGAAATGTGTAGAGCCTTCGAGAGAAGTATCAGTAACAGATTAAAAAAAAGTGTATACATTAAATTAACTTACATAAAAACTAAATAATAAACTCGGTATATAATTCATCCTTTATGCTAAATTATTTTCTTAAATGTTTTAATTATAATGCTAACCTAGTATTTGCGAGTTGAAGATATGGATATGAAAACACATATTTTTGTATTTCAAACTGCGTTCGATGTATATCAGTTATTAATAACTGTTACTACATATATTTGAAAGATTTTTTTTTAATGAAGGTGCATATAATATATATATATATATATATATCTAATTAAATATATTTTTTTATTCTTCCTATTGATAAATATTTTGTTAGGAATTTAAAAACATATCTGTTTGTCATAAATACTTCCCAGCATTACATATTTTCTTCTTAACGTATCTTAAGTAACCAAATTCTGTATGAAAAGCATTTATGGGCTTTATAATGAATTAAAAGGTTTCTCAGAAGATACATTCTTATTCTTTATAAAAATGAAACATAAGTCAATATTCTTTTGATAAGCCTCATACAAGAAGTATCTTTACATCTTATATGAATAATTCATGGGCTTATACTGATATATATTCATGAAAAAGTACTTAGTAATTCTTTGTTATGCAATTTTTAACGTTATTGGTGTATGTACATGTATACATTTATATTAATGTATCTAAAAAAATACATGTATATATACATATTTTTGTCTTTTTTAGAAAAAGAGAGAGATTAAAGATTGTATCTTTTGGCAGGGTATTTATTGAAATTAATAGCAATGTGTATTAGACTTATACTGATAGCGAAATATATTTTTTTCTGCTTGGATAAGTTCATCATGATTATATATTATATTTTGCCTATTAAAATCTTATTTATAATTTATTCTCCATTACATAACATTATTTTAATAATAATGAAAAAAAAAACTTTCTTGAAAATAAGCAAATTTAATGGTTCGTTGTAGCATTATTTTTAATAAATTAAAATAGAGAATAGGTCATTATGTTACAATTACAAACTATAACTTAAATATCACGTTATGTTATAGTTTTCTTTTAAATTTTAGATATTTAATATACACGTTAGAAAAGAAGTAGAAAAAAAATAATTAGTGTCACCAGAATTATTTTAAACTTATATACTTTTAATTTTTTAGGTATAAAATTTAAACGTGTAAGATAAATTGGACATACATGAATCTCCAGAAGCCGAAGTACAACTAATATTTTTGATCATTCTTCTAAAGATTCCTTCTTAAATTTAATAAAATATTTTCATGAACTATGATACCTCATATTTATGAAGAAATTTAAAAGTTTTATGTCCAGTATTGTATCTATGGAATCAATGGCAAAATAAAAAGATCATACATTTTCGAAAAGTCTTCTTCTTTTATATATATATTTTAATATGTGAAAATTACTTACTAAATCTCAATTTTAATTCTGTTTTTTTTTTTTTTTTTTTTTTTTTTTTTTTTTTTAATAGAACTTTTGGTTTCAAATTTTGGATATATCAAGTAGAAGAGCTTTATGTGATTCATTAAGATAATGGACGAATGAGCGAATAGAAATTGACTTAACACATGCTGGGTACGTAGGATAGCTGAATATATCTCGCCTATGAAATCAATTCAGATTAAAATCTTAATCCCAGTAAGGATTATTTCAACTCACTCATATATTATTCCAACTTTTTACTACTGTTTTTCAACTGTTTATGTGCAATGAAATAGGAAAGGAAATGTGAATCTTAAAAACGTGTTTTATTAAGGAGACAGACTACTTTTAAAATGGGAAAATGAAAAAATTGTCAATCAAGTTTCATAATTAACAAAAAAAAAAAGAATAAATGCATCTACAAACAATTTTTTTTTTGTTGTTAACTAGTATGGCATTACTCTATTGAATAAAAATATAACTTGTTTTACTTTAAAATAGAAAATTATGTTATTGCTGAATTTTTTCTTTTTCTTTTTTTATTCAAGGGTGTTTTTCTTACTTTGCGCATGATATTTCAAAAAGTATTTGAGATATGAACTTAAATTTTTTCTCAACCATAAATTTTGACATAATTATAAAATGAAGTAAAAATAAGAAGTTCTGTTCAATAGAAAGAATATATGATTGTGAAAATATAAATATTAATTTTTTTTCATATTTCAAATTTAATTAATTATTAAACTCCCTATTATCAAACTAACTAAAACCATTTAGTTCAGGTTCTTAAATTAAATGTTTTGTTTCATTTAATGTAAAAATTGTAAGGATAAAGGAAATTGTAATTGAGATAGCCTGCGCGCAGTGAGAAAGCACCCTTGCATTTTTCAAAATCTTTCTGCAATAAAAATATTTTCTATTTTAAAGTAAACTAAAATAATACTTTTAATTAATTGAGTAAATGCCATATTAGTTAACACAACACACACACAAAAAAAAAAGTATGTGCATGCAATTCTTCTTCTTCTTCTTCTTTTTTTTTTAAGTTCTGAAATTTTGTTGAATAATTTCTCCATTTTCTCATTTTTAAAAGTGGGCTGTCCCTTTAAGATAGGAGACAAATGAGTGAATAGTGATTGGTTTAATACATGCAAGGTATGCTAGACGGCTGAATATATCTCACCTATGAAATCAATTCAAATTAATATATTAATCGTAGTAAGAATTATTTCAACTCGCTCATATATTATACCAACTTTCTACTATCGTTTTTCGGCTATTGATGTGCAGTGAAACAGAATAGAATTCTGAATCTTAACTACGTGATTCATTAAAATAGGTGACGAATGAGCGAATAGAAATTGGCTTAATAAATGCAGGTTTACAAGACAGCTGAATATATATCTCTAATAAAATCAATTAAAATTAAAATCTTTATCCCAGAGAGGTTTATTTCAAATCATTCATATATTATAACAATTTTGTACTTCCGTTTTTCAACTATATATGTGCAATGAAACAGAAAGAATTGCTGAATCTTAACGCATTTCAGTTTATTTTATGGAAACTGAAAAAAGAATTTTCAGTATCACGTTATGAATACTTTTTTGCCCTAAAGCGAAGAGATGAGTTAGATGTATCTATTAAACAATAAACAAAAATGCGCTTGACAAAATGAAGCTAAAATGCCTTTTTGTTTGGTAACGAATAATTCACAGTCTGTAATTTTCCTGGACGAATCGAAAAATAGACTAACCCTAAAAATCTAAAATTTTTGAATGATGCACTTACATTAAAGGTATAATACTATGTTAAACCAGAATTTCTTTGGGAAGTCGGAAAAAATTGCAAGTTCTCAATAACTGCAATGTGTACGCCTAATGACATCGCCACAAAAGTCTTCATAAACATGTAATACATGCTGCTTCTATTTGTGTTAATTTTCTTCTGATGGACGTAATTTTCTTCTTATGGAGCTATTCACCCTCTCATAGCTATGTTTAAAAAAGATACCTAAAAACGGGTCTTTAGGAAAATGGTATCAACTTCGTAGAGCGTATATAAACTTCATCAAGTACTGAATCTAGTATGTTATGCAATAACTAGTTTATAAACCAACCTAAATGTGATAACGGTCAGACGTCAAGGCTCAGAATAAAAATATTCCTGAGCTGAATACTAATTTTTGCAGAAACCTTAAAATTATTCAGCTTATAATTTTTGCGAAAAAATGAATATTTTTTAACTTCTTATTATTTCTATTACAGAAAATTCATTGAGCTCATTTATTTATTAACACGTAAACATAAAATTTGTCATAACAAACCTGTTTAAAGACGAACTTAAATCAGAGCTAAAGTACCATATTAAGCAAGAATTCCTTTGGGAAGTCGTCATTTACATATTAACTATAAGTGTTAAAGATTAATAAAGTTATCATTCGGAAGGAATGATTAACGTGAGTTTCAGAAAAATAAATTATTTTAAACATACTCAATAAATATTGAATTTTATCTTAGATTATTATTCTTTTACTGCACATTTTAACTGTGTTTATAAAAGTGCTACTATGTAAATTTATATCAATTTTACTAGACTCTGATAGCTTTCATTTCGGACAGAAAATAGTTAATTAAAAAGCCTTAACAAAAATATTAAAATCATGCATTTAACTTGCGAATGGGGTAAATTATTAAGGTACATTGTTCTGGTAATAATACACCTAGCGCTCATTATTTGTTTTCTTTAATTAAAATTCCGCTTATAGTAAAGATAAAGGTAACGAAAAAAAAAAAAAAAAAAACTCAGCAATATATAACAAGATAATCTGTTTAGAATATTAAATTCTTGCTTAGGAAATTTTTCTCTATAATTACTTTTATAATTATGTAGATATACATTCTGAAGGATAAGGCATAAATGTTTTGACTACCTTAAGCCAGTAATTGGCGTTCAATGATATTTAAATACAATGTGATAAAAATTATTCAAAATTACATGATAAAAAGAACAAGAGATTTAAAATGGAAGGAAAACTATTTGCATTAGATGTTAATTCAAATATTTGATTTTTGTATGAGAAAGCGCCTATGCCTCCTTCACATAGGCCAAGAATAATTTATTTTTAAACTCACATGGTTATCATACGTAAGTAATGTCAAAAGAATTTTCGTTGATAATATATTTTCTAGGGAAGCTGTTAAAAAAAAAAAAAAAAAAAAAAAAAAACATTTTAAAACCGTCTTTATAATTCTGTTTCTGTTTCTTCAAAAACTCTTGTCATATTCTGATTTTGAAATATATTGAACAATATAATTAGAATATGAGGGATTTAACAAAACAATGGAAATTGGTTTGCAATCTTTTTGTTTGATAAGACTTCATAGATTATACAACATGTTTAAATTAAACTATAAAAAAATTTGTTTAAAAGTTTGAAAAGCGATTTAACAATCCTGACAAAAAGGTAAACAAATAGTTTACAAATTATAAAGGATTTAGATTCAACTATAACACAGTGGAAGACAAATATTTCAAGAGAGACCACTAATCCACTGGACGAAGAAAAATATTGTGCATTTATAAAACAATTTAATCGATGCTGATATGTCTAAAGTACTAAAGCACGCCAAAATTATAATAAAACAGTATGACCGGCATTGCTTGTTGAAGATGATTTCGCAGTTGTTGAGATTTTGAAGCACAGTTAACTATTTAAAAAACCTAAATATATAAAAATGTGCCAATTCAGCAATTTTATAAATCAGTAAATTATTGAAATTCTAGAATGTGGTCAACATCAAATGGCATGAATTTCTAAAGCGTCTCAGCATTTGACCTTGACACTGGTTCAAAGATCCAATTTCTCTGAAAGTTTTAACAAAAAACATATTAAATCTACAAGGGATAACGACAGCTTTGCATAGGGATATTTCACAGTAATTGCTTCATCTCAAAATAAATCTTTTGTCAGGCAACTGCATTTTTGCTTTGACATCTTACACAGAATTCACTATATAATGTCTTTATGACATTAATTATTATGTAAAGTGTGGAGTGACTAATTTTTATCTTACACATGTTTAATTTAAACAGAAACATAAATTACATTAAATGAATAAAAGTTAATGTTAACTTAATAAGAAGGACAACTCCTTGTCAGAGTTTAAAAAAAAATAAAAATGTGTGGATTTGGTTTAATACAGGAACCTGTTTACATACGTAACAAAAATTTGTCTAATAGGCTAACACTACATTAGAACCCACGTATTGGAGAGGGGTAGATGTGGGGGGGGGGGGGTCCTAAGCCTGGTGTATTTTCTAAAACATGTTAAAAAAATAGCAAAACGTATTTTATAGCAAGCAATGGTGATTAGATGTTCTGTAAAATGATGTAAAGAAAATTACGTAAAAAGAGGGTGATTACATTTCACAGATAAAGACTTGTTAATCTATTTTTATTATTATTATCTACTAGCTGGCCCGTCCGGCTTCGCACTGATGAACAAATTTTGTTAAAGATGGATTGATATGTAAAAAATCAAGAAATATATCAGTTTATATGTTATAGTCAGGCAATATTATTAACTGGAAAGTCAAAATATAATTTTACAATTATTTTTTTTAATTAGTTCTTAAATGTTGGCAATTTTTACTTAATGCTATTTATTTATTTATTTATTTATTTCATAAAAAGAAACATTTCTTTACTCATGAATAAAAAAAATTGAAAAATAAACCTATGACATGAAAATATGTTTGATAAAATTGACGTCATAATAGCTTTAATTATTATTTATTTGTTCATTTCGCAAATATATTTAATTTTTTCCATAATTGATTATTATTTTAATAATGTATATTAAAGGAGAAATCAATAATATGAAACAATATTCGTACAATATATACTATTACAGAATCTGGTGTGAAACAACCACACGACTTCCATTACCCACTATTACGCGTAATATATACAATTTTTTGGAGATATTACTTGCATTTTTTGAGATTTTCGAGTAAGAGAAACTTGATACACGTATAAGACACATACAACAGAGTTTGCATAGCGAGTTAAAAAATAAGGGGAAAAATAGATAGTTATTTTTTTAAACACGAATTTCCGAGATCTAAAACTGAACTACCTAATCAGGATGACCGTTAATATTCATGTAATAAGCACGTTATACTTGAGAAAGGTTATCTAAATTGGATTAAAGAAAAAATTTTCAAGAATACGTTAGAGCCGTTTTTGAGATACCAACTTTTACCAAAACTTAACATACTCAATTATTGACCTAAAAACAATAATTACATACAAAAGGATATTTAATAGGAAGTTAACATGGCGAGTTTGAAAAAAATCCGTACAGGCGTTTTTAAAGGAACGCACTTGCGAAGTCTGAAATTGAGCTGTTTATAGAGGACGCCTATCAATTTTCCTGAACTAAGCAACTTTTCAATCGAAAGGGCATCTAATATAATATTTATATAGCAACTTTGAAGAAAATCATTAGAGGTGTTTTTTAATATGGGCTTAGGGTCCCATTTCTGGTTTTCGATGACCCAATTCCGGTTTTTCAATTTTCACGAAAATTTGGAAAATTTATCTGTACACCAGACCTGAAAAACTTGTGAAGTTTAGTAGTTCTATTTTTATTAGTTTTGGAGATATGACAGCCAGAAGATTACACACACACGTGCACATATACACACACAGTGACCTATTGCCAAAACCTATACAATACTTCCACTACCTACGGTAGTAGGGTAATTGAAGTAAACACATACATCTCGTATTTACTACGATAATATACAGATTTTCGTATTACGTTTTCGATCGCCAAATACAAAAATCGCCAATGACGATAGATATCAAATCTATGCTTTGTTTTCAATTAAAATATTGAAAATTTTAATTAAAAATTTATTTTACCAAAATTTATTATAGCTTCTAGCACTTAGAGAGAGACAGTGTAACTTTTGATTATTGAAAGAAAAAAAAAAAAAAAAAGCAATCGGCTTTTTAGTTCTAGCGATCGTTCTCTACATATGCATTTAAAACTTTCTTTTTTTTTATATTAGTATAGCTATAGAGCATAGGTATATTAAACAGGTTTCCAGTCAGCATAATGTAACTCAAATAATTAAATGCTATTTACATTTCAGTAATGGCTGTATGCGCTATGTATATTGAGCTACTTGCCATAACTGTTAGTTGCTAAAAATAGTCGCCAAATAAATTTAAACATCTCAATACGCAAGCGAAGTATGACATCACTGACCGCCCGTGGATGCAAGAAAAAGATTTTCCATGTTAATCGCTCATTGGATTTTTTTTTTTTTTTTTTTTTTTTTAATTAAAATTCTAGAAGCATTATTTCACGATTTTAATCCTCATATTTGGGTATAGATATGTATTAGTTATTGTATGCATGCTTTAGATTGAGTTATTTTGCTGTCAAATTGACAAAATTTTAATTTTAAATTTCAAAACTGTCACCCTTGGCGTTTTTTGTATTTGGCGATCAAAAACGTAATACGAAAATATACATGCCAGATGTATATTTTCGTAATATGTATTGTACGAAATATTGTTTCATATTATTCGTTACACTCCTAATGTAAGTTTTTAAAATAACCATGATTTTTGAAAGGAATTAAATTATATTCGCCAGATAATTTGGCGATATTTTTTTTTCTGCCAAGGATGACGGATATCAAATCTATTCCGCTGCAACATATTAGTATATTATATCAGATACTTTATTTAGACATTTGAAAACAAATTTGACTTCAAATTATGATAGAATATTTATCCTTTCCCTTTTAATTAGTTTATTAGTTAGATGTTTATTGTGTAAATATCATCCTTTGAAATGAAATGTTTATGTTTTCAATCGAATATGGAAATTTGCCATTTTTTTTTCTAGAGTTTTGAAATTTAAAATTCCAATTTTATCAATTTTACAACAAAAGCAATTTAATCTAACGGATGCACATGATAACTAATACATATCTATTTCCAAATATGGGGATTAAAATGGGGAAATAATTTTCCTCGATCTTTATTATTTTTTTTACAAAAAATCCAGTTCACTTTTTATATTATTGTTCGCGTAAAAATATATTTTAATATATGTCTAAAAATAAATTAATTCGTAAATCTTTTTGGCAACAATTATAAATTAAAATAAATAATATTATAAAATAGAATTTCTCATTTTATTTTATTTTATTTATTTATTTATTTTTAAATTCCAATTTCGTTTACACACATCAGTTTAAACCACGGAGTAATAAAGACTCCATGGTTTAAACATTGATGCTTAGATATTATATCATATCATATCAAATTAAATTATTAGAAAAATAAACACTTTTAATTCTATAATGACGTCAGATTTAACGTGTAAGTTTAACAATTAAAAATGCTTTATATGAATTTCAATTTAATGCACGTGCAAATATATTTATTTTCTTTTCACGTCAAGATATTTTAAAAACGAAATGAATATGTAAATGTTTCTTTTATGTTGGCAGCAGCTAATTTTTTTAATATTTCATTATTTCCATTTCTATTACGGCTTCTATGGGGATTTTAATTAAAATGCTTAGATTTTAAACTAAAATTTATTTTATCAAACTTAAATATAGCCTATAACAATATGGCATACTGTAGCTTTCGGTCAGTGAAAGAAGTTTTTAAATCGGTTCAGTAGTTTCAGAGATTACCCTCCACAAACAAACAAATTTTTGCGCTTTATATAATGACTAGCTGACCCGTCCGGCTTCGCACTGATGAACAAATTTTAGTTAAAGATGGATTGATATGTAAAAAATCAAGAAATATATCAGTTTATATGTTATAGTCGGGCAATATTATTAACTGGAAAGTCAAAATATAATTTTACAATTATTTGTTTTAATTAGTTGTTAAATGTTGGCAATTTTACTTAATGCTATTTATTTATTTATTTCATAAAAAGAAACATTTCTTTACTCATGAATAAAAAATATTGAAAAATAAACCTATGACATGAAAATGTTTTTGATAAAATTGACGTCATAATAGCTTTAATTATTATTTATTTTTTCATTTCGCAAATATATTTAATTTTTTCCATAATTGATTATTATTTTAATAATGTATATTAAAGGAGAAATCAATAATATGAAACAATATTCGTACAATATATACTATTACAGAATCTGGTGTGAAACAACCACACGACTTCCATTACCCACTATTACACGTAATATATACAATTTTTTGGAGATATTAGTTGCATTTTTGAGATTTTCGAGTAAGAGAAACTTGATACACGTATAAAGACACATACAACAGAGTTTGCATAGCGAGTTAAAAAATAAGGGGAAAAAAATAGATAGTTATTTTTTTAAACACGAATTTCAGAGATCTAAAACTGAACTACCTAATCAGGATGACCGTTAATATTCCTGTAATAAGCACGTAATACTTGAGAAAGGTTATCTAAATTGGATTAAAGAAAAAATTTTCAAGAATACGTTAGAGCCGTTTTTGAAATACCAACTTTTACCAAAACTTAACATACTCAATTATTGACCTAAAAACAATAATTACATACAAAAGGATATTTAATAGGAAGTTAACATGGCGAGTTTGAAAAAAATCCGTACAGGCGTTTTTAAAGGAACGCACTTGCGAAGTCTGAAATTGAGCTGTTTATAGAGGACGCCTATCAATTTTCCTGAACTAAGCAACTTTTCAATCGAAAGGGCATCTAATATATTATTTATATAGCAACTTTGAAGAAAATCATTAGAGGTGTTTTTGAATATGGGCTTAGGGTCCCATTTCTGGTTTTCGATGACCCAATTCCGGTTTTTCAATTTTCACGAAAATTTGGAAAATTTATCTGTACACCAGACCTGAATCACTTGTGAAGTTTAGTAGTTCTATTTTTATTAGTTTTGGAGATATGACAGCCAGAAGATTACACACACACGTGCACATATACACACACACTGACCAATTGCCAAAACCTATACAATACTTCCACTACCTACGGTAGTAGGGTAATTGAAGTAAACACATACATCTCGTATTTACTACGATAATATACATATTTTCGTATTACGTTTTCGATCGCCAAATACAAAAATCGCCAATGACGATAGATATCAAATCTATGCTTTGTTTTCAATTAAAATATTGAAAATTTTAATTAAAAATTTATTTTACCAAAATTTATTATAGCTTCTAGCACTTAGAGGGAGACAGTGTAACTTTTGATTATTGAAAGAAAAAAAAAAAGCAATCGGCTTTTTAGTTCTAGCGATCGTTCTCTACATATGCATATAAACCTTTCTTTTTTTTTATATTAGTATAGCTATAGAGCATAGGTATATTAAATAGGTTTCCAGTCAACATAATGTAACTCAAATAATTAAATGCTATTTACATTTCAGTAATGGCTGTATGCGCTATGTATATTGAGCTACTTGCCATAACTGTTAGTTGCTAAAAATAGTCGCCAAATAAATTTAAACATCTCAATACGCAAGCGAAGTATGACATCACTGACCGCCCGTGGATGCAAGAAAAAGATTTTCCATGTTAATCGCTCATTGGATTTTTTTTTTTTTTTTTTTTTTTAATTAAAATTCTAGAAGAATTATTTCCCGATTTTAATCCTCATATTTGGGTATAGGTATGTATTAGTTATTGTATGCATGCGTTAGATTGAGTTATTTTGCTGTCAAATTGACAAAATTTTAATTTTGAATTTCAAAACTGTCACCCTTGGCGTTTTTTGTATTTGGCGATCAAAAACGTAATACGAAAATATACATGCCAGATGTATATTTTCGTAATATGTATTGTACGAAATATTGTTTCATATTATTCGTTACACTCTTAATGTAAGTTTTTAAAATAACCATGATTTTTGAAAGGAATTAAATTATATTCGCCAGATAATTTGGCGATATTTTTTTTTTCTGCCAAGGATGACGGATATCAAATCTATTCCGCTGCAACATATTAGTATATTATATCAGATACTTTATTTAGACATTTGAAAACAAATTTGACTTCAAATTATGATAGAATATTTATCCTTTCCCTTTTAATTAGTTTATTAGTTGGATGTTTATTGTGTAAATATCATCCTTTGAAATGAAATGTTTATGTTTTCAATCGAATATGGAAATTTGCCATTTTTTTTTCTAGAGTTTTGAAATTTAAAATTCCAATTTTATCAATTTTACAACAAAAGCAATTTAATCTAACGGATGCACATGAAAACTAATACATATCTATATCCAAATATGGGGATTAAAATGGGGAAATAATTTTCCTCGATCTTTATTATTTTTTTTACAAAAAATCCAGTTCACTTTTTATATTATTGTTCGCGTAAAAATATATTTTAATATATGTCTAAAAATAAATTAATTCGTAAATCTTTTTGGCAACAATTATAAATTAAAATAAATAATATTATAAAATAGAATTTCTCATTTTATTTTATTTTATTTATTTATTTATTTTTAAATTCCAATTTCGTTTACACACATCAGTTTAAACCACGGAGTAATAAAGACTCCATGGTTTAAACATTGATGCTTAGATATTATATCATATCATATCAAATTAAATTATTAGAAAAATAAACACTTTTAATTCTATAATGACGTCAGATTTAACGTGTAAGTTTAACAATTAAAAATGCTTTATATGAATTTCAATTTAATGCACGTGCAAATATATTTTTTTTCTTTTCACGTCAAGATATTTTAAAAACGAAATGAATATGTAAATGTTTCTTTTATGTTGGCAGCAGCTAATTTTTTTAATATTTCATTATTTCCATTTCTATTACGGCTTCTATGGGGATTTTAATTAAAATGCTTAGATTTTAAACTAAAATTTATTTTATCAAACTTAAATATAGCCTATAACAATATGGCATACTGTAGCTTTCGGTCAGTGAAAGAAGTTTTTAAATCGGTTCAGTAGTTTCAGAGATTACCCTCCACAAACAAACAAATTTTTGCGCTTTATATAATGACTAGCTGACCCGTCCGGCTTCGCACTGATGAACAAATTTTAGTTAAAGATGGATTGATATGTAAAAAATCAAGAAATATATCAGTTTATATGTTATAGTCAGGCAATATTATTAACTGGAAAGTCAAAATATAATTTTACAATTATTTTTTTTAATTAGTTGTTAAATGTTGGCAATTTTACTTAATGCTATTTATTTATTTATTTCATAAAAAGAAACATTTCTTTACTCATGAATAAAAAATATTGAAAAATAAACCTATGACATGAAAATGTTTTTGATAAAATTGACGTCATAATAGCTTTAATTATTATTTATTTTTTCATTTCGCAAATATATTTAATTTTTTCCATAATTGATTATTATTTTAATAATGTATATTAAAGGAGAAATCAATAATATGAAACAATATTCGTACAATATATACTATTACAGAATCTGGTGTGAAACAACCACACGACTTCCATTACCCACTATTACACGTAATATATACAATTTTTTGGAGATATTAGTTGCATTTTTGAGATTTTCGAGTAAGAGAAACTTGATACACGTATAAAGACACATACAACAGAGTTTGCATAGCGAGTTAAAAAATAAGGGGAAAAAAATAGATAGTTATTTTTTTAAACACGAATTTCAGAGATCTAAAACTGAACTACCTAATCAGGATGACCGTTAATATTCCTGTAATAAGCACGTAATACTTGAGAAAGGTTATCTAAATTGGATTAAAGAAAAAATTTTCAAGAATACGTTAGAGCCGTTTTTGAAATACCAACTTTTACCAAAACTTAACATACTCAATTATTGACCTAAAAACAATAATTACATACAAAAGGATATTTAATAGGAAGTTAACATGGCGAGTTTGAAAAAAATCCGTACAGGCGTTTTTAAAGGAACGCACTTGCGAAGTCTGAAATTGAGCTGTTTATAGAGGACGCCTATCAATTTTCCTGAACTAAGCAACTTTTCAATCGAAAGGGCATCTAATATATTATTTATATAGCAACTTTGAAGAAAATCATTAGAGGTGTTTTTGAATATGGGCTTAGGGTCCCATTTCTGGTTTTCGATGACCCAATTCCGGTTTTTCAATTTTCACGAAAATTTGGAAAATTTATCTGTACACCAGACCTGAATCACTTGTGAAGTTTAGTAGTTCTATTTTTATTAGTTTTGGAGATATGACAGCCAGAAGATTACACACACACGTGCACATATACACACACACTGACCAATTGCCAAAACCTATACAATACTTCCACTACCTACGGTAGTAGGGTAATTGAAGTAAACACATACATCTCGTATTTACTACGATAATATACATATTTTCGTATTACGTTTTCGATCGCCAAATACAAAAATCGCCAATGACGATAGATATCAAATCTATGCTTTGTTTTCAATTAAAATATTGAAAATTTTAATTAAAAATTTATTTTACCAAAATTTATTATAGCTTCTAGCACTTAGAGAGAGACAGTGTAACTTTTGATTATTGAAAGAAAAAAAAAAAAAAAAAAAGCAATCGGCTTTTTAGTTCTAGCGATCGTTCTCTACATATGCATTTTTTTTTTTATATTAGTATAGCTATAGAGCATAGGTATATTAAATAGGTTTCCAGTCAACATAATGTAACTCAAATAATTAAATGCTATTTACATTTCAGTAATGGCTGTATGCGCTATGTATATTGAGCTACTTGCCATAACTGTTACTTGCTAAAAATAGTCGCCAAATAAATTTAAACATCTCAATACGCAAGCGAAGTATGACATCACTGACCGCCCGTGGATGCAAGAAAAATATTTTTTTTTGTTAATCGCTCATTGGATTTTTTTTCTTTTTTTTATTAAAATTATAGAAGAATTATTTCCCGATTTTAATCCTCATATTTGGGTATAGATATGTATTAGTTATTGTATGCATGCGTTAGATTGAGTTATTTTGCTGTCAAATTGACAAAATTTTAATTTTAAATTTCAAAACTGTCACCCTTGGCGTTTTTTGTATTTGGCGATCAAAAACGTAATACGAAAATATACATGCCAGATGTATATTTTCGTTATATGTCGTGTACGAAATATTGTTTCATATTATTCGTTACACTCTTAATGTAAGTTTTTAAAATAACCATGATTTTTGATAGGAATTAAATTATATTCGCCAGATAATTTGGCGATATTTTTTTTTTTTTTCTGCCAAGGATGACGGATATCAAATCTATTCCGCTGCAACATATTAGTATATTATATCAGATACTTTATTTAGACATTTGAAAACAAATTTGACTTCAAATTATGATAGAATATTTATCCTTTCCCTTTTAATTAGTTTATTAGTTGGATGTTTATTGTGTAAATATCATCCTTTGAAATGAAATGTTTATGTTTTTAATCGAATATGGAAATTTGCCATTTTTTTTTCTAGAGTTTTGAAATTTAAAATTCCAATTTTATCAATTTTACAACAAAAACAATTTAATCTAACGGATGCACATGATAACTAATACATATCTATATCCAAGTATGGGGATTAAAATGGGGAAATAATTTTCCTCGATCTTTATTATTTTTTTACAAAAAATCCAGGTCACTTTTTATATTATGTCTAAAAATAAATTAATTCGTAAATCTTTTTGGCAACAATTATAAATTAAAATAAATAATATTATAATTATAAAATAGAATTTCTTATTTTATTTTATTTTATTTATTTATTTATTTTTAAATTCCAATTTCGTTTACACACATCAGTTTAAACCACGGAGTAATAAAGACTCCGTGGTTTAAACATTGATGCTTAGATATTATATCATATCATAATATATCATATCATATAATAATTAAATTATTAGAAAAATAAACACTTTTAATTCTATAATGGCGTCAGATTTAACGTGTAAGTTTAACAATTAAAAAAGCTTTATATGAATTTCAATTTAATGCACGTGCAAATATATTTCTTTGATTTTCACGTCAAGATATTTTAAAAACGAAATGAATATGTAAATGTTTCTTTTATGTTGGCAGCAGCTAATTTTTTTAATATTTCATTATTTCCATTTCTATTACGGCTTCTATGGGGATTTTAATTAAAATGCTCAGATTTTAAACTAAAATTTATTTTATCAAAATTAAATATAGCCTATAACAATATGGCATACTGTAGCTTTCGGTCAGTGAAAGAAGTTTTTAAATCGGTTCAGTAGTTTCAGAGATTACCCTCCACAAACAAACAATTTTTTGCGCTTTATATAATGACTAGCTGACCCGTCCGGCTTCGCACTGATGAACAAATTTTTGTTAAAGATGGATTGATATATAAAAAAATCAAGAAATATATCAGTTTATATGTTATAGTCAGGCAATATTATTAACTGGAAAGTCAAAATATAATTTTACAATTATTTTTTTTAATTAGTTGTTAAATGTCGGCAATTTTTACTTAATGCTATTTATTTATTTATTTATTTATTTCATAAAAAAAAACATTTCTTTACTCATGAATAAAAAATATTGAAAAATACACCTGTGACATGAAAATGTTTTTGATAAAATTGACGTCATAATAGCTTTAATTATTATTTATTTTTTCATTTCGCAAATATATTTAATTTTTTCCATAATTGATTATTATTTTAATAATGTATATTAAAGGAGAAATCAATAATATGAAACAATATTCGTACAATATATACTATTACAGAATCTGGTGTGAAACAACCACATGACTTCCATTACCCACTATTACACGTAATATATACAATTTTTTGGAGATATTACTTGCATTTTTTGAGATTTTCGAGTAAGAGAAACTTGATACACGTATAAAGACACATACAACAAAGTTTGCATAGCGAGTTAAAAAATAAGGGGAAAAAAATTGATAGTTATTTTTTTAAACACGAATTTCCGAGATCTAAAACTGAACTACCTAATCAGGATGACCGCTAATATTCCTGTAATAAGCACGTAATACTTGAGAAAGGTTATCTAAATTGGATTAAAGAAAAAATTTTCAAGAATACGTTAGAGCCGTTTTTGAGATACCAACTTTTACCAAAACTTAACATACTCAATTATTGACCTAAAAACAATAATTACATACAAAAGGATATTTAATAGGAAGTTAACATGGCGAGTTTGAAAAAAATCCGTACAGGCGTTTTTAAAGGAACGCACTTGCGAAGTCTGAAATTGAGCTGTTTATAGAGGACGCCTATCAATTTTCCTGAACTAAGCAACTTTTCAATCGAAAGGGCATCTAATATATTATTTATATAGCAACTTTGAAGAAAATCATTAGAGGTGTTTTTGAATATGGGCTTAGGGTCCCATTTCTGGTTTTCGATGACCCAATTCCGGTTTTTCAATTTTCACGAAAATTTGGAAAATTTATCTGTACACCAGACCTGAATCACTTGTGAAGTTTAGTAGTTCTATTTTTATTAGTTTTGGAGATATGACAGCCAGAAGATTACACACACACGTGCACATATACACACACACTGACTAATTGCCAAAACCTATACAATACTTCCACTACCTACGGTAGTAGGGTAATTGAAGTAAACACATACATCTCGTATTTACTACGATAATATACAGATTTTCGTATTACGTTTTCGATCGCCAAATACAAAAATCGCCAATGACGATATATATCAAATCTATGCTTTGTTTTCAATTAAAATATTGAAAATTTTAATTAAAAATTTATTTTACCAAAATTTATTATAGCTTCTAGCACTTAGAGGGAGACAGTGTAACTTTTGATTATTGAAAGAAAAAAAAAAAGCAATCGGCTTTTTAGTTCTAGCGATCGTTCTCTACATATGCATATAAACCTTTCTTTTTTTTTTATATTAGTATAGCTATAGAGCATAGGTATATTAAATAGGTTTCCAGTCAACATAATGTAACTCAAATAATTAAATGCTATTTACATTTCAGTAATGGCTGTATGCGCTATGTATATTGAGCTACTTGCCATAACTGTTAGTTGCTAAAAATAGTCGCCAAATAAATTTAAACATCTCAATACGCAAGCGAAGTATGACATCACTGACCGCCCGTGGATGCAAGAAAAAGATTTTCCATGTTAATCGCTCATTGGATTTTTTTTTTTTTTTTTTTTTTTTTTAATTAAAATTCTAGAAGAATTATTTCCCGATTTTAATCCTCATATTTGGGTATAGGTATGTATTAGTTATTGTATGCATGCGTTAGATTGAGTTATTTTGCTGTCAAATTGACAAAATTTTAATTTTGAATTTCAAAACTGTCACCCTTGGCGTTTTTTGTATTTGGCGATCAAAAACGTAATACGAAAATATACATGCCAGATGTATATTTTCGTAATATGTATTGTACGAAATATTGTTTCATATTATTCGTTACACTCTTAATGTAAGTTTTTAAAATAACCATGATTTTTGAAAGGAATTAAATTATATTCGCCAGATAATTTGGCGATATTTTTTTTTTTTTTCTGCCAAGGATGACGGATATCAAATCTATTCCGCTGCAACATATTAGTATATTATATCAGATACTTTATTTAGACATTTGAAAACAAATTTGACTTCAAATTATGATAGAATATTTATCCTTTCCCTTTTAATTAGTTTATTAGTTGGATGTTTATTGTGTAAATATCATCCTTTGAAATGAAATGTTTATGTTTTCAATCGAATATGGAAATTTGCCATTTTTTTTTCTAGAGTTTTGAAATTTAAAATTCCAATTTTATCAATTTTACAACAAAAGCAATTTAATCTAACGGATGCACATGATAACTAATACATATCTATATCCAAATATGGGGATTAAAATGGGGAAATAATTTTCCTCGATCTTTATTATTTTTTTTACAAAAAATCCAGTTCACTTTTTATATTATTGTTCGCGTAAAAATATATTTTAATATATGTCTAAAAATAAATTAATTCGTAAATCTTTTTGGCAACAATTATAAATTAAAATAAATAATATTATAAAATAGAATTTCTCATTTTATTTTATTTTATTTATTTATTTATTTTTAAATTCCAATTTCGTTTACACACATCAGTTTAAACCACGGAGTAATAAAGACTCCATGGTTTAAACATTGATGCTTAGATATTATATCATATCATATCAAATTAAATTATTAGAAAAATAAACACTTTTAATTCTATAATGACGTCAGATTTAACGTGTAAGTTTAACAATTAAAAATGCTTTATATGAATTTCAATTTAATGCACGTGCAAATATATTTATTTTCTTTTCACGTCAAGATATTTTAAAAACGAAATGAATATGTAAATGTTTCTTTTATGTTGGCAGCAGCTAATTTTTTTAATATTTCATTATTTCCATTTCTATTACGGCTTCTATGGGGATTTTAATTAAAATGCTTAGATTTTAAACTAAAATTTATTTTATCAAACTTAAATATAGCCTATAACAATATGGCATACTGTAGCTTTCGGTCAGTGAAAGAAGTTTTTAAATCGGTTCAGTAGTTTCAGAGATTACCCTCCACAAACAAACAAATTTTTGCGCTTTATATAATGACTAGCTGACCCGTCCGGCTTCGCACTGATGAACAAATTTTAGTTAAAGATGGATTGATATGTAAAAAATCAAGAAATATATCAGTTTATATGTTATAGTCAGGCAATATTATTAACTGGAAAGTCAAAATATAATTTTACAATTATTTGTTTTAATTAGTTGTTAAATGTTGGCAATTTTACTTAATGCTATTTATTTATTTATTTCATAAAAAGAAACATTTCTTTACTCATGAATAAAAAATATTGAAAAATAAACCTATGACATGAAAATGTTTTTGATAAAATTGACGTCATAATAGCTTTAATTATTATTTATTTTTTCATTTCGCAAATATATTTAATTTTTTCCATAATTGATTATTATTTTAATAATGTATATTAAAGGAGAAATCAATAATATGAAACAATATTCGTACAATATATACTATTACAGAATCTGGTGTGAAACAACCACACGACTTCCATTACCCACTATTACACGTAATATATACAATTTTTTGGAGATATTAGTTGCATTTTTGAGATTTTCGAGTAAGAGAAACTTGATACACGTATAAAGACACATACAACAGAGTTTGCATAGCGAGTTAAAAAATAAGGGGAAAAAAATAGATAGTTATTTTTTTAAACACGAATTTCAGAGATCTAAAACTGAACTACCTAATCAGGATGACCGTTAATATTCCTGTAATAAGCACGTAATACTTGAGAAAGGTTATCTAAATTGGATTAAAGAAAAAATTTTCAAGAATACGTTAGAGCCGTTTTTGAAATACCAACTTTTACCAAAACTTAACATACTCAATTATTGACCTAAAAACAATAATTACATACAAAAGGATATTTAATAGGAAGTTAACATGGCGAGTTTGAAAAAAATCCGTACAGGCGTTTTTAAAGGAACGCACTTGCGAAGTCTGAAATTGAGCTGTTTATAGAGGACGCCTATCAATTTTCCTGAACTAAGCAACTTTTCAATCGAAAGGGCATCTAATATATTATTTATATAGCAACTTTGAAGAAAATCATTAGAGGTGTTTTTGAATATGGGCTTAGGGTCCCATTTCTGGTTTTCGATGACCCAATTCCGGTTTTTCAATTTTCACGAAAATTTGGAAAATTTATCTGTACACCAGACCTGAATCACTTGTGAAGTTTAGTAGTTCTATTTTTATTAGTTTTGGAGATATGACAGCCAGAAGATTACACACACACGTGCACATATACACACACACTGACCAATTGCCAAAACCTATACAATACTTCCACTACCTACGGTAGTAGGGTAATTGAAGTAAACACATACATCTCGTATTTACTACGATAATATACATATTTTCGTATTACGTTTTCGATCGCCAAATACAAAAATCGCCAATGACGATAGATATCAAATCTATGCTTTGTTTTCAATTAAAATATTGAAAATTTTAATTAAAAATTTATTTTACCAAAATTTATTATAGCTTCTAGCACTTAGAGAGAGACAGTGTAACTTTTGATTATTGAAAGAAAAAAAAAAAAAAAAAGCAATCGGCTTTTTAGTTCTAGCGATCGTTCTCTACATATGCATATAAACCTTTCTTTTTTTTATATTAGTATAGCTATAGAGCATAGGTATATTAAATAGGTTTCCAGTCAACATAATGTAACTCAAATAATTAAATGCTATTTACATTTCAGTAATGGCTGTATGCGCTATGTATATTGAGCTACTTGCCATAACTGTTACTTGCTAAAAATAGTCGCCAAATAAATTTAAACATCTCAATACGCAAGCGAAGTATGACATCACTGACCGCCCGTGGATGCAAGAAAAATATTTTTTTTTGTTAATCGCTCATTGGATTTTTTTTCTTTTTTTTATTAAAATTCTAGAAGAATTATTTCCCGATTTTAATCCTCATATTTGGGTATAGATATGTATTAGTTATTGTATGCATGCGTTAGATTGAGTTATTTTGCTGTCAAATTGACAAAATTTTAATTTTAAATTTCAAAACTGTCACCCTTGGCGTTTTTTGTATTTGGCGATCAAAAACGTAATACGAAAATATACATGCCAGATGTATATTTTCGTTATATGTCGTGTACGAAATATTGTTTCATATTATTCGTTACACTCTTAATGTAAGTTTTTAAAATAACCATGATTTTTGATAGGAATTAAATTATATTCGCCAGATAATTTGGCGATATTTTTTTTTTTTTTCTGCCAAGGATGACGGATATCAAATCTATTCCGCTGCAACATATTAGTATATTATATCAGATACTTTATTTAGACATTTGAAAACAAATTTGACTTCAAATTATGATAGAATATTTATCCTTTCCCTTTTAATTAGTTTATTAGTTGGATGTTTATTGTGTAAATATCATCCTTTGAAATGAAATGTTTATGTTTTCAATCGAATATGGAAATTTGCCATTTTTTTTTCTAGAGTTTTGAAATTTAAAATTCCAATTTTATCAATTTTACAACAATAACAATTTAATCTAACGGATGCACATGATAACTAATACATATCTATATCCAAGTATGGGGATTAAAATGGGGAAATAATTTTCCTCGATCTTTATTATTTTTTTACAAAAAATCCAGGTCACTTTTTATATTATGTCTAAAAATAAATTAATTCGTAAATCTTTTTGGCAACAATTATAAATTAAAATAAATAATATTATAATTTTAAAATAGAATTTCTTATTTTATTTTATTTTATTTATTTATTTATTTTTAAATTCCAATTTCGTTTACACACATCAGTTTAAACCACGGAGTAATAAAGACTCCGTGGTTTAAACATTGATGCTTAGATATTATATCATATCATATCAAATTAAATTATTAGAAAAATAAACACTTTTAATTCTATAATGGCGTCAGATTTAACGTGTAAGTTTAACAATTAAAAAAGCTTTATATGAATTTCAATTTAATGCACGTGCAAATATATTTCTTTGATTTTCACGTCAAGATATTTTAAAAACGAAATGAATATGTAAATGTTTCTTTTATGTTGGCAGCAGCTAATTTTTTTAATATTTCATTATTTCCATTTCTATTACGGCTTCTATGGGGATTTTAATTAAAATGCTCAGATTTTAAACTAAAATTTATTTTATCAAAATTAAATATAGCCTATAACAATATGGCATACTGTAGCTTTCGGTCAGTGAAAGAAGTTTTTAAATCGGTTCAGTAGTTTCAGAGATTACCCTCCACAAACAAACAATTTTTTGCGCTTTATATAATGACTAGCTGACCCGTCCGGCTTCGCACTGATGAACAAATTTTAGTTAAAGATGGATTAATATATAAAAAAATCAAGAAATATATCAGTTTATATGTTATAGTCAGGCAATATTATTAACTGGAAAGTCAAAATATAATTTTACAATTATTTTTTTTAATTAGTTGTTAAATGTCGGCAATTTTTACTTAATGCTATTTATTTATTTATTTATTTATTTCATAAAAAAAAACATTTCTTTACTCATGAATAAAAAATATTGAAAAATACACCTGTGACATGAAAATGTTTTTGATAAAATTGACGTCATAATAGCTTTAATTATTATTTATTTTTTCATTTCGCAAATATATTTAATTTTTTCCATAATTGATTATTATTTTAATAATGTATATTAAAGGAGAAATCAATAATATGAAACAATATTCGTACAATATATACTATTACAGAATCTGGTGTGAAACAACCACATGACTTCCATTACCCACTATTACACGTAATATATACAATTTTTTGGAGATATTACTTGCATTTTTTGAGATTTTCGAGTAAGAGAAACTTGATACACGTATAAAGACACATACAACAAAGTTTGCATAGCGAGTTAAAAAATAAGGGGAAAAAAATTGATAGTTATTTTTTTAAACACGAATTTCCGAGATCTAAAACTGAACTACCTAATCAGGATGACCGTTAATATTCCTGTAATAAGCACGTAATACTTGAGAAAGGTTATCTAAATTGGATTAAAGAAAAAATTTTCAAGAATACGTTAGAGCCGTTTTTGAGATACCAACTTTTACCAAAACTTAACATACTCAATTATTGACCTAAAAACAATAATTACATACAAAAGGATATTTAATAGGAAGTTAACATGGCGAGTTTGAAAAAAATCCGTACAGGCGTTTTTAAAGGAACGCACTTGCGAAGTCTGAAATTGAGCTGTTTATAGAGGACGCCTATCAATTTTCCTGAACTAAGCAACTTTTCAATCGAAAGGGCATCTAATATATTATTTATATAGCAACTTTGAAGAAAATCATTAGAGGTGTTTTTGAATATGGGCTTAGGGTCCCATTTCTGGTTTTCGATGACCCAATTCCGGTTTTTCAATTTTCACGAAAATTTGGAAAATTTATCTGTACACCAGACCTGAATCACTTGTGAAGTTTAGTAGTTCTATTTTTATTAGTTTTGGAGATATGACAGCCAGAAGATTACACACACACGTGCACATATACACACACACTGACTAATTGCCAAAACCTATACAATACTTCCACTACCTACGGTAGTAGGGTAATTGAAGTAAACACATACATCTCGTATTTACTACGATAATATACAGATTTTCGTATTACGTTTTCGATCGCCAAATACAAAAATCGCCAATGACGATATATATCAAATCTATGCTTTGTTTTCAATTAAAATATTGAAAATTTTAATTAAAAATTTATTTTACCAAAATTTATTATAGCTTCTAGCACTTAGAGGGAGACAGTGTAACTTTTGATTATTGAAAGAAAAAAAAAAAGCAATCGGCTTTTTAGTTCTAGCGATCGTTCTCTACATATGCATATAAACCTTTCTTTTTTTTTATATTAGTATAGCTATAGAGCATAGGTATATTAAATAGGTTTCCAGTCAACATAATGTAACTCAAATAATTAAATGCTATTTACATTTCAGTAATGGCTGTATGCGCTATGTATATTGAGCTACTTGCCATAACTGTTAGTTGCTAAAAATAGTCGCCAAATAAATTTAAACATCTCAATACGCAAGCGAAGTATGACATCACTGACCGCCCGTGGATGCAAGAAAAAGATTTTCCATGTTAATCGCTCATTGGATTTTTTTTTTTTTTTTTTTTTTAATTAAAATTCTAGAAGAATTATTTCCCGATTTTAATCCTCATATTTGGGTATAGGTATGTATTAGTTATTGTATGCATGCGTTAGATTGAGTTATTTTGCTGTCAAATTGACAAAATTTTAATTTTGAATTTCAAAACTGTCACCCTTGGCGTTTTTTGTATTTGGCGATCAAAAACGTAATACGAAAATATACATGCCAGATGTATATTTTCGAAATATGTATTGTACGAAATATTGTTTCATATTATTCGTTACACTCTTAATGTAAGTTTTTAAAATAACCATGATTTTTGAAAGGAATTAAATTATATTCGCCAGATAATTTGGCGATATTTTTTTTTTCTGCCAAGGATGACGGATATCAAATCTATTCCGCTGCAACATATTAGTATATTATATCAGATACTTTATTTAGACATTTGAAAACAAATTTGACTTCAAATTATGATAGAATATTTATCCTTTCCCTTTTAATTAGTTTATTAGTTGGATGTTTATTGTGTAAATATCATCCTTTGAAATGAAATGTTTATGTTTTCAATCGAATATGGAAATTTGCCATTTTTTTTCTAGAGTTTTGAAATTTAAAATTCCAATTTTATCAATTTTACAACAAAAACAATTTAATCTAACGGATGCACATGATAACTAATACATATCTATATCCAAATATGGGGATTAAAATGGGGAAATAATTTTCCTCGATCTTTATTATTTTTTTACAAAAAATCCAGTTCACTTTTTATATTATTGTTCGCGTGAAAATATATTTTATTATATGTCTAAAAATAAATTAATTCGTAATTTAGTTTTGGCAACAATTATAAATTAAAATAAATAATATTATAAAATAGAATTTCTTATTTTATTTTATTTTATTTATTTATTTATTTTTAAATTCCAATTTCGTTTACACCACGGAGTAAAAAGACAGGAGAAGAAGGTAACGCTGAAATTTTGTGATGTTGTTTTCTAATGTTTACAGATGGCGCCAGCGTGCAATCCTTCCTTCTCTCCAGCTTCCGCAATGTTATTTAATGGGGAAATGTCTCGTTTTAATTATTTTTTAAAAAATAATATCAAGCTGAAAAAATTTCGATTGAAAGCAAATTTCATTAAATAGAGTATTCTAACCAACATGTTTTTTTTAAGAGCCATTTTATACTAATTTTACTTTGAAAGAAAGCTTTTAAAAAATGACGATTCTTATGAACCGAAGCTAGCTAAAACAGATAATTGGGAGGAAAGAGAATGGATGAGATTTTGTAAAGAAAAAAAATAAACTTACTTTAGGTGCAGAAAATACGAACTCAGACTTTATTTTTCTCCTAGGACTTTTTTTTGTTTTTCTTATCACTATCATAGCCTGTTTTACAATTAGGAACGAAACATTTATTTGAAACATCTGAATTATGCAGTTTTAAGAACTTACAAAGAAATTAAATTGCTTAAAATAAAAAATTTTAAATGTACTCCAGCAAAATTCTATTGAAAACAACAGTATATCCGCGCCGAGGTAGGGAGGAATGACAAGTGGCGCCCTCAATATTTACTAAAAATTTAGATCACAGTTTCGTAGCTTTCTCCCATTGGACCTTCAACTCCTATTAATATTACTCCGTGGTTTACACACATCAGTTTAAACCACGGAGTAATAAAGACTCCGTGGTTTAAACATTGATGCTTAGATATTATATCATATCATATCAAATTAAATTATTAGAAAAATAATCACTTTTAATTCTATAATGACGTCAGATTTAACGTGTAAGTTTAACAATTAAAAAAGCTTTATATGAATTTCAATTTAATGCACGTGCAAATATATTTCTTTTCTTTTCACGTCAAGATATTTTAAAAACGAAATGAATATGTAAATGTTTCTTTTATGTTGGCAGCAGCTAATTTTTTTAATATTTCATTATTTCCATTTCTATTACGGCTTCTATGGGGATTTTAATTAAAATGCTCAGATTTTAAATTAAAATTTATTTTATCAAAATTAAATATAGCCTATAACAATATGGCATACTGTAGCTTTCGGTCAGTGAAAGAAGTTTTTAAATCGGTTCAGTAGTTTCAGAGATTACCCTCCACAAACAAACAATTTTTTGCGCTTTATATAATGATATAGATATAGATATAGATATATTAATTTGAAACGTCTTTTTGTCTGTCTCCACTAAATTGAGAGAAAAGCTAGGTGTAAAAATTTGGTTGAGGTGTCTAAAAAAAGGTCTTGGTCTGTAGATGTGTTATGAAAAGAGAAAAATAAAAAAAGTCGAACGGTTCCCCCCCTGGGGGGGCAGGGGTTAAAAACACGTTTACGAGCTTAACTCAGCTCTAAATTATTTCACGGTGAAGAAATTGTACATATGGGGACTAGAGTCGAATACTAAAAAATCTCTTTCTGCGAATTTGGAATTTTCGATTTTGAAAGGGGGAAAAATAGATTTGGAGGGGGAAAGGGGGAAAATTAGTTTGAGAGGGAAATCCGTTCTAGACCCACACATGTAGCACCTCATTTTAAAGGTCTTGAAATTTCATGTCCATTGGGGATATTTATATACAATATAGTGATTCCCCTGGTGGTGAAAAATGGAACTAGGTGATTTTGTTGTAGACCCTATCATGTTACACCTTATTTTAAAGGTCTTGGTATTTCGTGTCCGTTGGTGTTGTTCGTATAGAACAGGCTGCGCCCTCTGGCGGTAGAAAGTACAACTAAAGGATTTTGCAGTAGACACCAACATGTGACACCTTATTTGAAAGGTCTTGGAAATTCAAGGCGATTGGTGATGTTCGTATACAACATACTGTGTACCCTGGTGGAGGAAAGTGGATTTTGCAGCGCGTGCGTAGCATGCCTGCTATACAGTGATGCAGCCACAGGCAGAGGTAACACGAGTCAACCGAGGTAACCGAGGTAACCAACCAGAGGTAACCGAGTTCCGTTCTGTTTGAGGCATTTTTTTTTTTTGGGTTACAGATGATTTTTTTTTTTTTTTTTTTTTTTTGTTCTGCTTTCATTTAAATAAAGAAATTCAAACAAAATCGAGATAAAGATATAAAACCCTACAAATATAAGGTTCAATTAAGGTTATTGTCATGGTCCCGGGCATTGCCGGGCGGGTTCATTCGATTCCAGGTTATTTTTATTTTTTTATGTTATTAGCGGCCCGCGTATGCGCTACCGCAGACACCGGGTTCACAAGGCAGTGTTTCGCTCGGTTCGAGGTACTTTTTTTTTTTTTTTGTTACAGCTGATTATTTTTTTTTTTCGCAATGCTTTTATTTAAAAATAGAAATTCAAACAAAATCGAGTTAAAGATATAAAACCATACAAATTTAAGGTTCATTTAAGGTTATTATCATGGGCCCGGGCAACACCGGGCGGGTCCGTTCGGTTCCAGGTTAATTTTTGGGAATATTTTTATGTTATTAGCAGCCGGCGTATGCGCTGCTGAAGGCACCAGGGTCACATAGCAGAGTTTCGTTCGGTTCGAGGTAATTTTTTTGTTACAGCTGATTATTTTTTTGGCGATGCTTTTATTAAAAAAAAAAAAAAAAAATCAAACAAAATCGAGTTAAAGATGTAAAACCGTATAAATTTATGGTTTATTTAAGGTTATTACCATACGCCCGGGCAAAGCCGGACGGGTCAGCTAACATGTAGTCTTAGTATTAAACGAAATAGAAAATAAAAGATAGCAACTGTTTATTTGGAGTCAGTTTGACGTCACATTGACAGTACAGTCGCCTGCAAAATTATTCGAGCACTAGCAATAATCCTTGCCAAAAAAAAGTACACTTAATACAGCTTTGTTAAATAAATCCTTGTCGAGTCATGTTCTTAATCAGTCTAAGAGCATGATTCGACAAGGATTTACTTAGCAAAACAGTCTTAAGTGTACTTTTTAAACATAGGAATTATTGGCTAGTGCTCGAATAATTTTGCAGCCGACTGTACTTTGTAGAAAGTGATGTCATGTATAGTATTTCTAATTATAAGCATTTTTCCGACTTTCTTTTTTTTAAGTGAAATGTCGTAAATTATATTAGATGTTTTAACTTGAAATACATTAAATAATGATGCGACGATTTTTGAATCATTACGGTCAATAAAGTGATTGTCGAATTCGACGGGTTCCAGCTAGTCTAATTATTAAATTGAAACATGTTTTTGTCTGTCTCCACTATATTGAGAGAACTACTTGGTGTAAAAATTTGGCTGAGGTGTCTAACGAAAGGTCTTCGTCTGTAGATGTGCTATGAAAAGAGAAAAATAAAAAACAGTCGAACGGTTTCCCCCCCAGCGAGGAAAAGGATTAAAAACACGTTTACGAGCTTAACTAAGCTCCAAATTACTTCACGGTTAAGAAATTGTACATATGGGGTCTAGAGTCGAGTAGTAAAAAATCGCTTTCTGCGAATTTGGAATTTTCGATTTTGAAAGGGGGAAAAATAGATTTGGAGGGGGAAAGGGGGAAAATTAGTTTGAGAGGGAAATCCGTTCTAGACCCACACATGTAGCACCTCATTTTAAAGGTCTTGAAATTTCATGCCAATTGGGGATGTTTATATACAATATAGTGCGTCCCCTGGTGGTGAAAAATGGAACTAGGTGATTTTGTTGTAGACCCTATCATGTTACATTTTATTTTAAAGGTCTTGGTATTTCGTGACAGTTGGTGATGTTCGTACAGTACACAATGTGCACCTGGTGATGGAAAGTGCAACTAAAAGATTTTGTAGTTGACACCACCATGTGACACTTTATTTGAAAGGTCTTGGAAATTCAAGGCGATTGTTGATAAAGGTCTTGAAATTTCATGTTGATTGGGGATGTTTGTATACAATATAGTGCGACCCCTGGTGGTGAAAAATGGAACTAGGTGATTTTGTTGTAGACCCTATCATGTTACAACTTATTTTAAAGGTCTTGATATTTCCTGACCTTTGGTGTTGTTCGTATAGAACACGACGTGCCCCCTTGTGGTGGAAAGTGTAACTAAATGATTTTGCAATTAACACCACCATGTTACATCTTATTTGAAAGGTCTTGGAAATTCAAGGCGATTGGTGATGTTCGTATACAACATACTGCGCTCCCTGGTGGAGGAAAGTGGATTTTGCAGCGCGTGCTCAGCGTGCCTGCTATACGGTGCCGCAGACACAGGCAGCGGTAACACGAGCCAGAGGTTCGTTTGGTTCAAGTTTAATTTTTGATATTATAATTTTAAAATTTTAACGAAGTTAATAAACATATAATAAATATAAATACCTTAAAATTTTACTTCGTATATGGCAGAAGAGCTTTTTTCGGAAGGGGGGGCCCCCTCCTTCATCGGTGCCGTCTGCACACCGTGGCTGGCGGTCTTGTGTTTGATGTTCTTCTCTTTTAAGTAGGTGACGCCATATCTCTCCTATCCTAGCCGACTCGTGGTCATTGATTGCGTCGTTATTTTGATGCGCGATTTCGATGCTCTCACGGATATATGCGTAGGTTGGGTTATTGTAATTAGCTATTTTCCGACGTTTTCAAAGTCAATTTCCATATTGTTTTCAAAATAATTTCTGGCAAGCGCGGTTGTGTTACGGTTAAATTTAATGTCATTTTTATGTTCTTTTATTCTGGTTTTAATCTTCCTTTTAGTCCTATATATTTAAATTCTTTGTTTTCCTGATTTTTCATGGGAATTTTGTAGATACCTGCCATTTCGGTGGGGGGGATCGGGTCTTTATCACTTCTTATTAGTTGGTAAATATTAGGATTGGGTTTAATAGGAATGTTTACGTTAAATTTACTAGCGGTATTTTTTATTTTGTTTGATGTGCCTTGGTTATAGGGAATGGAAAAAGTGTATTTTGTGGAGGTTTTTTGGGCATCTGGAATATTGTTTAGTTGTTTTATTCGTTTACTGTATAACTGGTTTACTAATGTTTTGGGGTAGCCTGCTTCAATTGTTAATTTATTAATGAAATTTAACTCTTTATTTAATTCGTATTCATCAGAACAAATCAGGATGGCGCGATTGATATAACTACGTATGGTATTGATTTTGTATCTGTAGGGTGTTTTGCTTTTATTACTAATGATTTCATTGCTTGCTGTGGGCTTTCGGTATACAGTGGTTTTGAAATTATTATTGTTTTTAATGATTTTAACGTCTAGGTAGTTAATTTCGCTATTGTTTTCGTGTTCTGCAGTGAATTTAATATTGTTGTCTAGTTGGTTTAATTGGTTTAAGATTTCGTTGCAATTATGATTATCTTTAATGACTGCAAACACGTCGTCCACGTAGCGGACCCAGAATTTAATTTTATTTGCTAGTTGTTTGGTAATTTGATTTTCTATGAGTCTTAACTTATATTCTGCTTTGATGCCTGATACGGGGTGTTCGATTTCCACCATACAGTCATATTCGATTCCTAACATAATCGAACTCCGCACTCAATGACACTTTCGATTTAACTGTTTTCATCTCAACTTTACTTTTTTCTGTTCAACAGGTACGAACATCTCAACTCTACTCGAACAGAAACAAAAAAGAACAGTTTATTCTTTTTCAATCCGCACGATAGCTTGCATGCTATCGTTCGCATTATTTGCAAATATTACTTAATATTATTATTTACGCATTATCTTCGCATTATATTGTTTATCGTAAATATTCAACCGCAAGGAACAGTTTATTCTTTTTTCATCCGCACGGTAGCTTGCATGCTATCTTTCACATTATTCTTTCGCATTAATTCCGCATTGTTACTTCATATTATATTGTTTATTATTTATTCGCAATGATTTATCGCACCTCATGTTTTCCACGCATATTTACATCTGTGTATTGTATGTAATATAGTTTTGTTTTGTGAATGAAAGAACGAGTGTCTTTATTATTATCTTCACATCACATCAAATTACACAACATTTTCTGGAGGCACCGGCGAGATGTTCTGTGTGAATTTTGGTTAGCTTACAAATTTGGATATCCAAGCGCAGCTATTAAGGAATAAAACAGATAAGTACTTATTTTCCTATTTTACAAGTTTGACTTTGGTTTTTCGCATTACTCCATTACGTAGTAATGGCAAACAAAAAGAACAATGACGATGACAGTAATGAAACTGTCGCTTTAGAAGATGCTGAAAAAATAGCAAAACATTATCGAGGCAGAGCGAATTCTGCGCTTACTAGAATTATGAATTTCATAAATAATGAAAATCAAATTTTTCAAAAACATGATCTCTTAAATAAACTTGAAAAGATTGAAATTATTTATTCTGATTTTGATAAAGCCGATTCTGAATTACCTGATGAAATTTCAGAAATAGAAGAATTCGAGATAAAATATTATGAAACCAAAGCCAAGCTTCAACAAAAACTTGAAAATTTATCTGTAAACTTGCAATGTAATGTTTTAAATTTTCAAAATCCTACCATTAATACAAATGCTATATCCAGTAATTTTCGTTTGCCAAAATTAAATATTTGTCCGTTTAACGGTAATTATAAAGATTGGATGTCTTTTAAGGATTTGTATATATCATTAGTTCATGAAAATGTTAATTTATGTAATGCACAAAAATTTCAATACCTAAAGGGTTTATTAAAAGACGAACCGGCTTCTATTATTAAACACATTCCAATATCTGAGAATAGTTATCTAGAAGCCTGGGAAAAATTACTTACTAGGTATGATAAGAAAAAACAAATTATTTCTGCACTTATTAAAACCTTTATGGATCAACCAACTGTAATACATGCTAATGCATATAACTTACGTAAGATAGCAGATACTTCGGATGAAGTAATTAGGGGATTAAAAACTATTGACAATAAAGCAACTGAAAGAGATGTATGGTTAATTTATATTTTATTACAAAAACTTGACCATAAATCACGTGAAGAATGGGCACAATATTCCGCAAAAATTGATTTTCCTACTTTAGAGATCTTTTTACAATTTATTAATGATAAATGTGCATCTATGGAATTGTGTAATGAAAATGAGAGTAAAGAGAATGAGTATAAACAAAATAAGGATAAACAATTTAAGTTATCTAAGTTTCATTCTAACGTTAATTACAAATGCATTTTATGTAAAAACAATAATCATTTCTTATTCAAATGCTTTAAATTTAAAGAACTTCCTGTTAAGGATAGAAAACAATTTGTTAGAAAGAACTCATTATGCAGCAATTGTTTATCTAATAAACACTCTATCGTTCAATGTAATTCCATAATAGTATTTCTATTTATAAGCACTTTTCCGACTTTCTTTTTTTAAGTGAAATGTCGTAAATTATATTAGATGTTTTAACATGAAATACATTTAAATAATGATGCGACGATTTTTGAAACATTACGGTCAATAAAGTGATTGTCGAATTCGACGGGTTCCAGCTGGTTATTATTATTTCATAATAAGTAAATAAAATTTTTAGTGATTGCTGTAGCTGTATTGTGTTTCAGCTGCTTAATTTTTCTGTTAATATATTTTTTTAGTATTTATTTATTTATTTATTTGTTTTTCAAACCATGGATAGAACTTTACTGTCTTTATTTCAGTACGATATCGTAGCTATGATACAAGTTTCAAGCTTTACTTCCGGGAAACTATGGGTTTTATTACTAAAATTAGTTGTACAGCGATAAACATTTACAATTAATTTCAAAATAAAGATAAATTTAATATTGCTGTATTTAGTTTCGAATCTTAATCCCCCCAATGCATACATTCAATGCGGCCCGCTTGAATAAAAGGAATTTCAAGTTCTCCCCTCCAAGAGTTTTTACATTGGATAGACGTATTTCAGAACACTAAAATCCTATTTTCTGAAAGATAAATTCCAGTTTTTTATTATTATAAAACATATATATAAATAAAATCAGACTATTGTCAGTACATTTCTCAGAATCCAAAATATTTCGAGATATCATCACATTTCACGCATCGTGAAATCTAAAAATGACTCCCGAAAATTTTCTGTGTGTGTGTATGTGGATGGGTGGGTCGTTGTATCTGTACATCTCCAATGCTAATTTTGTCTGGGTATCATCTGAGAACAGCTGGACGGAATTCAATGACACTTGGCTGAGGTATAGGTCTGTACCCAACTTAAAAGTATATATATCGAACATTTAAAAATTTTGATTAGATTCACAGTTATGAATGAAAAACGTCTGCGCATGCACCATAAGTCTTTTTTCAGTAAACAGCTTTGAAAAGGAAACAAATTGCGTTATCTATTTTAAAAATGCGTTAACAAATTGTTGCACCAGAAATTCCTAAACTGATTTCAGAAAATTGTTTCTGTGTGCAAGGGAGGGGGTGAAGGTATATAGAACGTTTTTTATTCGACCGGGTATCACGTGTAAACGGTTGAATGAAATTCAATGACATTTAGCTAAGGTTTAGGTATATCCAACTCGAACATCTTAAAATTTTAATTAGATTTACAGATATGAAGAAAAAGCGCTACTGTAACCAATTAAAAATTATATCTAAGTATTTATATACGTTAAAATAATTTAAGAAATCGATTTTTTTTTTTTTTTTTTTTTTAATGGAAAGTCTGCGTTTACGTACGCAGATGACATCTTTCCTTATTTTTGGAAGTTCTTTTCCTTTTTCATATTCATATTTCCTTTTAAAAGTTAGATTTTTTCTGTATATAAAACATATTTTACCGCAAGCAATGGTAATTAGATGTTCTGTAAAATGCTGTAAAGAAAGTTATGCAAAAGGGGTATTACATTTTACAAGATATATATATATTTGTGTATTTCATAATTTGGCACTTTCAAGTACTTATTTTTGTAAAATACTTATAACTTCTGTATTTAGTTTCTAAAATTAAAAATTAACAATTGCATGAGTCATCCGAGAAAAAATAATGCAATATTATTTTTATAATAATTTTAAAAAAATTGTACTTATATCTGAAAAAAAAAATAATAAAAGGAGTTGGAAAGCTGAAAATATAATGTTTTACTCAAGTATTGCTTACTTTATCGTTTAATTAAATAAAAAATAAAAAAAAATCTAACGATACAAACAATCGCCAAAATAGCGGTAATTGCCAAAAAAATGCACCTTTTCCCTCCAATCAGCTGACTCATCTTTGACACACTCTCTTATATTTCCGAAATGAAGCAACGCTCCGTCCACTGCAATAATAGGTCTTAGTAACAAAAGTTAATAAGTTATTATACATTATTTTTCCCATTCTAAACAAATAACTAATAACATTTAAGTAATTTTAAAGTAATTTGTACGTAAAGTAATATTTATTTTTCAGAGAGATCTATGTTCATTAAATGACTTGGGTACAGTTTTAGTACTGTACCTCTTGCTGACATTTGAATTTTTGTTCCATTTTGGGGATAAATTAAAATGACTATCGCACTTACGTTAGAAATGACCTCGTGAAAGATTTGAAGTTTCGCAAGTGGGGCTACTAAAGCTGTTCCAAAATATAATCATTCTCTTTATTTTAGAACGCATGTATAAAAGGCTCCCTATCATCGATATGAATATCGCCATATATTCATCATTTGATGAAAATTGAATGCAGAAAAAAATACTATATGTTAGATGAAGTTGAATATTGAAGAAAAGGTACAACTTTAGTATAGGACCCTCTTAGCAACTTTTTATTTACTGTACGCAAGTGGAAATAGAAATTGTGTTTTTGGGGCGTTGAAAAGGTTGTGTTCTGTGCAGAAATAGTTACGCAAATTAAAAACAATACATATTTATATGTGAGTGAAAATATAAAAACTGGACTTATGTCGGCAGACACGACAGAAATATATATGTAATTGATAAAACTAGTCTTCATTATTAGTTTCAGCACACCAAAAAACGTATTTATTAGATAAAACTACAAAATCAAACTTTGTTAACATTGTTTTTGTAGACGTCTGTAATGTACTTTAAATAACAATTAAATTACCATAAGAAGGACGGGAACAACAGCAACTAATATAATAAACGTCTACAAAATTTTGTGAACTTTTCTCAACGATTACTTTAAATAATCCTACAGTAATATGCAATCGCATTACATTTAATACGTAAATTAAAAAAAAAAAAAAAAAGAAAGAAAGAAATGATTTACAATTAACACAAAATATTTAATTAAAATAATAATAATAATAATAACGCTTTTAGCTACATTCAAACAACATATTTATTTTTAAAGCATTTATATCATTACTATTTACTTTATCTGCTATGTAAATTTTGGTGTTTTCAGTTCGATTAATTTACTTATTCAACAGAACACGATATTTAAAACATCCCTTCAGCGTAAGTTTTTGCATGAGATATTTTCCATAAAGCTGTCTAGACAAAATGCATTTGCGTGATGTCAAAAACTGATTATTAGGTTCCTAATAAAAATATAATCTTTATTTTAAGTTGTGTTTCAGTAAACAAATCTCAGCTTTTAAAATATAGGAACATTTATGAATGCATTATGATGTCTCATAAATAAATAAATAACAATAATAATAATAATAATAATAAAGCCCTAAATTGGATAGAACAGAAAAGAGTTTTTCGCAAAGAAAAAAATATAAACAATAAGAATGTCTTACACTTGTAATAATAATAATAAAAAAAAACCTATATAACTTAAATTATAAGAAAAAGCCGTAATTATTACATCTTACAAGACAAAAGATTTATAAGCATAGCAGTTTAAAACTAACAAGGAAACATTCAAAAGGTGTCGTCTTCAAAAAATATTGAAAAAAATATATGTGATTCTACTCTTCATAAAACACCAGAAAGTGAAAAAAAATATCGGCTGAAATGAATTACAGTGACCGCTAAAAATTATCAAAATTAAGCATTTTTGGTGATTTAGCGCTATTAGACGATAAGTTCATTAGCACCAAGATTGCCGTGTACGAACGGAACCGTGTTTTGCTTCTCCGCCAAGTACTCAAAATCAATCGCCTAACAGTGTGAAATCGCCAAATATGCTTAATTTTGATAAATTTTGTGGTCGCTGTAATTAATTTCAGCCGATAATTTTTTCACTTTCTGGTGCTTCATGAAGAGTAGAAACACATATATTTTTTTTTCAATATTTTTTGAAGACGACGCCTTTTGAATGTTTCCTTGTAAGCTTTGAAAAATTCTTCGTATTTTGTTTCTAATTTATTGATAAAAATTAGTCCCCTATAAGACTGATTTTTATAAGAATGTATGGATTGATCATGCATGTATCTAAATATAAACAGCTAACTGAAATGAACATGTATGAAAATTTAATATTACCATGAATATACATCGTTAAACAATGCATGTTTGACGCTTCAGAAAATATGAATAATGCTACCAAGTTTAAGTTTCTAGCCATATCTTAGAAATAAATTTTAAAAAATCAAATTGCTTTTATATAGGATATTCCTTATTTATTGGTATCTATTACATATCTGTTGATAACTATTAGATATCTCTTGAAGCAAAAAAAAAATGTTACAGATGATTATAACATCAAAACATTGTAAATATTTCATAAAAGTTTTGAAACGTTCAGTTTGCTTCAGATTAGTTTCTTAAACGTAGAAATGTCCGCAATCGTAACAAAAATTTAGAAACGTAGCAGAAAGGTTTCAAACACTTAACAGATAGAACATTGAAAAGGCTGGAGGTATAGGGAAAATATCAGAGAGCATGATAAAATGCGTTACGATAATGAATGAAACTCTCTACTCATATTAAGTAATGAATTTTATAAAACACATTTCTTTTACTTCTCTTTTGGATAATAATGTATCTTTTGATATATATATATATATATATATATATCGGGTGAAACAAAACAAGGCAGTTTGGAATCGCTAATTAGAGGCCTTTATCCTGCAGCGGATTGATAAAGGCTGAAATCGATGATGATTATGATGATGATATACCGGGTGATCCAAAAGTCACAGAATAAATAAAAAAAATAATATTCAAAAAGTACTGACTGTAGCTTTATACGGTTTTCAGTGAAATATACAGAAAAGCATGAGATTTTTTTTTTTTTTTTTTTTTTTATATATATAAAGGGAAAAAATATTAGTTACATTTTTCACCAACATATCGCGCTGCGTTTTCAGTATCCTCTCACATTTTAAGCAGATCTATCTGCCTGTTCAAATGGCGCCACTATTGCGAATACGTAATCTTTTTTAATGAGAATTTTCAATGAGCAACATCTGATTGTTATTCTAATTAATTACGGTCGATTCAATGAGCATCTATAGTCCAAGTTACGTTGTTGGATGACAGAGTTACTGTGAAAAAGTAATTTCACAATTAAATCGTTACATGATAAAATAATAATAATAATTAAAATAATTTTATAATAAATCTTGTAATACCTAAAAAAAAATTCCATGTCGTTCTGTGCACTTCAATAACGCTGCGTTCATTATTTATTTATTTATTTATTTATTTATTCCTGTGATTTTTGGATCACCCGGTATATATATAAATAAAATATAATAATAATAATAATAATAATAATTATAATAATAATAATAGTAACTTAATTAAGGATAGCTATCATTTTGAAAATTCAAAACGATGACTGTCCTGTAAGTGATCTGAAGGTAGATGTTCGAAAATTTAAGAAATGCTACTCATTGAATTCAGAATAGTGAAAAGTAATATGGTTAAGAATGCGAATTTAAACGCATTTGATCATAAGCAAATATACGGGACCCGAATAATGGGCCATTTTACTTTACTTTGGTAGTAATTCAGATACTCTCTTTTATACTCCTGACTATGTCAAGAAACGTTAAAAAAAATGAAATCCAGGAATCATCCAAATCAAAATACCAATAAGTAGTCCCTCTATTGGTTCTGCGCTTAAAGTTGGTCAATGGAAAGTACCGGTTTCGATCCCATGTTTGAGCTCTGGTTCCACTTAGCTTTTCAGATTTTTTCGCGGTTTTCTCCGAAACTCGCGTAAATACGGGCTAGGGCCCTTAGATAGAGCCCCTTAAAAGGCACCCTACCTATAGGCTTGAGACACTAGTGTAGTTATTCGGCTTTAAGCCACACAATAAACCAAAGAAAAGACCGACGATTTCAATATCTATCCCGCATCTAACAGCGGTAAAAAGAACACAGTGTCACAGACCGCCCGTCAATTTAACGTCTGTGTACAACAACGTATTTTCTACCTTTGAAAAACACCTGTAGTCATAAACAGATTGTAGTGTATAGTTGATCGTCTAATTTGTAAATAAACAACAATAATAATAATAAAACACATCCCTATAGATGGCAAATCATGTTTATTCGAAAACATTTCATCGAAGAAAATTCAATTTTACGTTAACTAAAGAATTGTTATATATTGAGTACCTTAATATTTATTATCTTAAGTTTAAAAAGATTAATAATGCATCACTAATTAATTTTTATTTCCAAATTGCTATATCTACATAATTAATAAAAATGCTATTTTTCTTAATTTTATTTCTGTTTTTTATACTTGTTTACATAGGTATATTAGATACAAACTAAAATTTTATCATGTATTAAAGTATGTTTCAAACGGCAAATGTAATACAAATACGATTTCAATGATATTTTTCCTAGAAAATAATATATTTATTTACATAAGAAAATCTATCCATTTTGGATGGATTTTTTCAATCATTGTTATTATATTTCAAATTTCTATCGCGATATCCGCTTTCAAAACATTTTGTCTCTTGAGATAGAAAAAAGAAGGATACCGTTCTCCTCTAATAATATTTTTATATTTTCAAACTATATTTTTTTGGACAGTGATTATATTATCAGAGGTTTCACGTTCGTATCTTACCGATAAGATTTATTCACATATGTATTTGTGGATTCATATGTATTTTCATAGGCTGCTTTTTTTTTTTTTTTTTTTTCTTTTTTGAATGTATCTAAGAAAAAAAATACTTTTTATCTGTAACATTATTAAGAATTTCTTAGAAGATGTAATAAGTTATCTTTTTATTGATATTTTACTTCGATAAAAAAAATAATTACTTAAGTAACAATTACTGCTTTATAGGCACAGCACGCTTCCACTGCGCCGAATTACCTGTCTAATTAAATGTTTACGGGCTGTTTTATGATGCGTACTTTTCCTAAGATCCCCAAATGGGTTTTCAGTTATCATCGCTGGCACTAATGACAACTAAAATGAAAACAGGAATCCTCAATTTATAAATTTTACTTTTTTTTTTATTATAGTAGTATCATCCAGTGGTCGAATCTCGAACAATTTGTTTAAGCAAACATATAAATAATAAACATAGAACTTCAAAACTTCCCTACAAGCATTGTTCTTAATAATTATTTTATCCAACAAAATAAATAACTTAAATAAATAAATAATCACTATCAACAACTTTATTTACATAACGATGCATCTTCCTATAAATTTCTCTACGTATTTGCCTCTCAATCTGACCAACCAAAGTTCTTCTTCAGGGCATATCCATAGCTAAGAACACTATCTGTATCGAAATAATATATCAACAGTTTGAAAAAATAAAATTTTATTTACTTCTATTGCCAAACATGTATCTATATATATATAAATGCATTATAAACGCTTTTTCGTCATTGCACAGAATCAAATGAAAAATATCAAAAGAAGAAGTGGGGAAAAAAGCGGGATGGGGGAATTTATTATTATTATTATTATTATATAATAAAAATTCAAATGATGAAAGCATACAATGCCAAACATTCATTCGGGGCTTTGGTTGAATATTATATGCTAAGTACGTGTAATTTCTGTTACTGTGTGGGCCGATTGCCAAGTTTACAGAGTCCAAAGCCCGATTACACCGTAAAGGACGTTACCAATAAAAATCAGAAGCACGATTTAAAACGTTACATTTACATAAAGATGAAATAAAATTTAAAAGGATAAAATTTCACATGAAAGTGAAATTAAACTTATTTGATAAAAATGTACATTCAGAAAAATTTCAGTAAAATCCGAAAAGTTATGATCCGTTAGCTTGCAAATTGGAAAATTACACAGTGAAAGATGAAGTAAAAGAATAACATTAATGACATAATTTAATTTAGATTTAAAAAAATGAAATCACATAAAACTGAAAAATATTAATTTTAAAACTATATAAATAAATAACAAAACAATTTTTTAAAGATATATTAATATTTAATTAATGATGTATAATTAGTAATAAAGGATATAAAATCCTCCAATGTAAGTAAAATATACTTACTCATGTTACCAAAAGCCAAATGATAAAAGAACGTTAGAAAAAAAAAAAAAAAATACTTCCAGTTTTCGATTACTTTGCACGATTTCAGGTGTTTTTTGAACAAGAATGAACCATTTTTTAGAAAATGTCTTTCTGTTTGTGTGTATCTTCACATAATATTGTGCACAGTTTATCTGTCAAACCAATGGACACACTGTAAAATATAACATTGTTCTTACAGCATAATGTACTGGCTATCATTTTGCTAGCACATTCTGGTGTTAAATAAGGTAATTTACAGTGGAAATATCTGTAAAGACTCTTTTGCAGATGTTTCTGCTGTAAATTACTTCTTTCTAACAGCATAATGTGCTCTCCTCATATTGCCAGCACATTCTGCTGTAAAAACTACCGTTACTTTTTACAGTGCAGAATAGTATGAAAAATTAATATTTCGAAATACCTTTAGCTTAAGATGATGCTGATTAAAGATATATTGCTCGGTCGGTTATGCTTCTATGCTACAAATTCCTCTACTTAAAGCACTATAGTATAAAAAAGTACCAAACTCTGGTATGTGAGATGTAAAACTCTGTTGATTCAATTTGGGTACATATCAGCCCAGAGACAGAGATGCTGCTATGCTGAAATTTAATCCAATTTACGGGAATTTTATATCCCCGATTCTATGTTATAAGTATACACCAAACTTGGTATGGGAGATATAAATTATAAAAAATAAAAATGTAAATATTTAAAAATGTAAGTTTTTATCTGAACAATGTATCTTCAAATTAGAGCTGATGTAAAACACAAATGAAAAGCGAAAAAAAATAGATCTTAAATAAATTAGAAAAACATATTACTTTCATAAATCAAATCTTTTTTTAATTAACGTATGTGTTCATTAGTATAAAATTTCTATCTACCACTGATTCATTCAATAAACATTTCTGACACTCGAAAGACTATTGCCCCACAGAATCAAAAATCTGTAGTCGAGAACATAGAGATGCTACATCTATATATATTACTTACATTGTCTAAGATTTTATTGAAGTTTGAGAGACTGCACGTACAAATCCAACGAATTTCTTTTAAAGAAATTTTGAATATAAAATATTATGTTTATAGTATGAAAGAGTGTATAAAGATATTTTTGGAATGCCTTCTTGATTTCAGAAGATAATATTTGTTTTTCTCAAAATCGCATGAAGCATACATTTCGATCGATACCCCATCTTTACTTTTATAATTAATATGTTAAAAACGTACGACATATTTCATGTTTGTGCATTAATATAAAGGTATTTTTGAATGCTCTCTTGACATCACAGGATATTTTTTTCTTAAACTCACATTACTATACCTTTCGATCGATACGACTTTCAATCCTCTACTCTTATGATTAATATGTTTAAAACATATGACAAATTTCATGTTTGCATATTAATATAAAACTTTGTTTTTTACTTTCCTTTTTATATTTTCCGTTTGTTCTTAGGATAGTGATTATATTATTAAAGATCTATTAAGAATAATAAAGAAATATATATGTAGATCTGATTAATATACTAATTGAAATCACATAAGAAATTTTACATTCTTTTGTTTTATCATAAGTTTTTTTTTTTTTTTTTTTTTTTTTTTTTTTTTTCGTGATATCACTCATTAGGTTTCAAAAAGAAAAATAACTTTTGCGACTAAAAATAAATCATTTCTTAGATAATGAATTTTAAATTTAAAAAGATTTTTTTCTTCATCTAACTAATTATATGTGCGATAATTTAGACTGTTATAAATTATTTAAACTGTTTAAATTATCTGTTTAATTTATCATTTATGGACTGCTATGAAATGTATATCTTTCAAAGATTCTAAACTGCTTGCAATTCGTGTCAAGGATCAAATATATGTTTTTCAATAATTTACATTCTGTTCTTTTGAACTTTATTTTTGCGTGACCCTGTAGATAAAAAGTTTAAAAAATTAGTAACATTTTCTACCACAATAGCAAAAATTTTATTTGTTTTCCGTGAAATTTCTTGTTTTTAAGTGATTTCTCAATTTTCGGTAATTTTCTGTTCTTTCTTTTTTTTTTTTTTTTTTTTTTGATTAAAAAGAAGGAATTTACTATTTTATTAACAAGTATATTTAGACAATTTCCCGTTTTAATAAGAAAGCACCACAGAACTGGCATCTTAAATTATTATGTACAAAACTTTGAATAAACACCATAAAATCTCAATATTCTCGCAACAATTGTTTCGGGTCGAAAGAGCACACGACCCCTCGTCAGGCGAACAAAGTATGCATGAGTGCTAAATTCAGAACGTTACCGTTTAGAGTTGCAGTCTGGTGCGTTGCCGCTTTGACTGCAGCGCTCGCGCCTACTTTATTCGCCTGACGAGGGGTCATGTGCTCTTACGATCCGAAACAATTGTTGCGAGATTATTGCATTTTTATTGCGTTTATTCAAAGTTTTGTACATAATTTCCCATTTTCTTTTTTTCGTTAGAAATATAAGAATTCAAATTGCATACTAAAGTTACATTAAATTTAGACCTCTTTTCCGGAAAAAAAAAAAAATGAAATACAGAAAATGACATTTCATGACATTTAACGGTAGTGTAGTAAAAATAATTATAATTATTTTTCATGTTGTTTCACGGGTTTTAATTTACAAAATAAAACAAATCTTTATCACTCAGTCATAAAAATAAGCTTATATTTATTTGTTTTTATTTATTTAGTCGCAATTTCCAAACAAGATGGTGGTAAAGTTGATTAATAAATCTGAATAAGAACTTGATACAACATAAATTTTAATATCTGCGTTAATCGTTTTGCAAAACCATTGTTCACTTTTTCGCTTAAAATTTTTAAGCTATGTTTATCCATATTTTGATGAATTTCGGACTATGTATACTTATGAAATAAGCTATATTAATAAAATGCATTATAAAAAAATTTCTGTGTGTGTTTGACTTCAATTTAAAACATTAAAATACGTCAAACATTACGTAAGTTTTAAGTCTTATAGGTTAGAGATTTGTACTGAATACCTTTAGTACTAAACCGATTATTCATTCCAATATTCTGCCGCGCCTGTAGTTATTATAATGTTGATTCATATTCAAAATAATGTGCTGCAAGTATTAATTGCTATTCCGTTTTCTAGGGCATAACACATTATACTAACCATCACTGAACGGCCAATATAAATAAGTAGACCATATATGTTGGGAAAACTAAAAAGTTATTTTTTCCTAAATATATATATATATATATATATATATATATATTACATTCAAAAATTTATAGCGTTGTTAATTCATGAAAAAAATATATTATCATAAAATTACCAGAATGATTGAATTATTCAAGACATAAAAATTATGAATTCATACGTTCCTATAATAAGCAGCTTGAAAAAGTTAACAGCAAATGTAATTTATAATAAATTGAAAGTTTGAATAATTTTGCATAATACAACAAATAACTAACTAAGATATATGCTGTAAAAACACATTATCGAAATTCAATACCGAATAAATTGCTAAGATTCTTCATTTTTAACTTATATCGCTATGGTTTTCGTATATAAATTCGCAATCAGATTTTCGAAATTCGATATTTATCTCCTGAAATTAAAATGAATTATCTAAAATGGAATAATGATATTTCACATATGTGAGTCATTGGCAGAAATTCCTATCTATATATCCGGAATACTTTGAGTTTAATTATAACATTTATTATAATGGATTCCATTAATATTTGAAAACAGATCACGATGATTATAATAAGAAATTTCCAATCTTAATGCATTGATTTAAAATATGCTTTAGCGAGTCAGTTAAAAGCATGGTTAATAAAATCTGAAATTAAAACTACTGTTGAAATTTTTCATTTGATCTTTTTCATTATATTGCTGCATAAAAAAATACAAAATTGTTTGGAATAATTATGGTCAAATGATAGATTTGTATTTGATTGATGTTATTTGAATGATGTTCATATGATCTTACTTTCGAACATTATTCTAATTACAAAGAAATCTAATTACTTTATGTGTCTTCCTATAGGAAACTTCATGCATACATTTCTTATTTTTAATTCATATTAAACTAAACAAATGCACTTTTAACCAGAATTTTAGTTTCTTTAAATTAGTTTTTCAGATTTCGAGTGCAAAGGAGGTTACATACTAGTGATATATATGAAAATCCAAGCGGTATGATAGATATCAAATTAAACTTAAAAAAATAAAATTCATATATTTATTAAACATTCAAATTATATTCACCTGATTCGAACACAACCCAAAAAACTACAAAATTTGTGAATAATGGACAAAATTTCTGCAATATATGACATAATAATTTTTGCAAAATTGAGATTTGTTTAGTTTTTCATGTGAAGTTTAGTATGTACTATTCGAATAAATACTCTAATAATTTTCATGATCTATTTCTCAGAAAATTACGATTTACACGTCCATTTTTGTGCCAAACTAAATATCAGATATTCTCACAACATGCGTATGAATATATTACTATGAATATTCTAATCTGACAATTTCGTAAGTTATTATAAACTTAAGATTTTTTCAACATAGGGCAATAGTTTAAAAATTTGAATAATCCTGTATTAAAGGAATTATTGCTTTGGAAATAAGTGTGAAATTGCACATAATCTGAAATACAAAACTAATCCTAATAAAACTAATTAATATCAGATTAGGATAAGATAAATGCAACGAACGAAAGGTAGGTCATCCTCATGAAAGGAAGGGTAATTTTATTTTGGGCTATGTTGAATAATCAAACTTCCATTTCTTTTTACATGAATCTATAGCCATTTATAAAGAAATGAAAAGCTCTAAAATAGAACTTTAGGAGAACAAATGTAAGATGAAAAACTGAGAAGAGTCCATGTATGCCATACAATGTAATGTGATCACAGAATTTAATACTGCATCAGATAATTATTTTATTTATGTATTAGATTTTAATGTCTTTATTTATAGTGCAGTCGGTAACAAAAGTATCCAAACACTAGCAAATATTCCTATATAAAAAAGTAGAGTTAATACTGTTTTGTTAAATAAATCCTTGTCGAATCATGTTCTTAGTCAGTCGAAGAACATGATTCGAAAGGATTTATTTAACAAAACAGTATTAACTCTACTTTTTTTATATAGGAATATTTGCTAGTGTTCGGATACTTTTGTTACCGACTGTAGTTTATTTGTGTTATTCTCATAATAAATGCCTTATATATAATTTATGTTACATCATACGGGATTTTTTAGTTCTGTTATGGATTAAGTTATTTAAAATACTTTTTGTAGTTCAACATATTTTTTTCAGTAATACAATATTTATTGATACTTTTACCTGCAACCGACTGGAGCGTAAAAGTCATGATATATATATATATATATATATTTAAACAGTTCAGTTATCAAATGAAATGACTGTTGTAAAACCAAATGCTGACGTAATATGAGTCTATAATTTCTGACAGTTGTAGGTGGTATTAACCACTTTCTGGGATTTTTAACATCACTACACGTCTAAATTTTACCTAACTGAATATGCAACATATTTAATGTAAGAAGTTATGATTAATTTTTTGCAAATGTTAACCAGTTGACGACGCTGTTAAACAGGTTGATATAAAGGGAAAAATTATAACTGCAAAAACATTCTAGTTTCAACATTATCTTTGTGTTTTAAAACTAAATTTTTTTAACAAATATTGATCTGAAATTTTCTACGCTTAAAAGAAATTACTATAAAATATTTATATTTCAATTACTATGGTAAACTGAGTAATTGGTTTAACCAATTCATGCTCAGACAATTTTAATTTATTTCCCATTTGAAAAGGTTTTACTTGGATGTGCTTTGTATTTTTGTAAGCAGTTAAGAGCTAACAAAAATCAATTTAGCAGCAAATCTGTGAAAATGATTTCCGCAAGTGTAGCAACAGCGTAGTAATGAATAAACCCTTCAGAGGTAAAAAACATCTATGATAGGGTCAAAACAAGAGAAAATTTTGCAGTTACAGTTCTAAAAACTTTTCTATAACTCTTAAATCATCATGAAATTTACTCTTTCTGTGGGTACCATCATATATAAAAAAAATTTTGATATCGAAACTGCCTCTGCACAAAAAAAGTTCTTACGGTCCTCTTGTGGAGTTTGCGCTCCTGCAAACTCCATCTTAACTTAAATACTTAGATTACTAAGAGAACACAAGACTTTAAATAACAATAACTAAAGTTTATTTGAGCAGATTAATGGGAGGGCGGCCTGGTACTAAAGCCTAGCTCAGTCAGCGTTTTACGTAATCAAAATATATGAATCAACAATTTATGTAGATAATCTTAAATATCTCACCACAGCAGATAGTCGAAGGTATAGAGACGGTCACACTCGTACTCCAATACTACGGCTTCACTATGGGACAGAGGATTCCCTTCTGTCCCAGCTTGAACTTTCCGAAAACTAGTAGACACTCACCAACGCTCAACACTACTTAACTTCACACAACTAAATCTCCTCTACTCTACTTTCGATATTCACCTAAAATAAGAATCATCACATTCGCTATAATATCCTCCAACATCCACTATCAATCCTCCAACATCCACACCATCTACTAAAACCATCTCTATTTTTATACTTCTTCCTACATCCTCCTTTCACTACATTTCAATCCGTACTTTTAAAAATCACTTCTAATTTAACTAATATTCAAAATCTAAGTCTTTTAATGCAGCACCCTGCCGACACAAAACTATCTCGACCTCAACCGTCACCGAGCCACTGGCGACGGAGTGATTTTAACCGTCCCCACTTCCTACTTTGCTGGATCCAGCTTAATTGAAACAACTGTGGTGACGTTGTAACGTCTCAACCTCACACTCTTACTCTAAAAACCACTTTAACCTTATTTAAATTTATACTTATTTTGCAGTTTTCTTCCAAAGTGTAACGCCCATCTAGCAGCCGAATAGTTAGTGTTCTGGACTATAGTTGTCAGGTGATGGTTTAAGACCAGATTCTATCATGAATGTTCGTATGTGTTCGAAATCCGCTTTAAGCCATACACTGAGAAAAAAAAAGTATACTGTCTCCATCTAGAAGGAATAAGTAGTAATTGTCTGAATTCCTAACCAAGAATTATAGATTTACGTGCTATCACGAAATAACCTGTGTTGACGAGTTTAGTGTAGGGACTTGTTTTACTTGCCTCAAAGGGTAAAAATTACCGTAGAGCGACAATATATCCAAAAATTAAAAATCGGTCAACATTACTTTTTTTAATGCATTTGGTTGTGAAAACAGTTTGTAGCATGCATTTTTTAAATAAAGATATTTTTCCTGAATAATATTTTTTCAGAAAAATCTGTGATCTTATGAAACCAATAAAAATATGTAGTTATAAAATGAATTATATAGGTGAAAATTTAGATTTATCTCTACAATAAATACTAATTTTGTACAAATTTCAAAAACCATATATTCCATTAAGGTACATAAATACCATAAAAATAGTTTTTTATTACCTAACTCTCAAATTATTTCATTACTTAAACCATCATCTGAAGTTAAAAGCATTTTGTAACCAATTAGCATTACTACTGCAGTTTATTACAGCTAATAAATTTCAATATTTAAATGTATCTAATTCCGACAGACTGTAATTTCTAAGTCTATAACGTTCACACAATGGTTGATACATTTCAGCATTTAAATGCATCTAGATCCGTCAGGATGTAATTTCTAAATCTATAAGGCTCACACAATAAAAAGTAATTTATTTCTAGGCGTAAAACCTATTTATTTCAATTTCACTTAAATTTATCAACCCTTTATAAAATATTTAGATACATGTTATCATTGTAGTATTGCCATTTTAAATGTAGTAAATTATTATGTTTACCTAGTACATACATTAAACATTGTGAGATAAATTTTCAAATGAGTACTTCTTTCGGTATGTTTAACTAACGACAAAATTAAAGAAACTTGGTAAAACTAAGCATTCAAATTTTAAGAGACATGAAGTTTTTTTTTACTTACATTACTCTACTACCGTAGGTAATGGAAGTATTCGGTTCAAAAATTCGACATCGATTTTTCATCTGATTTACACGTTTTAATATCCTCTGAGCCCGAAAAAAGGGTTTTCGGCAATTGGTAAATGTGTGTGTGTGTATGTATGTAGGCATGTGCGGAATCTTCTGACAATCATATCTCCGAAACTAATAAAGGTAGAACGATGAAATTTTAGAATTGACACAGGTCTGGTGTACAGAAACATTTCCCAAATTTTGGTGAAAATTGGATAAATGGAAGTTGGACCGTAAGTCCGTATCTCAAAAACGGCTCTAACGATTTTCTTAAAAATTGCTATATAAATACTCTATTAGATGTCATTTCGAATGATATAGTTGGTTAGTTCAGAAAAATTGATAGGAGTCCTGTATAAATAGCTCAATTTCAGGTCTCGCAAGTTCGTTCCATTAAAAACGGCAGCACGGATTTTTTTCAAACTCGGCATATTATTATCTTTTAGATATCCTTTCATATATAATTGTTGTTTTCCGGTCAACAATTGAGTTTGTCAAGTTTTGTTGAAAGACTGTATTTAAAAAACGGCTCTAACGATTTTCTTGTAAATTGTTACATAAATGAATTTTAGATATCCTTTCTCATGTATTACATTGTTACTACAGTCATCCTTCTTAGGTAGGTTAATTTTAGATCTCGGATATTGGTGTTTCAAAAGAAAATTCAATCATTTTTTCTGTTATTTTGTAACTTGCCATGTAAACGTTGTTTTAAATGCCTTAACTTGTGTATTAAGTTTCTCATACCGGAAAAGTTTTAGATTTATACTTCGTTAGGTAAATTTTATGTCTTCTGGTCATATTATCTCCCTTACCCTCTCAAAAAAAAAATATATATATATATATAATACGTTTTTTTTTTTTTTTTTTTTTTTTTTTACCATTTATGAAAACTTAAAATTAATATATTTTTAACATAAAATAAAATATTGTAGAGTTTGTCATTAGCTAATTTAAAACTCAAAATACTTCATTTGTGAGAGAAATCTTAACATGAGTAAATGGTTTATAATATATATTCACTAACATAGAAATGAAGGAAACTTCAGAAATGCTACATGTACAAATTTCCAAGGACTTTTTATGTTTCTTTTTACGATTATTATTTGTGAAAATTCAATTTTAAGCTTCCATGGCTTAAAATAATCTGCGTATTTTTTGTCATTAAATAATTTTAACTCTAAAACACTGCATAATAATGCATTTGGCAGATTTTTTTTTTTTTAACACTTTCCAACAAGGTTGAAAAGTGTTTATGACTTCGGTTTGTCTGTCTGTCTGTCTGTCTGTCTGTCCGTCTGTCTGTCTGTCTGTCTGTCTGTCTGTCCGCTCTCTAACTCCCGTAAATATTTATGTAATTTCTTGAAACTGATATATGTTACTCCAGTTCACTACCGGACGGTCCCTATTGAAAATGGAGTTTATACCTCTACTGGTTTGTGTACAGGGACACCCGAAAATATTTCAAAGCATTGTGTTCTATGAGAGGTATTTCTATAAACCATAATTTCATACCTTTACAGTAGACATACCTTAATGAAATTGAAATATGTTATTCAAGTTCACTATCGGACGTTCCCTATTGAAAATGGAGTCTATACCTTTACTGGTTTGTGTACAGAGACACCCGAAAGTATTCCAAAGCATTGTGTTCTATGAGAGGTATTTCTATAAACCATATTTTCATATCTTTATTGTAGATATATCTTAATGAAATTGAAATATGTTATTCAAGTTCACTGTCGGACGTTCCCTATAGAAAATGGAGTTTATACCTCTACTGGTTTGTCTACAGGGACACCCGAAAGTATTTCAAAGCATTGTGTTCTATGAGAGGTATTTCTATAAACCATATTTTCATATCTTTATTGTAGATATATCTTAATGAAATTGAAATATGTTATTCAAGTTCACTGTCGGACGTTCCCTATAGAAAATGGAGTTTATACCTCTACTGGTTTGTGTACAGGGACACCCGAAAGTATTCCAAAGCATTGTGTTCTATGAGAGGTATTTCTATAAACCATATTTTCATACCTTTACTGTAGACATATCTTAATGAAATTAAAATATGTTATTCAAGTTCACTATTGGATGTTTCCTCTATCAAATGGAGGAAATACCACCATCTGTTCATGTACAGAGACACTCAAAAGTATTCAAAAGCATTGCGTTCTAGGAGAGATATTTCTATAAATCAAACTTTAATAACTTTACTATCCACGAAGTTTTAAGAAATTGAAATATGTTATTTACACGCACAAAAGAATTCTTTGCATAGAATGTAGCATGATTTGCATTAGATTTACAGGGTGGCACAAAAATATCCAGTTATATTAAGGGGTATTAATAAAAAAATTGCTAGAATTGTACTTTCGTTTACGTTAAGCGTTTTTAACAATTTCTAGCATTTTTTAAGTGTGAATATGATTTCAGTTTTGTGTATCTGCCTGTCCGTCCGTCCGTCCGTCTGCCTGTCTGTCTGTCCGATCTCTAACTCCCGTAAATATTTATGGAATTTCTTAAAACTGATATATGTTATTCAAGTTCACTATTGGATGTTCCCTATTGAAAATGGAATTTATACCTCTACTGGTTTGTGTACAGGAACACCCGAAAGTATTTCAAAGCATTGTGTTCTATGAGAGCTATTTCTATAAACCATATTTTCATACCTTTACTGTAGACGTATCTTAATGAAATTGAAATATATTATTCCAATTCCCTACTGGATGTTTCCTGTATAAAATGGAGGAAATATCACCACCTATTTATGTACAGGGACACTCAAAAGTATTCCAAAGCATTGCGTTTTATGAGAGATATTTCTATAAATCAAATTTTAATTACTTTCCACGAAGCTTTAGGAAATTGAATTATGTTATTTATCTGCACAAAAAAATGCTTTGCATAGAATATAGCATAATTAGCATTAGATTTACAGGGTGACAGAATAATATCCATTTATATTAAGAGCTATTAATAAAAAATTGCTAAAATATTACTTTCGTTTACATCGAATGTTTTTAACACTTTCTAACATTTTTAAGTGTGAATATGATTTCAGTTTGTGTATCTGTCCATCTGTCTGTCTGTCTGTAAGCCCGCGCTCCAACTCCATTAATTATCTATGGAATTTCTCGAAACTGATATATTTTATTGAAGTTCACTATCGGATGTTCCATATTGAAAATGGAGTGAATATCTCTTCTGGTTTGTGTACAGGTACACCAAAAAGCATTCAAAAGCATTGTGTTCTATGAGTGTTTTTATAAACATTATCCCTATAGAATTTTCTCCATTTAGAATGACATTAATAGGTCCTGCACAACTAGTTTGTTTACAGGGACAAAAAAAAATATATATATATATGCCAATGCATTACGTTTTAGGACAGAGTTTTTTGAAACTTAAATTTAAAAGTCTTTCTACTGTAAAAATCATAAAAATATTGAAATTTATTGTTAATACTCTAAAATAATCTTTTGTATAGAATATGATATGATTAACTTTCTGATTTACAGGGCTACACTAAAATATTCAGAGAGATCAAAAGCTGTAATTATAATCTAATGGCTGCATTTTTTTGCGTTAAGCCTTTTTTAATAGAAAAATACTTTCTGAATATGTGCATGAGTTCGGAGTTTCCTCAAATTAGTTATTTAAATATATTTATAACAAATATTTCTTACTAATAATTCTTTGCTAAAATAACAGTGATATAATTAAATAAAGTTTGGCTTACCTGGGTTTTCACAGGTAATTGCAAATTCCATTGGTGAAGAAAAAATCTCCTTAATATGACTTCTGTATTAAAGACCAGCAACTACTTTTCCTATAATTAATCTTGATTAGAGTGAGAAATTCTTACATAATATGTAGATCTATTATATTTGGGATAATTCACTCGTTGCTAGGTAATGAAAGAAAGCCTAGATGTTTTTTACTTTAATTTATTCATCTTAGACAAAAGGAAAAAATTATGATTAAATAGAATAAGAAAAATGGAACGTCAGTTCCGAATAACGAAAATTACATGATTAAAAAAAAAGAATTACAATGTACTTGTAGAGAGACGCGACACATCGTCACGTGATACGGCAGGTGCACCGAACAATCTTTTGGCGGGAAGTAAAAAACAAAAAAGAAAGTTCGGAACAAGAAAAATGAAAGTTAATAAAAGAATGTCTGAGATTAAATATCACAACACCCCCTCTTAAGCTCAGAAATTTTTCAATTGTTCATTAATGCATTTCTATGTCTATTAAAATCAGTTTTTGGTAGAGCTTTTGTGAGGGCATCGGCGCTCATTTCTTTGGTAGGTTTGTATTGAAGCTTTATTAGGCCTTCTTGTATTAAGTTTCGCAGAAGATGATATCTCAGCTGTAAGTGTTTTGTTTTGGACTGGAATTTTTCATTTTCAGCAATCTTCATGGTAGATTGGTTGTCCTGGTACAACACTATAGGACATTCTTGCGGCAAATTTAAATCATCCAGTAGTTTGTTGAGCCACTGTATTTCAAGTGCAGCACTCGCAGCTGCGACGTACTCAGCCTCTGCTGAAGACATGGACACACAGGACTGTTTCTTCGAAGTCCAAAATATTGGATTTTTTCCTATCTTAAATAAATTTCCAGATATAGACTTTCTATCACTTGGGTCATTGGCCCAATCCGAATCCGAATATGCTCTAAGAACAGGTTCACCAGAGTTACAAAGTTTTAATTTAATATCTTGGGTATTTTTCAAATATCTAATAACCCTTTTAACTGCCTCCCAGTCTTTCGCTCTAGGATTTTCGTTTCTACGGCTTAAGATGCCAACGGCAACACTTATATCAGGTCGCGATACTGTAGAAATGTAAAGTAACGCGCCTATAGCCTGTCTGTACATTGTGTTGTTTGGTAAGAGATTGTCATTATCAGTTAATTTTATATACCCTGGTTCCATTGGTGTGTCAGAGGGCCGTGCGTTATCTAGCCCAAATTTGGTTACAATGTCTCGTATTTTATTATTTTGATCAAGCGTAATTACCCCTTTACAAGGTCTTTCTATATTTATGCCGAGGTAATATTTGGCTTCCCCAAGGTCGGTTAATGGATATTCTTCCCTAAGTTGATTAATTAGTATGTCAATATCGTGATTTTTACCAGCTACAAGTAGATCATCAACATACACAAGAATGTAAGTTTCTGTGTTATCTTTGTTACGTATATATAAACACTTGTCATGTTGACTTTGTTTAAATCCTAATTTACACAATGTTTCATTAATTTTCAAATTCCACGCTCTAGCGGCTTGTTTCAAGCCATATATCGCTTTCTTTAACTTACATATTTTATTTTCTTCGCCCTGGATAACATAACCCTCGGGTTGATGCATGTATACATCTTCTTGCAAATTTCCATGTAGGAAAGCAGTTTTTATATCTACATGCCTTAAATTCAAATTTTTATATAGTGACATGGTCAAGAAACTTCTTAGAGTGGTATGCGATGCAACTGGTGCAAAAGTTTCGTCATAGTCCACCCCGTATTTTTGAGAAAAACCCTTGGCAACAAGCCTGGCTTTATATTTCTCGACTTGTCCTTGGCTATTGTATTTGGCCTTGAACGCCCACTTACACCCTACTACTTTGGTCCCTGGTTGAGCGTCAACAAGTTCCCAAGTATTGTTTTGTCTGAGTGAATTCATTTCGTCGAGTGTGGCATTCAGCCAATTTTCTTTTTCAGCTGGGTTTTGAATTTTTAGTATATCATCAAAACACTTAGGCTCATCAATTCTTTTGTCATTTACTGCAAATGCAAATCTGTCGGGCGGAACACCTTTATTTAATCGTTGTGATCGTCGCGGCAGAGTTTGCGTGTCATCCGGACTATCGTTATCGCCCGCTATATCTATATTTATATCAGTATCTAATATTGGTAATTTGGACACCGGAATTTCATCATTTGAATTTTCATTCTTAATTTGTGATGTTTCATTATTGTGGGATTCTCTATTTTCATCCTCCAAAAATTTTACTGTTCTGCTAATTATTACATTTTTATTATTTGTGCAAATTCTGTAGCCTTTGCTACGATTATCATATCCCACAAAAATTCCTTCTTGAGCGGTGCTATCCAGTTTTCCCCTATGTATTTTATGTACATATGCATATGCGCGACATCCGAATGTTTTTATATTTGATAAATCGGGTTTACGGCCGGTCCATTTTTCGTAAGGAGTTGAGTCGCATGAGGAGGTCGGGAGCCTATTTTGTATGTAATTTGCAGTATTTACGGCTTCCCCCCAAAAGGAATTCGGTAAATTACTGTCTTTAAGCAGACAGCGAGCCATTTCGGTCAGCGTACGATTTTTACGTTCTGCCACGCCGTTCTGAGCACTAGAGTAAGGAACGGTAAACTGGTGCTCAATTCCTTCTTTATTCAAAAATTCATTCACTTCCATACTAGTGTATTCACCCCCGTTATCGGAGCGAATTGCTTGCACTTTTCGGCCAAATTTGTTTGCGGTCATAGCCACATATTCCTTTAACTTAGAAAATACCTCAAACTTATTTCTTAGCAAATATATAATAGTATAACGACTGTAGTCGTCTATAAATGTAAGAAAGTAATATTTTCCACCTACAGTGGGGGTTTTCATAGGGCCACATAAGTCTGTGTGGACCAGTTCGAGTGGTACGGAGGCTCTAAATTGTGCAGCTTTGGGGTAAGGTGAATCAGTTAATTTTGACATTATGCATGTTTTACATTCAGTATTATGTTTGCAATCATTTAATTTTATACCCACAGCCATGTCCTTGTTAACTAAATCTTTAATGTGGTTAGTATTTCTGTGGCCAAGTTTCACATGCCACTTGTTTATGCAATTTTCGTTATCACAAGTTTGTATTACAATGTTCGCTGTGTGTTTGTTTTCAGAATAATTTAATTGACATTCATATAAGTTATTTTTCACATATCCCTCAATGCATGTATTTCCCTGATTTACAATTTTACAGGTTTTATCATCAAATACAGCGATACAGCCATTCTCTGTTGCTCTTTTTATAGAAATTAAATTAGTTTCTATTTCAGGGACATAAAGAACATTTTTAAGTGTTATTTTGTTCTGTGTGTTTTCCGAATTTACGGTATACAAATCCACAGTACCGGAACCCAAAGATTTTAGCTGCGTGCCGTTCGCGATAGTGACGTTAGAAACGTTATTTTTAAGATCGCGAAATTTTAGTTTATCATTGCAGATATGTGAAGACGACCCTGAATCAACCACCCAATTTACAGTTTTATCTCCAACATAAAAAGAATACAATTTATCAGCTTTTGGTTTATTGCTCCCCTCTGCAATTTGAGCGCTATCTGGCTTCTCATTGTTCTGAGAGCATATGTTGGATCTGAAGTTGGGTTTTTTGTTGAAATTTTTACTGTGACTTTTAACAGCAGAATTATTTTTGTTTTTTAACTTATAACATTCTTCTATATTATAATTACTTTTCTTACAGTATTTGCAGAATTTCTCCGATTTGTTATGGTATTGGACTTTTAACGCTGAATTTTGATAAGTTTTGTTTTCAAGCCTTTTGGCATATTCATCAGCTAATTTGTTTCGTATATACTCAGGTGTCAATTGCGCTTCGTCTTTCGATTCGAGACTTGTTATGAGAACGTCATACGAAGGAGGGAGTGAGCATAGCATTAATGCAGCTAGGTGCGATTCGTCTATGACTTCACCTATAGCAGTGAGTCTGTCGCGTGTTTTATATATATCAGCTATATGTTGGTTTACATCACCACCTTCCATTAATTTTATGGAATAAAGTTTCCTAAGTAAGAAAAGCTTACTCGTAAGGGATGATCTTTCGTGGACTTGGCGCAGAGCATTCCAGCACTCTCGTGCTGTATCTAGATTCATAACATACACGATTTGTTCGTTATCAATAAGTAAATTAATTAAAGCTCTCGCTTTTCTATTTTTTGAACGCCACTGATCGGTTATTGGGTTGGGAGGATCGTCAGTAATGACTGTAAAAAGATCCTCTTTTTGCAAGTACATCTCAATACGAAACTTCCACACATTATAATTTGTAGAGTTCAGCGGTTCAATTTGTATATCTTTTGTTGCTGACATACTTAAACAAAATTTTTGTAATAGTTTTGTTAATATTTGTTCAATTCGTAAATATTCATTTAATTTTTTAAATCAACACAGTTAGGATAAATAGTACTTGAAGAAGAAAATGAAATTAAATTGTTTTCATGAAAATAAGCACTTTTCAATACTTTCGATTTAGTGTCACTTCGGTTTTGAAGAAACAAAAACAAATATTTTCGCTTACATTTTCATTTCTTATTTATTTTATTATTTAAATGTAGCAATCTCTTCCAATGTGCAATGAAAAAAAAAAACTTTTGAACTTTTGTCAAGAATAAATCTAAATTTTCAATTCAAAATATCAGAATCATAATCTAATAGAAAAATACTTTCTGAATATGTGCATGAGTTCGGAGTTTCCTCAAATTAGTTATTTAAATATATTTAAATAACTAATTTGAGGAAACTCCGAACTCATGCACATATTCAGAAAGTATTTTTCTATTATTTTTAACCCTTTCCAAAATGCCTAAGAGCAATTTTAAAATCAATTAGTCTATCTGTATATTTTTCAGTCCTTCTGTCTGTTTTGTGAGAACGTAGGCAAAGAATAATAAAACTTATTCGATACAACAATTACGTACAGTTGGAAAGTGTTACTAATCAATGCGTACTGCATGATTTTTCTTTCTTGTTTTTTTTTTTTTTAAGCGAAAGTTTCCCAATAAACTTTAAAAAAAAAACTTACTTGTTTCACAGCAGTTTATATAATGAGTGAATTCTTTATTGGTTGAGTTTTTTTCTTCTTTTGGTATTTGTTAAGGGTTTCTTTAATCTGTCTTCTTCTTTATAGATACAAGCTTGTTTAAAATAATCTGATGCGCCACTTACACGACTTTCTCTTGCCTTGAAATTTAATACTTTAAATACAGATTGGCGATTAAAGAGTAAGATAACGAGTACTTTTAGGTTCACCTATGTTAAAAAAATTTCAAATTAGGCTTCGGAAGAGTTTTATATGGTAATTAGTTCTGTATGAAGGAGGCTACCGCCCCTCTCAACCCCCCGTTTCATTATTGCACCTATTTTTATATAGAATTCAAATCTGTTATTAAATTGAAAAGTTCATTTTAAATTATTCAGACAATATTCACACGCAACATTCCTTGAAACTTATCGACCTTGATCAAAGTTTTCTGGTAACAAACATAGTAAATTCAAAATACAACATTTGGATCGCCTGAAATTATTTGTATTTAATTTATTCTAAGAGACACAGACAAAGATGAAATGTTAAAAATTGACTTCGGTATTCAGGAAACCTCAAAACGTGTTAATACAAAAAAAAACAAAACAAAGCGATGAATATTTACCTTATATATATATATACATATATATATATATATATATATATATATATATACCGTACGCCTATGAAGAATTAATTTCATTTTCTGAGCATCTTACCTGGTCATAGTAAAATATTATAGTAAAGCACTTCCACTAACAGTGAAAAGAATGTTTTGACAAATACTAAAATAAATGTTACGACAAATATCTGAAAATAAATGTGATCCTACATTAATAACACATGGCACAACCTCAAATATATATCCATCAATTTTATAGTAAAGCACTTCCTCTAACAATGAAAAAGAATGTTTTGACAAATATGCAAATAAATTTTACGGCAAATATGTGAAAATAAATATAATCCTACATTAATAACACACGACATAACCTGAAATATATATCCATCGCACTGTAATCTAATTCTTTTGTGTAGCCTTATAAGAACAGTGAATGATTTCCATATACCATATTCTACATGAAACATGTTTTTACGCATATAAAAAATGTATATTCGTTTTATATTGTTTAGTGCAGTCTATAGATGTTAAACTCTACTTACCTGCAGTTTACCCCATACACAGAATGTATTTCCATTCTCTTGGGTGTTTCTGCACACGAACTGTTTGCTTGATTTCAACGAAATGTTTAGAACAGTATCCGTATATCGGGGTCCGAAATTTCAACTCAGATTACACCCGCCGAAAAAAATGTTTTACTCGCCAGAAGATAAAGTTTTCAGTTTTTTCTATTTTGTGCATTTTTTTCTTCTTTTTATTGTTATTTTTTCTAACAGTTTGAAATGCTTTTTCAAATATGCTTAAAATTATATATATTAAAAGTGTGACGTTCATCATCAAGTCTCATAATCATCTATAATTAAAAATCATCATAATGTATTGTATTTGACATTTGAAAAAGATTAAAATGTCTAATATAACGTAAATACAAAGAGTCATTAAATAAAAAAAAGAAAGAAAAAACTCGTTGTTAAACAATACCCTGTGAAAATATTTTTATTATGAAAGATTAAGCTTCTTTATTTACCTATTTATTTAACATTTTACATCAGAAATGTTCTTTTCGTCCTCTTTATTTTTGTAATTCGACGGAATGTCGATGTATATAATTTTTTCATTGTTGTCATTTGAAATATCCATTTCGAAATAACTTTTTCCATAAAATCATTGCTTACATGCCTACAAATAATTACAAGCGCAAATCCTTGGAGTTTCATTAAAAAACTGAAAAATGTCCACTGTTTTTTGAACATTATTCAATAAAATAAACATAGGCAGTATCTTTAAAGGGGCTCGGGTTCATTTTCATGTATCAATATCACATAGGCAAACTTTCACGTTTTTATTTTCTCGGATAATGGGAGACGGACAAAGAGGTTCTCTGCTCGTCTATTCTCACTCTGATTGGAGAAATCACAGTGGGAGAAACGAAACTACCGAAGAGATTAAAACTTTTATGCATGCACTAAGCATTTTTCCTTTCCCAGGCTGGGATTAAATATGAGGTTATACGATGGCAAGATTTTGCCATATTTAAATCTATAAAAGGAATGTATTCTTTCGCCGTATAGTGTAAGAATTCTACCTATAACTAGACCAAATTTTTATTCGCCACAGTAGAAATTCCGCTCGCCAATGGCGAGCTGGCGAGCGGAAATTTCGCGCCCTGCGTATATGATATACATTTAAAATATCAAGATTGGAATTTCTACTTATATTTGTTCTTAAGGTATTCTGAAAACAGTCACACATACAGATCAACCACTAAAAGCAGGAATTTTGGATTCAGGTAATCTGAAAACGTGTAAATATAACAAAAATTCACTTTCGAAAATTTGACCCCAAAACAATATTTTCTCTACCATGAGTAAGAGAAAGTAAAAAGAAGAAAAAACTGCTGTTTACTTTTATTACCATGCGTACCCTTTACTTAGTTTAATTATTATATCTATGCAGTCGAATCTCGTTAATGTGAATCTCAAGGGGAATAGAACATTTATTCATGTTATCAGCAGTTCATGCTATCAGTAACTCAGAAAGTAATCTTCATTTTGACGGGGATTGTGGAAACAATTCATGTTAAAATTAATTCTCGCTAAGCGTGTTCACGTTAACGAGGTTCGACTGTATTCAATAATAATTAATTTTTAAACTAGTTAAAGAATTGTGTTTAAATATAGTAAATTTTTGATAAAATTTCAAGTGTTTATAGAACACATCTATTAGAATCTACATTGTATATGGCAGAGTTAATTAAAGAAAATAATAATTAACGTAAATAATAAATTTTAAAACTAATACAGTCGGCTGCAAAATTATTCGAGAACTAGCCAATAATTCCTATATTTAAAAAGTACACTTAAGACTGTTTTGCTAAGTAAATCCTTGTCGAATCATGTTCTTAGACTGATTAAGAACATGACTCGACAAGGATTTATTTAACACGCTTTTATTAGCTTCACCTGTATGTATGTTTGTATGTATGTTTGTAACCGCTCTGGGAGCAAACAAAAAATCTATATTGTAAAAAAAAAAAAAAAAAAGACTTTCTCTACGTGAGCGATGTGGCTGAGAGGTATAGCTCCGCTCTACGAACCTAAAGGTCCAGCGTTCGAGCCCAGTAAGGGGAATTTTTTTAAAAATGGTTTTTGTTTAATTCTAAATTATTTTAATTAAAGATTTAAATGTATGTAAATATTATGGTGTGTCACTCGCACGATTTTCTCTTACCCTGCATTTTAATACTAAGATAGATATTTTGTACTTTTTAGTTCACATTTCTATGAAAGCGTGTTCTTTAATTTTTTAAAACCATAATATTATTTCCCGTGATTTTATATATACTGGGAAACAGAGGAAAGGATAACAGGAATTTTATTACCATATATTGTATAAAGACAAAAATATCCTATTATTCAATATAGTATGTATTGTCAAGGCGGTTTAGACGTTATTTCGAGAGTTCTAATGCATATTCCAGTAGTTGCTGAATTTCAGTGTTTTAATAGATGTAATTATCATCAGTAGACAGTAATCTCGGAAGATTATAGAATGCAGAATAATTTATGCCGTCACACAGCATCAGTTTACTTGAATTGCATGTTATTTAATCTGAACTTATTAAGCGATATAAGTCATAGGTCTCTAATAATTAATTATTTTTTATGAAAATGTACATTATCGATTAAAATATTTTAGTTTATCGGTAGAGCATGTAATAAATCACTATTAAACCCTTAAATAAGAAAGGTTTATTTATATCTGTTCATTATCTGGCAATTAACTAAAATTTATATAAAATTTCACGTTCTTCTATCAAAGTGTTGTACTTTTAAAAAATATTAATAAGAGATTTGAGATATTATTATTATATAAAAGTTAACTGGAAAATAAATTCATACATAATGAATTAATATGGTACATTAATGCACTCATTGCCATAAAAATTTGCGCACCGAGAAAAAAATTATCAGATTGAAACGAAATTCTACATACGTAAGTGCAATGTTAATATAAATAAATGATTACAAAATCAAAGCGAAATGATAATTTATTACAGGAAAAATTACGAAAGAATGGAGGTTGTAGTACCCTGTTGGGTCACCTTTAGCGTGAATGCACTATGCGATACGGGCGAGCATTGAGGCATAAAAGTCCCTAAGGATGTCCTACGGCATCGTGATCCAAATTTGTTGTAAACGTGCTTCTAATTCGTCTAAACTCGTAGGCTGCCCAACTTGCCGTTCCACGTGATCCCAGATATGCTAGATTGGTGACAAATCTGGTGATCGAGCAGGCCAGGGACGTGTGGTATTGTGGCATAGGCAGTCCTGTGACAGCCTTCATGTGTGTGCCTGAGCGTTGTCTTGTGAAAAAATGGCTCCTGGGAGCCCTGCTATGAATGGCAATACCTAGGGATAAAGGATGTCACGAACGTACTGCTGAGCTGACATAGTGCTGTAGATCAATAATAGGGATGACCATGTATCGTTTGTAATATCATCTCATTCCATTATATCAGCTGTGGGTTTAGTGTGCAGCTGTAAAGAAAAGGCAGAATTGAGGCATTCCCCCGGTACCTGCACACACGTACATGATAAGGCCGGTTTCCACTGACGGTTGGTTGGACCGGTATTATTCATAATCTTTTGATGTGGTCAACCGAGCTCAAAACCCTCGAACTTGGTTGGAAGTCTAGAGACCTAGCCCCCTTCTGAGATAATTGAGGGGCCAGAGGCGGATATCTTTGACAATTTTGCATTCTTTCCTTTGAAGTAACTGCGCAATCTGATAAAAATAAAGCTACAACTGATAACAAAACATTTGGCTCTTTGTGTCAGAAGCGTGATTAATGGCTTTTTGAACCTCGAAGTTCAAACCGCAATGGAAACCGGCCTTTAGTCATCCCTGCCCAAATTGAATCTGGATTCGTTGCTAAAGACGACGTGGTTCCATTCGCTTGCAATCCAACCCCGTCGAGCGCGACACCACTCTAAACGCAGGAGAGAGGGTGGGTATTATTGACGGACACGTAATGGGCGCCGCAATAGCAAATATCCTTCACCTAGGCGCCTTGCGATGGTACTTACAGACGCAGGGACAGATCTTGTAGGTGCTGCATATGTCCGGATGGCGGACAACGAGACAGTTAGCGTTTTGCGTATGATGTGACGGTTATTTCGATTGTTGGTCTGTCGAGTGCGTCCTGAGCCTAGTTGCCGTGTATGCGTCCACTGTCTTGACCACTGGTTCCACAGTAAAATCAGAACCTACTAAGTGGCTGGCTACTTTCCCAGCTGATCCCCCGCATTCGATCATACCGACAATTCATTCCATTTCGGACTCTTGACAGCTGCTCGTATGGTCTTCGATGGTGGCGTAACGGCATCTCTATTTTAAAAACATCCCTCTGCAACAGATTATGTACAACAAACAAGTTCTGCTTACCTGTTTTATACTCAGAGAATAAGAAAGTTAAACGACCTCTGGTGGCATTATGTAATGCGCAATCACGCTGCATTTCTAATCATTTGCATATCTGCCTGGTACATACTTACATACCGAGTTTCATTACGGTCCAAAAATTACTTCTTGGTGCGCAAATTTGTATGGCAATGAGTGTACATAAAACTTTTTAATGCACATAAAATAACTGAATTACTGTTTGATGACTAATTTATAGATAAAATTTCTAATATTCTAAGAGTTTCATTCATAAATAATTTACAGTAAAAATACTGATTTTATCAAATTATTCATTTAATAATTAATTATTTGCTTTAAGTAATCTATAAATATTAGTAACATTAGTTGTTTATTTTTTCTCTTCCTGTAATAAAAATGTGTAAATTTCAAAATAAAATTTTTATTGATTAAAGAGCTCTGCTAACTTACTGCATAAGGTTGTAGTTTTCATAAGAAGCTCGCAAAGCGATAGTTGCGAAATTGTCAAGAAGGGTCAGTAGTTGTTATTCTGCTAGCACTCAATTGCTAGCACTTACGTGTTTAAAAGGAATGTTTTTGACTTTGCGAAATTTAACGAATAAATTAGTTTCGGTGTAGGTTTGCTGAAAACCGAGTTGTCATTTCTTTCTTTCTTTTTTCTTTTTTCTTTTTTCTTTAAGTGCTGTGCCATGTGACAAAGCTACTGTTTTCTTTAAACAATCAAATTATTCTAATTTCAATAAAATACCTCTTCCTTTTCAGAATTAATCAAAATTACTAAATCCACTTTTTTTTTTTTTTTTTTTTTTGCGTTAGGATAACGTCTGTAAAATAAATAAATAATACACAAATCTATAAAGTAATTGTGGCGAAATTTAATTAGATATTTTTAAATGATACATATCTTTTTTGGTGTGCTGAAACCGAAAATATGAAGCCAGTTATTCTCTATCACGTATAGATTTTTATCAATACAGGGTGTCTACCGACATAATTTCATGTCGGCAGAAATGGAATTGTATGTTTAGATCATTATTTATAACTAAACATGGAACATGCTACAAAAGTTAACATATAATGTTATTAATGGAAGAATCGCGAATGAAATTGTGGCGATAAATATCTCTATTGACAAAAATCTACACGTGACAGTAAAAACATGGCTTCATTTCCGGTTTTAGCACACCAAAAAAACATAAAGATCAGCAAAAATTATCAAACAGAGTTTTAGATGCAGACCTGTGGTAGGAAATAATAACAAGAAAATTTTGTAATGACATATGTAAATTAATTCCCGAATAATTGTGTTATCACATACAAATTTTTTTATAATAAATTATAAAAATTCATCTATATCCAACAATTAAAATTTTTAATTATTATCTAGCAATATCATTATAAATAATAGATATATACATGCATGCAATAAATTATTAAAACTTCCAAATAGAAACTTAATTACCCATATTTAGTACTACACTCATGTCCATAAATTAAGGATAATGCTAGCTGAGGCAAATAAAGGTTCAGAAACAAAACAAACATGACTTATTCATAAAGTCCATTTATTAAACAAAAGATCACGAACAAAAAAAGGTGGTTTATGTAGGATACCATTAATAAAAACTACGATTTTTGCACGCTGAAGCAATTCCAAAAATATCTCCCTTACAAAAACTTACTATTACATGGTTGGTATGATGGTTAATACATTGTATGTCTCTCAGATGATGAAATACAGTCCTTACAACACCTAGGAATGCTGAGTATTAAATTATTGATCATATCTTGGGGAAGGTTACTCTACTCAGTAAGCAATGCTCTCCGAAGTTCCAGTACACATGTAGGTGATGGTTGACGGACTACAACTCGTCGGAAAAGCATGACCTAAACATGCTCTATCGGATTCTAGTCAGGTGAGAATGCTAGCCATACCATGCGAGTGATAGCTTCAGATTGTAGGCATCCGTGTACAGCGTTTGCACGGTGAGGACGCACATTGTCATCCATAAACACAAATTCTGGGCTCATGGCACCCCTAAACAAACGTACATGTTGTTCCCGACTGATGTCCCGATAAGTTTGGCCTATTATTCTTTCGATTTAAACATGCAGATCTGTTCTGGTGTCCAATATGACCCCCCCCCCCCCAAAACGAGCACTCCTGACCCATACGGTGTCGTTCAATGACTTTGTTTTGGTGGTAACGGGTACCTGACGTTCTACATATGAAAGTCTGGCGTGAATCACACTGCAAGCTAAACCTGGACTCGTCGGAAAACATCACACAAGCTCACTGTGCCGCTGTCCACATTGCATGTTCTCTACTCCAAATTAACCGTTGGCACAGTGCATTGCCGTGAGTGGAACACATCTAACTGGCCTGCGAGCATATAGACAAATATCTCCCAAACGTCTATCCACGGTTTGTCTTGAAACTATGGCTTTCGTGGCTACAGACAGCTGACGAGACAGGCCTGATGCTGTGCTTTATCTGCTTATTTTGGCAGTTACTACCAAATACCGGTGGTCATTTGGAATTATAACTCGTCGCCGATAAGTACTGTAACGTCGACTGGCATTTCCATCATTTTGGAATCGTTGCCAAAGCCTAGAGATGACACTTTGGGCGATTCTAAGTTTCCCCGATACTTCTATCTGAGTACGACCACATTCTAGTCGGCCGATAATTCTACCACGTAAAAAATTATCTGCATGCGACCTCTGTGTCATAACTATTTGGTTGTGACGCTGAGCAGCACACAGAATGCTTGTGAACAATTTTCCTTCTTTGCTCCCATTCCTTATCTACCCCCTTCTTACACTTTCGTCATTGTAACATCATATCGGCGTCATCTGATGGCTTCTTATAATTTGCATATTATTGTTAAAGATGTGTGTGGTATTTCTACAGGTGAAATTTTTGCATTAAAGTTCGATTTCAGTGTGAATCACAATTATCCTTAATTTATGGACATGAGTGTAATTACTAAATTTAATAAAACTCCAATTAAATTCCGTACTTCCATTTGTGGATATTGTAGTTGTAATAATAATTCAAATATTTTTTCCTTAATATTTGTAATCAAAATAATCTAGTGTATCACTCACACGACTTTCTCAGACCCAGAAACTTATTACTATAAAGATAGATTGCATATTAAGTCATAAGATCAATAAGATAAGACACTAAAGGTGATATGTACTTTAAAAATAATCTAAAATAGGTTTAGTAACAATTTTATTTGCTAAATAATTCTATTTGAGGAGGGCTACCACCCCCATCAACCCTTCAAATACAGTGCGTACAATTACTTAAAAAAAAAATTAACTAAAGCTGTAATTAATTTACCCTTGAACTTGCCAACCTTGGTAAATTTTTTAATAAGCAGCCTGATACGAACTTCAAAATACCAAATTTGAATTTCCGTTTGAATTCTCCTGTTTTTAATTTATGCTGGTAACATATATACATACAAGTCATCAGAAAAAAAAATAGACTTTTGTAATCAGGGGGCCTCAAAAAGTGATATTATGAAAAAAAAAAAAAAAAAAAAAAAAAGAGTTGAAAATGGAACTTCAAAAAAATGCTCTGTTTACAGTACGAGTATGAAAAATTTCTGAGCAGTGTTCGGCGACATAGTAAAATGTAGAAAAGCGTTTCCATTAATTACTATCAATGGAAAAGAACGTGTAGCTTAATTTCGTGTAGCATTGCATATTGTCTATAAACAATGTGTACTATAAACAATATTGTATACTTAAATTTAGTCTTATTTGAAAAAAAATCTAATACAAAATAAATTACAATTACAGCAATTTCCAAGTATAATCATAATATATTTAAATACTTTGGGAAGCACTGCAAATGAAGGATGAACGACTTCCATACCATATTTCTACACAAAACATGCATTAATGCATATAGAAACATATATTCATTTCTGATGGTTTAGTGCAGCATATAGTTGTTAAACTCTACTTAAGTGCAATTTCCTCAATGAACGTAATGTATTTGAATTCTCTTGGGTGTCCCTGTACACGAACCATTTGCATGATCTGAAAGAAACGTCAAGTAAATCATCCCTATATATATGATATATATTTAATATATCCAGTTTGGAACTTCTGCTACTATTTGTTCTTGAAATATGCTGATAATAGACAGACGCACACAGACATACAGATCAACCGTTAAAAGCCGGATTTTCGGATTCAGGGGACCTGTACACCAACCATTTGCTTGATTTGAACGAAAACTTCAGTGTACCATCCCTATATGATATATATTCAGTATACCGAGTTTGGACCGTATGTTGATAACAGACAGACATACACTCAAACACACACACAGACACACAGACCAACCGTTAAAAGCCTGATTTTCAGATTCATGAGATCTCAAAACGTAAATGTTACAAAAACTCGATTTCGAAAATTTGACACAAATACAATATTTTCTCTATCATAGAGAAAGTAAAAAGGAAAGACCATTATTACTTAGCAAAACGAATAGATAGCACATAGCTATTATTTTCTGCCATCGTAGCTTTAAAGCGCATTCACTTTACTAGTGGAGGGTGTATGTATCTACTAGTGTATGTATTTACTAGTGGAGAGTGGAGTACACTATCTACCGTAAATTCAGTGTGCAAGGAAGCGTCATGACGAAAAAATATCTATTTCATCGCTTTTATAAATGATAAGTAAATTTTTTCACCGCAATTTTTTTTGTTCGGATGAGCCTGTAAATTAATTGAGGCGCTGCTTATGATGGTTTTGAAAGATTATTGGAAACTAAAAGTGTAAGATTTGAAAGTAAATTATAAAAGTATTTTATGGGAAACTGTGGTATGCTTTAGTAAAAAAAATACATAAGCGTCGTTTTCGGAGCAAAATGCGTTATTACTACTACGGCAAATATCTAGAAAAATTCTTCAGGAATTATCTTAAAACTTTGGGACTATAGAGCAAATGTTATACATCATATATTTCAGCAAAAGTTTTGTTCTGAAGGGGTAAAGAGGACCAGTAAAAAATATTTAAAAATAAATAAAAATATTTTGAAAAATCCTGTAAAAAGTGCTTTAAATGATTTTAGCTGTAAATTTGTTTATGAGGATTCTTATTATTATCTGTATAAAATTTTATGAGACTACCACTAATATTCATGGAGATATAACGGTTTCTTTAAAAAATAGCAAAAAAAAAAAGCCACTTTTTTAATTATAACTCGTAGGGTATTAAACCACGGTTGGCTGGGTTGGACACAACTGGGGCGGACCCAATGGGATTTTTCTAAAAAAACCATTTAAAAAAAACACAATTTTGCCCACTTTTGGGTTTTTTCAATGTTACCTTTCTTCGATTAAAAAAAAAGCAAAATACTAAGCAACTGAAACTTACTTTTTTTTTTTTTTTTTTTTTTTTTTTTAACAAAACAGTTTACATAAAAAGGGAGTTTTATTTTGAGTTATAATTTTAACAAACAAAGACATTGCATTTACATTTTAATGCTTACTAGAATAATGCAAGAACTAGAAAATGGCTGGCATAAGTAATATCTGCTCAGTTCTCCATATATTTGCTCTCATAAATATTTATATATAGAACATATTATATCCAAGATTAGAGCATTGACCTTTGCTGATGGCCATTTTTTAGGCATGAAATACCTCACCAACTAGGATAACCTTCACTTGCTTTGATACATTTATCTTTACTGGTTAGTTGCTTAATCTTATAGATTTCAATTTTGCACTTAATTGGCTATGCAATAATTTTCACAATGCACATTTATATGAAATTTTTTCCTATTTAGCTATGTTATGAAAATTTAAAATTTTGCATAAATTTACAAAGATTGCATATTAGAAAATTAAAATCAGGGTTCTGACCAGTTCATAAGTATTACTATTTTAAATTTGATTTAAATTTTTAGCATTATTCATTTATAGTAGTCTATACAATCTAATAATAAAATAACTTAAATATGGACACTATATCTTTTTTGTAATATTAGGATTACTCGTACTGCAAAAGTTATAAAAATGTCAAAAAATTGAGGTAGATTTTTTGAGATTTTTTTAAAGAAACTCTTATACCTCTACGAATATATGTGGTAGCTAGAAAAAATTAATGGTTCCCTTTTCCTTTTCAGGACAAACTTTTTGCTGGAATATATGAGGTATAATATGTTCTTTATACTCAAAACAATTTAAGATAATTCCTAAAGATTTTTTCTATATATTTGACAAAAGTCTAAATTCGAAAGTGTGCAAATACTTATTGGTCGATAGTGTATAGTTTCTTTGTTGGTAAATGTAGTTATTATGGTTTCCAGGATTACAGACCCTATATGATAATACACTGAGACATTAACCCGCCAGTCGATCCGCCATGTTTGTTCAAGCTGTTATATACCACTACGTTCTAAAATTTGTTAAATGATACTCTATAAAGCATTCTAAAGATAAATAAAAATGTTTTATTGCGATTTTAAATAAAAGAAAAGCGTCAGACGCTGGTAAAATTAAATTACGTTTTACGGCGATCGCATGTTTTTGGAATGAACGTCCACTATATTTGTTCAATGTCCAATCTCTCTCTCTTCAGGGTCTCTAGTTAGGAGAGGGACTAGAATTTTATTTTTGTACACCACTATTTTAGTAATAAAATAATCGCTTTATAATAAAACTAAAAAATTTGATTTTAAGTTTGTAATTAAACTAATAGACTGATGCTTGCTTTACAAGATTATAGATGTTAAATAATATAATCGTCAACGTGTTAAATAATATAAAACATCAACAATCATCTTTCAGAAAATATACTTAGATGCTTTTAATTTTGCCATAAATTTTTATACTTTTAGTATTAAATTTGTTTGGATTACTTTTAATTTGTAGCTTCTTTAGCATTTTAGTTTAATTTTTTTTTTTTTTATAATATTTCTTTTTTATTACTTAAAGTTATTACATTAATTTTTAAATTTAAACAGCAAAATGAATTACGTGTTCATATATTTTTGAAACAATGGCTTTTCCATGCATAATATCTTATGTTTTAACCATTAAAAAACGTGAAATTGTTTTAACATCTAAACTAGATTTTCTAAAACACTAATTTATAGCTTGAAAAGGAATAAACACTAAAAACTAATTTTTCCACAAAATCGAAAAAATCATATTTTGGAAAGCAAAATTAGATCATATGAAATGTACAAGTAATAAATAAAATAATATTGTCTAATTGATAATCATGCAGAATATTTATAAAAATGCCTGAAAAAAAAAAAAAAAAAAAAAAAAAAAAACTATTTTTCAGTTTAGTTCTGAAATTATTTCATTGTCTTTTCATATAACTAGATAACTTTTACTATATCGACGCTGTTTATAAGAAAAAATAGCGCTATATTATCGTTATAAAAATTCTATATTTATTTTTGTAAAAATATTGCTATAATTAACTCAATTACCAACTATACTTACAATAGCACTGGTCTACAGTGATTTGGTAACAACGGTCAAATTATTTTTTTTATTATTAATTCCAATTTTTGTTTAAATATCTGCAAGTAAAAAAGTCCCACCAAGTCACAGTTTTCTGTTAGAGTATCAGAAAATGACAATTTTCACGATTTTTTATCATTCTCACAGTATCACAGGTAACCCTCCCTGCTAGCAACCCAAAATCCTGACAACTCAGAGTCCCGGCAATCATGTTTGTTCTTTTTTTTTTTTTTTTTTCTGTTGTTGTTGTTGTTGTTGAAGTATCAGGAAATGGAAAATTTCACTATTTTTTTTATGATTTTTGCAATACAGTCGACAGCAAAAATGTCCGAGCACTAGCCAATAATCCCGATATCAAAAAAGTGCATTTAATATTATTTTGTTAAATAAATCCTTTTCGAATCATGTTCTTAGACTGACTAAGAACATGACCCGACAAGGATTTATTTAAGAAAGCAGTATTGAGTGTATTTTTATTTATTTATTTATTTACTTTTTATCGCTAGTGCTCAGATACTTTTGCTGCCGACTGTATCACACATGGTAACCTTTCGTGCTATCTACCCTGTCTCTTGGCCATCGTCTCTGCTGGCAACCCTTGTTTGGCAACCCCATATTCGTACATTATTTTTTTTTTTTCTGGTATTCTAGTTAATAGATATTCTTTGTTAAGCATGATTGTGCTGTTTTATAGTTAAAGTTTCATGTTCAAATGACAAGTTTTTAGTGTAGAACTTGTAAAATCGTACCCGATAAGTTTTGCTGTATTTGTGAACTATTCATATTAAAATCACATAGTAGACATTTAACACAAGACGTTAAAAAGCCTATTTTTTTGTATTTTGGTTTTAAAATAACAAATAATAACAATTCAATCATTTTGTGTATTTTCCATGTTTTTATGTTCTACACAGCCTACAATATGTATATTATCTCTTTATTAACAGTATTCCATGCTAAATTAATAATATTGATAGTAATAATGCATGTTTTCTAAAGACTTTTGTACATTGCTTCCAGTACAGATTAAATAATCATAAAAAAAAAAAAAAAAAAAAAAAAAAAACTGTATGTGTTACAGATTTTTCACTGTTATTTTTTAATTCTGCACTACAAAATTAGTTGAAAGTAGTTAATTTCATTTCTGTTACCCTCTCCCTCCCCCCTTTTTTTTTAGTCGACTAGTATAATTAATAGAAAGATATTAAAACTTGTTCACACACCATAAATTTTAAGTCAGCACAACCGGTTTCGAAAGGACGTAGCTTTTCTTCATCAATTTTTAGTACAATTAACACAATTGTTTATATAATTATTTTAAATTATCATCAATATTACTTTTTTTTTCTTTTTCAATGTATTTGCTTATCCGTTATTTTGTAGAACAGTTGCAAGTTTTTTTTTTTTTCCTTTACATTTTAATTGAAAATCCTAAATTCAAATAAATGTAAATAGAAGAATTCTTTTCATTAAAAGTAACGAGTAGCGAATTGTTTCTGTCTTTAAATATCTATATATTTCTAAATAAAAGTGTTTGTACATTCAAATTTTAAATATTTATTTACTAAATTCAAATGTTTTCCATCAGATACATTAAAACATTTGTATGTAATTGATTAAATAAATATTTATTCTGTAAGCTTTTGTCGTTAAAGTACTAAACTAATATTAGTTAAAAAAAAAAAAAAAAAAAAAAAAAAAAAAAAAAAACTATTTATTGCGAGCTCTTTTTTTTTTTTTTTTTTTTTTTTAGAATATTTCTGCGTTTTATGTTGATATTTGAAAACATTTTAATCCAAATTTAATTAAAAAGTAAGTAGGTATGGAACATCATTATTTAATCGACAGGTGTTATTTTTTAAATAGTACATCGAGAAATGTAACAATTTATCAAGTATAAAAAAAATAATTAAAATAATAGTCTTTAAACTATTATAAATTTCATAAATAAATGACATTCATTTTGTATTTCATAGAAAATACAGTTTTAACTATATTACATTATTCCAAGAAACACTCACACAATAAATACATTTCATGTGCATTTTTCTTCATTATAATTAAATATATTCAGAACATGAAAGAAGGATACTTAATTTATTTATATATCATTTCTAGAGCACCGCATGTTAGGTGTTCCTAAAAAAAATGTTCAAGAAACCATGTATATGTCAAAAAAATTACAGCTATTTCCCTTATTTTGAACAGATATCTGTTAAGGAATTTTTCGCATTCAATGAATACAGAAATGTAGTAACAAATGTTCATTTGTTCTAAATTGTTTTCTTCAGAAATGTTTGAAAATGATATGTGTCAAGTTTCCTGAAAATGGCTTTGCAATGGATTTAATACCTTGCATGTTATAGCTTAAAAAGTGATTTTTTTTTTTGCATTTTTTTTTTTTTAAGAAACTGTTATATTTCCAGGAATATATGTGTTAGCCAAATAAAAATTTATACAAAGAATAAAAAGGAGAGTCATAATCACATATTACAGCCAGATTACATTTCAAGCATTACTTTTACAGGGTGATCCCAAACATTTTCAATCAATCAATCAATCAGATTTTTCCACTCAAAAACGGTTATCTGCAACCCACACAAAATGTTTGGCTGAAAAAAAATTCAACCAAACATTTTCTTTCTTATTTAATTTTTTAATGATCCCCCTTTTATTTTCGGGGCAAACCTTTCACTGGAGTATATGAGGTAGAACATGTTAATCACACTTCTGAAGTTTCAAGATGATTCTTCAAGTACTTTTTGAGATATCTGAAGAAATGTCTGATATCGAATGTGTCCGGTAGAGTGGTAGTGTATAATATTTTACCATGCCCAGGAAAACTGCTCAGAAAATGAAATTAATTCCTCATTGCCATATGGTAAATAATGTATTTTTTAAGCTATATATTTATCTCTTATATTTTGTATGTTTACACGTTTTGAGGCTTCCTGAATACCGAAGTGAAGATTTTAACGTTTGGTATTTGTCTATGCCTCTTAGAGTAACTTAAAAACAAATAATTTCAGGCGATTCAAATGTTCTATTTAGAAGTTAATATACGTTTGTTACTAGAAAAGTGTGGTCAATATTGATAAGTTTCAAGGAATGTTGCGTGTGAAAGTTGTCTGAATAATTTTATAGGAGCTTTTAAATTTAATAACAGATTTGAATTCTATGTAAGTGTAATTACAGTAATGAAAAGGTGGTTGATGGGGGCGATAGCCCACTCACACAGAATTGTTTGTCAAATAAAGCTGTTACGAAGCCTGATTTGAATTACTTTAACATAGATTTACATGGCAGTAACAATTATTTTACCCCTTAATCTCCAATCACTATTTATAGTATTAAATTTTAAGGTAAGAGAAAGTCCTGTGAATGGCACACCAGATTATTTAAAATCATTAATGAAACAACTTTAAACTGTTTATTTATGTTTGTGTTTTTGTGAATATGGTCATGTTTTAATTAAAATCAAATTTCCTTCGTATGTACTTTCGGTGGAAAAATCTGCATACACGTATGAAATAATCGTTGTGTGAATTTAGTATTTTGTGACAGGTGTGACATTTTATGAAATGATTCGTACATAAATTATAGTTATTAGGTTATAATTGTAACGTAGATGGCTATTGTAAATAATAATTAATAATAATAATGACCCTCATCTGTCATGAACGATTCCGGTTAGACCGCTTCAAAACAGGAAATTTTGGCAGCCATTTTTTTCCCGTTTGTTTAACTCTCTGAGCTGGTTCAACTTACGGAAACATACATATAATATGTTTTGTATCGCACGTAATTTTATTTATTTCCTCTAAAACCTTGAAAAACTATTCAATTGTCATGTTTAAAGGTCTAAATTAAATATAACGGATCACTGGCTATTATAAACATGAACCTATAAATAGAATTATGTAACTTCATGATTGTAAGCAACGCAATACCAAATAAAAACAAACCAAAACTGTTACCATTCAGAAAATACAAATTCCAAATGGACAACTCTTTAATTTCGAATGAAAGACTCTTTGAATGTTTCTTAAAAAAAAAAAAAAAAAAAAACGCTTAAAGTATTTCTAAAACATATTAAAGCCTTAAAACTCTTAAAATATTTGTAAAAACATATTAAAATCTTTAAATATTTTTATCAAGCTTCATTGTTTGTTTACATTGTCAGGTATGATTGGCGTCGAGTTCAGTACGTAAATGTCGCCAGTTGATTTTAGTTTTGAAATTAGTGTAAAGTTATAGTTGGGATAGAATGTTTGGTTGGGCAAGTAAAGGTCACCAGTTGAAATGAGTATTGAAAGTAGAGTAGTCTAAGGTGATAATGTGGAGTCAAGATAAAATGTTCGGTTGAGAATGAGAAAATCCCTAGCTGGATCCTGGATATTTTAGCAATGTTTTGGGTGAGATAGCTGGTTGGAAGTATCAAGTACAGGTGAATTTGGGTTAGCATGGAGTGTCTTTAATAATTGGATAGTTAGTTAGAAAATACGCAAGCAAAGTGATGACGTCACTGTCCGTGAGTGGAGGCAAGAAAAAGATTTCCAATGTTAATCGCCCATTGGATTTTTTGTAAAAAAATATTAAAAATTGAGGAAAATTATTTCCGGTTTTAATCCCCATATTTCGGTATAGATATGTATTAGTTATCGTGTGCATGCGTTAGATTAAGTTGTTTTTGCTGTAAAATTGATAAAATTTAAATTTTAAATTTCAAAACTCTAAAAAAAAAAAAAAAAAAAAAAAAAAAAAAAAAGACAAACTTCCATATTCGATTCAAAACATAAACATTTCATTTCAAAGGATGATATTTTCACAATAAATATCCAACTAATATACTAATTAAAAGGAAAATGATAAATATTATATCATAATTTGAAGTCAAATTTGTTTTCGAATGTCTAAATAAAGTGTCAGATATAAGATACTCATATGTTGCAGCGGAATAGATTTCATATATCTGTCATCCTTTTGCGGGAAAAAAAAATATCGCCAAATTATCTGGCGAACATATTTAAGTCCGTTCAAAAATCATGGTTATTTTAACAACTTATATTAAGAGAGCGATGAATTATATGAAACAATATTTCGTACAATACATATTACGAAAATAAACATCTGGCATGTATATTTCCATATTATGTTTTTAATCGCCAAATACAAAAAACGCCAAAGATGACACAGTTTTGAAATTTAAAATTTTGTCAATTTGACAGCAAAATAACTCAATCTAACACATGAATACGATAGCATATCTATACCCAAATACGGGTATTAAAATCGGGAAATAATTTTCCTCGATTTTTAATAATTTTTTACAAAAAATCCAATGGACGATTAACATAGGGAATCATTTTATTGCGTCCACGGACGGTCAGTGACGTCACACTTCGCTTGCGTATTTGAAAACAGGATCTTCGATAGTCTTAAAAAAAGTATTTTGGTAAAATGAAGTGAATCGTTTTTTACTTTATCTTACCCATAGGGTCGAAAAAGTATTGTTTTAGGGTCAATTTTTCGAACGTGAGTTTTTGTTATACTTATATGTTCTGAGGTCCCCTGAATACGAAAATCATGTTTTTAGCGAATGGTATCTGTGTGTGTGTGTCTGTCTGTGTGTCTGTTATCAGCATATGTCAAGAACAAGTAGTAGCAGAAATTCCAAACTCGGTATTCTAAATGTGTATCATATAGGGATGCTACGCAAATGGTTCGTGTACAAGAACATTCAAAAGTATTCAAATACATTACGTCTATGGGGGATATTGCAGGTAAGTAGAATTTAACATCTATAGACTGCACTAAACCAAATGAAACGAATATATATTTTTTGTAACAGAGATAGTCAACTGGGAAAAAAAATGTGTATGTAGGAGCCTCGCCCCCCCCCCTTCGAGGGGAGTAAATTTTCATGATGGGTATCTTTCAAAAGAGCTCGCCAATACCTTTAAAACGAATGGTTGAACCATCAATCTGCGATAATTTAAAATAAAGTTATCAATTTTTTTCATTTTTAACAATTTTTTTTTTTTTTTTACTTTAATATTGAGAATAAATTCAACTTTTTTTTGGATATTTAGTGTTATATTACTTCTCTAATATGGAAATCGTCTGTATTATCATACAAGATAACTTTTTTAAATAGTAATTTTAATAAATTATTTTTTAAAAACAGAATTATTTTTAATAACCGAATTAAATTCTGTATAAATGTAGGTCCATTAATGAAACGAGGGGTTGAGGAAGGCCAGAACTAAATATCATATAAAACTCTTCCGAAGCCTAATTTGAATTGTTTAACATAGGTTTACATAACAGTACTCGTTGTCTTACCTCTTAATCTCCAACCTGTACTTATAGTATTAAATTTCAAGGTAAGAGAAAGTCGTGTGAGTGACACACCAGATTATTCTTATTATGAGGACTTTAAATAGAGCACTTAACGGAACAGTGGGATGTGTTGTTGCTGTTGAGTTGTCAGGCCTATATTTTTTGTCAACCAGCAGTTTTTTTTTATTGTCATTCGTATTTATTGATCGGGTAGAATTTTTAGGACTGAGGGCCTATTTGTCTCAATCTGGGATTTTTGCGTTGTCGTTTTCGATAGTTGGACATTTGTCGAAATCATTTTTCGATAGTTGGTCATTTATCGAAATCTAAAATTTATCGAAAATATAATTGAATAATTTGAAAGCGATGTTATAATTGGGAAGAAAAAAAATCTAAAAGTCCTCCGTCCGAAACTAAATTCTGCTTTTGCCAGAATTTCATCAAAATCATTTTTTTTTTTAAGAAAAAGAAAAGAAAATTTATACAGTATCGTTACAAAAAATATCGAAAAAGTTTTTTTTTTTTTTTTTTTTTTTTCAGAACGAAAATTATAAAATATCGAAACACATTTGATTTATAAACAAAAATTGAAAATACATTTAAATGATCACGTGGTAATCTTCATGATCTAAACATTGTTTTCAAGATTTATCGTTCACATTCCGTCATTTTTGACGGGGTTATATACTAGTAATAATAATAATAATAATAATTAATAGTGAAACTTAAGGAATTCCTATCTTTAAATTCGGCTCTGCACTATTAAAAACATCAAAAACCTAAATTAAAAAATCTGGTTTATTATATGTTTATATAAGTTAAAGTCTGTATTCTATACAATAAATATACAGCATATCGAAATATATGCTGCGGAAAGAATCTGAATATTTAAATTTTATATGGCAAATGTATTTCCGAATCACTAGACCTAAAAGTGCTCAATCAAAAATGTCAGACGCAAGAAAGATTTTTAAGTTTCAGAATGCAGTTGATATTGAATTCAAATTGCATTTCATTTATTCTTAATTTGTCTTTAACATATGTAAAATAATATATACTAAACTATTTCCAATAATGCGTGCTCCTTTTTTTTTTTTTTTTTTTTTTTTTAATATCACTGACATAGATTTATATAATTTTTTATGCATTAGACAATGTGTATTTTAAGTTCGATATTCTTAAAAGATTTATCATAAGCTGCCAACTGCACGATATTTCTGAATGTTAAAAGAAAATCAGGATTTTAAATTAAATTTAATAAAAGATTAGTCATAATCTATCAAATACACATTATTTCTAAATATTAAAAGTAAATTAAGATTTCAATTTCAATTTAAAGCAGTTCCATGCCTTAAATCAAATGAAGTGATACATATACTCTACATATTTCTTAAATAATTTAATTTTTATTTAAAATAGAAGTTTAAACATGTTTTAAAAACAAGAAAACAAAAACATCAGTTGAACAAAACTTACAATGTTCCTAATCATACTATTAAATAACGATTTCAAGTATATTTGTCTATCTCTTCACTAGCCTCCAAATGCAGAAAAATGTAGAAGTTACCAGAAGATTTGAAATAACCCAAGAATTTTGAATTTACAATTTCAAGTAAATTATTCCAATTAGTTAAAATATGTTTATTAAAAAAAAAAAAAAAAAAAAAAAAAAAAAGTAGAAGACAAGCAGAACAATGTATTGCTCAAAAAAATGCGCACTTACAGCCGCGCAAATTGCATGAAGCGGGTAGGCGGCAATATGTAAGAAGTGATAGTGAATTAGGTAAGAGAAGTCTTAAAGTACAAATTGTATATAGTGGCCTGAAGTGAGGCTTTTCAATGATTTCATTGACATGTTCTTTTAGTAATGCTTTATAAAGTATATAAATATACTGATTAAAATATTTAAATTCATTTAAATACAATAAACAGAGAAAGGGAATCGTCTGCAAATATATATATATATATATATATACATATTTAAGATCTTATTCATTCTTAATGTTCTTTATATAATATCTATTTAAATTTGCGTTCTAATAACACAAGCAAAAATATGAATATTAACAAAAAAATTACTACACCTGCTGAAACAATAAACATGCATTTGATAAAATGCATGTTTATTGCATATTACATGCATGTTTATTGCATGTTTATTGCATTTATTTATTTATGCATCTAAATAAACGTGCATTTGATAATGAATTGCAAAACTTCCTTAAACATAAATGGCATTTCTTACTTAGAAGAATTTTTCAGTAAAATTTTAATATCGTATCATAAAATAGTGCAAAAAAATGTAAAATCACATACATCTATGCTAGTTTTTAGTCTTTTAGTCTTTTATAAGTTTATTGTTTATTTGTTATTAAATGAAATTTTCTTTAAAGTTACTCCAGCCTTTATTTTAAACTTCCGTCTCGTCATGCATGAATTAGGAGGCTTTAATCCTTCTGAGTTTCAGGTAATTCAATGAAATAAGTATTAAGCTTACTAAAAGCTTTCGCTAGATAATAGATTTTAGGCATATTTAAATAGTTTAATCTTCTTAAGGCTTTAGTACAATGTAATCAGTAATTAACGTAATTTTGAAGTTAGTAATCTCTTATTTGAATTAAATTAGAGATTATCACTAATCGCACTCACAAAAATAAGATAAAATGAATTGATAGCTTTAAAAATACAGTTTAAAATGATAAACGCCAGAAGAAAAAAGTTCTTTATTTTTCCAAGAATGCGAAAAAAATTCTCTGTTATCAAGAACAAAATTTCATACGCATTTCGTAGATGATATACTTATATAATCCGTATTAACTTTTTAAAGTTAAGAAATAAAATCAGAACAATACTTTTCTTTATATATATATATATATATATATATATATATATATATATATATATATATATATATATATATATATATTAATCATACACGCTATAAATCTTTAGTTCATTGCAAGAATTTCCGAATAAATTATATACAATTATTATTGTATCTAAAATAATTCAATTTATCATGTGACTGTTACGCTGTTTAGAGATTTTTATAGTAAGAAATTCAAAAATGTACAAATATAAATGGATTTCTTTTCTTTTTTTAACACGCTTTTATTAGCTTCACCTGTATGTATGTTTGTATGTTTGTAACCTCTCTGGGAGCAAACAAAAAATCTATATTGTAAAAAAGACTTTACCTACGTGAACGCTGTGGCTGTGAGGTAAAGCTCCGCGCTACGAACATAAAGGTCTAGCGTTCGAGACCAGTCAGGAGAGATTTTCTAAAAATGGTTTTTGTTTAATTCTAAATTATTTTGATTAAAGATTTAAATGTACGAAAATATTATGGTATCACACGATTTTCTCTTACCCTGCATTTTAATACTAAGATAGATATTTTGTGCTTTTTAGTTCACATTTCTATAAAAGTGTGTTCTTTAATTTTTTAAAACTATAATATTATTAATGATAAGTTTTCGTTGCATTGAATTTATTTATGCAATTGAACAATCTTTCAAAAAAATTACATTAAGTCCAATCCGGCTCTGTTGTTTTTCTAGGTTTTCACAATTACATTCAATGTAATTTTTTCAATACCAAACAAAAAACTATTAAAACATGGCATAAACAATTTACTTGAACAATGTTATGCTTTTCAACACTTTCCAACAAGATTGAAAAGCGTTAATGACATCGGTTTGTCTACCTGTCTGCCTGTCCGCGCTACAACTCCCGTACCTATTCATGGGATTGTTTGAAACTGATATATATTATTAATGTACACTATCGCATGTTCTCTATTTAAAATGGAGTGAATACCTCTACTGGTTTGTGTACAGAGACACCTGAAAGTATTACAAAGCACATTGTGTTCTATGAGAGGTATTTCTATAAACCATATTTTATTAGTTTTACTTTGTACAAATCTTAATGAAATACGTTATTCAAGTACACTATTGGATGTTTAATACAAAAAATGGAGTAAATACCCACATAATGCAAATAATGACATATTTGCTTAATTTTCGATGTATTACACAGCCAGTATAAGGATCAGCACCTATTTAGTGCTTAAATGAACTTGATCGCTATTTTGTTTCAAATGGTGGATACTTGAATTCAGACGGCTACCTTAAATCAGGTTGTCACTTGAAAATTTGTCATCCCGAGAACGTTTGAAATACTAAATTAAGTCGAACCGAAATTAGACAGTGAACTTACCTCGCAAATATTTTGAATGAGTTTGTTGTACACTTTTTTTCCAAGTGGTGGCAACATTTCTAAGAGCTGATTTGCTTAAATTTCAAAATATACATCTCTACCAAGTTTATTAATTAACTAAATCTGCAAAGTTATTTCAAAATGAGAGCGACATAAAATAATGCGACACTTGACAAAATATAATTAAAATAGCATTAAAATCCAAGACAATACTTTAAAACATGTTATATATGTATTAAAACCATATTTTACAAAACTTTTCGCCATAAATATATGGCATCTTCAGGTATATATACAAGTTACAAATGATATATGATAGTGGACTAGCAATTTATGTATCATGGGATAGGTGTCAGTTATAGTCGTTAACAGCTAGTTAAAACATTTATTCATCACCAGAGGAATTCATAGGTTGCTGACAACGAAGACTTCGTAAATTTTGTAGCTAAGAGCTGAGTTGAAGGGATGTTGGAGTTAAAGGAACCTTGTTTCTTGAATTCATAGATTTGGTTGGATGCGAACAGTCTGAGGATCAGAACAGTAGCTGTACTACATTCTAGAGGATAGCTGTAGCAGATTCCTTGTCTTGTGTCAAAATTAGGTTGGTTTGAGAAAGGTTGCACTAGGTATACAAAGAATATCTGTAGTAATCATCTTGTTAATGAAAAGCAAACTTAAAAGATAAAAACATTAAAGCTTGTTCACACATTAAATGCCAGATTTTTTGTAAAATTGCGGATTCTTTGGGATTAATTGCATTATTTTATATTAAAATATTAATGGCTTCAGATTAAAAGAAGGAAGTATGACTATTACGTGGTGCATTAATTATTTCAGCCTTTGACCATAAAGGTGTAGCTCCATGGGTTATTATAAACGAAATCAACCAGAACAGAACGTTTTTCTTCTTTTAAATTATGGATATGTTCTTGAATTCTTTTTTTTTTTTTTTTTTTTTTTTTTTTTTTTGAGAGAGTGCGTCGGGTTTAACCAATGTTGTAGAACATATTATCGTTTAATTTTATTGGAATTTTATATATACCACCAGTGGACCTGGTAAAATGATGATCGCTAACACATAACTCTTTTAATAGTAAAGGGGGAGCTCAATGGGATTAAAATTTTAAATTTTTGAAGAATAAAAATTTTAAAATTTATAAATTCATTACAAAATAGTAAGCTGTTAGTTTACTTAATTTTAGTGATTTGGTTGTTTGGGTTAGTTTTATTATAATAGAGTTTATTTTTAATTTATTAATCATTTTTAAGATATTGGTTTTACATATAACTAGCGTTAATTCCTAATTGAATAATTTTATTTAATTATTTATTTTCGTTAAACTAAATGGAAGTATAGTTAATGGCACGAAAAATATAATAATGAAAAAAGGAATTTTTGAATTCAACAGGATGAGCAGAAGAAGTCGAGATGGGTGAAGGGATAAAAGAATTTTTATAAAAAACATCAAACCAAATAATAGAGTGTTTTTGTTAAGGTGAATATATAAGTCTAAAAAAGCAAGAGTAAGGTTAATTACAAATTCATAGGTAAATTTAATGGAGAGAAATTGATTATTAAGATTATTGATAAAATTCAGGAATGAAATTTTTTTAAAGGGCAAATAAATAAAAATAGCATTAAAATAGCGTATATAAATTATAGATTTAAGTGTAGAGGCATCAAAAGCATGCTTTTCCAGTTCTATTAGAAGTAAATCGGCTGAAAGGGGCTAAGGGGGAGCCCGTAGGTGTTCCAAAAGTTTGTTTGTAAATTATACGATTAAACAGAAAAATGTTACTATAATTAATGAAATTAAAAGCTCCTAAGGTGAAACTGAGCTTAAGGGATAGTATAGCATTGTTTTTACATTTTTTAGAAATAATGGCATGGACCTCGTCTAAAGGAGTATTTGGAAAAAGAAAAATTATATCTAAACTATAAAATTTATCAGTAGGGCTCACATTAGTATTTAAAATTCTATTTTTAACTCCGAGACCAGATTTTACTATATGGAGATTATCAAGAATTAAAGGTTTAAGTAAATTAGCCAGGAAATTTTCGAGGAAATACGTGGGACTATTACAATTTGAAACCATTAGACATAAAGGGAGATAAATTTTATGGGTTTTAATTTTAAAAAATACATCTTGCGTACACTAAGCGACAAAAAAAAAAAAAAAAAAAAAAAAAAAGCCGCACTTGGATATTTCCCTTTTTCCTTTTTTGCAACTGCCAATTTTATCATTTAAAAAGCAAATTTTTGAACAGATTTTATTACGTCGCCCTCCACGTACACTTTAAGATTGAGCCCAGTGTTAAAAATAAAATGCAACTGTCAGGAAAATATTAATTTTTGAAAGTGTTTAAAAAATGGCAAGTATAAAGCAATTAACGCTGCCACAAAAAGTATTAATTTTAGAATGAAAGTCAAAAAATAGTTTAATACGTGAGATGGCAAATTAATTAAATGTTAACAAAATATTCTTGAGATGATTTTTAGGAACATATAAAAATTTTTGGCCGTTTAAACGGAAAATGTGGCTTTAGGAGGCCATGTTGCCACTCCAACTGCCTGGTTTTTTACGAAATATTTTCTCACACAAGAAAGTCGCCAAGTTTTTCGTAGCAATATATGTAACTAGCTTTACATTTTTAAGCTTTGGTTTTAAAAGTTAGAAAATAACGTTTTCTATGTTTGTTAGTAGGAGAAAATTTATAATGACAGGTGCATAAAAATACCTTGCGGCGTCCAAGTAATTTTTTTTTCCATCTGATAGAACAATGACAGTTAAAACTCAACACATTCATAAAAACTTTTTTTTAAACACAAGATTTATGTTTTTTTTTTTTATTTTATTTTATTTTTTTTTTTTATTACAGAAATGGATACACAAATGAAATGGATACACAAAAATGAAATGGATACTCTCAGAAATGGATACTCAAATTTCACGAAAATTTCTTCATTTTTCACGAAGGTGTTTCTAGGTATATGTTCCGAGCGAACATTTCATCAAATTGACGAAATTTGTTTCGTTACCTATTTGAGAATACGAATTTCGTCAAAAATAAAAATATATTTTCTCCTTCTTATTTCGTCAAATTGAGAAAATTACTTACGTCACTTGTTTGAACATACGAATTTCGTCAAAAGTAAAGATACATTTTTTCACCCTAGTTTCACGATACAGAATAAAATACAAATTATAGAATTATAAAATTACTTGCAAGTTCGTTGCTTTAATTATTAAATCCTAATTATATTTTATGAAAATATAAATAAAACAGAGCAAACAAATAAAAATCAATTGGACATTCATTTTGACACCTATAGCTACAATGATTTTTGTCTCAACTGATCCATATTTTTACAGAAATTCACAGAAACAAGCGCACACAATATTTTGTAGACATAGGACATCACAAACATCTATGCCCGCACCGCGATTCGAACCCGGGACGTGGGAATCCAGCAGGCAGCGTCCTACCGACCGAACCACCAGGCCGGCAAATAAAAGTCATTGTAACGCAAAGTGAAAACAACACAGGAAAAAAACCAATATGGCGGTAATGAAAGCTAGCACATGTTATTGTGAGTAAACAGTTTTGTCAAATATTTGAGAGTTCACATTACATCAAAAATCACGTGATCGCTTGACGAAATGGTTGTCAAAAACGTCGAATTTAAGCCCGAAGATGTCTGAATCGTCAAAATTGAGTATATTATTTCTGAGAGTGTATGTTTAGAAATGTGAGTATAAGATGGATACAATTGTATGTTTATAAATCCATACCTATTAAATTAAAAAAAAAAAAAAATGCATGCAATAAAAATTTTACAAAATAGTAATTTATTTTATTAACATTTAAATTTTAAGTCAAGGTCCTTTAGAATAGTTCATTCATTAACTTAATCCTTAGCTACTAAAATATTATGTTGTATATTTATTGAAGCATGTATTATGTAAAATTCTGAAATCCTTTTAGATTTAAATCTAAAATAATCGACTTGAATATCGAAGCGAATAAATTTATGTCAGCTAACATATGTTTATTACAATATTCTCATAACTTTTACTCATACTTTAAAAATATTTGATTTCCAAATAGTATATTTGAATTCCAAAATATTTCAATTTAAATGCAGAGTATGCGTTCAAAATAATTTAACCACATATCATTTCATGTATGGGGAATTGTTGAGTTTTAATATACTTTAATAATATAGCTTTCTGTTCTGAATTCAGTCAACTGAAAATCAGATGAAAATAGATAAATTCATTTTTTATTTAAATAAAATATTTATCTAAATACGGATAAATGTGCATTTCTGATAATTTTATTTGCATATATACTGTCTCATAAGTCTATAAATAGGGAAATGTCTCCGGATGTGGGCACAGTTTTGATTTCGCTAACTTTTGATAGAATAAATATTATGCAAACATATGAATACCAATAGAAAGATAGAACCCTTTGCAAACGTTTGATAAAGTAATTGCATCGTTCTGTCAACCAGAAAAAAGTTATCACTAATTTTGTGAAGTGGTCATTTTTGGTCAAAAAAATATTTGTGCCCGTTGTGAGCACACTTAAAAAATACACTAAATATGGAAATATGATAAGAAAAACCACAAAAAATATAGAAAATAACAAAATTAACTCATTTTGGGAAGATTCGGTGGTCAAAATAACCACAGAAAATGGCATTTTATTCGTCATCTTCTTCATCCTCCAAATCAGAAATCTAATGCTTGCAAGTAAAATAATTTGCATGTATATTGACACACTTCAAATGCACAAGGCAATCACATTCGTTGCATTTGATTGAATTGGCTCTTGTTAGGCATGGTAGCATGTGCTCCAAACAGATGATGCAGAAGTTGACATCATTATCAGATTGTAGATGTCTCCATGTTTAGCGCACTTGGTCGGCTGTTTGACAGGTGGAGTTGCTTTACTTTTTCCAGGCTTCTTTTGGAGGGACACAGATGCTGCAAAGAAGTCCATAATCTTAGGCAGTCGATTTTATGGATTTCTTATCTACTAAACAACCCTAAATGGCTTTTACCAGCGCATTATAATGCATTTATTTTGGATCGGTTAACATTTTTGGAGTTGAAAAAAATGTTTGTTGTTGCCAAAAATACCATAAATTACATAAGAACACTAATAAAATATGTTATGTTCACATAAACGACCACATTTGACAATTTGTAAGTCAAACACACGCTTTAAATGGGGAAAAACAATGACCCGTTCCACGAAGGTGAGCACAACCAGGAATGGCAGTCATTTTTAAAATGACAGAAAAAGCAATTTTCGGTCCACATTTTGGCTGAATTCGATACTGAATCACATAATACAATGTATTATTATTATAATGTACTGTATTATTATTATTATTATTATTATTATTATTATTTTGATGAAAAAAAAAAAAAAAAAAAAAAAAAAACTTAAATTTTACTTCTGTAGAGGGCGTTGCGCAGTCGCGCAAACAAGAAATATGCAAATTAATTTTTTTTTTTAATTTAATGGTTTTGCGATTAACAGCTCATTTCAGATTTTTACTCCTACTTACTTTCATATAAAATTATAATTTTAACCAAAAATAAGGATTTAGTCAAAGCATATCATTCGTCAGGAAATATCCTTCATAGAATTGTATTTGCTATATACTGAAGCACTGACATTAATGTAAATCGCTTTCATATTATAATTTGCAGTGATGAATAATATATATATAATAAGAGTGATATTCTTGTTAAACATTTACCACTATCCAAATAATTTTCTATGGAAATCCGTGACTTGTTGCAAAGCCCTCTGTCCACCGAAATTTTTGCTTTCCAAACATAAAGGAACTACACTTTCCTTACTTCCGTAAGGAAAGTATTGTAATCATGTTAAAAGTTCGACTTTGAGATTTTGATGTTACTGTACGTTTTGAGGTTCCCCAAGTTCATTTTCACTGTTTTTACGATGATATATCTACACTCCTTCTCATATTTATAAGGACACTTTATATTTTGAAATAACTAATGTAAAAGTAATTGTGAACAAAATTAACTGAGTGAACTTAATATATCTAGTATTCTAAATACCAAAATTGCTATAATTTTTTTAATATGAAACAAAATTAATGAAAAATAATGCAAAATGTGTTTTTCTCCGTGTTTTTAGACGTTCATAATTATAGGGACAATCCAGATTTTTTCGTTTTATTTAAATTACTAGCGGATAAATTACAGTTGACATGCGAATCTGTTAACTACTGGCCTAGATTAATTCATATATAAGTTCGATAGGAGAGAGATCTGATGCAAAATCAGAGTTGTTTTACACAGATCGAAGACTCTTAATTCCTCTTACTGTTCTACTCATAATGACTGCTGCTGAATTTGATCGTATTTTTTAACGAAAGGTTGGGGTCCACATTTATGCATGCTTAAAATAATTAATAATATGTTAAAATGATTAAAAAACCTGTAATAATCAATAAGCATTTAATGGGGGAAAGCACGTCTGTGTTAAAATTGAATAAAGGCAGTATTAAATGGTAAAATGTTGCATTTTCGGATGAAAAACATTTTATTCTTGATTAACCAAATGGTTTTAACAGTTACTGGCACGATCTGAAGATAGCGAAAGACAGAGCAGATTTTTTAAATGTAGATATGGATCGGGCACTTTAAAGGTGGATCTATGGTGCTCTGGGGAGCTGTTTCTACTGAAGGCAGAAGGAATTTAGTAATTTTTTTCTATTATTATGAACATCAAGAGTATATCTGCAAATTTTGAACGTAGAATTTTCAGATTTTTGTTAGAATTTGGGGGGTAATAATATTTTTTCCAACAAGACTTACATTTTTGCTCTACTTTTGGAGCAATAGGAAATAGTTTGAAGAAAGAAACTTCTGTATTATTGCCTTTCTCATGGTCTAAAAGTTGAAAAAACCTTAACTTATGATATTAGAAATGTGCATGCAAGTGGAAAGCAATTTTAAATTGTTTAAATGTATTACGAATATCATATATGCTATATGAAATGGTATTGAAACTGAATATAAAACAAAAATGTATATATATATACCAGAGAGAATGTCTGACTGTTTAACCCTAAAAAGAGACCCCATAAAATATTAATTTAAAGAATAACTGAAAAAAATTACTAAAATTCGAGCTGTCCTTATAATTGTGAACACCTGAAAATTCAACTTTTTACCATATTTAAAGTTTTTTAAGATAGAAAAACGATAAAACTTTTTAAATATAGTCTATTAATGAAATTGAAATTAATTAAAAATATATTTGTTTAAATAATAGTGTTCAGTGTTTAGTTAATACAGAAAAACGGGTGTCCTTATAATTATGAGAAGGAGTGTATGTGTGTGTGTGTGTATGCATGTGTGGATGTGTGTGAGTGAACACAAAAACGTCTAAACACTTTATTCGAATGAGCTGAAAGTTGGTACGTATGTTATAAGTCACCATAGCACGAACCCTATTGATTTTTGTGAAACTAGCTCTTATATTTATTTTACAGGGACGCGAAGAAAAAATCTTTATCATTATGGCTTATGAGGCCAATTAAATGTGCGATAGCGTCTAAATATTTTATTAAATTCAGAAAAAAAAAATTATATATATATATATATATATATATATATATATATATATACACTTATTATACGTCACCGTCGCACAAACTGTACATATTTTAGTGAATCCAGCACATATAGTTTTTTTTTTTTTTTTACAGGAATACAAAGAATAATTCTTTATCATTATGGTCTATGGGCTCAAATATTTTAAAGTGCATCTAAACGCCTTATTGGATTGAGGTGAAATTTTATGCACATCATTTTAGGTCATCATTGCACGAATTTTATGGATTTTAGTTAATCTAGACTTCATAGATTTTTACAGGGACACAACGAAAAATTCTTTATTATTATGAACTACGGGCTAAATTAAAAAGCGTAAAATTAAACAGCGGGGAAAAAACGTAACCTCCGTGTTATATTTTTTTTACTTTTGTTTATTTAATGACTTGTCTTACTTCAATTTATTTATAAAACCATTAATTACTTAATGTTCGGAAAGTCAAGTGGATTCACTCCAGATTTTTTTTTTTTTTTTTTTAACAAAAATTTTTCTTTTACAAGAATAACTTTTTTTTACAAACCGCGTAAAATTGTACCAGTTCCTTCAATTTATATGAAATTTTAAATATTCAGACTTATGAGACACCTGGTAGTAAGAGAGAGGATAGTTCGAAATAATGTCGCCAAAATAATACATAACCGTGATTCTCAAACATTTGTAGGAAAGGGACATTTAAAAATCCTACAAATAACTGATCTTTCTATGTACAGAAATTTCAAAGAAATGTGTTATAAATAATAAGTTCCTCATTTCAAAAGCAAACACATATTTTCTCGTCAATACACAAAAATATCTTAAATTAATCTTCTGTTCACTTGCAGAATAGAATTTTTCAATTGTACTATTTTGTTTTCTTTTTAAGAGAACTTTGCAGTTCATTTGGTACATTCATTTGGTATATTCATACAATAAAGCATCGTTTATACATTTTACAAGTGACTTACTTATCAGAACGTATAAATAAAAACACGTATAAACGAATGTAAAAAAAAATATTTGATTCTGACAAACGTCATGGCACTGATGCAAAATTTGTCTGAAAATGCTAATTAATAAAGTTTTTTTTTTAAAGATAGTAGGGTCAGATGGGGTAAATTGGGTTTACTTAAAAAATTTTACTACATTTAAACAGTACTACTACAATAGTTTTATTATTTCCTTTTATTTCCTTTTGTTTTTATTAAATGGCAACTCCAAGTACTTCTAATAAAAAATAATTATTGGCAACATTAAAATTGTCGTTTTAACTAAAACTGTTGTTCTGCGTACAGCAAGTGTCCATGTGCTAGTTACTCTGCAAGTTTCTCATTTCCTCTTTTCAGTAGTGAAATAGTAAAATATTACAGATGTCGAAAGAGTCCCCAACAATGGCCTTGAATGACTAGTATTTTTTTAAGCAGAGTGCTCTTCATGTGTTCCTGTATTCGAGATATGTTTTTTAAGTAAAGTCTCCCTTATTTAGAATGAAAAAATAATAATATAATGGGATCGAATAATGACCATTTAGGAAATTTTGAGATTTTTGGAAATGTGCAAAAGACGTATAACCGAAATTGAACCACGTGAAATTAAGAATTTTAGCATTAAAATGAATAGAAATAAGTCGGGACTTTACTAAAATGACGTGTAAATGAAAAAGACGTATAAACGACAGAAGTATAAACAACGTTTTACTGCATTTATCTAAAAGTGACTATTATGTAATTAACACTCACTTACAAAAATTTCAAAATAAGTAATATACAGAAGAAGGATGGCTATTTTTTTCCAAGAAAATCCCACTTTCAATTCACATAATATTGATGTATGGACAAAAAAATCATTATCAGTAAAGAAATGTGTAAAATTGTGTCTACACTGGTGTACTAAATTAAAGCAAGACCCCGTTTTCTCGTTTTCTTCTTCGCGTGATTTTTAAACAAATGAACGTAGAAACATAAACTTTCGATGGCATGTTCATTATCATATCATCAATCGAATTTTATATATTTTTAGAATAAGTAATATATTTTAAACTAATAATTATTCATTTTTTCTCAAAAGTAAGTTTTGGAAAAAATGAAAGATTTCAACAATTTTATTAAAAAAAAAAAAAAAAGAAAGAAAGAAAGAAAATCTTAATGGAAAATGGTTATAAGGATGCATTACCAATAGGTGACGATGCCTAATGCAGCCAGTGTTACATTGAAACATGTTTTCTTTTCCTGTATTAACTTTTCATTTCCTTCTTTTTTTCTTATTTTATTCGCATGTGAACTTTAAAATCAAATATACATACAAACATGAAAATTGGGAAGGACGTTCATCATCAGCTTATTTATCGACATTTATTATTCTGGTGATGCAAATCGTTTACAAGTTAGTAATTCCATTTTTTCAGAAAGCCCGTTATAAAAGTAAAAGAAATATAAATACAGAAAGAAAATCCGGGATTTGGTTTAACATTTTAATGCATGTGCGTCTTCATCCATTTGTAATGCATCCTTAACACCATTTTTCATTAAGTTTTCTTTTCTAAAATTCTTGAAATTTTTCATAGTTTCAAAGTTTACTTTTGAAAAATTATTACTTTAAAAATTATTACTTGTGCTAAAATTATATAAAATTTTATTAATGATATGATAACGAACATAACATCCAAATTTTATGTTCATATATTTAGATGTTTAAATTTATGAATACGAGTCAAGCAAGCTGTTCCTTTAATTTTGAACGCCAGTGAATATTTTATTTTATACCTGGACACATATTCCTTTGACACACCAGTGTGCATACCGAGAAGTATTCTATTGTGCACCAGTTCCCTTTGCGAACCTCTCTAATAAAAGTACAACAAATAAAAATAATCCTGCATCATTTTATTTATACTGCATTTGCCATATGTTACCATCGATACTACTACAGAAGATGATCGTGAGGCCTTCAGAGAACCTCATATCTACACTGCATCGAATACGGCACTTTCTCAAAAATACCAGATATATTTCGAATAAGTCTTGCTGCGCAACAATTCTTCATAATAAGTCTTTCTGTGATAACACAGGTATTATGTACAAAAGTCCTTAAAAAAAATCCCAATAAAAAATCTATGTATAAGCGTCGCCTCCTCCTTCAATGTATTATTTTAAATGCCTTTTAATGACTCTGGATAGCGTTTGCTACCGCGTATTCTTATGTGATTTTTGATTACTTTTGCATGTTCCCTTTGCTTTATAATTTTGGTTACGTTATTTTTTAATCACTCTGTAAATAAGTACACTCCTGCTCAAAAGTTTAGAAATATATGCAAACGATCAGGGTTTTCTTTCTTTCTTTCTTTCTTTTTTTTTTTCAATTTAAAAACTTATCTTACATATTTTCAAACGTTGGGTATTTAAAGAACTGAAACTTCCTCATTTTTTCTTCAGTGGAGACAGGTTTAAGACAACATTTAGGGCGCCGGTAACAAATTGATCAAAATCAGTAATTTTTGTGATTACCTTGTATCGTTCAGTGAACGAAGTGATCTGTAATTTTAGGATATGTTAATATAGACCCAGTGCAACTTGTGGATGCATTTGTGTGACAATAGTATATTAAATAAAAGAAATGTAAGCATTTATTTTTAAAACTAAAAAAAAAAAATCATTATGATTTTTATTTATAATATACAGAGTTTTAAACGAAAATTATTCCCGCTTTCAGATAATTTGAAAAAACACTTTTGAAATAATATACAGCAATCGGATTATCTTAAATATCTTATGAAATATGAGCATTTTTATGAAAAACGCTTTCACTGTGCATGTGCGAATGATAGAAAAAATTTGATTACATAGGTTGAAAGTTGTTGGACAACTTATGGCAAAAGTACATTTTAATGGAGTAAAAATTAAGCAAATTGTTGGGAAAAGAATGAGCTATATTTTGGTACTTTCCCAGAGTTTAAATTTCATAAGGGTTTTTTTCACATGCTGCGTAATTAATTTGGAGATCCAATTGTTTCAATCACGCTCCAAAAGTGCTTGTTCTGAAAACACCCTTATAATCTCATAATTGTAGCATGTTATTGTTTATTTACTAAGATTTGTGAAATTATAAGGCGATTTCCACAAAAAAGAACTTTTCCTAAGTGGTTAAAATAATTGGATCTTTAAATTAATTACGCGGAATGTGAAAAACCTCTTTAAAAATTTCAACGCTTGGAAGACATCTAAAATCTAGCTGGTTCTTTTTGGTATAATTTGCTTAATTTTTACTCTATTCAAATATACTTTTGGCAAAAGTTGCCCAATATATCTAGCTTTCGATCGATGCAATATATATATATATATATATATATATATATATATATATATATATATATATATATATATTATCTTTCGCACATACGCAGTGAAAACGTTTTTCATAAAAATGCTCATATTTCATGATATATTTAAGATATTTATATTCCGATTGAAGTACAGGGTGACCCAAAAGTCAGGACGAACTTTAAAAATGAATAATTCGGAAACGAATCAAGATACAAAGATACGGTTTTCACCAAACGGATGGAAAAGAAGCCAGGTTTTGTGTGGCAACGAAAATAAATTGTTCTGTTGGCGACCAACAGATGGCGCTGTCGGATTTCTGATGTAGGATTATGCAAAGCAACAAACGATATAAAAAGGAGCAACTGCAGCAGGTAATGGCAGTCGAATCTTATATGCATCGAAATGCTGTCCATAGTTGAGAAAGCCCTGTTAGTTAAACTGTATTATAAGAATTCGGAAATTGCCACTGCGGCATTGCGAGCATATCGCTACATGAAGGGTATGCGAGATAGCAAAGGACCAATAAAGTCTTCTGCATTTAACAAAATGATGAAGAAATTTGAAGCTACCGGTTCTTTAGCGTCACGTCCGAGAAGTGGACGTCCCTCAACAGCCGCTGCTGTTGCCACGACAATGGAGCAGACAGTTCAATCCATATCGGCAGTTTCTAAACATGGGGAGTGCAGTGCTCGAGAAGTTTCGAGGCAGACAGGAGTGTCGTACGGAACTGTCTGGAGAGCACTGCGAATAACTCTGAAACGGTATCCCTACAAATTTCAACATAATCAAGAACTGAAACCTCCTGACTTCGACTCTCGCCGAGATTTTGCGAATTTGTTATTCAAGAAGATAGAAGAGCAACACGACTGGCTTCACTCTGTGCTTTGGACAGATGAAGCGCATTTCACCCTCTGTGACGCTGTTAACACCAACAATTGTCGAGTGTGGGCCATAAAGTCACAGTCTGGTGTGGCTTCACTGCTGATTTCATAATTGGTCCATTTTTTTTCGAGGAAGTCACACAGACGGGTAATAAAACAGTTTCTGTAACTGGTCAGCGATATGCAGCACTGTTACAGAACAACATTATTCCTGAACTGCAAGCGCGACACGCACTCCAAACAGTCACCTTTATGCAAGATGGAGCACCACTTCATATTGCTCTGACTGTGCAACGCCTGCTACGCTCAGAATTTGGGGAGGATCGCATTCGCAATCGCTACTTTAATCACGCATGGCCTCCAAGATCTCCCGATCTGACACCCTGTGACTTTTGGCTGTGGAGATTCTTGAAGTCAAAAGTGCACCGCGACTTACCGGCATCATTAGCAGCACTGAAAGATGCCAGCCGTCAAAATGTGTCTGGCATAACGCAAGAAATGCTACTAAATGCTGTGAACGATGTGGTGAATCGTCTCACAGCTGTACTTCTGAATGATGGACACCACATTGAATTGTTACTGTAGTAGTACTAATTAACTGTAATCAAGCTGACTTGTAAGTTGTCAACATTTTTTCATTTGTAAATCATCTTTTGGTGAAATAAAACACTATAGCGCCATCTGTTGGTCGCCAACAGAACTATTTTTTTTGTTGCCACACAAAACCCGGTTTCTTTTCCATCCGCTTGGTGCAAACCGTATCATTGTATCTTGATTCGTTTTCGAATTATTCGTTTTAAAGTTCGACCTGACTTTAGGATCACCCGGTATATTGTTTCAAAAGTGTTTTTTCAATTTATCTGAAAGTGTGAACAATTTTCGTTTAATACACTATGTATTATTAATAAAGCACGTGTTTTTTTTTTTTTTTTTTTTTTTTTTTTTTTTTAAATAAATCGTTATATTTATGTTATTAGCATGCTATCGTTACATAAATTCCTCCACAAATTATACTATGACTATATTGACATATCCTAAAGTTACAGTTCATTTCGTTTGCTTGTGATCACAAACATTTTTGATTTTCTCAATTTGTCACCGGCCCCTAAATGTCGTCTTAAACCAATATTCACTGAAAAATATGGGGAAGACCCAGCTCTTTAAATACTTAATGTTTGAATACATTTCATCGAAAGATAAATTTTTAAGTTGAAAAAACTTATCGTTTGCAAATCTTGATAAACTTTTGAGCTGGGGTGTGGTTAAATGAAGTGTTGCCTATTACTTAAAGAACATTAAAAGTAGAAATAAAAATTTATACTTAGGTCAAAATTAAAAGAAAAAATAAACAAATAAACAAAATTAAAAATCTCGCAATTATATTTCATATACAAAATAATGTATTACACTTATGTCAGACATATAAAAGCTAAATTCAGTTAAAAATCGATTGTGAAATTTAAATAAAATATTTTATCATTTAAAAATTTTTGTTTTACAATGTCATAATTACACTTCAATTACTTTTTGATATCATGAAATATGAAAAACAATGTTAATATTAATTATTTCAAGCATTTTACTTGATGTTAAATATTCCCTATCCAAAAATCTCTTTGATATTCAGAAACTAAAATCTCTTCCAACTACAACAGTGAATTTAAAATGAAAAAACTTTTAGTTATGGAGATTATGTACACGTTCGTACAACAAGTAAATGTTCTGATTTTCTGCTTTTCAATTTAGTTTGACACGCTGCATAGGAGTTTTATCAATGTCAGTTTATTTTACAAATTTGTGAACATTGAGAGTTACACAAAGAAACGGCAAGTTTTTGTTGTCGCAAAACTATTGAGTGTTCCGCACAGATTATCACAAAGAATTCTACAATCTGTACATATTTATCTAATACAAATATATAAAAGCATTTTCCAATTTCCTAAAACAAAGTTTTTTTTTTTTTTTTTTCTTTCAACATTCTTATTGGTACACATTTTACCAAGTATATAATGTTAAATAAAATGTTTGTGTAAGCAAAAACCATAAATTTCATAACATTCGAGTTAAAAAAAAAAAAAACTTAACCATGACCTTTAATAAGTGGAACTGCTGTAGAGAAGAATGCAACATGAAAGCAGAAATAAACGAATCGTGTATAGTTAAACTAAAATAAAATGAGCGCATTAAAAATACTCAAGTCATGTGAATTTTTAAAATATTGAAATATAAATATAAATTTAAAATAAATGTTACTGCTAATGAAGTAAAATGTTGCGTGAAACAGAGACTTTCAAAACACATTTCAAATGAAATAATAAGCAAATAAGAATATAACTTATTTGATTACTTATTCTACAGAAATATTTTTTACTATTACTTTCTTCTATATTCAATAGAAGAAAGTATTGGATTCGTAAAAATTTTCACTTCGGAATTTTGATGGATTTAAACGTTTTGAGAGCCGTAGAACACGATTTGACCCTTTTTAGAAAATGTATGTTTGTCCGTCTGTCTGTCTGTCTGTGTGTGTGTGTGTGACAAAATTTTGTGGAAACTGTATCTCAGGAACTACTGCACAGAATTTCATACAAATTGGTATGTAGTTGCACCTTGACATAAGTTATTGACTATCAACTTTTGGTAAAAATTGTCTTGCAGGTTGCGTTACCATCCGGCTTTTTCTAAATTTTTAACATGGTGATATAGGACAAAATGTTGTATAAATGTGCATAAAGAGAATTATTTTTTAGTGATCATTATGAAATTTATAAGAAATATTTATAATAGAGTTAGTCAACTGGGAAAATTTTTTTGTATGTGTAGGAGCCTTGCCACCCCCTCCCCCTGGGGGGAAGTCCTCCCTCGAGGGGAGTTAATTTTCAAGATGGGTATCTTTCGAAAGGTCTCGTCAGTACCTTTAAAACGAATGGTTGAACTATAAATCTGTGATAATTTAAAACAATGTTATCGATTTTTTTTTTACTTTTAACGAAAAAAAACTTAGAAAAATAAATCTTTTATTTTTATTTATTTATTTATTTATTTTTTTTTTTTTTTACAAAATTTAACCAAACTTGGTATTTAGTTGGCCCCTGATATAAACTGTTGCTGATAGATTTGGAGATCGATCGCTCAACAGGTGGTGCTGTGATCGTATTTTTTCTAAACTTTTAACATGGCAGTATAGGACAAAATTTCGTATAAATGTACATAATGAGTTATTCTTAACCTGTGTTTGTAAAATTAATATGAATTATTGACAATAGTAGTAGTTAATTAGGAAATAAATCTTGTGCATGTGGGGGCATCGCTTCCACCCCTTGGGGGACGTCCCCCCCAAAATTTCAAGATGGGTATCTTTCGAAAGGTCTCGTCAATACCTTTAAAACTAATGGTTGAACTATAAATATGTGATAATTTAAAACAAGTTATCGATTTTTTTTTTACTTTTTACGAAATAAAAACTTGGAAATTTTTTTTTTTTTTTTTTTTTTTTTTTTTTTAATATTACTGAAGAAAATATAGAAGAAAGTCTTGTGGTGGCCACAACATACTAGTTTTGCTTTAACTTTAAATTAATTACTCTACAGGGAAATGTTTACAGAAAAATAATTTATCTTATATAGATAGTCTTTTTTATTATTTTATCTTAAATATGTTTTTAAAATGCAAAAAACGCTACTTTTGTTGTGTAATTTATTATAATTTCTTTTAATATTTTAAGTAAAAAAGAAGCGTGATAAAGAAGAAAAAAAATAAGTTATTGATATTCAAATTCATTTTTTGTTTTTATTTTCCTTTCATTAATTTCATATTTTATATATCTTGTATTACACCCATTTCCATTACTTAGAAAACCATTGTAATTTGACATACCGTGAACACATAAATTAGATGTATTAGTGATAATGTATGGATTCGGAAGAATTATGTTTGACAATGCCTCAGTTATTAGCATTATCGCAAAACATAATTCCGATTTAGTCAAGAGTATAATTAGGATTGTTGTTATAATGGCTGTAAATGACGCTATGTTTCTTCATTATGTTTAAATAATATTATTAATTGCGTAATTAGGTTTCAATTAAGTTTCACAAACAGCATTGCTTTCGTTAGCGTGCAAGTTAAAAAACTATTGAGACTGAAATTATGGATTTCACTATTCGATATATTATTCTAATTGTTATTAAGGATTCCTATGAATTAAATTTACCTTTTATTATTACTTTTTTTTTTCAACTTCGGAAACTGTAAAATATACAATCAGAGAGAGAAATAACTTATGTCAGATAGGATTTTCCATTTAATAATTCGATTAAAGTACTTAATATTAAATGTCGAATTATGTGGCTGTCAAAATCTTCTGTCAAAAAGCAGATGATTTGTATTCTTTATTGACACCCTTTAAATGTAACTATCTGAAACATTACTTAAACTTTTTTTTTTCATACCATAAAAAATTATTATTAAAAAGATGGGATAATTTATGATACTTGATACCATGCACAAAAGTAAGAGCTTTTAAAACCTACCGATAAAGATAAATAGTTTGGATAAATTTTTAATTTATTTTTAAAAAGTCTTAAAAGGAAATTTTTTCTGCAATAAAATTTAACTATAACTGACATATTGATATTTTACGAGATTTCTGTACGTCTCTTTGGCAGCTTAAAAATTTTAAGAAACTATTCTAAATTCAACAAAATTGATTAGGGGGCTGATGAAGGTACTGGGGATCCAGATGACTGAACATAACGCAGTCGGGGAAGACGAGATCAAAGGCAGTGAGGACCAAAAGCGAGGTTTTACGTGAATTTATTGGATTGATTTTTTATTTATATATATATTTATATATTTTTTTATTTTTCTTATTTATTTATTAAGTGTTACAATATATATATATATAAACATGATTTTTTTTCTTTTTATTCATTAAAATGTGTGATTATCGAAGCGTGTATAGTCGTCTAGTTCTAATGTAAAATGCAAGTATTTTAAATTTACTTGATGATCTAAAACTTACCTCGTTCAAAAGGAACTTAAAAATATAAAACTATTACGAGCATTCTGTAAAATTAATTGTAGATAATTTATGATATTTTGTATATATATATTTTCTTCTTTTTTCCCTCAAACTATCTTAAAGCATTTAAAGAATTTTTTAAACATACATTTGCAATTTATTTGCTTTCGAAAGCATAGCTTTTTACCGTAAAAATGAAATATTATTTCGAATCTGTCTCTTGAGATTATTTTTTAAAATAGTTTATCGAGAAAGAATGTCAGACTCGTTATCATTCTTTCAGCTATCAGAATTTCCTTTTACAAAAATGCATTTTTGCAGTAAAATCTTCTGAAAAGGATTATTTGATAGAAATCTCTAAAAATATTTTTTTATTTGAGAATTGAGTGAAAACCTGTGTAATTGAAGTTTTATTGTTTTTCGATTTTTAAATATATATATATTATTTTCACTTTCTCTTAAGCATAAAAAGTAGAGTAAGTATTGAATCAAATTTTTGAAACTTAGTTTTGCTATAATTACTTGATTTCAGAAAAACTGAATACGAAGTTTTAGGGAAGTTTCAGGAAGTTTTTAGTAAATGGTTTCACAGTCTGTCTATCTGCTTTATATTTCAGTGTATGTTTCTGTCTGCGAGTTTATTATTGGTATAATTTATAAACGGATAGTAGCAGGAATTTCAAATTCTGTATTTTATTTTTGAATATGAAACTTTTTACATGAAACTTTTTCATTGTGTTTCGTACAAATGGTTGATTTCACACGCAGGAGGTGGTGCAATCATAGCAGTGTAGCAAAATTCTTCGTTAAGTATAGAAGTCTAGTGATGTGTCTCTGGAGCACTCTTGCCCTTATCGCCTTTAATATAATTGAAACTTTGCACCTTTCGGCTACCGGAAATATTTTTAAGAAATATTTATTTTGTTTAATCAGTTTAAAGATATCTTCAGAAAAAAGTTGAAGATGTGTCAGAAAATATTCAAGGTCTATTTCGTATGAAAACAATATTTTCTGTACTCCTAATAACAATAGTATAAATGGAATATCTTAGTATTACTAGTATAAAATAGATTCACAAAAAACTATGCACTTCTTTTTAATATATCTTCAAAAAAAAAAAAAAAAAAAAAAAAAAAAAATATGATCTTATTCATGAGATCATTAAATTTTCCTACAGCATAACATTTTCCTAATTTAAATACATGCACTATTTCATTAAACGACTTGACTTTTTTTTTAAAATCTATGTCAAGAAATAAGACCTGTTAATGTACTTTATTCTTTTCATCATATTGTTCAGTTCGGTCAACCGCCAACTTTCTGACTCTTCAATAGGAGAGGCAAAGTATCATTCTTTAAAGGATTTGGAGAAAGGACTGTGCCATGCATTAAATATGCAGGTGGTTATTTCGTTACTGAACGAGGTGTAAAGCTGGTGAGGTGTAAATACAGTTAATCGCTCTAATAGTTTAGTTCAGGATTTTTTTTTTTAAATATTCATCAACTTTACACATTAAACGATTAGTTATTGTCTGATTCAGTATCTGCATTTTTCATTGGCTGCGGGACTGTGTGTTTAATTGTATTATGATTCATTTTCCTAATGAGATAAAGTAAAATATGTATTTATATAATTGAATATACTTCTGGGGATTTGAATTTAGAATATGTGATTATTAAAGTTCAATAATGAAAAGTTGCATAAGTAATTCATTTAATTGCAAAATCCCACGTGTGCCTGGCTTTATTATCAGTAATAAAAATTAAGTTATTTTTCTTTTAATTTGCAGAATTGTAATAGTTTAAACGAATCGCACTATCAATTTCAATCAGGTAAAATTATTTGTCAACTGCAGTCCTAAATTGCAACAGGCCAAATTTTTTCTTCCAGACTTTTAATTCAACTAGTAAATATGACAATGATTTTTAGATTTAATAATGTCAATAGTTACATTTTATCAATAATAAACAGTGGTAATTAAATTACTAGTTATTTTTTAATGCCTGGGTGTCCAAACCTTTATTGCCAATTTTGAGTAGTTTATGTCTTATAGAAAATGAAGAAGTTGTTTTTAGTGAACATATCCTACGAAGGTATAAAACATAATATTTCCATGAGTTTTCTCGTAAAACTGCCATTTTTGCGAATCCTAAATTTGATTTTATACTAAGATGATATGCGTTGTTTTCTCCAATTTTTACAGTGCATATCTTATTCATATTATTAATTCCATTACCCTACTACCGTAGGTAATGGAAGTATTGTATTCGGTCATAAAATTCGAGATCGGGTTTTCATCTGATTTACACGTTTTAAGGTCCCCTGAGTCCAAAAAAGTGGTTTTTGGCAATTGGTCAGTGTGTATGTATGTGTGTGCGTGTGTGTGTATGTTTGTGGAGAATCTTCTGGCTATTATAGCTCAGAAACTAATAAAGATAGAGCTACGAAACTTTAGAATTGAAATACGTCTGGTGTACAGATGAAATTTCCAAGTTTTGGTGAAAATTGAAAAACCGGAAGTGGGACATCGGAAACTGGAAGTGGGACCGTAAGTCCGTATCTCAAAAAGGGTACTAACGATTTTCTTCAAACTTGCTATATAAACACTCTGTTAGATGTCCTTTCGAATGATATAGTTGGTTAGTTCAGGAAAATTGATAGGCGTCCTGTATAAATAGCTCAATTTCAGGCCTCGCAAAGGCGTTCCTTTAAAAACGGTAGTACGGTTTTTTTTCAAACTCGCCATTTTAACTCCCTTTTAAATATGCTTTTGTATGTAATTATTGTTTTACTGTCAATAATTGAGTTTAACCGGAAGTGGGACATCGGAAACCGGAAGTGGGACCGTAAGTCCGTATCTCAAAAACGGCTCTAACGATTTTCTTCAAACTTGCTATATAAACACTCTATCAGATGTCCTTTCGAATGATATAGTTGGTTCGTTCAGGAAAATTGATAGGTGTCCTGTGTAAATAGCTCAATTTTAGGCCTCGCAAAGGCGTTCCTTTAAAAATGGTTGTACGGATTTTTTTCAAACTCGCCATTTTAACTCCCTTTTAAATATGCTTTTGTATGTAATTATTTTTCCTGTCAATAATTGAGTTTAACCGGAAGTGGGACATCGGAAACCGGAAGTGGGACCGTTAGTCCGTATCTCAAAAACGGCTATTTTTCTAATTATTATTTTAAATAACTTATTTGGCGGATAGAGCAATTTTGTTACTTATTTAAATCAAAAATGTATATAAAATGTTTATAATGTGTGTAGTACTGGGTAATGGAAGTCGTATGGCTGTTACACAGCAGATTTTTTTTTTTTTTTTTTTTTTTTTTTGTATACCTCTAGATAGTATAAACTTCAATGTTTGTGATGATTTTCGCATATTTAATATCATATTCATGCATACTCAGTTATAAAGGCCAACGGAACAAGCAAGCTTTTAACATTTTATACAATTTTTAGCCAAACCTCTTTGGCTAAAAATTGTATAAAATAATGGTAAATATGCATGGTAAAATTGGTAAATATGCATGGTACGTGTATATGGTAAACTTTTATTCAAAAATACTATAATGAAATTTATTTAATGCATCGACAACTGCAAGTTAAAAAAATCAGTTAAATGAAAAGAAGATGTTGAAAATTATCAAAATCAATGCAAATAAAACGTCTAGATACTAATTATTATATAATGTACAGACCTAGTTAATAATTTAAAAATAATATCTATAGCTTCTAAAACATTATTATTTTAAAGATATTACAAAATTTTAGACTTTAAATTCATTTTTGGAAGGGTTCCAAATTTCATATTTATTGGATTATTCGGAAAGTAATTTTGTTTTTTACTTTCAAAATGAAAGACGATTTTTTTATAGTGTATAAATATTATATTGGATTATATATTCTCCACTTTTATCAATCTCTTAGCGATCTCATGAGTTGCTACTTGGCGGTTTTCATAAATCAATACAATACTTCATTTTGTCTTTACCAGCATCAACTAGCTTTCCAGAACGTAATGCATCTTCAACATAAAAAATACCAGAACAAAATTTTGTAAAAAAGTTTTGATATTGACGTTCCGTCAATAACTCTTCTCCATACACCGCAGATATTTTTTCCTTCTTTGAACGGTATTTTCGCATTTTTGATAGTAAAAAACAAGATATGCCGAAAATATTGCTTCTGACTTTCTTTATTTGATAGGGTACCCAGCAAAAAATATTGTGCGGAATGAAACAAACTTTTTAAAAGCAAGCCTTGCTATATCAGCCGCCCCAATATATAATGATCATGCAGTTTAATTGTGTGTAAATAAATTGTTTACGGAACATTCACCCCAGAGAAATTTAACCCCCAGAAATTTCGCCTCCGAGATGTGGTTTACCGAAATTTTTCCCCTAGAGTCTCGCCTCAAGAAATTTCGCCCCCGAGTGGAGTAAAATTTAAACGTAATGACAGTTAAAATATAAATATCCATGCGGTATTCCCCGATATATTTCTTGCAGTGTTGCCAGATTTGGGGACTTTTTTATTCAACTACCACCAATAATTTTGAGAAGTAAAATTTGACATACATAATAGACGATTAATCTTCGATGTGATTAGGCAACTGTTGCAATAAAAATTTAAGGGTGGATGTTGAATAAAAAAGTCCCCAAATCTGGCAACACTGATTTCTTGTTCATTCACGCTATTTTCCCTTTTAATTTCAATATAAAACACATGAATTAAAATAAGGTATTTGAATGAAAAGTTGTTCAAAGAAATTTTTATCGATAAAAATTAAAATAATCTGGTGTGTCACTCACACCACTTTCTCTTACCCTGTAATTTAATACTATAAATACAGGTTAGAGATTAAGAGGAAAGATAACCAGTACTGTTATGTAAACATATGTTAAACAATTCAAATTAGGCTTAGGAAGAGTTTTATATGATAATTAGTTCTGTTTGAGGGGGCTACCGCCCCCCTCAACCCCCGTTTCATTAATGTACAAAAAAAAAAAAAAAAAAGCGACGAATATTTACACTGTAAAATAATAACTATTACTAGCTGCACGAAACTCTCTGTGATTGGAAAAAAATAATTATTTTCTCCAATCACAGAGAGTTTCCTGCAGCTGGTAATAGTTACTTTTTTACAGTGTAGCTTAAAATATACATTAATTACCATATCTTTATGAGGAATATATTTCAATTCCCGGACAGCTTTCCTGGAAATGGTAAAATATTATTAGTAAATCACATCCACTAACAACAAATAACTAGTGTGTTGTGGCCATTAGACGACTTTCTTCTAAATTTTCCTATACAAATTCACACAGTAAAAATAATTTATTAAATTTATTATTTAAAAAAATTATCTTCCATGATAATGCACACGGTTTCAATATTAGAGAAGTAATATAACACTAAATATCAAAAAAAAAAAAAAAAAAAAAAAAAAAAAAAAGTTGAATTTATTCTCAATATTATATATATCTGTATATATATATAAATTACGTGTCACGATGTTTGTCCGGGGTAAACTCCTAAACTAAGGAACCGATTTTAATGAAATTTTGCACACTGTGTGCAGTTTGGTCCAACTTGAGAGATAGGATAGTTTTTATCTCAATTTATTGTCACAATATTGTTTTATTGCAATTATTTGTTAATTATAGACCTTTATTAAAGTTGCTCCAAAATATCTGTGAGTTCCATTAATTTAATTGTTGCCAAAAAAAAAAAAAAAAAAAAAAAAAAACGAGTTCATTTTCTTTCGACATAAAAATAAATACATTTAATCAAACGTGAACGTTAAAAAATTATAAAAAGTTAAATTATGCACGTCATATAATCAATTTAAAGATTTTATCACATTGAAAGTGCTAATGTAGTTCTATCATAGATATGGTAATATATATATAGAGCTATCATCCCCATGTTATCGTACAAAGATTTTTGATGCCGAAAAAAAAAGCTTTGGAATTAGCCATTAAGTGGTATTGAAAAAAATAAAAAGAAAAGAAAAGAAAGAAATATGAATTTGAAACTGTATCTGGAGTTTTTCATTCCCGTTTAGTAAATAAATTATTTATAAATTTTATTTCCTAAAATATTCGTATGTATTCCCGTGTGTATGCAGTCACGGAAAGACGGCCATATTTTGGGTAAAAACGTCGTCTTTTCCCAAGTGAAAAGGAATAGCTTTTTTCTCCCCAATGATCACTTTATATATACCATATTATATCTATGAGTTCTATACGCAAGCGAAGTGTGATTCACTGACCGTCTGTACAGCCAAGAAAAAGATTTCCTATGTTAATCGCCCACTGGATTTTTTTTAAAAAATTATTAAAAATCGAGGAAATTTATTTCCCGATTTTAATCCTTATATTTGGGTATAGATATGAATTATTTATCGCGTGCGTTAGATTAAGTTATTTTGCTGTCAAATTGACAAAATTTTAATTTTAAGTTTCAAAACTCTGTCGTCTTTTTTTTTTTTTTTTTTTTTTTTGGTATTTGGCGATCAAAAGCGTAACACGAAAATATACATGCCAGATGTCTGTATTGTACGAAATGCAATATGTATTATTCATTGTGCGTATGTATGACATGTAATATGTATTGTACGAAATATTGTTTCATATTATTCATTACTCTTTTAATAAAAGTTGTTAAAATAACCATGATTTTTGAAAGGAATTAAATATTTTCGCGAGATAATTTGGTGATATTCTTTTTTTCGCCAAGGATGACAGAAATGAAATCTATTCCGCTGCAAAATATTAGTATCTTACATCAGATATTTTATTTAGACATTTGAAAACAAATTTGACTTCAAACTATGATAGAATATTTATCATTTTCCTTTTAATTAGTATATTAAAATTTAAAAGCATGGTATATAAAAAGTTTTTTTTTTTTTTTTTTTTTTTTTTTTTTTTAATCTTATAATTATTCTTATCTTAATCCTCAATGTTTCCTATATTTATTAACTTGATTTTACTATTAAAATTTTAACATAATCAAAATCTTCTCATCACTTCGTTAAAATATACTAAATTTTTCCAAAATATTTTTCAATTTAAAATGATACATGTATTTATTAAATGTCCAATATTTCATAAGATGTCCTATTTTAAAGTTTTAAAATATTTATCAAATTTACTTATTTTTCTGGTTTAGCCATATTGTTTTCCTTTTTATAACTACAGCTGTTGCCATCTTTAAAATATTTAAAATGATGAGGTCATTTTACAGTAAAGTTATCCATTATAGCCTACATTATATTACACTCCTCCATAAAAATTGATTTTAAAATCGTCTGCTTCTTTTATACTTTTATTTTAATTGAATTTAAAAAAAAAAAATTAAATTACATATTAGTCTTTTTAGCATTTTAATCCAAAGTAGCTTTAGACATATTATATTTCACACATCCATAAAAATTTATTTTTAAAATCGTCTGCTTCTTTTATACTTTTATTTTAATAGAATTTTATTATAATTTAATTTATATCTTAGTTATTTTAACATTTTTATCCTAAGTAGCATTAGAAATAATATATATCACTTCTCCATTAAAATTTATAAAACCCTACAATAAAATTAATTTGTGCTTAATATCAACTCTACGAAAATTTTTATCAATCGCTTCCAAATTTTGACCTAAGGTTCAAATCTCAATCCTGTGGGTTTTTACATCGGCTACAACATTTTAGTCTTTATTCGTAAATAATAATTTGACTGTATTAAATAGTTTACTGCAATATAATTAAACGTATAACTTAGTCACAGCAACGCGTGGCCGGGTCTGCTAGTATATATATATATATATATATTGTTAAAAATGAAAACCATTCGTTTTAAAGGTATTGGCGAGCTCTTTTGAAAGATACCCATCATGAAAATTTGCTCACCTCGAGGGGGGACTTACCCCCAGGGGAGGAAGTGAGGCTCCTACATATACAAAAAAAATTTCCTAGTTGACTATCTCTATTACACAAAATATATATTCGTTTCATTTGGTTTAGTGCAGTCTATAGATAATAAACTCTACTTGCCTGCAATTTCCCCCATAGACGTAATGTATCTGAATACTTTTGAGTGTCCCTGTACATGAACCATTGGCTTCATCTCAACGAAAAGCTTACTGTAGCACCCCTATATTATACACATTTAGAATACTGAGTTTGGAATTTCTGCTTCTATTTGTTCTTGCGATATGCTGATAATAGTCAGATAGACACACAGACACACAGACCAATCGCTAAAAACATGATTTTCGTATTCAGGAGACCTCAGAACATGCAAATATAACAAAAACTCACGTTCGAAAATTAGACCCTCAAACAATACTTTCTCGACCCTGTGGGTAAGAGATAGTAAAAATGTTTAAGTGTACAGTAATATTATTTATTGTTTTATTTATTAAACTTTAAGGGAACACACAGTAAATATATTTATTTATCAAATTTTATTTTATTTTGCTTTATTTATTAATCAATTTTATTTTTTATTGAGAAATACGTAAATGAGATTACATCCCTAAGAAAATTTTTTTGAAATATCTATCGATACGTTTTAATCCAAATAAATAGAAAATAAATGGATTTAATAAATAAATAAATAAATAAAAAGTAGGCAGGTTATGAATTTCATATCGCTGTTTGAACACTTATAGAAAGTAATTGATTATATATATATGATTTCAAAATTATTTAATTTTCTTGTGCGGCCTTTTAATAAAATCAGTATTACGATATGAAAATGTAAATTTACTGGTTGAAAAATCGCAATTACAAAATTTAAGTATGTTAAGCATTGAATCAATAAAAGAAGCTTATGCGGATATTTATTTATGTATTTATTTATTAATAATATTAAACATATCTAGAGAATTAAATATTTTTCTAAGTATCTATGGAAACTATTTCATCCAAAACTATTTATTTTTTCTAAAGAAAAAAAAAAATTGATTTAAAGAAAAATATAGGGAAATCATTAATTTTTCATGTGGGCTACCAAGAGCAGAATGCTTGGTTCAATTTTTTAAAAGTTTAATAATATTTATTAAAATAAATTTTTAAATTCACCCAAGTATTCTGTTCTTCGTAGCTGATAAGTATTAATAATATCTCTTTATATATTTCTTCAAACCAAGTTATTTCCTTTTAGTAAAATAAATACAGAGGTTAAATTATAATTAATTCATAGATACTTACAAAAGTATTTATAACTCAATAAATTATTACTTTAAAACTTATTAAATCTGTTTAAAATATTTTAAAAATAATAATATTATTGTTAGTATTAAAAAAAAATATTATGAGTAATATTCTTAAAAATATATATTAATATATATTTTATCTAAAAAAACGAAACAAGAAAATAAAGCAACTTGTTTTATTCTAATCCAAAAATTTTTACCAGCATCATAAATTTTCTCTTTATAAATTTATACACATACTTAATAAAAAATACTAATATATGATAGTACACTAAGTATTCAATAGTAGAAACTTAACGAAATCCAATCTTAAATGTTTCCTTTCAACATAGAATATTACATCATGTTTTATTTAATTTTTTTTAGTTCCCCATCATACTATAGGAGTAGTGTAAAAAGGGTGATTCACCAACACGGTGGTGGGACGGTGGGATGATGTGGGTCAGGGTGGAGGGCGCCTCCACCCTAGACCCACCGTCCCACCACCGTGTTGGTGAACACACCCTTTTTACACTACTTAGTCATCATCTTGGACGAGGGGGTGTTGCCACCGGAAGAATAGAAACTTTTAGAGCGTTGCCACCGGAAGAATAGAAACTTTGGCTATCATCTTGTATGAGGTTTGGTGGTGCCATCTATCGGGGAGAAAGGGGAATTTTGAGGAGTTAGATTTATTTTCATAAATTTTGGACTTAGTATTTTTTTCACAATTTCGGGGACTTCAAAATTTTTTCGAATTTTTGCAGGGGGATTAGATAACGTCACGATCTTTTGGGACTTTAATATTTAGGTGTTGCCACCGGAAGAATAGAAACTTTTGAAGAGTTGTCATTCGGGGATTATAAATTGATTACAGAATTAAATAGAAATTTTCATATGTATTTCAGTGAATTTGACAAGATAAAACAAAGGGTTGATGTGTATTATAGAATTAAAAACAGGGTATAGACTTTAAAATTTAGGTGTTGCCACCGGAAGAATAGAAACTTTTGGAGAGTTGACATTTGAGGATTATAAATTGATTACAGAATTAAATAGAAATTTTTCTATGTATTTCAGGGAATTTGATAAAATGAAACAAAGGTTGATGAGTACTATATAATTAAAAACAGGGTATAGACATTAAAATTTAGGTGTTGCCATTGGAAGAGTATAAATAATTTCCGGTGGGACTTAACATTTTTGACTGAATGAAACAATGAATGACTGAAGTTAATTAACATCAGTAACAATTTATGAGTATTTTAGAAACTTAGCATTTTTAGAGATTAAAAATATATTGCGTTAAGATAATAAATAAGGAATTTAAATAGGAGTTCATACTTTTAGTGACATCATTATAAATTTATATTAGGAAATTTTTCCAGAATTTATAGAAACAAGATGATTCTAATACTGCATTCTAATTGGTTAATGAGTACACTTAGTATTTTAGAGCTTGAAATTTAGAAATTTTTACAGATTTAACTAGAAATTTTCGTATTTTGAGGATAAGTGTCATCAGTGGATTAACACACAGATTTAAAAACAAAACAATAATAAATAATTTAAAACACATATTTTTCAATAATGAATGTCATACAATTATATGTATAATTAATTATTTTAAAACAAAAACGATACGCATAAATTTAAAAACAATAATAAATAATTTAAAACACATATTTTTTAATAATGAATATCATGTAATTATACGTATAATTAGTTATTTTAAAACAAAAACAACATTATAAGCAATAAAGTTGTTTAAACTAAACTTTATACACATTATGACTTTATGTTAACACTAAATAAGTTTCACTTTTAAAATTTCTTTAAGCTCTAACTTATAAATACTATTAATACAATCGTTAAAATTGAACGCTGAAACAAAGGTAGATGAATTTAACGAATGGTATAGACTTTGATCTTAATATCTGCGCATTACCATTCGGAGATTATAAATTTATTACAGAATAAATAGAAATTTGCCTATGTATATCATGGAAGTTGACAAAATAAAACAAAGGGTTGGTGAGTATTATATAATTAAAAACATTGAATGGTATAGACTTTGATATTAAAATTTGGGTGTTACCATTGGAAGAGTATAAATAATTTATATGTTATAAATTAAACTGAATACAATAAAAATTATTTAAATTAAACTAAATATAATAAAAATTATATAAATTAAACTTTATATTCTCACTAAATAAGTTTCACACTTATTTAAACTCTAACTTACATTCGTTAAAAATTGAACACATGCACTTTAAAAAATGACTATCATATAATAATATTAATCTAAAAAATTGCTTACAAAGACATAAATTATAAATAAAGAAAAAAAAATTACTATCATATAATAATATTAATCTAAAAAAGTGCATACAAAGATATATAGTAAAGTTATAAATTTTAAAAAAATACTATCATATAATAATATTAATTTAAAAAAAAATTATTATTATATAATAATATAAATTAAAAAAATTACTTTCATATAAATTTAAAAAAAAAATGACTTTCATATAATAATATTAATTAAAAAAATGCATACAAAGATATACAGTAAAGTTATAAATAAATAAATAAAAAATAAAATAAATAAAAATAAAATAAAAATGACTATCCTATAATAATATTAATTTAAAAATACATACAATGTTTAAAATCAACAATTAAATTTGATATATATTATAATTAACTAAACTTTATGCTGTTACTATTCAATTCATCCTAACACGAAAATTTTATAAGTACATGAATATGTTATTTCAATTAAACATTATATTCTCACTAAGTAAGTTTAACATTTATTCGAGTTTAACGTTGTAATATAATTTAAACTATCTTGAATGAAACAGGTAAATACTTTTAAACTTGAAATAATAAAAATAAGTTCTTTTTATAAAATAATTGATATAAACTATAATAATAAAAAGGATTAGTTCTATTTAAAAACTATCAGTTACTAAAAGTTATGTTATATTAAACATTTCGAAATAAATTGCATAAAAATTCAATGCATCATTTTAAATGAAAATAAACAGTTTCCTTAAAAACAGATAATACGGAATATTCTATGAGTCAGTTATCACCTGCAACGGAAAAGCCCTACAGCTGATGAATCATGTGTAATCCACACTATCTCATATAAAGATTAAGTTAAAATCATTAAAACAATACATCGAATAATTAGGAAAATGCAATATTTTTTTCACAAAGCATATCATACAATGAGTTTAAACGATTATTACCTATCACTTAAACGGTATTTAAATAAATAAATACATATAAAAGTAAGTTATAGTTAAAAAATAAAAATTCGTTTGTGAAAGGAGTTTTATATATTGCAAAAATTAGTTTTACTCAAATAATTTCTAAACATACACAAGTTAAATGGAAACTTTTCTAGGTTTCATTTAAGCAATAATTTTCCATGTGTGAAAGTAGTTTTATTTATGCAAAATTTAGTTTTATATAAACAAAAAAGTTTATAGTGTAACAATAAAAAAAGTTTATAGTATAACAATAAAAAATTCCTTATAAGTAAATACCAATAAAAAATATTTTTTAAATTAATTTCTCTCTCTTCAATAAAACAATAAAAATTTCTTATATAACTTTCGTAAAGTTTTAATAAAATTTCTATTATAAACAAATATATTTACTAGAGTATACATATTAAGATATTACGTATAGAGTAGAGATACATATTAAGTTAAATAAATTATCAAATAGTAATAATAAATTATAAAACTTACTTAAAATTGAAGAAATTTCCCTTAGCGAAATGCAACCTTCAATCTTCCACACAAATGCGAGAAACTGTTTTATCGCTAGACGATGACTCATACAGATAAGAATGTTGAATCATACCTATCTTAGTATAATGTTGTTAGAGTTCTGTGTTTTTACAATAATATAAAATAGTTTATAGAGATCATTTATTTAATATCAGTTGTTAACTACATTTAAATAATGCAATAAGAGTTGAACTCTGCAATTAACCTATTAAAATATTGAAATATTTTTAATTTTTTTATTCAATTTTACTTTTTTTTAATTATGCTAAGAAAATAATGAGATCAAAACAGAATTATTTTACGATAAGTCGCGCTTTTTATATTTAATAAACAAAGATTTAATAAAATGTATCTGTAATTTTTAATGAAAGGTTTTAAAATCACTTAATAGGATAAAATTAAAAACATAAATCTTATTGTTTTAGTAATTATTTTCTCTAGTTATTGAACTAAGTAATAAACTATCTATAAATAATAAGATACCAAGAGAGGTTTTTGTATAATAACTATATATTTTTTTAATATATGCATTACATCGCAAGGTAAAATTTTCAACTTATTTATACGGATTGAACTATAAGTAATAAAAATTACTCATTTGCATAACCGCTAAATTTTATAAGTTGGATATATGATTTAAAAATAAAATACTAAACAATAATCTTTATGAGAGAATTTGGGTGACACTATCACAGAAGGAATTTATCCTTTACAATAAGATTTGCTCAGAATGTCTAAGTGAAAATAACTTACCGTGAGGTCAGTGAGTCATGCAGTTGTATTGAAATTCCCTGTTTTTAGTTAATGGGTGATTAAACTTCTAATGAGACAATTATTTTTTACTAGCATATAAATGTACATTTTTATATTATTCCTGTATATATAAAATTTTAAATAATTCATTAAGTGTTAAACTTTGCATTTAATCGATTAAATAAATAAAGTTTTAGTAAAATGTAAGAGTAATTTTTTAATGAATGGTTTTGAAATCACTTTAACTTTATAAGAAAAAAAGTAAAAAGAGGTTTTAAAATTACTTAATAGGATAAAATTAAAAATCTTATTGTTTTTAGCAATTATTTTATCTAGTTGTAAACTATATATTATTATTTTAATATACGCCTTATACTTAAGTCAGTTTTAGAGAAAAAACCAAGAAAAAAATCCCAAAGGGTAGGCTGATGAGTTAGATTATTCTATTATACTTAAAGAATCCAGGTACGGAAAAACCGAAATACATTATGCGGAAAAACAGGCGGGATTTTCGGCTAAAACTCCAAAGCAGTGGACGGTAAACATAGCACACCGTAAAACAACCTACTCACACGACCGCCAAACTAAGAATGAAGGGAAACGTTGAGTTGTAACACCTTATCTACTAGAGATAAGGGGGAATTCCCGAAAAGATGACTCACCCCTCGTTCGTTCATGTACAACATCTTCCGAGAAAGTTCGTGAAGGATCGGTGATGAGTTTGAATAATTTGCGTAACCGCTAAATTGTATAAGTGTGAATCTTTTAATGTGAGTATTATAGTAGTGATAAATTTATTTCATAATCGATAACTCATTTATACATAATCAGGATCACACATTATATAAAACAATACTATATTTAAAAGTTTTTACTGTACAATAAACATTCACATATGGATATTCATAAGGTTTAAGACCGATTAAATAAATGAGGATCCTATAAGCGAAATGCATGAGAGTCTTTCTAAGGAATCCTATTGCATATTTAAGCAGGTTTTAGAGAAAACCAAGAAATACTCCAATCGACTAGGTTGATGAAATGGATTCGAACCCCACACTTCCCCTTTTACTATAGAATCGTTAACAAATCGTAAGATTGATGACTCATACTAGAGTCATACAGCTGTATTGAAACTTACTGTTTTCAGTTAATGAAACTTCGAATGAGACAATTATTTTTACCAGCACGTAAATGAAAATTTTTATATTATTCCTATATGGATAAAACTTTAAATAATTCATTACAAGTGTAAACTCATACCATTAAATATTTAACTGTTGGCCGTATAAGTGGATTGGTCTGTGTGGGAGTCTTTCTATATTTAAGTGAGTTTTGAAGGCATCCTCGGAAAACTCCAAACAGATAGGTTGATAAGCTGGAATCGAACCTGGTATTAAACACAGAATCGTTTGATATTCCAAAATCCTTGTAACAACATGTTTATGAACTTTATAAGAAAATGCTTAATACGGTTTGAGCTTAGTAGATTTTGCATGCGTTAACTATGTAACAGCGAATTAAACATCTATAGTTGTAATTTTTTTCGCTATATATTATTTATCTATATTTATACACCATGCATTGTATAATATTTCCCGGGGTAAAAGTTTAAACTGAGTAATTATTCATCAACATAAGTGTTAAATTGAATACAAAAGACAGTATATGAATAAACGGTTAGTTATGTGAAAATGCTGATTTGTAAAACATTTTGAAAGAAGTAACTCATAAATTTATTTCATATCTTTATACTTATGCATACACACGCTTAAGAGACTTATATAAAACAACACTATGATTAAAAGTTTTACTAATTTTTCAGCATACAATAAAAAATAGTAATCAATATTCATTTACAATAAATAATTTAACGTTATTAAACCAAAAAATAATTTATTTTTTGATTCGATTTAAATAATTAATATTTATATAGGGTTGTTGGTTGATGAATGTCATTCAATGAACACTTAAACAAAGGGTTTGCGGATTATAATTGAATTGTAAACGAAATGTCGTTACACGTTTTGAATGACTATCCTCCTTCATCAGGATTTAAAGGGTAGTTTTGAAAGACTATCCTGTCTTATTTATAAATTGTCAGATAAAAGAACAACACTCATGCTGCATTCTGATGGGTTGAATCGGGTCACATGATAAAATACAGCATTCATATAACTTTTTAGAATTATGCAGAACCTTTAATAAAAAAAAATTGTATGCATTTTAGGGACTTAGCATTTTTGGAGATATTTCGGAGACATAAGTTTTGATGGAATTAAAAATTAAAGGGATTACATAGGATGGGAAACAATAACATACCGGTAGTTAACAGTTAATTTTTTTAACATACATTAGGGTTAGTGGATGAGTGTCAGGTAATTCATTTAAAACAAAAATATAATAAGTGTTGATTGAAACAAAGGGTTTGTAGGTTATAATTATAGGATAAAACGTTATGTGTTTCGAAAACCCTTCATCAAGTTTGGAACAACCGTTTCGAATGATACTCTCCCTTCATCAGATAGACTTAAACTTTTATTTTATCAGAATGAAAGAAAACGATAGACGATTTACACTTATTGAAAACCCAACTTATAAATAATTCGACTTTCATTAAAAATACAAGTCGTATATATACTTTGAAACAATCAATAAATTTTATATTATCACTATGCATTAAATAAGTTTCCCATTTAACATTCAAGATGAATTTATTTTTACATTAATTAAAAATTGAACACGTATTAATTTTTAAAATGACTATTTTTTAAAAAGTTTTAAAACAGCTAATAAATTTTATAAGCTTTTACAATTAAATAAATTTAGCATATTATGAAAGTTTTACATCACTCGATAAAATTTTTTATATAGGCAATAAAAGTTATACACATTATAAATATAAACTCATAAAATAAATTTCACACTTAACATTTAAACTCTAACCAATCAATCTTAAAGTAATTTTTTATCTTTTATGCATACTCATAAACCTTTTTTTTTTCTATTGTAAAGTGAAGTATGACTCATGCTTTAATTAAAATCTCTAATCAAAATTATAAGAAAGTAAAGTTTAGGAAATACCTATGTATTATAGGTAAATTAATACAGTATAAATATTCATGTTTTTCAGTTAAGTAAAAAAGTTATATAATTAATTTTACAGAGTACTTAAATAATGCATAATTAAGTTTCAGAATTATTATTATTATTATTTTTTTTCCTTCTATAGTATGTATATATAAATTTTTAAATACAAAGTTTTTATTAAAGTATAATAACCAAAGTTTTGTATGATATTAACTTACAATGCACCTAAAACTTTAAATATATAGTAACGATTGTACAGTTGGTTTTGTCTGAAGCATATATATAAATAATAAAATCTTGTTCAGTTTAGTTTTTAAAACACTATAAAGATTTTAGATACACATATTTTTATGTTGTTTAAATAAAATTTTTAAAATGAAACAATATTAATGTTATAAAATAATACACTCAGCATGACTCACCGAGTGTGCTATTCCATCAAATTATTCCGCATACATGTAATAACAGGTCTGACTTAACTATATACTGAATTACCATTATTTCAGAAAAAGTTGGGACTTACCTTAAAACACGTCCTACACCCTTGGCAGACTTGAAGGAAATGAATGATACGAGAAATTCTTATCAGTGACTCCCGGTCACGAGGTCAGTGACGTCACGAGTGATGTGATTGGCTATGCTCAGTCACGTGATCATGACGTCATCCTCTCATCAATGACGTCACCGATTGCTTATCAGCTACCACAACGCGCGGAAATGTCCTTCAGTACGCAGTGAAAAATATTCAAAGTCTACGGGACATTACTCGAAACGATTCCATTGTCTTATACGGTAAATTGAAATATAACACGCGGAAAAAAGATCGACATATACCGGAGAAACTATGCATACTGCCCGATGAAAATAACCCGCACAGCTAAGGAGATGCTACCAGGATGAGAGTCAAAATCCAACTGAATTCAAACAATATGACAAGGTCTATAAATCTCCCGTGTTGATTAGATGGTTTTGATGAATGGGTTTTCCCCCACACCTAAGCAGAATGGAGAAGTCATAGGTTTTTTCCTCACCTATCACGAAGATGATATCTCTTAATTAAGTTTCTTAATTAAAATTATGCAAATTATATGTAAGTCTTTCAAATATCTCTTAATTATATTTTCTAATTAAAATTATGTATCATATGCTCTCCTAGTTAAAGATTTAATAAACCTAACTTTTATACAACATAAATAAATTTAATAAGTATAATCTGTTCGATGACTCATCAAACGATGACTCATCGTAAACATGTGCGAACATGTCTAAACATGTCTGAACATGAATCTACTTGAACCTTAACATTATATGAGTCATCGTTTGATGAGTCATCGAACAGATTATACTTATTAAATTTATTTATGTTGTATAAAAGTTAGGTTTATTAAATCTTTAACTAGGAGAGCATATGATACATAATTTTAATTAGAAAATATAATTAAGAGATATTTGAAAGACTTACATATAATTTGCATAATTTTAATTAAGAAACTTAATTAAGAGATATCATCTTCGTGATAGGTGAGGAAAAAACCTATGACTTCTCCATTCTGCTTAGGTGTGGGGGAAAACCCATTCATCAAAACCATCTAATCAACACGGGAGATTTATAGACCTTGTCATATTGTTTGAATTCAGTTGGATTTTGACTCTCATCCTGGTAGCATCTCCTTAGCTGTGCGGGTTATTTTCATCGGGCAGTATGCATAGTTTCTCCGGTATATGTCGATCTTTTTTCCGCGTGTTATATTTTAATTTACCGTATAAGACAATGGAATCGTGTCGAGTAATGTCCCGTAGACTTTGAATATTTTTCACTGCGTACTGAAGGACATTTCCGCGCGTTGTGGTAGCTGATAAGCAATCGGTGACGTCATTGATGAGAGGATGACGTCATGATCACGTGACTGAGCATAGCCAATCACATCACTCGTGACGTCACTGACCTCGTGACCGGGAGTCACTGATAAGAATTTCTCGTATCATTCATTTCCTTCAAGTCTGCCAAGGGTGTAGGACGTGTTTTAAGGTAAGTCCCAACTTTTTCTGAAATAATGGTAATTCAGTATATAGTTAAGTCAGACCTGTTATTACATGTATGCGGAATAATTTGATGGAATAGCACACTCGGTGAGTCATGCTGAGTGTATTATTTTATAACATTAATATTGTTTCATTTTAAAAATTTTATTTAAACAACATAAAAATATGTGTATCTAAAATCTTTATAGTGTTTTAAAAACTAAACTGAACAAGATTTTATTATTTATATATATGCTTCAGACAAAACCAACTGTACAATCGTTACTATATATTTAAAGTTTTAGGTGCATTGTAAGTTAATATCATACAAAACTTTGGTTATTATACTTTAATAAAAACTTTGTATTTAAAAATTTATATATACATACTATAGAAGGAAAAATAATAATAATAATAATAATTCTGAAACTTAATTATGCATTATTTAAGTACTCTGTAAAATTAATTATATAACTTTTTTACTTAACTGAAAAACATGAATATTTATACTGTATTAATTTACCTATAATACATAGGTATTTCCTAAACTTTACTTTCTTATAATTTTGATTAGAGATTTTAATTAAAGCATGAGTCATACTTCACTTTACAATAGAAAAAAAAAAGGTTTATGAGTATGCATAAAAGATAAAAAATTACTTTAAGATTGATTGGTTAGAGTTTAAATGTTAAGTGTGAAATTTATTTTATGAGTTTATATTTATAATGTGTATAACTTTTATTGCCTATATAAAAAATTTTATCGAGTGATGTAAAACTTTCATAATATGCTAAATTTATTTAATTGTAAAAGCTTATAAAATTTATTAGCTGTTTTAAAACTTTTTAAAAAATAGTCATTTTAAAAATTAATACGTGTTCAATTTTTAATTAATGTAAAAATAAATTCATCTTGAATGTTAAATGGGAAACTTATTTAATGCATAGTGATAATATAAAATTTATTGATTGTTTCAAAGTATATATACGACTTGTATTTTTAATGAAAGTCGAATTATTTATAAGTTGGGTTTTCAATAAGTGTAAATCGTCTATCGTTTTCTTTCATTCTGATAAAATAAAAGTTTAAGTCTATCTGATGAAGGGAGAGTATCATTCGAAACGGTTGTTCCAAACTTGATGAAGGGTTTTCGAAACACATAACGTTTTATCCTATAATTATAACCTACAAACCCTTTGTTTCAATCAACCCTTATTATATTTTTGTTTTAAATGAATTACCTGACACTCATCCACTAACCCTAATGTATGTTAAAAAAATTAACTGTTAACTACCGGTATGTTATTGTTTCCCATCCTATGTAATCCCTTTAATTTTTAATTCCATCAAAACTTATGTCTCCGAAATATCTCCAAAAATGCTAAGTCCCTAAAATGCATACAATTTTTTTTTATTAAAGGTTCTGCATAATTCTAAAAAGTTATATGAATGCTGTATTTTATCATGTGACCCGATTCAACCCATCAGAATGCAGCATGAGTGTTGTTCTTTTATCTGACAATTTATAAATAAGACAGGATAGTCTTTCAAAACTACCCTTTAAATCCTGATGAAGGAGGATAGTCATTCAAAACGTGTAACGACATTTCGTTTACAATTCAATTATAATCCGCAAACCCTTTGTTTAAGTGTTCATTGAATGACATTCATCAACCAACAACCCTATATAAATATTAATTATTTAAATCGAATCAAAAAATAAATTATTTTTTGGTTTAATAACGTTAAATTATTTATTGTAAATGAATATTGATTACTATTTTTTATTGTATGCTGAAAAATTAGTAAAACTTTTAATCATAGTGTTGTTTTATATAAGTCTCTTAAGCGTGTGTATGCATAAGTATAAAGATATGAAATAAATTTATGAGTTACTTCTTTCAAAATGTTTTACAAATCAGCATTTTCACATAACTAACCGTTTATTCATATACTGTCTTTTGTATTCAATTTAACACTTATGTTGATGAATAATTACTCAGTTTAAACTTTTACCCCGGGAAATATTATACAATGCATGGTGTATAAATATAGATAAATAATATATAGCGAAAAAAATTACAACTATAGATGTTTAATTCGCTGTTACATAGTTAACGCATGCAAAATCTACTAAGCTCAAACCGTATTAAGCATTTTCTTATAAAGTTCATAAACATGTTGTTACAAGGATTTTGGAATATCAAACGATTCTGTGTTTAATACCAGGTTCGATTCCAGCTTATCAACCTATCTGTTTGGAGTTTTCCGAGGATGCCTTCAAAACTCACTTAAATATAGAAAGACTCCCACACAGACCAATCCACTTATACGGCCAACAGTTAAATATTTAATGGCATGAGTTTACACTTGTAATGAATTATTTAAAGTTTTATCCATATAGGAATAATATAAAAATTTTCATTTACGTGCTGGTAAAAATAATTGTCTCATTCGAAGTTTCATTAACTGAAAACAGTAAGTTTCAATACAGCTGTATGACTCTAGTATGAGTCATCAATCTTACGATTTGTTAACGATTCTATAGTAAAAGGGGAAGTGTGGGGTTCGAATCCATTTCATCAACCTAGTCGATTGGAGTATTTCTTGGTTTTCTCTAAAACCTGCTTAAATATGCAATAGGATTCCTTAGAAAGACTCTCATGCATTTCGCTTATAGGATCCTCATTTATTTAATCGGTCTTAAACCTTATGAATATCCATATGTGAATGTTTATTGTACAGTAAAAACTTTTAAATATAGTATTGTTTTATATAATGTGTGATCCTGATTATGTATAAATGAGTTATCGATTATGAAATAAATTTATCACTACTATAATACTCACATTAAAAGATTCACACTTATACAATTTAGCGGTTACGCAAATTATTCAAACTCATCACCGATCCTTCACGAACTTTCTCGGAAGATGTTGTACATGAACGAACGAGGGGTGAGTCATCTTTTCGGGAATTCCCCCTTATCTCTAGTAGATAAGGTGTTACAACTCAACGTTTCCCTTCATTCTTAGTTTGGCGGTCGTGTGAGTAGGTTGTTTTACGGTGTGCTATGTTTACCGTCCACTGCTTTGGAGTTTTAGCCGAAAATCCCGCCTGTTTTTCCGCATAATGTATTTCGGTTTTTCCGTACCTGGATTCTTTAAGTATAATAGAATAATCCAACTCATCAGCCTACCCTTTGGGATTTTTTTCTTGGTTTTTTCTCTAAAACTGACTTAAGTATAAGGCGTATATTAAAATAATAATATATAGTTTACAACTAGATAAAATAATTGCTAAAAACAATAAGATTTTTAATTTTATCCTATTAAGTAATTTTAAAACCTCTTTTTACTTTTTTTCTTATAAAGTTAAAGTGATTTCAAAACCATTCATTAAAAAATTACTCTTATATTTTACTAAAACTTTATTTATTTAATCGATTAAATGCAAAGTTTAACACTTAATGAATTATTTAAAATTTTATATATACAGGAATAATATAAAAATGTACATTTATATGCTAGTAAAAAATAATTGTCTCATTAGAAGTTTAATCACCCATTAACTAAAAACAGGGAATTTCAATACAACTGCATGACTCACTGACCTCACGGTAAGTTATTTTCACTTAGACATTCTGAGCAAATCTTATTGTAAAGGATAAATTCCTTCTGTGATAGTGTCACCCAAATTCTCTCATAAAGATTATTGTTTAGTATTTTATTTTTAAATCATATATCCAACTTATAAAATTTAGCGGTTATGCAAATGAGTAATTTTTATTACTTATAGTTCAATCCGTATAAATAAGTTGAAAATTTTACCTTGCGATGTAATGCATATATTAAAATAATATATAGTTATTATACAAAAACCTCTCTTGGTATCTTATTATTTATAGATAGTTTATTACTTAGTTCAATAACTAGAGAAAATAATTACTAAAACAATAAGATTTATGTTTTTAATTTTATCCTATTAAGTGATTTTAAAACCTTTCATTAAAAATTACAGTTACATTTTATTAAATCTTTGTTTATTAAATATAAAAAGCGCGACTTATCGTAAAATAATTCTGTTTTGATCTCATTATTTTCTTAGCATAATTAAAAAAAAGTAAAATTGAATAAAAAAATTAAAAATATTTCAATATTTTAATAGGTTAATTGCAGAGTTCAACTCTTATTGCATTATTTAAATGTAGTTAACAACTGATATTAAATAAATGATCTCTATAAACTATTTTATATTATTGTAAAAACACAGAACTCTAACAACATTATACTAAGATAGGTATGATTCAACATTCTTATCTGTATGAGTCATCGTCTAGCGATAAAACAGTTTCTCGCATTTGTGTGGAAGATTGAAGGTTGCATTTCGCTAAGGGAAATTTCTTCAATTTTAAGTAAGTTTTATAATTTATTATTACTATTTGATAATTTATTTAACTTAATATGTATCTCTACTCTATACGTAATATCTTAATATGTATACTCTAGTAAATATATTTGTTTATAATAGAAATTTTATTAAAACTTTACGAAAGTTATATAAGAAATTTTTATTGTTTTATTGAAGAGAGAGAAATTAATTTAAAAAATATTTTTTATTGGTATTTACTTATAAGGAATTTTTTATTGTTATACTATAAACTTTTTTTATTGTTACACTATAAACTTTTTTGTTTATATAAAACTAAATTTTGCATAAATAAAACTACTTTCACACATGGAAAATTATTGCTTAAATGAAACCTAGAAAAGTTTCCATTTAACTTGTGTATGTTTAGAAATTATTTGAGTAAAACTAATTTTTGCAATATATAAAACTCCTTTCACAAACGAATTTTTATTTTTTAACTATAACTTACTTTTATATGTATTTATTTATTTAAATACCGTTTAAGTGATAGGTAATAATCGTTTAAACTCATTGTATGATATGCTTTGTGAAAAAAATATTGCATTTTCCTAATTATTCGATGTATTGTTTTAATGATTTTAACTTAATCTTTATATGAGATAGTGTGGATTACACATGATTCATCAGCTGTAGGGCTTTTCCGTTGCAGGTGATAACTGACTCATAGAATATTCCGTATTATCTGTTTTTAAGGAAACTGTTTATTTTCATTTAAAATGATGCATTGAATTTTTATGCAATTTATTTCGAAATGTTTAATATAACATAACTTTTAGTAACTGATAGTTTTTAAATAGAACTAATCCTTTTTATTATTATAGTTTATATCAATTATTTTATAAAAAGAACTTATTTTTATTATTTCAAGTTTAAAAGTATTTACCTGTTTCATTCAAGATAGTTTAAATTATATTACAACGTTAAACTCGAATAAATGTTAAACTTACTTAGTGAGAATATAATGTTTAATTGAAATAACATATTCATGTACTTATAAAATTTTCGTGTTAGGATAAATTGAATAGTAACAGCATAAAGTTTAGTTAATTATAATATATATCAAATTTAATTGTTGATTTTAAACATTGTATGTATTTTTAAATTAATATTATTATAGGATAGTCATTTTTATTTTATTTTTATTTATTTTATTTTTTATTCATTTATTTATAACTTTACTGTATATCTTTGCATGCATTTTTTTAATTAATATTATTATATGAAAGTCATTTTTTTAAAAATTTATATGAAAGTAATTTTTTTAATTTATATTATTATATAATAATAATTTTTTTTTAAATTAATATTATTATATGATAGTATTTTTTTTTAATTTATGACTTTACTATATATCTTTGTATGCATTTTTTTAGATTAATATTATTATATGATAGTATTTTTTTTTCTTTATTTATAATTTATGTCTTTGTAAGCAATTTTTTAGATTAATATTATTATATGATAGTCATTTTTTAAAGTGCATGTGTTCAATTTTTAACGAATGTAAGTTAGAGTTTAAATAAGTGTGAAACTTATTTAGTGAGAATATAAAGTTTAATTTATATAATTTTTATTATATTTAGTTTAATTTAAATAATTTTTATTGTATTCAGTTTAATTTATAACATATAAATTATTTATACTCTTCCAATGGTAACACCCAAATTTTAATATCAAAGTCTATACCATTCAATGTTTTTAATTATATAATACTCACCAACCCTTTGTTTTATTTTGTCAACTTCCATGATATACATAGGCAAATTTCTATTTATTCTGTAATAAATTTATAATCTCCGAATGGTAATGCGCAGATATTAAGATCAAAGTCTATACCATTCGTTAAATTCATCTACCTTTGTTTCAGCGTTCAATTTTAACGATTGTATTAATAGTATTTATAAGTTAGAGCTTAAAGAAATTTTAAAAGTGAAACTTATTTAGTGTTAACATAAAGTCATGATGTGTATAAAGTTTAGTTTAAACAACTTTATTGCTTATAATGTTGTTTTTGTTTTAAAATAACTAATTATACGTATAATTACATGATATTCATTATTAAAAAATATGTGTTTTAAATTATTTATTATTGTTTTTAAATTTATGCGTATCGTTTTTGTTTTAAAATAATTAATTATACATATAATTGTATGACATTCATTATTGAAAAATATGTGTTTTAAATTATTTATTATTGTTTTGTTTTTAAATCTGTGTGTTAATCCACTGATGACACTTATCCTCAAAATACGAAAATTTCTAGTTAAATCTGTAAAAATTTCTAAATTTCAAGCTCTAAAATACTAAGTGTACTCATTAACCAATTAGAATGCAGTATTAGAATCATCTTGTTTCTATAAATTCTGTAAAAATTTCCTAATATAAATTTATAATGATGTCACTAAAAGTATGAACTCCTATTTAAATTCCTTATTTATTATCTTAACGCAATATATTTTTAATCTCTAAAAATGCTAAGTTTCTAAAATACTCATAAATTGTTACTGATGTTAATTAACTTCAGTCATTCATTGTTTCATTCAGTCAAAAATGTTAAGTCCCACCGGAAATTATTTTTACTCTTCCAATGGCAACACCTAAATTTTAATGTCTATACCCTGTTTTTAATTATATAGTACTGATCAACCTTTGTTTCATTTTATCAAATTCCCTGAAATACATAGAAAAATTTCTATTTAATTCTGTAATCAATTTATAATCCTCAAATGTCAACTCTCCAAAAGTTTCTATTCTTCCGGTGGCAACACCTAAATTTTAAAGTCTATACCCTGTTTTTAATTCTATAATACACATCAACCCTTTGTTTTATCTTGTCAAATTCACTGAAATACATATGAAAATTTCTATTTAATTCTGTAATCAATTTATAATCCCCGAATGACAACTCTTCAAAAGTTTCTATTCTTCCGGTAGCAACACCTAAATATTAAAGTCCCAAAAGATCGTGACGTTATCTAATCCCCCTGCAAAAATTCGAAAAAATTTTGAAGTCCCCGAAATTGTGAAAAAAATACTAAGTCCAAAATTTATGAAAATAAATCTAACTCCTCAAAATTCCCCTTTCTCCCCGATAGATGGCACCACCAAACCTCATACAAGATGATAGCCAAAGTTTCTATTCTTCCGGTGGCAACGCTCTAAAAGTTTCTATTCTTCCGGTGGCAACACCCCCTCGTCCAAGATGATGACTAAGTAGTGTAAAAAGGGTGTGTTCACCAACACGGTGGTGGGACGGTGGGTCTAGGGTGGAGGCGCCCTCCACCCTGACCCACATCATCCCACCGTCCCACCACCGTGTTGGTGAATCACCCTTTTTACACTACTTATAGGTATGGGGAACTTAGGTAATCGTGAAAATTTTCGACCTCGGTTTTTTGACTTTTCTACACGTTTTCAGGTGTGAGGAATCCGAAAATGACAAAATTTGTATGGTGTCTGTTAGTCCGTTAGTCCGTTAGTTCGTTAGTTTGTTAGTCTGTGTACACGATATCTCAAGAAGAAATTGTCGCAGAGAGGTCAGATCAGTTTTAAAATATTACTTTCGACACTGGCAAGAACCCTATTCATTTGCAACATTGCAACATTCGATTTTAAAAACTTCGTAAGTTATTAGAAATTTACGATTTTCTTAACATGGGAGAATAGGACAAAAATTCACTTAAACGTGCATTAAATGTAAACTTTTTACTTTAAAAATGTCAGACCAGTTTTAAAATATCCGTTTTGATGCCGGAATGAACATCAGTAACTATAAATATGCTACTTTGAAATTTTCGCAAGTTATTGGAAATTTACGAATTTCTTACCATGTCAGTATAGGGGAAAATTTCACATAAACGTCAATTTTGAGCGATATTTTCATCGTAAAGATATCAGACTGCTTTTGAAATATTATTTAGGACACTGGCATGAATATTAATGACTATGAATTTTCAAATCTAAAAATTTCGTAAGTTATTGGAAATTTACGAATTTCTTAACATGGGAGAATAGGACAAAAATTCACTTAAACGTGCATTGAATGGAAACTTTTTACTCTAAAAATGTCAGACCACTTTTAAAATATCCGTTTTGATGCCGGAATGAACATCAGTAACTATAAATATGCTACTTTGAAAATTTCGCAAGTTATTGGAAATTTACGAATTTCTTAACATGGCAGTAGGGGAAAATTTCACATAAACGTCAATTTTGAGCGATATTTTCATCGTAAAGATGTCAGACTACTTTTGAAATATTATTTAGGACACTGACATGAATATTAATGACTGTGAATATTCAAATATAAAAATTTCGTAAGTTATTGGAAATTTACGAATTTCTTAACATGGCAGAATAGAGCAAATTTTAACATAAACGTCAATTTTGAGGGATATTTTCATCGTAAAGATGTTAAACCACTTTCGAAATATTATTTAGGTTACTGGCATAAATATCATAGACTATGATTTTTCCAATTTCAAAAATTCGTAAGTTATTTGGAATTTACGATTTACTTAACATGTCAGAATAAGGCAAAATTGAGCATAAACTTCCATTTTGAGGATCATAAATACATTAGACAACTTCAAAATTACATTTATGATATTTTGTTGAGCATGATTGAAAACAAATATTCTAATAGGAAAATTTCGTAAATTATTCGTAATTTACGATTTTATCAACATAGCGAAATTGTAATTTTTTCATATAAATATGAATTTTGAGGATTATTGCATTGGAAATGAAAACATTGGTATGAAACATAAACAACGGAATTGACCCTGATAAAATAAATTAATAGATTAGAATAAGATAAATATATCGAAGTGAACGATGGATAGCCTATTAGGTGGGGATTTCTTTCTGTCCCTGTATCAAGCTTTGGTCAAATTGATTTTTTTAACATGATTATAATATGTCTCGCACTAGAAATTTATGAGACCATAAATATGGTGGGGAACTGAGCAGAGTCCACCTATGCCAACTAGTTTTTTTTTTTTTAAGCAAAATTATATACATATATATATATATTTGCTTAAAGGGGATGGTGGAAACTGAAAATGGCTCTTTAAAATTATATGTTTAATAAAATTAAACATAACTTATACGCCTCATTAATATATTAAAAACCAATGTAACATTTACAGAGCTGCCAACCTAATCCGGCAAATTGTTAACGCCCATTGAAAAACGCCCTTTTTTCTACACCACTTAATTTTTAGAGCAATTCTCTTCAAATGTATCTATGATGAATTAAGTAGAAAAATACTCTAAAATATGACTGATGTAGAAAAAGGGGCGGTACTAACAATTTGCCGGATTAGGTTGGCAGCTCTGCAATTAAAATGAGATAAAGAACACAATAATTTAAAACTTTAAAAATACATTTTAATTAAAAACATTAAACACAAGACAGACGTTTCGGCTAGAACACTAGCCCTCCTCAGTGTCAAACATACAAGCACAACATTTACAAAATTCATAATACATCATAGCAATATTAAATATTCAGGAGGAATAGCTTTAGCCTCGTCCAAGGCAGAATGTTGCATTTTTGTAAAAAGTGCCCTCTAGAAAAATACGGGATTCATATATATTTACATTAGAAGCTAAAATTTTAAAGTTTCTAAAATCCGGAATATGATCACTACTGAGAGAATGGATTACGAGTTTTGATCTTAAATCTCTTGTTTTATATGAGTGTTTATGTACATTTAATCTAATTTCATCTGTTCTGCCAATTTCGCCGATATATGTAGAATCACAAGTTTTACAAGGGATACTATAGATTACACCTAGACGTTTAAGAGGGAGGACAGTGGGTTTAAAGTTTGAGAGAAAGTTACTAATACGGAGCTGAGGTTTAAAGTTAGTAGAGATATTAACTGTTCTAAGTAATTCAGAGATATTTTAAAAAATACCTTTATAATAAGGGATAGTAGTACAATAAGTGGAATTTTTAACTTTAGGATAAACTGATTTATATGAAAAATAGAACTCTACTTTATAAATTCTTTTAATAAAACGAGGGGGTAACCATTATTTTTTTAAATCAGAAAAACTTTTTGGATAGTTTAATATTTAATAATTCGGAATTACTACACTAATGCTTTGCACGATGTAAAAGAGTACGAATGACTGCAAGTTTATGCGATAAAGGATTAGCTGAATTGAAGTTAAGATATTGACTAGAGAAGGTGGGTTTTCTATAAACTGAAATTGAAAAATGTAAAAAATCATTGACTGTTTTATGCATTATAAGGATGTCAAGAAAGGGTAGTTTATTATTAATTTCAGTTTCAAGGTAAACTGGATAGTAGGACATAAAGAGTTAGCAAAATCTAAAATATCGTTAGCATAAAGTTTCTTAGTAATTATAAAAATATCATCCACATAACTTTTCAAGAAATTTTTTTATCATTTAACTGGCAATTAATTTTGTTTTCTAAGTGTTGCATTAATGACAGCAATAACGACAGATATAGGGGCACCTATGGCAGTTCCGTTAATTTGACGATAGTAAGAATCATTAAAAATAAAACAATTAGAAGATGAACAAAAAGATTAAAAAGTACCAATTTTAGGGTTTAATAAATAAAATTATCGCATTATTCTTAGACTAAGTTTATTCTTTGTTAAGAAATATTAGCTTCGTTTTATAAATACATTAGTCTATTAATTAATTAATTTATTTTTTAAGGAATGTGTTCATTAAGGTATTTTTCGCAGTCCATTTATTTTTTATCTTGGTATTGAGTTACGTATATTATGGTACTAATTCTATACATACAATTTTAACTTGTAGATTAAGTGTATAAAGGGTTATTCGTGTGTGTAGAATGTGTAAGGGGTATTTAAAAAAAACATTAAAAGGCGAAGGCTACTGTTCAAAATCGGAAAAATTGCGGATATTAAAAAATTAATATCAGAGATGAGAGTTTTCCACTTTTTCACCACTATTTTTACACATAAAACTTTATCGTATTTTTAAGCACTTTTTTGTGATTATATAGAACAATTATTATTGTACAGAAAGAAATAGTGCTGGCAGGTAAAAAAAGAAAAAATACTCTCATTCCTATAATTTAAGAATATTTAAAACTTAGATTTCTTCAATTCAATTAAATTCGAACGAAACTGAATATATTTTATTATTATTATTATTATTATTTACTAACTTTTAAATAGAATTAAAAGAATATTTTTTACCTGTCTGTGTACTTGTTATTATGTATAATTTTCATAATTGTAATAAAATTGCATATATAAATATTAATGATACAGTGAATATTGTTAAATATTCATTTTATGCATCTGGAAAATTGCAAGTGATTTAAATCCATCGATTTTTTTTTTCCTTTACAACTTGATTTTAAATAGAAATACTTTGTTTAATAAAATTATAAGTATATTAAAAAAATTATGATTAAATGTTCTTCTTAATAAATTTCTTAACAAGGTGAAAGTCTGAAGACGGAAACATTCTATTCAGATAGATTATTTTAATATCACTAATACTTACAAATAAAAATTATCTTGTAAATAACATATTCTTAGTAGCGCAATAATGATATTTCATCTAAATATTCAAATTATTTTTGTTATAATCTAAAATTAACAAACTTGCCAAAAATTTGTATAAATTGCTTGTGTATAACATGCGTAGGTGTTGAGAATGTAATTACGGAAGCCTAATTATGTAAGGAATTCAAAACCAATCCGTGGAAAGGAATTTTTCTTAAGGAATATTGATTGCCTGTAAGAATTTTAACGCATTCGGTTATACATTTTTAATTAGATATTGACGAAAGCTTATTGGTGATAAATGGAATCTATATATAGAATATCATATTTCTATTCTTCTAAATAGTATTCCAGCAGTTACACTGAAAAATGCTTAAATTACATAGGTGCAAATTTTACGCATTTTGGCTACCAGGAAATTTTCAGAGAAATTTCTCATATACTGCTATAGCAGTTTACACAGATTTAATAAAATAGAAATTTCTATAAAAATTTTTCGATAGCAAAAAAAAAAAAAAAAAAAAAAAAAAAAAAAAAAGCTTAAATGAATTAAAGCGATGAATTATTTAGCAATACTAATTGTACTGGTTTAATGTTTCATTGTTTACAAGATTAGAATTGTAAAATGATTGATTAAAAATGTTAACTTTTTCTATATTATTTACAAAACTTTGAATAAATACCATAAAATGCAATAATATCGCAACAATTGTTTCGGGTCGAAAGAGCACACGACCTTTCATCATACGAACAAAGTAAGCACGTGTGCTGCAGTAAAAGCGGCAACGCACGAGTGCATCGTTGAACGAATGCTGAAGCTTTGACTGCAGCACTCGTGCCTACTTTGTTCGCCTGAAACAAGTGTTGTGCGATTATTGCATTTTATGGTTTTTATTAAATGTTTTGTAAGTAATCATTTAAAATGCCAGTTCTGTGGTGATTTCTTATCAACATTTTTATAAGCTGCTTTTTTTTTTTTTTTTTTTTTTTTTTTTACTCAGAAGAAAAAGTTTAACTTAGAATATTCAAAATTATTTTAATTTTAATCTCGAGTATAATTTATAATGTGTGCATTTAAATATTCAAAAATGTAAATAATAAAATTAATAAATCAAAAATCTTTCTCTATATCTGCCAGAATTTAAAGCTATTCATTTATAAAACAAAGTAATATGCTTGAAGCGCTTTGACAAAATTAAATTTCTATTTTTAATACTATTTCATATTTATACAGGGTGGTCCATATAAAACCGGTCCTGTGAAATATAAAGTGTGTCTAGCATAATCCAGATGCAGTGCGTTTTATGATGACTTCATCTTTTCCACTTATTTTACGAGGTTTACTGAGACCCCCCGTCCCATTATTTAGAGTTGAATAAAATTCCAACTTATTTTGGAGCACAGTTTCGAACGACCTTACATTTTTTTTTTCTCAAATCAGTTTTTTTTTGGAAGAAAATTTTTCCTACTTTATTAATATTAGTGACATATTTAAAATTATTATTCTACAAAGGTGTGGTGTGAAAGAACAGCGGATACTAAAGATGCTCTGAAAGAAATTGGACAAATTGGTAAATCTATTGATACATTGTACTAGAAATCAGTACGGAGTCACTAGATATATTTAAAAAAATTATATTCTTTTAAGATATATAGTGTTATTCCTAAAATTACTTTGTTCATCGGTGATTATTAATTTTCACCAATCCTGATTCAACTCAAGTAAAAATTACCAGTTTATAAAAAGAAGTTCTTCATTAAGTATATGCTTGCGTATACCGTATAACTGTCAAGTATAAAACCTTTTAAAACAATATTTTATATTTAATTTCATGTTGGTATAAAATAGTTGAATACATTTACATCTAATTAACTTTCTTCCCGTTTATCAAATTTTCCTATGAATTATTAATTGAATACATTTTTTAAAAATAATTGAAATAATGCTTTCTTTCTTTCTTTTTTTCTTTAACCCTTAGCCGGTCCTATTTAACTTCACTTCTTTGGTCAGTGTTAGGCATTTTTTATTCAATTTTCCCCTCTAAATTTTAACTGTAACGGTTGCCTAATCATTTCGAAAGTTATTCGTCCGTTATGTATATCAAATATCACTCCTCAAAATTATTGTTGCAAATTAAATAAGACTGCGCTGAAAAAAAAATCGACCCCTGATACCATTTTTGCTTATTCTTATGTAAAACAACCTCCTGAATCCGAATATGACTACAATTTTGCCTAGTCACCCACCGTTTGCTCGGGACAACACCCCTTACCCCAATTTTATCACTGTTCGGTAATTTTATGACCATGAATTTTATTTGGAGAACGAAAATAATTAATTTAACACATAAAAACAAAAGTAATATGTAATGCTTAATAAATAACATTAATAATAGAATAAAAAAATATAAGAAATATAATCCACAAATTCAGTGGCTAATTCCCCCCCTCCCTAAATTTCCCCCTTGCCGCAAATGTTGATGTTTTAGAATTTTCCAACTCTGTAGCCCCTCAGAATATATTTAACAAGTAAAATAATCCACCCTCCCAAAATCAAATTCATATCCATAAAATTACCGAAAAATGATATGAGTGGATGATAGGGCAAAATGGACGTCATATTCGGATTCAGAATTTGCTAAAATGGTATTGGCCGCAATTTTCATGCCGAGCAGTGCAATTATGTCTCTAAATTTGAACTAGTTTAGAAATAATGTCTTTTGATTTTTTAGAAATAAATTTATAGAATTACATAAAGAAGTCTAATTTTGTAGAAAAACAACAGGCTTGGATCGATAAAATACCAAAATCTAATATGTTTACATTCAAATAACAGTACAGAAGAATGAATAAGTGTCTCACTATTACATGTCTATATCAATTTCTTAAATAAACATTTCTGTTTTCCTCGAGTGGATTAAAGCAATAAGAAAAATGCAAAGAAAGAGAGACCTTCTCTATTGTTGTCACATTTTAACGTTATTTTAACGTTATTTTAATACTTATCACATTATATAACAGATTTTTAAAGCAGTGAATTTTCTGAAACTATTTGATTTAAAGCATATATTCTAAATGCTGCAAACTGTAACATTTTTTATGTTTCTTTCTTTATATATATATATATATATATATATATATATTATCATGTATTTATTAAATGCTAAATTTTATAACGATACTAAATTCTTAAATATATATACACAGAATATATATATTGCAATCTTTTGTATTTAAAAACACTTACAGTTTATTTTGAATAGGTAGAAAAAAAATTTAAATTATAGAAATATTATTACTTTTGTCTCATTTGTTTCTATCGAGTATACTTTTTACAATTATGAAAAATGTTAATGGGAAATTAGTATTTGTATGAAATATTAACTAAATTTTATTTAAAAAATTATATGATATCAGAAATTGATAAATTAAGAATACATCGTTTCTGTTGTACAACAATAAAATATTCTGTTTTAATAATATATTGTTTTATATTTCTTGCCTCCACGGTGGGGGAGGAAGATATAATTATACATAACTCTTAAAATAAAATTAGCATGAAAAATTTAATAACTTTAGAAAATATTACTATGAGTATTTTAAAATGATCTTTTAGAGGATAGCTAAATGTTTAGTAATACAGTCAGCAGCAAAATTATTGGAGCATTAGCAATAATTCCTATTTAAAAGGTGGTCATCTAGTACTGTTTTATTAAGTAAATATTTGTCGAGTCATGAACTAAGTCTTATACCGTTTATAAAAGAGTAAGTTGATGATAAAAATTAGCGTTCAAACTAAAAGTGTATATGTGAGCTGCAATAATTTTGTTGCCGACTGACTGTACGTAAACTAAACATAGGGGGTCATGTTAAATAATATTCCTGTATATTCATTAACATTAACAGAAACGAGAAACGAAGACTTATTTTTATTGCTAGAAGAAAATTTTGTAAGATACAATAGAGGACAAAATCTAACGATTGTAGCTTAGGAGTTTAGTAAGATAAAAAAAATGTAATGCACATCGGTAGAGAGTCTTTCACAGACAGGCTAAGCAGTTCAAAATCACGCAGGTCGTCACGTGAGTAAAGAGAAACGTACATGGCACAATAACTGCTATGTCTTTTGACAAGCAAACAATTAATGTTACAAATCTGTAAAAAATATATCTTCTTACACGAGTGAAATAAACAGGTATAAAGTGTTGTTGTTTACTGCAACTAAGAATTCGATAAGGTTAGCCTTTAACCGTCATTCCGAAAGTCCCATTAAACTAAAGTTCAAAAATTGACTGTTGGATATTATTTAGAATATTGTGAGTTGAATGAAGGTAGTGAAAAATCAATGCTGCTTCTAGCTTTTTTTTTTTTTTTTTTTTTTCAGACTCGTTCGAAACTTCTTAGCATATCGTTGTGAGTGGGAGCTAGAAATCCGCACTCAATTTTCACGAAGGATGTGTCATCATCATCATCATCATCATCATCATCACGGGCTTGAGAAGTTCCTACGGCTATTGAGACAGTCACTTACCTTCACCTGAGGAGAGAAGATACACATAAGGAGGTCTTGTATGGTCAAGATATTCAAAACAGTGAGCTGTGTGGATTATCAGGAACCCTGGCATGATGATTTGATGCTGTCAGCAGCATGACGGAAGAGAGTGGCAGATCAGAGCCTATCTGGAAGCTGTGGAGTCATATGGCAGTAGAGCAAGGAGAGACCATAGCACTAATCCTACATTTTTTTTTAAATAAGATAATTAAGAAAAGCCTAACGAGACTGTTAAGCAGTCAGAATAAATAAAATACTATACAATTTAGAAAAAGAAAATTAAAGAAAATTTAGCCTATATCAAGACTGTTAGGCAGTCAGAGAAAAGATATTTACACCATTTACAATACTAAAATTAAATAAAAATATTTCACAATTTACAAATTAAAAAAGATATGTACAACTATTTACAGTTAAGTTTAATAATTAAATTTAAAACCCCTACGGTAAGGTAACTGGCTGGAAGATTCATCATCCGCGACTGTTGAACGGCCCAGTAGGTTTCAGTTGTCAAGGGGATAGCCAAAAGTAGGTGAATAGGATTTATTCAATCTACGGGAAAAAAGAATTTTGGGTGAGAATTCTGTGTTAAGTAACACCTGAAGGATCTCGCCTTCTATGTTTAGCAGTCTGTAATTTTTTTTTCTTTCTCCTGTTTGCATTTCGCTTTAACAGTAATTTAACAGTAACAGTAATTCGCTTTAACTGGGGAAATTTTGGACAAAATAATCTACTGGGGAAACATTTTTTTGGAGGAATCTGTTGATCAATAAGTAATTAGTATTGATCAATTAGTCATTTTACGAATTTGTAGAATCGTTAGATTGGAGCAAGTTTTGTGAAATTTGAGAGGAAAGGGAATATAAAGTAGATTCTTCAGATGTAGCAACATATTTATTCTATTTTATATCTTTTTCAAAAAGGCTCTGTGATGTCCATGTAGATAAGCAGCGCAACTGCGGTCATAGTTTATGTTTAAATATTTTTTGTCAATTGGAGATAATAATTAACAGGGAGCAGTATCTGCTCATCACTCTTGGAGTGATGTTGAGCCCTTCTAAGGTTACTATTCGCAGTTTATTAAAGAAAAAAAAATACATAAATCGCCAGGCCCTAGCCTAGAGCCGACAGTGGGCGAAGATGTGAGAATTGAACAATTTCCAAGTTGTGCCAAGGATTTGCCTTTCGCGACAAGGGACGCTATGGAGAAAACTGTTTAATGCAGATAAGCAGTCATATTTTTGATGTTGTTGAAGTTGTGTGTAACACTCTAATGAAGATATACACTACAGTATTAAAGATGAGATGAAACAGTCTTTCGAAGGGATGAGAACAAACTTTTTTATTTGCAGTGGGAAATCTTCAAGTCGGATTCTTTTAAAACTGGGCTGATTGCAGCACCGAGGGGGAGAGTACAGAAATTCACATTTTCGCACACATGCTTTTAGAGGACAGACAAAACACTCACACTCAGACCATACAGTAAAAACTTAACTAATATATATATATAATTATATAAATTAAAAATAATTAAATTTTAACTCCATTAATTAGTTCTATTTGAGATGTCTATCAAAAGATAGTATATTATTTTTAATTTATTCAGGAGGGAAGGACGCGTGACAATGTTTTCCAGCCAGCCCTCGAGTTTTAGTAAGGGATTTCTGATATGGTATAGATTTGTAAGAGAACAACTGTAGTAGTAATGTTCGGGTGTGCCCTCCTCTCCGCAAGAGCATAGGGGCGTGCGTCAGCAGTGGAATCTGTGTAGGTACTTCGGAAAAGGCCCGTGACCTGATAGGAAGGAAGCAGACTCAGGAGAGAGTGACTAATCATTTGCGGTCGCATGCGGGATCAATTAAAAGGTATATCTTCCATATTCTGAGTCCTCCCACCAGGCCTACCATTCCCGAAGCATTGAGAGTTTTAATGTACTTTTAATGTACGAAGGAGGTGCAGGAAGAGAATAGTCTATGCCATTATTCACCGTTGCACCCTTTGCTAAGGAATCTGCCAATTCATTACCGAACACACCCCTATGGGCAGAAACGTGTGCCAGGGACGTTAGGAAATTTAAATCTTTTAAGAGTTGCTTAGTTTAATAACCTGAGGGTGTCTGGCACTATGACGGACTATGGCCTGTAGACCCTATAGACTATCGCTAAAGAAATATATTTAACGGGGAGCAGCCCCCGCTCATCACTCTTGGAGCGATGTAGAGCCCTTCTAAGGGGACTACTCGCAGTTTATTAAAAAAGTCGAAAAAAAAGAAAAAAAAATCGCCAGGCCTATTCCGGCCTAGAACCGACAGTGGGCGATTATTCAGAAGTTAAAATTACCGGGCTATGCCCCACGCGACAGGTGGCATGAAGTATTAAAAAATATTTCAGTGAATGGATGACATTTCAGAAGTAAGTTCATTGCATGGCTGTAGTAAAATTTAGTTCCCGGGTTATTTACCCTACGCAACACAGGGCATGGTGGTACTGAACTTCAGACGTTGCATTTTTGTAAGACTTAGAAGAAGATACAGGAACTTTATTTAATCATTATTCTGGTGGGAAATTTCTCTTGTCTGAACGAATAAATAGCGCAAGTAGTTAAATAAGTAATCTGTTAAATTACAGATATCCATTAAGATTTCGAATATTTTATTTAGTTTTATTAGCAAACTTTTTCTAAAAAGGATGTTTTCCAGCCAATCAGAAGGTCTTGGTATTGGATTTCTTTCTGATGTGAGATTACAAGAAAAATAATAGTGGTTCGGAGTTCCCTCCTGCCCACAAGGGTACAGAGGAGAACGTCGGCAATGAAATCGGTTTAGGTAGGATGGAAAGGGGCCATGGCTCGTTAGGAATGCAGTAACTGAAGGGGAGAGCGACCAGGAATTAGAGGAGACTACAGGGATTAAGTTGGAGGTGAATCTTCCTTTTTCTGAAGAGTCCCATAAATCCTGCCACTTTTGTATTAATATATGTTTTAATACTTTTTTGATAAATTAGGGTGGAGCGGGAAGAGTATAGTAAATGGAATTATTTTCGGTAGCAGCTTTTGCCAGGGAGTCAGCAGTTTCATTCCCGAGTACTCCTCTGTGTGCAGAAACGTGTGCCAGAGATAAGTGATTAACGAGAGAGATTAGTTTAGATTTTATAGAGATTATTTGAGGATGTCTACTTCTGTGACGGGCAATGGTTAGCAGACCCGACTGACTGTCGCTAAATATGTTAAAGGAAGAGTGGGTCTCGATATTATCTTCAACCCATTCAATTGCTTTTTGGATTGCAAACAATTCAGCCTGAAAGACTGAATTATGGTCAGCAAGTCTGCCAGCCCACCGATGGACCACAGAATCCTTAAACAGCAGCACTCAGAAAGCTGCGGTGACGCCGTGATCTGTCTTGGAACCATCGGTGTAGATGGCCACAGAAGCAGAAGGAGTGTAGCTATTTTTGTTAGAGTTAATTATTTTGGAAGCAACATCTTTGGCAGGGCTAATTTCCCAGCTTTTAGAAGTAGTTTGAAATTCAGTATATGGGAAAAATTATTTGCTAAATTTATATTGTTTAATTGTAGGATATTAGTTTTTAAGAAACTATATTCAGCCTGAAGAGGAATGAGAGGATTCCTTGCATAAGGAATACCTGTGATGACAGTGAGGCCGTCAGTTGAGATCGTTTTGTAGCCCCTGGAGAGTTGTAGGAGAAAGGTCCTTTGGACAGAGTTGATTTTGGTTTGGGCATCTGTCCTGAGACAACCTCCCCAAATGCCAGCACCATAGGTTATTATTTTGTCTATTATTGCATAATACCATGTTTTAAGGAAGGAGGTGGATATTCCCCATCTCCTTCCTACCATTTTGGTTGCACAGTGATAATGAGACATTGTTTTAATTTTAAGGTAATCCATGTGAGCCAGCCAGTTGGGTCCCCTATCAACAGTGATGCCCAGGATCTCAAGATGGGGTTCGTGATTCACACTGGCGCTGTCGATTCTCATCACAAGCATCCTTTTAAGCAGTCTGGGATGAGATAATGTAAGAGCCTGTGTTTTAGTACTAGAGAGTGATAAGTCCAAGAATTCTAATGTGTGACTAAAAAGAGAGAGTGTCCCACTGGCTTGGTCCTCCAGGTCCTTCCTGACTCTGCCCGAGACGATCAGCGAGAAGTCATCTGCATATGCAAATGTGGAAAAACCCCTAGAATTCATGCATACCAATATCTTATTGTCTATAAGGTTCCAAAGAATAGGGCCCAGGCATGAACCCTGTGGGCAGCCTTTAGTTTGTGGCTTTTCAGAAAAACCACTGCCCCAATTGATAATAATTTTCCTGTGGGATAAATAAGAGGCAATGACCCCCGCCAAGTTACTCGGGCAGTTGAGTTCATATAAGGTGTTTAGAATATGAGGCCACTCGATATTATCGAAAGCACCATTTATGTCAAGGGAGATAAGAGTCGTATATTTTTCAGCATCAATGTCAACGGCGCAGGAACTCATTATCTGTTGTAAAGCCATTTCGCACGACCTTGAGCAAGAGGTGACTACCATCTATTTAAATTTGTCAGTCTTAAGAAAGATATCTCCTTATTCTACACCAGCGTCATGCGCGCCGACTACAATTTAGCTGTCTACACTTATTCTTTTTAACAATGAACGAGTAGCTTTTATCCCCCTCTTCAAAGTTAAAAAATAAAGTTTTGTTATTTAACTTGTTTAACTTGGTTAATTTTATCTTCGTGCTTATCTATTTTACAGTTAGCTCATTATAAATAATGGAATATAATCTAAGGTTATCTAAACTAGCGATATCCCCATAATATCTTTAGACTGTACCGAACAAATATATATATATATATATTATACGCACAAAACTATGTTTCATATAGAAAATAATATAAAAAGTATTTATCGTTTGCTTTCAGGGTCACACAAAATTTTTTTAATATATCAGCACTACAGTTTTAATTGCTTGAAGAAGTGAATTTCAAATAATATTACGCTTTTTTCATGCAGTGCTAAGTCTGAATACACTATATGATAACTATGAAATTGATAGACAATATTCATGTTACTCAAAATTAGCTAAATAGTTTTCAAAGAGTGGTCTGGATTAAAATTTATAGAATAATTTAAAATAAATTTTTAACCTAAATAACAACTTTAAATACTTTATGAATATAGCTATCATATTATAACGATTTGTGTATGGGGGGGGGGGGGGGGGTAAGGGTAAGGGTAAGGAGACAGTAATTTCTTCAATCAGTACTGTATGGGGGGGAAAACTGTTCTTAAAACAATTTTAACCCGTTAGTAGTCGCTAGTTGGCCGATTTGCTGCCCATCCTTCAGTGTTGCCAGATTTTTTTTATTCAATAGCCACCAAAAAATTTTTAAAGTGGCATTTGATATACTTTAAACGCGAATAAAATCGAAGAAACGTCGATCACATCACTTCTTAAAATTATTGGTGACAGTTAAATAAAAAGTGCGCAATTTGTAATAGGTCATCATCATCATCATCGCGTACTTTCGAAGTACCTACGGCTGTCGAGACAGCCGCTTATCTGCACCAGAGGAAGACAAAATACAGAAGGAGGGCTTGCATCATCTAGAGAATCGGAACAAGATCTGAGTGGGTTCCCAAAGAACCCTGGTGCTGTCTCTAGCGATTACTAGCGGGTTAAACTAATGTTGAATAATTTTTCATTGTACTTTAGAAATGAGCATATACAATAGTACTTCTTATCTTTCACTTGAACTACACTGATTTATTTTAGGGAAACAGAGGGTAACAGAAATTAGTGTGAGTGGCAGATCAGATTATATTATTTTATTTTAGTTAAAATGTATGGTTATTTCTCATTAAACTCTAAATACCTGCAAAGATCTATCGATACAACTGCACATTATTCGCAATATAATTCTTTTTAGTTTCTGAATTCGTGTAAATTAAATCATGGCAAGGTAAGTTACTACACTCAGAGAGAAGTTTTATTAAATCAACAAAATTTGGTGTGTGCAACAAGAATTTCCCTTTCAATGTGTTCAAATAGAAACTTTGATCATACAAAAAAAAAAAAAAAAAAAAAATCACTGCCATCCTAACAAAAATATTTTGTATTTCTTACAAAAAATAAATAAAAAATAAAATAAATAAAAATACAAATATGTAAAAATAAATAAATAAAATAAATACAAATACAAATACAAATACAAATATGTAAAAATAAATAAATAAATAAAATAAATACAAATACAAATACGAATATGTAAAATTAAATAAATAAATAATAGAAAATCTAAAGTTAAAAAATATGTTTTGTTAAACATTTTGTTAATATAAGTAAATATTTAGAAATTCTGTTCTAAATTTGTTAACAGTATGTCTTGTACTGTCGTAACCAAATCGATTTTTTATTTCTACTGAAAATTTAGTTTAAAAGTAAAATAGAACTGTATATTATTCGAAATATAACTTCTTTTAGTTTCCTAACTCAAATAAATGAAAATAAAACAAGAATATTAATTTAAATATTTTGATTATATTAACAAAATACTTTTTGTTGCAATTAATATATATATATATATATATTGTAAATTATTATTATTATTACTTTCAAATGTGCAAAAAATAATGTAAAGTTTAAAAAAAAATGTTTTGTTAAATATTTTTTAATATAAGCAAATATTACAAAATTTTGTTGTACATTTCTTAACATTATATCTTATGTTGTCGCGACAAAATCGATATTTTTACTTCTAATGAAAACTTAGTTTGAAATAAAATAGAATCGTTTCCAAATTCATGTAAACAAAAATATTAATTCATATGTTTTGATTAGATTAACAAAACATTCTTGTTGCAATGAAAAAATGATAATAATAATACGTTGTATATTTTACAAGAAAAAAAAATCTTACAAATATGCAAAAAATAATGTAAAGTAATTATTATTATTATTTTTAAATATAAGTAAATATTAAGAAAATTTGCTATACATTTGTTAACATTATATTTTCTGCTGTCATAAAGCAGATTCTTTTTTACTTTTAATGAAAATTTAGTTTAAAATAACGAGATAACGCCAAAAAAAGCACATTTTGTAGTTTTAATCAAATCCTTTCTCCTGGTCTATAAATTGCAATAATAAATCTTTTTTATTTTGCTTCGTTTATTTTAGCTCTAATACAAAATGCATATTTTAAAATTGTCTTTTTCATAATAAATTTGCTTTCAGTAAAATAAAAATTTTGATGCACATCTGAATAGTAAATATGTCCATTAATTGTAATCAATTCACAAATGTCTGGGCAACACACTTAAACATTTTGCTGGTTGATAGACTTTGTTTAGCATATTTATTACAGGACGAAGATTTGAAGAATAAATTAAACATTCACGCTACACGGAGAAATATCCAGTCAGAACTTCATTAACGTGCACGGAGGAATTTTGTTTAGTACATCGTGTTTATTGAAATTTGTTAACTGCAGCGATGTAAAAGTCTAGTTATTTAAATATATATAAAATTCATGAAGTTTTCTGATTATATATTATTTCACGCTTCGCAAATCTCGTTTTAAACATAAAACATTCTTTAAAGATAGGAATGTCTTGCTATTTAATTTATGTAGATGTGGAATTAAAATTCATATCTTCTTGTAGAATATTTTTCAATGTTTGATGGTTTAAAAATAGTTTTTTTTTAATGGGCTAAATAAATGTGTTTATATGCCTGAAGCATTTAGTTCTTTAAATTAACAGAATAATGTAATAATAAATAATTTTGTAATTTTAAAAACAAATTTTCAGAATTTGTTTACAACAGAATTTAATGGTGTCGTAAATAATGTTGATTTCGTACTTTTAAAATAAATATATTCACATATTTGGAATGCATGGTATGATGCAAAATAAAGATAATGACTAATATATAAAGAATGTGACTAAAATTCCTGAAGTTGTTAAAATTGTTGAATATTTTAAATTATAAATGCCGATTGAATTGAAATATTTGAGATAAATAACTTATGTTGTTTAGTGTACTTCTAATTAAAAATGGCTTACAGTTTGTTTAAGATGTTATGTACTGCATTTATTTAAAAAATAATAATGCGTACAGTCGGTAACAAAAGTGTCCGAACACTAGCAAAAATTCCTATGTAAAAAAAGTATACTTCATACGGTTTTGTTAAATAAATCCTTGTCGAATCCTGTTCTTAGTCAGTTTAAGAACATGATTCGATATGGATTTGTTCAACAAAACCGTATGAAGTGTACTTTTTTTACATAGGAATTTTTGCTAGTGTTCGGACACTTTTGTTACCGACTGTATGTGTTTAAAAATAAAATTCCCTCATTATTACTTATAAATAAGAAAAATGCTCAATGTCAATTTAATAAAGGAGATAAATCCATGGTCTTAAGTGAAATATGTGGTAAGCTATGCAATAATAAAATTTTATTCGATTAATAAGAGGGTGTAATTTCCTTTTTTTTAACAATTTAATTCTTGTTTTATTTTAAGGCGTCTAGGCAATTTTAAGCTTTAAAGAAATCGACCTATTGAAAAACATATATATATATATATATATAGGTTAAAATACGAATAATTTTGAATATTTTCATTCTTCATATATAATTCTACTTTAATTTGGTTCAAAAGTTATGAAAAATTGTCCCTGATATCAAGACTGAGCTTAGTTCTTTTCCAAACTTAGAAACCTATTTCCTGAAAAGTACTTTTATGCCACTATCCGCAAAGTACAATCGGTAACAAATGTGTCCGAACACTAGCAAAAATTCTTATGTAAAAAAAGTACACTCATACGGTTTTGTTAAATAATCGAATCTTGTTCTTACTCTGACTAAGAACATGATTCGATATGGATTTGTTCAACAAAACCGTATGAAGTGTACTTTTTTTACATAGGAATTTTTGCTAGTGTTCGGACACTTTTGTTACCGACTGTATGTGTTTAAAAATAAAATTCCCTCATTATTACTTATAAATAAGAAAAATGCTCAATGTCAATTTAATAAAGGAGATATAAATCCATGGTCTTAAGTGCAATATGTGGTAAGCTATGCAATAATAAAATTTTATTCGATTAATAAGAGGGTGTAATTTTCTGACAGAAAAGCTATTTGAATAAGGGGTATTGCTTTCTTTGTCAGAAAAAATGTCAAGCACCTATTAGGTATGGAATTCATATGGTTATCTATGAGAGATTGTGGTATTCAATTCCATTCCTACATATGAGCTTTGCCAGTTTTGTAACCCATTTTTTGGGGATTTAAGAAGGCAGGAACTCATATGCCTGGAATGTCCCAAACATATATTATTGGGTTATATAGAGATATCATGCTGTAAAAACTATTCGTAGGATTAAGTTATCATACGGAAAATCTTTCATCAACTGGTAAGGACATGGCTAGTAGTTCTTGTCCATTAAAATGAAAATATCCTGTCATTGCAACTTGATATGCAACCCCTGAACGACTTCGATTTGTGCTGTTCCTAGCACAAATACAGGATTGTTTTGAGTCCCTTGGTCGCTTCATATTAAAATGCGTATGTTTTCAGGAAAAAGTGTAAAATGAGACTCTCTCATAAATAAAATTGTTCAATACTTGCCTACAGTCATGTAGTCCTGACCATTCTCTGCTGGCAGAACAATGATGTATTGTTAAAGGCACACATACTATAGTTCAGAATATGAGCATACAGATCTACAACATGGGGTCGATTTAGAACAGTTCGATTTGAAACTGTAGCAACAGTAGCTGAAAAAAGGCGTTGTTTTAGAAGATTGGCAATCGTCGTTCGATTTCTTCTAGGCGTTAACTTTAAATATTGGTGTCTTTTTTGTTTTACCATCCTTTCTCATCTGCAACCTCGATCTGATTTTTGATGTGCACTTCCAGTCTCCGAAAAATAATTTCTGATATAAAACTTTATGATGCTCCTATGAATAGTAAATTTACATGTTGTGTTTTGTCACCCTCTAAGAGGTTATTCATCCTCGATATTTCAGATTCAGGGAAATGATACGAAATGTTTATAGCAAGGGATAAATTATTTTTTACTTTTATACCTTACGTTGACAGCTCATTAACAATCGAACATGATTTTCGATGTCACTAGTACATTTTTTTTGTTTCTACATTTTCTGAGGTTTAAAAATAAACAATTTTAATTTTATGTTTTGATTTTGCTTAAAAAAAAATACAATTATACCTTTTCCTTTACTTTTTCTTTTTTTTCTAGCAAAGAACTAGTAACATTCTTTAATTTTGCACTGAGAAAAAATTTACCACGGTAATATAAAAAATATGCTAGCAGGTTCATTTCTGGTAAGCCGGACGTATAGTTCCATGACTACGTAGGGCACGTGAGTACCCTAAAAGAAAAAGCCAATGATCGTACAAAAAAAAAAAAAAAAAAAAAGAGTTCTCTCCTTTAGCTGAGATGTTTATTAGTGACGTAGACCAACCATCACAAATATCATAAAAACAATCTACATTTCTGCTGAATGTCGAAGGATTAAACATTTTGAAATAGTAACAGTCATTACTTAGTGTATCCAATCCAAGCTATTACAAAACTCCAGATAAAAATTTAGAAATAAGGGGGAGTACATCTACTAACTAGAACTTCTTTCTTAGTCCTTCTGATGGAATCGCCAGAGATGAAATGACGAAAAATCCGACGACTCGAAAGAGTAGATACTAATCGTAAAGATGACGTGGTTAAAATTAAGCCAAAAAGAATGCCAAACTGTTTCTTTGTTCCCGTACATTTAAATACAAAAAGTTTAAAAATAATTTAACCATAAAAAAAGACATAAAAAAAAACGCCAACTGTCAGTCAAACAAAGAACGCTGACAAGAAAACGTTAACTCATTATAGCGTGCCATCAAGGTGGCTAAAAACCCATTAAAAATCTATTTTTAGTAACACATCCGTTTTATGGAAAAGTTATTAAATTTTAATAGCTTTATATATATATATATATATATATATATATATATATATATATATATATACATAGAAGCATTATAATTGCTAACGGAAATTCTTTTGATATGAGCATTTTTTAGTAAATATCATTTTACTGTGCATGCACGAAAGTTAGAAAACTTTTTATTGGGTAGTTTGAAAGCTAAACACATTAAGCAACTTTTATGAAAAGTTCATTTGAATAGAGTAAAAATTAAGCAAATTGTTGGCAAAAGATAGATTTTAGCTATTTTCCAGAGTTGAAATTTCATAAGGAGTTTTACATATGTCTGGTATTTCATTTGAAGATCCAATGTATTTCAACTACGTTGCAAAAGTCTTTTTTTTTTTTTTTTTTTTTTTTTCTTTTTTGTATAAACATTTTATGAGCTTGTAACTTGAACGTATTTTTTATTTTTTTACTGAGATTTGTGAGTTCATAAGATGTTTTTCACAAAAAAGAACTCTTGGAATCTCATTGAAATACATTGAATCTTCAAATTAAATACGTGACATGCGTAAACCCCCTTATGAAATTTAAACTCTGGAAAATAGCTAAAATCTAGCTCGTTCTTTTGCCAAAAATTTACTTAATTTTTACTCAATTCAAATGAACTTTTCACAGAGGTTGCTCGATATACTTAGCTTTTAATCTATGCAATAAAAAGTTTTCCATCTTTTGCGAATGTGCAGTAAAATAATATTTACTATAAATGCTCATATCTCAGCGAATATTACACGTGTGAATTTTATGTTTCAGAATAATGCTTCTCTAATGTGTTGTCAATTTTTCAGAAAGTTTTATAAAAGTTTAGGAAAATCCGTCATAGTTATAAGCAGAAAACATGTCATAAAAAATTAGTAATTTTTGAAAAAAAAAAAAAAAAAAAAAAAATATATATATATATATATATATATATATATATATATATATGTGTGTGTGTGTAAATAATTGTGCAATTCCCGCCCCAAACCATACAAATATTGTACATAGAATGTGCAAAATTGTATTAAAATTAAAAGTCACTTGTAGTTTTTTGTAATACAGGGAGATCCTAAGTATTTTCGCTCTTCTTCAATTTGTGGTTGGTTCCATGATTCCACTCTGTACTAAATCGATAGTGAAAAATATGAGTTTTAAAAGGTTCTTTGTATATACGAAGTTTCAGGCGATTTCGTCTAGTTTTTTCTAAAAAAATTTAAAAAAAAAAAAAAAAAAAAAAAAAAAAACTATTAATTTTAATACTTTCTGTATTATGAATATTATTAATCATTTGTATTTACGAGAATTTCTCGCTTGATTTCCTAGAATTGGGCCATGAAAGAAAATTATAGTTGGTAGTGTTCGCATTTATTTTTTAGAGATTTTTTAAATACGATTGACCTCAACAATATAGGAAAATGCTCTAGAATTTTAATATGGAATTTTAGAACTTGCAAACAAAGGGAAGTGGAATTGTAAGGATGACAAGGAATTGTTTTTACTGAGCCATATTTTAGTTTTTAAATATAATTCATAGTTTATTTATTTTTTTTTTCAGTGTATTGGGCATTGTATTGTCTTTTCTATTAGGGGTATCCATTGAATATTTGTAATACAAAATTTAAATATATATATATCTATATAATTTTAAGTTTCTAAATTTCGGATAATTCGATGTAATTTAAAGGAAATCTTCCATCAGTTTATTATTATTACTATTATTATTATTATTATTTTAATTTTAAGAACAATTATCTTTGATTTATATTAACAAACAATCATAACTGTCTACTTTGTACTTTTTTTTTAAAACTATATATTTCAATTTTAATGATAATAAATTCTTACTCGATTAGATTTATTTGTACTATAAGTATATTTTTAAAGATTTTTCTTATAAGAATCATGTGTTACTGTACTGCAATAAATATATCTTTCACAAATATCTGAAATTCGAATGTTTTAATATCTATATAATATAGAAAAAAATACATATTTTCCTTTATATAACTAATACATTTATAAATATGCGAAAAAACACCGCTTTAAGATTTAAAAAACATTGAAATATTTTAGAAAACTTTAATAATTTGATAACTGCCATATGTAAAGTAATTTCTTTGTTAAATCATGAAATTTGGATTATTTTTTTTCTTGTTTGTTTGTTTGTTTGGAATATTAAATTTGTTCTTAAAATTTAAAAGGAGTTGACTATGGAACAAGTTTAATGGATGTAAAATGTGTTGACTACTTATGGTTAATTATATTTATGTTGAAGTAATTATTAAAGGTTAAGTGGAAAAATTTTACGAAAAACAAGACTTTATAGAAGAAAGAAAAAATATTTGCATGAAATGTATATCGTCTTTATTTCTGCAATTTTTACAAATTGCATTTAAAAATCTCTACTATTTAGTATAAGCACAAGCACAAATATATCACAAGAATTTTTAAAATGGGATCTAACAAGATATTTCCATAGCAATATGTATTTCACTAAGGAGGTACGAAATATTGGATGAAACAATTATTTCACTGTTTTAATACATACGTAAAAATACACTGAAACGGAAAGCAATAAAATACACAGGGGAAAGAAAGAAGTGGATTTTGTTAGAGATACGTGGAGGAGAAAATCGTACCAAAAATCCTATTTAAATCGTAATCATCGCTCATTGATTTTAATAATGAACAAAATGATTCTATAACTCATACCATTTAAGATATAATTATATTTTTTAAAGTGTTATTTTTATTTTTATTTATTTAATTATTTATTTATTTTTGCAAGTCGTTCAATATTCTTGAAAATTCTACTTTTGTTTTTTAAACATAGCTGTATCTTTTATTACTTTTACGTTGTATTTTCTGATAACGAACTTTTATATCTATATAAACACAACTAATTTCTAAATATGATTAGCATTTATGGAATTACGGAATTGTTTGTTTCATTAATAAAAAAAAATAACGTATTGTTGGAATTCAGATTCATAATAAAAGTCATGTCTGAATATATGTTTTTTATAACACTTCAAAGATAAACAGGGTGTTTATAAAGTCCCGGACCCATTTTCATGTTTAATAACTCATAAAATAATAAAGATAGATTAAAATTAATAACATAAATGGTTAGATAAACTCAAGAAGTTTCATGACCCTTGTCAATGAACTTCCACGTGTGTCCCCTTCGTCGCACGGAGAATATCAAGTCGATAGTCAATTTCACGCCAGGTAGCGGCAAGTATGTCGGCATCCACAGAGGCTATTGCGGTTGTAATTCTGACTTTTAGGTCATCAATGTTCGACACTCTCCTCCTGTAAACATTGTCCTTTACAAATCCCCAAAGGAAAAAGTCCAGCGGCGTTATATCAGGTGATCTGGGTGGCCAAGGAATTGGACCTCCTCGCCCAATTCATCTTCCTGGAAAATGGTCATTCAAAGAACTACGAACGATGGTACCCCAATGAGGTGGTGCACCATCTTGTTGCAAAAAGACATGTGGCTGAAGCTCTTCTAGTTATGGAAATACGAGGTTTTCCAACAAGTATAAGTATACGACTGATGAGACCGTCTTTTCTGTAAAAAAGAAAGTCCCAATGACTCGGTCGTGCATTAGTCCACAACACACATTAACTTTTGAGGAATCCCTTTGTGCCTCACGATATTCATGGGGGTTTTCAAAAGAGTCAAAGAGTCAAAAAAAGTCAAAAGAGAGAAAAATGCAATTAATAAGCAGACGATATTTAGAAAAGTACAGATATTTAGACTGGAAAATGAAATTATCTGAAATTAACCACACGCGCAGACGATATTTACAAAATTAAAGATATTCAAACCTGAAAAGAAAATATATGAGTTATTCCATCAATAAATGCCATAAGTTTGTTTATATCTTCATTATTTTATGAGTTATTAAACATCAAAATGGGTCCGGGACTTTATAAACACCCTATATATTATTATAAATATTGGAAAACGAATTAAGTTTTTGATAATAGGTTAATGTATACATCGGACATCACTGATGAAGAAATTATTCATTGAGCTTGGATTTTGGCACCGAATTTTTTATTGCGAAGGTGACACTGAAATGTTTAGACAGACGTCAAATGATATAAACTAACAAAAATTATTAGTTCGATATATATTTCTGAACTCTTTTATGTCCACAGTTGGTAATTTGTAGTAAAATTGGTCATTTAATCTTCATATATTTTTGAATGAAAGAAAAATGGATTTGACGGGGAAGCATTATCACGCTAAAATTTTCTTTGCATTCCAAGGGAGAGTAAAGCTGATAGAATATCTTCATCTAGCATACTGAAATGAAACTACATATCATGAAATATAAAAATTTAAGTAAAAAAAAAAAAACTTTTTTTAACAGTAGAAGGTTTTTATTGTGGAACCCTGAAAAGCGTAAAATAAAAAAAAATATTCTTGTAAAGACATGCTATAAATAAGTGAAAGTTTCAACACTAAGAAAATTTTAGAAAAAATTATAGATACTTCCCTTTTGGAAGAGACGAAAAATTTTAAATATTCAAAATATTTTAAAAAGCTAACGAGACCAATATTTTTAGTCATTAGTTTCTACATAAGTATTTGTTAAACCATAAATTTCAAAGCTTTCGAATGAGATGAATAATCATGAATATTTCCACTTTTAATGTGGGCGAATAGTACAGGGCTGAAACCAACGAAGTTAGATTAATAAGAGAGCATAAACAGGTTGTTTCAAATGACTCATAGCTTAGTAACTTTCGGTGTTGTCAAAATTAAGTCGATTTTTTCATCCAAATTAAGTTGTAAATATATAGTGGATGTTATGATCTCAATTTAATTCAAAATGTCTAAAAACGTTATGAAATATATTATTGAAATTTAATTTTACAACATCCACATGTATCTCTAACACCAACATTATAAATACCTTGAATGATTGAAATTTCATGAAAATTCAAAACAATATAACATATATTTCACATATTTTAACATTAAGCACAAGAAATTGCCATACAGATAAAATATAGACAATCCATTGTTTTAATAGATGTGATTGTATTTTATTGTATGAAAATATTAGTTCTCACTTATACGACAATTTATTAAAACAAATATTTCAGCAATATATCTGCTGAAGAAGTCATTCCTATCTGCCAGAACGTATGCAATTTTGCTGTGTATTTAGTAGCTATACCTTCAAAAAATCTATAAATTTTTAGTTATTTTTTAAATCCGTTTTATATTTCTAAGTATGAAATATTCTAATGTTATGGTAAAAATGGATTATGCTAAAATCTAGGATTTAAAATGTGCGTTTTTAAATATGCTTAATACATATTTTTGTTTCATCTAAATGTTTACAAAAAATACTTCCAGATTTATTATATTTTATTATGTGTTATTAGCAATGAAAATAATAATAATAATAATGTTTTATTTGAAACGAAGGAATTTTACATATCTATTCTCCTATAACATACCGTGTGATGTCACAACAAGAAAAAAAGCTCTCACATGATTTTACACGATGTTACTAATTTAAACTTCATCTCTAGATAATGTATTTATCCAAGCTATTTCCGCTTTGAAGTTTTAAATATTCAGCTTAAAATTTCCATGGCCAGTTTAAAATTTTAAGGATTATGTACCGGATAGAAAATTAAAATGAGGACCTGATGGTAGACCTAGATATTTTGCTACGCAGAGAATTAAATAAGAAAAAATAAACAATTTAATAGTGGTCAAGGTAATTTATGAAAATTCTAGAATGTGCTCATGCAGTTTTTTATGCATTGTATAATAATTTATCAATATATATTTTTTTTTTCCAGTAACAATGAAACAGACGAAACTGAAACATTTATTCGTCTAAGATTTTAAAAGAAAACTAACAAAGAATGAATTCATCACATTCCTTGCCCTATCCTGGTTACGTATATCTGTACTTAGTACTTCTGTTAGAGAAATTAATAAGATTAAACGATTTGTTTGCTTTTAATAAAAAAGAATGGATATATCTGATGATCTTCAATTGTTCCTGTTCTTATAATTATGAAAGCTTTGTGAACATCAACATATATGTTAATATATGTTGATGATGTATATTTTATCCCAGAGTTCTTTTAATATCCGCCTTTTTTCTCATACCACTGTGCTTGCAGAGACATTTTCTCCAACATGTAATTGCGATGAAACAAGAAGAAAAATGCTTTTAAAAATAGTAGCGTGAAAAAAAAAAAAAAAAAAAAAAAAGGCAAATAGTAATAGCACTCCGAAATTTTTTTTTAATATTTTCAGGTATGACAACTGTAGTAGAGATTCTGACCTTCTGGATTTCTGAATAGAAATAATTTTTAATCAAAAAAATGCTTCATTTAATAACAAACTTCGTAATTAAATAACTGAAATGTGACTTTATAGAAATAATGGTAATAAGAAATTTGGACGGTTGGTGGTTTTGCAGTACATATAAGGAAACTCGATCTCATTAAGTGTTAGAATTTTTTTTCTGTATGTAAAGTCTGGTCTGCTGTTTCAAAAAAAAAAAAAAAAAAAAAAAAAAAAAGAAACATGCACTCAATTCTAAAAACATAATTTCTTGGAAGAATTAAAAAAATCATAGCTTTGATTAAAATAATAATAATAATAATAGTAACGTTATTGAACACTTGAAATTGCAATAAAGAATGAATTTAGTCGCACTTTTGGAATTGAACATTAATAACCAGCATTCAAAAGGGAATATAGAAAAAATAATCTGCAAAATTTGTGAAATCTAGTCACAGAGAAAATATTCATTTCCCGTAATGAATTCTCAAAAGAAAAAAAAAATCTTGTTAGGTGTAATTCTGCAGTTTTTTATTATAAAAAATTTTAGTGCTTCATTAAATATAATGCTGTGCATATATATAATATTATATTTAAAATATAAAAATCAATTTATTGTGTTTTAATTTAAAAATATTTATTATGATTTTACATTTTATATTTTACTCTTTTGTATTTTTAATAATGACGATTGTATATCATTAAATATTACAAACAATTTAAGAATATTTATTATGATTTTACATTTTACTATTTTATACATTTAATAATGACGATAGTATATCATTAAACGTTACAAAATATTAAACAATCACATCTATTTTATTAAGAGTAAATTTCTTTTATTTATATCAACAAACGTTTCATTCTCTGATTATCTAACAAAATTATGTATACTTTCATTCACTTAAAATGTTTTGTGATACTGTAAATAAATGAAAAGTAGAACAAACATGTGATCATAATTTCTATGAATTGCCTATTTTCAAATTAATGAAAAAATTAAAGATCTTTTAAAATTAAAATTTTGCATTCTTTTATTCAAAAGTTAACTTTAGTATAAAAAAATTTCCTGTTTAAGAAAAAGGGAAAATACATAAACAAAAAAATATTTAAGACAAATTAATTTCAAAACAGTTCTTTGAATCCTTTCTTATTTTCTTTTTATTATTAAATAATAAATTTAACATCAATAACTTAAATTTTCTTATAAATGAAATTTGTACACTAATTTGTGTTTCTTTTATAAAAAAAAATATGGTAAAAATGATATTGTTGAAATATTTACTTTAATATGTTCTGTATAATTTTGATTTACAATGTAATTTTAAAACTGAAACTTTTTTTTTGTATGTATTTAGCTTAATAAAAAATACAAACTTGGTTAAAACAATTGGAATCCTGCTACATAAATATATGTTTTTATTGAGGCGTGAAAATTTGGAACAGAACTCATCCCGGTAATTACAAAACAAAATGTTTTTAAACCAACGATTTTATAAGTAGATTTTTTTTTTTTTTTTTTTTTTTTTGAACAAATACCGGTATATGTTCTGCGCTAACTTTCCAACCCTGTTTGATTTAGTATCTTAATTTGCAGTAGTCAACATTCTTCTACTCAATAAATCTAATGTCTTTTATGCATAATTATGAAAACTGCATTTCATTAACAACACTGAAATGTTGAAGTACCACATTCTTTATGGCATACTTATATCATGTATTTTGTAGAAAAATGTGCAATTTTACGATAAAATACAAATTATACTAACTTTTATTTCACACCGAATAAAGATTTTAAATTTAAATAACTTTATAATTAATTTAAATAATGTTGTAAGAATTTGCTTAAGGCTGTACATCAGTCAGATAGCTCCATTTCTCTCTTCCCATGTAATCCAATGGGATTTTCGTTGCTTCTTTTTATAAAAATATCTCATTCAAAAATGAAGTTTTTCAAATTCTGTGCTTTGAATATTACTCTTTGAACAGGTCGCCTTTTAGCTTAGTGAACAAATTTCGAAAAAATTAATTTAAATATTTTATTTCAATAAGTAAATTACGGACTCTAAGTGTGGATCTCTAAGTAAAATATTTAAATTTATTTTTTCGAAAAATTGCTCACTAAGCTAAAAGACGACCTGTTCAAAGAGTAATATTCAAAAACAGAATTCGAAAAAGTTCATTTTTGAATGAGATATTTTTATAAAACGATGCGACAAAAATCCTATTGGATAACATGGGAAGGGAGAAAGGGAGATCTGACTGATTTACAGCCTTAACTTTATGTTTTAGATTTAGCATCTCTGATTTATATTTTTTATCATTACATAATTAAAATTCACATCATTATACAAAGAAGAAATACAATATATATCATTGAAATAGTAATAATAATAATAATAATAAAACACTATTTCTAGAAATAGATCTGTATACATATTACTATTAATTTTCATAAATAATTAAAGCTCCAACAACATGCTCTTATTTTTCATGTGAAATTGTTTAAGGGTTGTGTAGCATTTTCATATATAACGATAAACATGCATTTTCAATTTACATGTGTTATAAAGTTGAACTATTATGGTCTATTTTAAAAATTTTAGAAGGATTACAAACATTAAACATTATTGCGTATTGCAGACTTACATTATAGCCAAAAAGAGTTTTTATATAAAATATAAGCTCTTCTCTTTTATTTTCTACATTAGTATTGTTAGATATCAAATACTTAATTTTACACAGCTATATCTTAGCCAGTATATATATATTTCATTTGAATTATTTCCGACTAATTCTACCCTTTCAATTAGGAATTGTTTCTATTGCTTTCCGCTGATACACATGATACAGATTACAGTTGTATGAAAAATAGATTCATCAAACAGTTTGTAGTGTTGTATTTTAATATACATAATATATTTATATCATTAAAATAGTTTTTACCTCATATTTTGGACCTCTGTTGTCGTTGAAGGTAAAATATTATTAAGAAAATGTTTCAAAGTAGTAAATGAATTCTTTTAGGTTACATGTGTTATGATGTCAAATATTTATAGAGTTTATTTCATTGTACAATATTTAAAAGAATTATTATGTATCGATAAATTTACTTAAAAAAAATAATAATAAAAATCATCGCATATTTCCAGTAACTTTTATTCAAAGATCGTATTGAAAAAAACGTAAGCGGCTGAATTGAGTTTCTCCTTAAAATTCTTAAACGCAATAGAACGAAATAAAAAACAATAATTGAGTAAAAAAAAAATATATATATATATTAACAGTTGGTATCTACCGTTAAACCAAAACTAATTAAAAAGATATGCATAAAAAATCTTGAGCAATTTAAAATTACTCATGCTTCAATGAATTAAGAAACTGCTTTTTTGTGAATACCATAAATGACATAATTAATACTAATATTGTTATTAAAAATATTAGTAACTAAAAAAGATTCATAGAAAAGCTAAAACATTTTACTGTCACAAAGGTGATGTCTAAACTATTAAATGATAAATTTATATAAATAAAAGAATATTATATTAATTGATGTTATGTAGCATTATCGTCTTTTTAAATGTTATAATTATATCGAATAAAATGCTCAGTAAATAAAAATAATTTAAACAGCACCATAACTTTCAAATGTAGTTACGTATGGTTTTTGCAGTGTTTCAGATATAGATATCCTTTTTCAAGTCTAGTTATTTCGTACACTTGATTTTAAATTTAGTATCCAATTTATTAGTTAATTATCGTAAATAATTTATGAAAACCTCCTGAAATTTGGGGTTTCATATTATCTCTTTTGGTCTCTTTATATTGTTTGTTCCCAGCTAATGTCTCGTTGAACTTTCACTGATATCATCATATTCAAAAACTTGTGACCAAAATACTCGGCACCTTCGGAGCATCTGTTTTATCAGTTTTAAATTCATCTCCAGTTTTCTTATCTTTTGATTTTCTTTTAAAGGATGATTCTATATTTAACCTTGACCTTGACCTTCGGATACTGGAACTTGGACTGTGATGAGGACTCTTCATTATGACATCTGGCACCACAGTAGAACATATTACCGTTGCAATGCTGTTAGCAAATCCAAGAGCTGGACTTTCTTTACTCACCGGCAAACTGAAATTAGATATGAATGTAAACTTGCTAACACATTCAGTGAAAATATTTCTATAAAAATACGTTTTTCACAATGAAAGATTGCATAACTATGAGAAAAATTGCTTCTCAAGTGCTATGCTAATTAAATAGATTTTGTATAATTTAAACACTGCTTACATTCACTAAAAAATTATACTATTCATTTCACTAAAAATAATTTCTTTTTTTTTAAATCGTACAGAATTATTATATATTCTAAAGACCGTCATAATCTTAAAACTTGTAACAAGATAAATATTTAAAATAGCAACAATCACATCGATTGAATATGATACTGAACCACATAGATCAAGAATGTCTTCTTTGAAATCTATGAAAAAATTAATCTTCGGGGACTATAATAAAAGTAAAATTCTCCCAAAGATAAAAATTTAGTATAGTTCTCACCTCATCGTGTAAAAAGAATACTGAATCTGTTCGATCAGGAATATTTTTTTTCTTTTATATATATATATATGTAACGGATCGTCGTCATAGCTATTTTGTAAAATTCTTAATATCACATTTGTGCAAGATTGTTTTGATTTATTGATAATACTTTGCAAAGATATAGATTTTTTTGGATTATTTTGCTAAAATGGTACTGAATTCAAATTATTTAAGAATTTTAAAGCTTGTTTTACAAAATCTCTAATCTTTAATTTCAATTAAATATTATTTTTATATGATATCTGTAACTTTCTGTAGGAAGAACACTAGTTCAGTTATTATAAAATATTAATGCGTGATCGGCGTTGAACTTAATTAAATATAATTTTTCTTTGTAATCTCGAATTTTCATTCGAATTTTAACAATTTATGGAATCTGATAATCCCTATTTAAGCTATGTTTTAATTGTTGTAGAAATCTGTTAAAAATCCGTCAACTTTTTTAAACGAGCATTTTTTTTTTTTTTTTTTTTTTTTTCTAATCCAATAACATAGCTATCAACTTGTATGTTTTTTGCTACCGGAAATTTTTAATATGAATTTTTAAAACATTTTATAGAAGTTTTCAACAATTAAATAACATGAAAATGTTTAATCTGAGAAAATGGTGTTAAAAACGTACAAGTTGTCAGCTATGCAATAAACTACTTGTTTATCACCTAACATGATATGGTTGTTGGAAGATTGACAATTAACAAATTTTAAAATATTAATGCAATGTGGCCTAAAAAAAATTCCCGTTTTAATTTATTTAAAAAAAAAAAATTATAAAGTCTACAATTTTTAACCGGATTTAAAGATTTTTAGAAAGTAAACTCATAATAATTATTTACAGATATTTCTTTTAACTTTTGTCAAAATCAGTTGAAAATTCGTAATTAAAAAATTATACTCTCTTACAAAAATCATCTGATATACAACACAACATAAGTTTAAATTTGGATAACTGTCAGCTTGGAAATATAAAAAATAGACAAAGAGAGAGATCAATGGTAACTTGAATCTTAAAACACTCCACTATTCTAGTAAGATGTTAACAATATTGCATGTTTAATGTTAAAATATTTGTACATATTTTTTGTATTCTGATAATTCCTCTAAAATAACATATTTTTATTTTTCAAAGTATTATTTTGAAAAAAAGTACTACTTAAAATCACGGCATAAATTATGTGTTTTTATAATATTAAAAACTTTCTATCATTGAATATTTATTTCGAAATTGATATTCGTAAAGTAACAAATTAAAAGTATAATATACACATATGTATATATTTCACTCGATTTGGAAGATATTTCCTTAATGTGCAAATAATTCCATTTATCTACTCCTTCAACTTTTTAAAATATATTTTATTTTGTTTCTTTATTTTGTTTTTAATAAGTATATATGAAGTACTAGATGACTATTTTGTTAAAATAACCAAAAATTAGTTGGTTATAAATTTGATAAAAACTAGATTAGATTCCAATAATAGAGACGTTATGTAAATTTGTTATTAGGGAAATTGAAAGCTCAGTATTTATCATATTATCTAGTTCATATAAATATCAATATTGGCATAAATGATTTCAAAAATTTAAAGTAATAATTATAAAAGCTTTTACACCGGTGCTATTTTTAAAGGAATTTGTAAGAAATATTTAATTTATTTTTCTCACAACAATATAGAAATTACTTAAAACAAAATAAATAATTTACACGTTAAAATTCATCTAAATTAATCATGACTTTTTTTATTAATTTTAGTATGTAATTGTAATTAACTTTAGTACTTTATTTACAGATTTTTTAAAAATAATTGCTTTACCTCGGCCTTTGCACCTGTAATTTCTCTTTTGTATTGGCGGTGTATGAAGACCAGGTTGAAGTCCTGGTCCTTAGGCACTGCTGAGCTTTCCATTTGACCCACTCCTGGATCGAACTGTGCAGAGTAGGAACTCTACCCAGGAGTAAGACAATCGCACCATCTAAGTTCTGAATTTTATAAAGGAAATCGAGTTAGTACTATTCAAAATTTTAAAAATAACGATATTAATTCCATTTGATCTTTCAAAAAATAAATAAATAAATAAATAGTATATATATATATATATATATATATATAAGGCCATATGTTGATAATGATCCAAGTTAAAAAAAAAAAAAAAAAAAAAAAAAAAAACTTATTACAAATATTTACTGTAAAAATATGGTACTACAAGAGAGTAAAACTATTATATCTATATATTTTTAAATAACCTTATTATTTTAATAATTCTAATTTAAATTGAATAATTTATTATTTTTAAACTTTCTATTATTCGATCATTATTTTGAAGAGGTGATAAATTTTTTTATATCATAAAAAAAATAAAATTAATGAAAAATTAATGAAATAAATTTTAACATTTTACCTTACGGAATATTATTTCAATGAAGATAATATAACCAAAAATCATAAACTTTTTTTTTTTTTTTTTTTTTTTTTTTTTAATTTAGTTTAAAATTTATTTGAAACTGTCTGATTATTAAAATTCTAATTTATTTATTTATTTATTTATTTATTTATGAGAGTCAATTTGATTTGATAATTTTAAGCTATACATACGTTTTTTCGTGAGTTGAAACCGAAAAAGAAGCCAATTTTTTTTCCTATTACGAATAGATTTTTGCCAATATGTCTACGACATAATTATTTTATTTTTGGTAGTTTCTAGAACGTTTCCATAATTCATCATAATTAATCATAGAAACATACCATAAAAGTTACTGTATAATTTTATTGATGTAAAAGTCACGGAAAAAAATTGTGTCGATAGATACACTGTGTTGACAAAAAAAATTATACGTGATACAGAAAAACTGGCTTCAACTTTTGTTTAAGTACTCCAAAAAACAAAAATCAAAATTTTAGATGTAGACATGCGTAATTATATTATGTTATAAACTGTATAAGATTAGAGAATGAGCAATTTACATGAATTTAGTATACTATGTGTAATTCGTAAAAACAGCAAAGTATTTGTTGATTTTTCACTTTCATTTTATTCTGAAAGATCAATTACATTTTTTGTAAATTATTTCTTTTTTATATGTCTAGTTATGTTGGTATTGCTTTGTTAATACATTTCCTAATTTAAGTGTACGAATTAGTTTAAACTTACATTCTGCGAAATTTCAAATGTTTATTTTTTCCCATACTTATAAAAATTAAATATTTTTTTCATATTTTATTAAACATTTTAAAATTTTAAAATACTGGTAAATGTCTCAGTTTTTGTAACTTACGACATCTCGTTTAATAATACATCTACCTTATATGTGAAGCAGAAATTTTGAATTGTGCATTATATATTTCAGGTAAATAAAAATAGAAAATTATTACTACATTAAAATTTTACACAAAGGGAAATGTATATATATATATATATATATTTTAAAGTTCGATTTAATCAAAAACATGCGGCTACCATAATTTGAGCAAAAATATATTTTTATTCTATTATTTATTTAGTTATTCATTTATTTATTTCATCAAAAACGCTTAATTTTGAAAAAAATTTTGAAAAAAATTTTAAATTTTTCATATTTTATTACACATTTTAAAATTTAAAAATACTGGTAAATGTCTCAGTTTTTGTAACTTACGACACCTCGTTTTAATACTACTTCTACCTTATATGTGAAGCAGAAATTTTGAATTGTGCGTTATATATTTCAGGTAAATAAAAATAGAAAGTTATTACTACATTAAAATTTTACACAAAATGAAATGTATGTATATATATATATATATATATATATATATATATATATATATATATATATATATTAAAGTTCGATTTAATCAAAAACATGCGGCTACCATAATTTGAGTAAAATGATATTTTTATTCTATTATTTATATTTTTATTTATTTATTTCAAAAACGCTTAATTTTTTCAGAAATTTTGAAGAATTTTAAAGTAAAAGAATATGATATTTTACTCAATAAACAAATAAATAAATAAAAATAAATAATCTAAACATCGAGATTTATACCAAAAACTAAGTGCAAAACTGGTGTACTAAACGATAAATAGACAATAAAACTTCTTCACACACCATAAATTTTAAGCCAGCACAACCGCTTGTCTTGCTTTTGCCTCAAAGGCACGTGTTTTTTTGCATCTGATGAAGGACGGCTACGTCCTTTCGAAACCGGTTGTGCTGGCTTAAAATTTATGGTGTGTAAGAAGTTTTATTGTCTATTTATCGAGATTTATAATTTAAATTACTGGTTAAAAACTTTGAATTAATTCATATATCATAAATTTATAAAATTCGTGCTTATTTATACATATTTGTCTCAATTCTTGTACTTAAATTAGAAAAATGTAAACCTGTATCATGTGTGCTACATCCTTCTGGTTGCTCTCCCGGACGTTGTGGCCATTGATCTCTAAAATCTGGTCCCCTTGTGAAATTCTTCTTCCATGCCTCGCTGCAATACTTCCCGGCTGCTGCAACAAAACATTGTTCTAAAATATTACTTAAAAAGTTATCTTTTCAGAATTTTAACGTACTTTAATAATATTTAAATATGCTAAAAAAAAAAAAAAAAAGTTCCTTTGACACTTTAATTTAGGCCAGAGATCATTTAGAATGAAGAAGAAAATGAGGAAAAAGGAGTCAAAAATCCATAGAAAAAGCATAGGATGAAAACGAAAAAAACTCACAATTTTAAGTGTATGAAAAAAAAAATGCTAACACCGGAAGGAATAAAAGGATAAAATTGACTAGAAAAAAGACATCAAAGAGCGGATACGGGCGGGCTGGGGCGTTAAATATATTGTCGAGGAGTTAACACGTCCCGCTTAGTATGTGGCATATGATTTATTATTTTATTTTATTTATTTAAATAAGACTATTTTATATTTATGCCTTATTTCAATTTTAAATATTTGCTGTAACGGTTTTATCTTCGAGTGAAAGTGAGGTTACAAATGAAAATTAGTTTTCTCGGAAATTTAAAATATATTATTTCGACATCTAGGACTAGAAAACCCTTAAACATTTGTTTGAATCATAATGGTTAAAGCTATTTTATAACTTGGTAATGAGCATGAATGATGGTAAAAGTGTGTGTGGATTTTATTAAATAACACTATACATTTAGGTCTGTACCTAAAATTTTGATTTGATAATTTTGGCTAATCTTTACGTTTTTTAGTGCGCTTAAACCGAAACTGAATACAGTTTTCCATATCACGTATAGATTTTGTCAATACGTGTCTGTCGACGCAGTTTCTTCCGTAAATCTTTCACCACTATAATTATATGATAACTTTACTGTATGTGTTCTTGATTAATTATAATTAATCCTGAAAACACAGTAGAAATCACCGAAAATGAAGAAATTATGTCGGTAGACACTCTGTATTTACAAAAAACTATACTTGATAGAGAAAAACTGGCTTCATTTTTGGTTTCAGCACACAAAAACAAATGTATCAGTTAAAATAATTGGCGGGGAGTGGAAGAAATGATGCGCACAACTGAACTCATTTTTTACGGCGCACAGTGGATCGAAGTATAGGCAGTGGCGAACATGGGAAGGTTATGGTATTATTATTATCTATGTATGATGTTTTTTGTCACATTTCGATTTAAATATGTATATATGTATGATACTAAAAGCGATTCTATGATTTTTTTTAACCCTTTATAAGGCCAAAGGAATATTTTCCCCACCAAATTTGTTATCATTTTATTCAACTGGCACCATTTTTTTTTTTTAAATAATGATTCCTGTGTATCTTTTCTGTAGAAAAATATCAGTATAAATATTATTTTTATAATATTGGTGAAAAAAAAAAAAAAAAAAAAAAAAAAAAAAAAAAAGTAGTCATTTGTGGTAATTTTGCTTATGCTAATACAATGGGTTATGAGAAGTTTGCGATTAACTAAGAATAATGTGTCAAAATTAAAATTAATTATTTCTAATGAGCTAAATTAATTTTTTCTTTACACCAATTTTTATTCGTGAAAATAGTTTAATGTACCATTTGAGGAAAAACTGGCATTATAAAGGGGTTAAACGGTATCATATTTTTTTTGCTGCAAACAGGAATTTAGAAACATACATGAAAAAGGAACAGATGTTGCAAAAAAGAAGAGAATAAAAGGAAATAAATAAAAATTTCGTGAAGAAAACCTACATTTATAACACAATTACCGTAATTTCTGGTAGATAAGCCGCAGGTAAGATGTGCCATTTTTCCACCAGAAATTTTATTTAATAGAGAATTCTATACTTTTTCGAAGGAAGAGCTCGTACAAATATAAATTTATTTATCAATTGAAATTTCTGGTGCAAAACTGGATTATATAACTTGCGGGGTATCTACGAGAAATTACGGTAATTTAGCACACAATGTTAAATATATCATTACATTACTGCTTCTTTTTTCTTTCTTTTTTTATATAGTATTTCAATAGAAAACTCATGCAAGCATTTACTGACGAACTCTATGAAAAATACACATTTGTCTTTATTTTTATTGCACAGAAATTTTTACTTTAAATCGTAATATGGGATTATAATATTTAGTTTTAACATTTAGTAACTGAACACTAAATATTTATTTAATTTTAACATTTTATGACAGCAACCATTTACATTTTCTTCCTTTTTTGTGTCCAACGGTACTTTTCAGTAGCTTTAAAGTAAAATTAATTATTTTATTAAATATTTAAAAAAAATAAGAAATAATTTCTAATTTAGCAAATCTGTTTTAATCATCTAATTTCTATAATATTTTCACAATAAAAATTTTAATATATTTTCTGTCATTAATGAATACAGTTATTCAGATAAATTTCTCGATTGATAATTTGGCGGTAAACAGAATAAAAATTTATTTTTCTCCAAAAGTGGCGTTTGTGGCGAAAATCCTTTTCACAGGTTAAAATGTATACTTTTGGGAGTAGTAAAATGCGTTTGAAATTTTGGACAATTTTGGACAAAAAAAGTTACACAACTTATAGATTTAATTTTGTTGTTAATTTTATATTCACATTTCATGCGTGAATCACAACATAAAAAACCAACAAAATGTTGGCAGAAGTACCTTAAACTTTTATTAGGACATTATTAAAGGTATTTTTATTTCATATTTTTTCATATTTATCTTAAGTGCCACTTGATGGCTATTCAAATAAAGTCATTGAAATTCATCGAAAAATCTTATTTCTGAGAGTTTTCGTTTTGAACTTATTTATATATAATAAAACTTCGTATAATTGAAGAAATAACCATAAATTTGTATTTTTTAGACACTCTTTTAAATTATTTCACTGCAAAATATCAGTTATTTAGAGACTGATTTTTGGGCCTATGTTCGTATTTTAACATTGTTCGATCCACTGTGCGGCGCTGAGCAGATTTTGTTTAGTCGCTCTCTAGAATTCGGAAGAGGTGCAAGGCACCTTTGAACTTTAAAACCAGTCAAACATAACTTAGTCTGAATCAAAAGACTTATTCGTATTCTGTTAATCGTATTAAACGTACATAAAGTCAGTTATAGATGTAACAATAAAATATGTAGCAAGGATATATTAGATTTCAGAGTCTCATTGTGTGGGCTATTATATTCGTCTCATCCCGGGATGCTGGCAGAGGGTAAGAAAATTTAAACTTATTCCTCATTTATTCTAATGGATATTATTTGATTTCATAATTAAGTAAAAATTGCATCTAAGGTAAAATCGTAAGCAAATCTTATTATCCGATATTCTAAGTGCAATATAAATTAAATCGAAATTCTTATAAATGAAATTTAGTCGAATATTCTTCTTTTGGCTTCAAAGCCAATAATCAAACCAAATTTTGCCAACATTGGTTTTGTAGACCTGTGTAAATCGATGAAGAATGAAAGCAGTTACATTGCTAACCTGAATGTCTGGGATATAAGTATAAATGTATAAGTATAAATGAATAAGTATAAATGAAAGAGAAATTTCTAAATCGATAAACACACATATATATATATACCGAATAGTTGAAAAAAATAATGTATCTATGGAAATTGATGAATGATAAATTTAACGGGTAAATAATTCCATACGTTAAAAAAAAAAAAAAAAAAATAATAATAATAATAATAATAAATAAATGAAAGCAATTGGGTTATTTGTGGGTTATATACAGAACTGGAGAAAAAGGTAACGTCAAATTAAAAACTGCACATATATATATATTATGCAAATATATACACAGCGCAACAAAGGACAATTTCACTTTTTATCTACAAAAATATTACAAAAATTTAAATTATTTTACTTTCGAAATTTTATTTGTTTTATTTGTGCATATCTAAAGCTGGAAATAATATTAAGGTCACGTTAGGTATTATGTTAGAAAAAACTTATATTTCAAAATTTCCTCTTATTTTCAATTTCAACCCTTTTTCAATCACTCTCGAGTTCATAGAATTTGAAAAATATTTCAAAGTGTCTTTTGAGATGCTTTTTCCAGACGTTTTTAATGGACATCTTAAGTTCTTCTTTGGTGTCATAAGATTTTACAATTTCCATGACACGCCAAGCAGCAGAATGCCCCAGAAATTCTCTGGTATTTTTAGATCAGGGTTTCTTAACGACCACTAAAGTAGTTGGAGATGACACGGTAGTATTCAAAATTTTGTCGAGCTTGAATTGTGAATGAACGTATTGACAGTCTGAAATGTGTAATCGCTAGATATTATGAGAAGTGCCCCTGTCAATAAATTTTCTGCAAGGTTATCTTTATAGGATTTTGAATATATCTGTCTTTTCAGATATGCAACTGATATTACCCCGTTAGCAGCGAAACCGTCCTAAATCATCATAGAGTCACCGCAAATCTGATGCTTTCAGAAGAAAAAAAAAAAAAAAAAAAATCACTCCGATGATCATGCCAGCAGTAACTAAAACCGATCGGTCAATTGAGATTATTATTATTTCTTTCTTTCTTTCGAAAAAACAATATTTTGCTGTTTTTCCCATGAAGCAGCATGTTGCACTAAAAAAAAATTCCTTAACTGACATCTAGAATCTAAATTGTGGCTCTAAAAAAATAGTTCCATGTCATCTTTATAAATTCTAGTCCCCTTTGAAAGCAAGTTCTAGAAACTCCTATTAGAATTCTAGAGCGTTTCTCGAGGGCAAAGTCACTTAAAAATCTCTGCAAATAAATGTGAATACAAGAGGCGGGTTTCAGCAACTATAATCTTGGTTTATTACCCAATTCTAGAAACTAAAGCCAAAATTTCTCGCTACAAAATATTCAGAATATTCACAATACTGTTTCTCCATCTAGAAATGTGTAGACTAGAAATTCTCGATCATTTCATCTGTTCAGTTTATTTGCGTGCCTTATGCGCATAACTCGGAAATCTATATTTCTAGTTAAGAATTTAGAAAATGACCACTTATTCATTCTAGATGAAGGCGGTGTAAATATATATATATATATATATTTCCTCAGTGTTATTGCAAAGTCTAGACGTACCATTTAATATCTCTTACTTAATAAGGGTTGACAATTCATTTTATTATCTTTTATATTTATATTTTTCGATAGCATATTGCATACAATTCGGATAGTGCACATTGAGAAAAAAAGTATACCGCTTTCATCTAGAACGAATAAGTGGTTATTTTTTAAATCCCTAAACTTGAAGTATAGATTTCCGAGATATGTGTATAAGGCACGCCAATAAGCTGAACATATGTACTGATCGAGAATTTATACATTTCTAGATGGTGAAATAATATTCTGAATATTCTGAATCTTTTGTACTGCGAGAAATTCTCGCTTGATTTTCTAGAATTGGGTCATAAATCAGGATTATAATTGCTAAAACTCACCTCTTTTATTTGCAGACATTTTTTTGAATAATTTTGACCTAGATAATATAGGCAAACGCTCTAGAAATTTAATAGGAGCTTCTAGAACCGCTTTCAGAGGAGACTAGAATTTCTAAGAATGACATGGAACTATTTTTACTAGAGCCACAATTTAGATTCTAGATGTCAGTTACAGATATTTTTTCAGTGCAAGAAAGCATGAAATTACTTACAATTTGAGAAGAAGAACGCTTTTCTGAATTACTCGCCTAACAACAGCGCTCACATGTCGAGGACTCAGCGCAGAATGACAGTCTATGCCTTTCTTTTGAACTTAATTATCACTAGTTTTTAAAAAGGTTATTAACTACAGATTTAAATCTGTCTATTGTTCTAGCTATTTTTCATGAATTTAAACCATACTGTTTAAAGCTCAGGATGTTACCTTGTATAATCGGGGTTAATTTCCTACCCCTTCTCATTTTTACAAAAACTGAAATTTCCGTCTGACGTCATCTGTGTAATTTGATTAAAGAGTTCCGCAGACTACAATAAAATATCACATGCAATAAATAAAATGTGAACAACGATAAAAGCGAGCTTGGCCTTGTTATTTTTTCCCGGTTATAACCTGTTATAAAAACAAAAATATCTTTTATTAAAAATTAACTGCATTTGCCCTAATATTTTTATAAATATAATTATAGTTGTTAATTTCTCTGTTATGTTTAAATTTGAATAAAATTCAAATAAAATGTTACGAAAATAATGTATCCCTTGGCCTTAATATTTTTCCCACCCTGTATACATTTATATTTAGCGCATTCTAGCTTATTTTCAAACTGCTTTATTATTCCATACATTTCGTGGTCCATTTTGATTTGCATTATATCTTCCTTACTTTTTGTAGTTAACCTTTTTTATTTTTCGTTGAAGCTTGTCAAACAAAATATGCTTAACGAAATAACTAATGTATAACCGTAATGCATCAAAAATGTTTTGATAATCCCTGTATAATGTGTATACCATTTTAAATATAGAAAATATCATTCTAAATTCAAAACTGTATTAAATCAAAGTATTAATCTCAAAGTATTTACGACATTTAGAAAAGGAACAATCAGGAAAACTGAATGACAAACAGAATATTTTCAATTTTGTTGGAAAGTGTTAAATTCGCACAAAATAACTGGATGAAACACACTTCCAAGCATTTCCACTCACATACGCTAATGCACTGTTAACAATTTTAATAGTAAACGTATTCGATATTAATGTCAATTTTTATATAAATTTACAACGAAAAGTAGTGAAAGGATGTTAGAAAATCCTTTTTATATATTCATTTATGGAATATGATTAGTTATTAGTGAGAGTATAATAGCTATTTTTAATAAATTTTATGATTTTTTTTTTTTTTTTTTTTACTTTTTATCGATGAAAAAACAATTAAAAAAATAATAATATAAGTTAAATAAATTAAATAAATAATAATATAGAATAATAATTCGTATTTTTGATTTTTTTTTTTTTTTTTTTTTTAACAGGAAACTCTTATAGAATTTCAGAGACTATGAATAAACATTTTTCAGCAAATTTATATAACTTTTTTGTAATGTGTATCTGAACATTTTTATGCGTCCTTGTAAATATTAATGCTAATTTTACACTACTTTATTTGAAAAAAGTGTCAATAATATGTGCAGAGCAGCCAATCATTCGGGTTATTTCATACCACTATTTTTGAAAGGTCACCTTCGCCATATTTAATCATAGAATTTTCAGTAATAGATAAAGAGAAAAAAATCTTTCCTGAAATAGTGGTAAGAAATAATGTGGAAGATTGGCAGCTCTGCATATCTTCATTTCGTTTCGTGCAGAAAAAAAAAAAAAAAATATATATATATATATATATATATATATATATATATATATATATATATATATATATTAATATCTCTTATAGACCATAATGTATTGAAATTACAAGTCCCTGTACACAAATCATTCAAGCTATTTATATCATTTTCTATAAGAAACAAGTCACAATTAACTTAAATAACATTGATCTGTTTCAAGGTTTTTTAATACGTATATATATATATATATATATATATATATATATATCTATATATATATATATATATATATAATTTTCTAATCTCATTTGCCATTTTTCTTTCCTTAAAAAAAAAAAAAAAAAAAAAAAAAAAAGTGTAGGAGTTGTGTAGAAAAAGTGTAGAAAAAGTTCCGAGAGTAATGCCAGAAATATTTTAGTTTATTAAAGAATGTAGAATACATGCACAATGTAAGACTGATTGTTATTAATTTTTATTCAATATAAACTTAAAAAAATTGATATTTATATTTATTTCTAAAATATTGCTTACCACATAAGTTACAAAAACTCCTCTGCCGTTCCTAAAATAAGAAAAAGGTAATTTTCTTATCATTTCTAGAAATGACATTTTAACTTAAAAAATTTACATGGTAATTATTGGAAATTAACCACATTCGCATATTATTAAAATAAATTCTCCAAATTCTATTTTTTATAAAACAAAAAATGTTCACATAATTTAATAATTAATTGAACTCCATAAATTTGATTTCACTTATTTGAAAATAAAGCAATTTTGAAGAATTATAAACACGATGAGAATATCGAATTTTCTAATGCTAATATTTATTCATTAAGCAATTAGTTAAAATTTATTCTGTACAGATAATTTAGCATAATAATAGTAATAATAATAATAATAATAATAAATACTAACTATGTTACTGAATTCCTTTGACTGTTTTATTACACACCCATATCGTAAACTATTTTATAAAATTATTCATGCAGTTATATTTTTTATGTTTATCTATCTGAACAGATACAAAATACATTAGGAAAATGTATTTTCTGTGCGATTAAGTTTTTATTTTTTTATTTATTTATTTATTTTTTTTAATACATTTGCTCTAAGTAACATTCTCATGCAAACTAACATTAATAATTTTGTGATATATTTTCAGCATATTGCGTAAAACATTTGAATTAATTTTCTGCGAATCCATTAATATTTTAGAGAATCTATATCAATAAAGAAAAATGTCTGTGTTTGTTTCTGTCTGTCTGCTCTTTGGAGGTCAGACTACTGATTGCAGAGTTACAAAACTTGGTTTTGTGGTAGCTAGAACCCTGTATGGATGTACTCCTCCGAAATTTTTTCAATTTTCGAATTTCAATTTTTCTATTATTTATTTGATTGTATATTTATTTATTAATTATTTTTATTATTATTATTATTAATCTTTTATCGATTTTCTATTTGGATTTCTTATATGCTTTCATTTAAGTTGTCTGTGTTCCTTAGCTACTAGTACAATTCTATTTATTTAATTAATTCCTTTAAAGGGATAATCTTTTATTATTATTATTACTATTACTATTTTTATTATTATTATTATTTATGTCATTTATCGGAATAAAATGGTAATATCATAGAAATGATTAAACTTATTAAATTTTAAATTAAATTATAATTTATAACAATTATATATATATATATATATATATATATATATATTGTATATATATATATAAATATATATAAATAATAGATATCGTAATAAAATTTAATCTTAAAATTTAGCATTTAATAGAACTAAAACAATAACAGCACACTAAAATATAGAACTGAATTTAACATAGAGGAAAGAATTACACAAAAAGTTGCGATATAGATTAAGAACCAATGAGTTACGATAGTAAGATGATACTTACACCGACCTGAATGATAATAAAAAAAGGACCATTATACTTTTGAGAGAGAAAAACATATAAAAAATCACAGAATTAATTGGATGTAAATGCTTAAAGTTAGAATATATATATATATATATATATATATATTGTTACAAATTGTAGTAAATTTATAAACTTATTGTATTTATAATTTTTTTATTACAGAGTGCGGACTAGATAAAACCAAGTGATCAGTAAAACATAGAGTCAAAACAAAAATATTTAATAGATGGTGAGGTGTCTGTAAAGTCGTAATTCTTAAATAATAGTAGCTCCACCTTCGTCAGATAAATAACCAAATAAATATGCTTGGGAGAGCTGTGCAAGCAGTTTGAGTCCGGACTCGACGCATAGCGTACTAAAAATTTGATGTCGAAAGCAACGGGTACCCGGAGAAAGATTCAGAGCGATTTCAGTGGATTTAGTTTTAGTTTTTATCTATAAATTATATAAAAAAAGAATGATTTAATTTTAGGAATTCATTTAAATGGTTATCAGCGAAGCGGGAAAATCCTACTAATCGCATGTTTTACAGATATGAATTCTTAAGTAATTATTATTACTAGTATCGCCCAGTGGTCGAAATTCGACCGCAAATTTATTCAAATCTCAGAATTCTTTTAAGTTAGCACTAAATAAATAAATTTAGAAATTTAAAATTTCTCTGTAAACAATGTTCTTTGTAAATACTCTTTCGTCATTACTTTTTGTTGCCAAAAGACAAATAACAAAGAACATTTGAAGTTTCAAAAATTAAATAATATATATTATTTACATATTAATACACAAACATGAAATTTATCGTACGGCTAATATCTCCTTAAATTACAGCTGACATAAATCATAAAACAAAAAAGAAAGAAATTAGATCATAAATAAATTAGAAAATAAAAAACTGATTTCTCATAAATCAAATCCTTAGGAAATCTTATTTGTGGTTCCACGGACGGCTAGTGACGTCATCACATAGCTTGCGTATAAGGATGCTATACAAATTACTGTGTCTATGGTTTTATTTGAGTTTTATAAAATTGCTAGATTTAACAACTTTCCACTTTTAGGTATTTTTTAATGTAAAGGAATACGTGTATAAAAGGGAAAAATGGGGGGAAATGCATAAAAAGTAAAAGTATTTTTAAATACCTTCTTGACATCGTAAGAAAATAATATTTGTATTCGCACCTTCCGGCTAACCATACCTTTCGAATGGTACCATTTTCAACCCTCTACTCCCATAATTAATATGTTAAAAAGGGACTACAAATTTTATGCTTGCCTATTAATATATAGATAGTAAATTTGGTTTTGATACTGTGTATAATTAATTAATCATAGAGAAAATAATCGTTTGCGTTATCTAAACAGGAGTCGGCAAGGTCATGCTTTAAAATACCACTTTTCCTTTTTCTTCTCCTTTCCCCCCCCCCCTTTTTTTTTTTTTTTACTAATAAAAATTTAGTAATATCTTGCAGTAGTTAACTTTGATTGAATGATAGAGATATTTCTTTGTAGTTATAGTGGTATTCAAAAAAGTGACTACGCCGACTTCTGTATAAATATCAATGCATATATATTTGTAAAGAAGATAAGCTTATTACCATATAAATGTATCTTGTATTATTTTTTCTAATAACTGTACGGTGTTATAATATTTAAAACATATAGTTAATATTTTATGCCTAGCATTAAAAAGATAAAATAATATATAATCAAAATTAGCGTTATAAAACAGAGACATAAAATTTAGGTTGCACAAAATACTGCAAAAAATATTTATTAAGAATATATATATATATATATACTCACATACTTGCCAACCATCGCATTATGAACTGTACAATTTTTAGTACCCGCCTTTTTTTTAACACCAGTCATTTTTTAGAGTAATTTTATTCGTATTGAATCGTAACAATATTTGGAGCCTTTGGCGCCTTTTTTTACACAAACACAGATTAATTAATATGTAATTAATATATATATATATATATATATATATATATATATATATATATATATATATATATTCGAAATACTCTATTACCAACCTTGAGAATTCTCAGGCCTGATATGAGGATTATTGTTTCTTTGATATTTGATGAATTGGTTTGTATTCTTTCGTAACTGCATGATTCAGGTACATTAACTGTACTTTTAACGGCTTACTGTTTCTTAAATATTACATGTGGTTTTTGAAAAAGTTCTTGTACTTACTTGTAGTTATTTAATTGATGTTTATTTATTTAGTTATTCCTATTTCTTATATTATTTTGTTGGTTTTTCTCCTGCTGTGGTGAGTTTACTTTGAATTCAATTTCTTTTGGTTTTATCTGTTCTGAATGTTTTGGGCCCGGAGCAAAGGTATATTTAGCTTTTACTGTCTTTCCGACAGAAAAACATTCAGCTTGCATGTTTCGTATTCTACCAGGCCCAAGATAACTTTAGAATACAAATATGTTATTATCAAAGTCCAAATCGTTTAATTTCATTTTGCTTTCACTTTATTTCATTTTTGGTTTGATTTGGGTAGTCTTTGATATTGATAATATTGAATTGTTAATCATCTTTATATTAGAACTGTATGCTCTGATTGTCAATATATATATATATATATATATATATAGTAAGAAAAACTCAGGGTATGGCGGGATAAATTGAGTAGTGGGGTACAGAGGGTATTTTTTAAATTTTGTTTATGCAGTGCATGTTGCGCTGCAATGAATTAATATTATATACATAAAATATTCTGTTTCATTTATTGGCAGCATATATTTTCTATAAAACAGTTTCTATTTTAAATTCTGTAATAAATACTACATTTTTTTTCTTTCTTTCTTTCTTTTTTTTTTTTTTTTTTTTTTTTTTTTTAAGATCTTTTTACTTGGTCTTTTTCATAGGACTAAAAAACTTCTTAAAAACTAATATTTCATTTAGTCTATTAACCAGTAATTTTTCCATAATTCGCTTAAAAGAAGTCCTGAGTTACAGACATTTATAAACAGATAAGAAATATTTTGAATATTTGATTTATAATGATTATTTTTTATGTGCGAGAAAATGGATAGAAATTAGGCTTAGCAATTTTTTCTAAAAATTTCAAATAGTGGAAGTTAAAAATCGTTATTAACTATAAAATAGCCTTTCTTTGTCTACCTCCAAACACATATTATGCCTTTAAAACCTCTGGATGTTGAACATTTGTCCCAGAAAAGTGCTTCTGGAGAAAAAATCTAAAAACATTACATAGACAGAATTGTTTTCAGATTATGTTAAAAGTTTCATTTCCTTACTTGCTTAAACAGCTTTTTAAAAGCTTGAAGAACGGTTTTATCACAAATTTTAAAGGTGCAAGAAATTATTCTGCTATCAAAGAAGCTGTTAAAAACGGAATCACGCTATTAGTGTAAGACATAGGCAAAAATGTAGACAATGTAACACATTTTTCAACCAGAAATGCAATGGGAAATCGTGCTTATAACCATTTCAATCATCTCATCGCCTAAGTGATGAGAAACAAAAGACGTTCTATAAGGTGGCATTTTTTAAAAGAAAACAAGTACAATGTAAAACTGAAAATGATGACTCAATCTGCTATAGCAAAACGAATTCTAAGCGAAAAATGAAACTGCACATCTGGAAAAAAAAGTTTTGTACTTAGAATACAAATGAAGAGATTTCACAAGATTAAAAAAAAAAAAAAAAAAAAAAAAAAAGAAAAGAAAAGAAAGAAAAATTCCTTTTATATCTAAATTTAACTTTAAGAGAGCTGTCTCCTGGCCAGTATTCAATATGAATATACTTGAAATTTTGATAGGCAATTATGTAATGTTAGTGTATGTAGTTCGATGAAACATTTTCATGGTCAGATTATTGACAAGAAATGGGATTATTTTAATGTGAAATATCTAAATTTATCAACATTTGATGAGTTCTGTTTTCGTATAATATAATGAAATAAATTTAATTTTTAGGTCTCAAATTAAATTTTTATAGGAACCACGGTATTATAATTGTTATTATTATTGTATCTTTTTGATGTAAATTTTAAATATTGTATCTCAAATTTTTTCTTGTTTGGAACTAAAATACTTTTTTTTTTCTGTGTGTGTGTGTGAAAATAATTATCATATTTAAATCACTATCCATTTTAACCCATACTTAGGGTAAAATACGTATTTAAAAATTTAAATTATAGCTATCTCTTATATTATTAATTTAAATATGAAAAAATGAATAAAAATAATTTACTGATGATAACAATAAACCAGTTGGATAAATGCACCGAATGAATTCACTTATTTAATATTTTGCAAGTGCAAATAAATGCTGAATGCAAAATAGTGCTATTGCTTCCCATTTTATCCCATCAGATCCTAATCATTTACCTTTTAACATTAATTATAAAATTCACAATAATTTATGCAATTGAATGAAAAACATCTCAAATGAATCCGAGCAAAAGTAATAAATTGTAAAAGATGAATAAATTGATTGCTAATAAAAAGTTCAAGTAGAAAGCAAAATAAAAAGGAAATAAAAAAATGTAAAATTCTGATATTTTATTTTCAATTCAAAAAGTATTGGCAGATCCAAAAATTCAAAATTTAAATTCGTTCTTTTTACTTTTAATAACGCTGTGAATATAAAAACAGAGACATGGTGAAGTAAAAAGTAAAAAACTTTGAAGTAAGCATTTGATTGATGACATATGATAAAATATTCTGAAATATGCTAATCAACATTCAATTTTATAAAAAAATGCCTTTTCAAAAAGAATACTCTTACGTTCTCTGCATTATGCTGATACCAATGCTGTCTTTGATGCTGAATTTCCTGAGTTCGACGGTTATAAATTTTGTGGGAGCTGAAAGAAGAAGAAGAATGTTTTATTACTACATTTGTATTGATAAGAAATAAAATTCTATTTATTCACTAGTGAAAAAGATGTGTTCTTAAAAGTTGTGTATAGTTTTTATAAACTGATGCATATTATATATAACGAGAAAAACAACACATAAAATTTCAGTGAAACATATCATGACTTTAATTACTAAACTTATTAAATATTTAAAGCAAGTACTTTTGATTTCATCATACATAAATTTCTTATAATCTTGAATTTTTAGGTTAAAGTTTTGATCACTTAAAAAAATGGAATTTTCAAATTTGGCTCTGTTATCAATTTTAAGATGTTTACATGAGAATGGTTTATACACATTGTAAATTAGAAAAAACACTTCCAATTTCACATATCGTATCTTATTTTTTTGATGGATAAAATTAAGCACACACACCTATATATATATATGTATATATTTTGTAGTTCTTTATACACGAGTTCTCCAAAATACAAACGGAGAGAGAAATCCATAGTCGAACGCTTTAAAAGTAGTCACTAACACAGGGATGCCGTTGCTTGTAGCAATCTAATTCACTACCTTTAAAGAGCTAATTTTTCTACTATGCTATTCATTAAAGTATAGAAAACTCTACAAAAGTAGTAGTGTAAAAAAGCAACCCCAAATTTTCCCTCAACATCTAGTCCAACACGAATGAGGTTAACAGAAATTGTCACTACAGAATTCGTTTCAAGTTTAAATATTTAAACGGTAATTTAGATATATTGTGAGTAGAAATCTATTTTGATATATGAAGCCAGTAATAGCTTTTATATGATACTCATTATTTTTAAAAAATTAAGAATGTAATATAAAATATGATATAACTATTTATTGTTGAAAACTTTTCTTTACATTAAAAGTTCTTAGACTCTTTGAATTATTTTAAAAATTGTCTGGACAATTTTCTTATTCAGCGTACCATGGTTGCTTCGTCTGTAGAGCGCCGAGCTCGTAATTGAAAGACTGCGGTTTCGATTCTTGAGACGACCAAAGACAGTCGTGTACAATAATGGTGGCTAGTGCACGTCAAACTCGCCGTAGTTGCAACGTCCTCCATGTTCCCATCCAAATTATATCTTCGGGGTCACCGAAGTGGGAGAGCCGTCCCCTCTATTGTTATGGCCATAGACTGGCATGCATTGTATGGCATTGGAACTGCAATTAGAGCTGTGTCCCAGACTGTAGCCATTTGTACATGGTGTAGCACTAATGCGACTTAAAACCTACTAACATTCATATTCAACGTAACTATTAGGATAGAAATATTAATAAATTTCCATTGTATATTCAAACTCGAAAAAGTTTCGTATCCAGAAACTAAATTGGAACACTGATATCATATCCCCATATTTTCATAAAAATCTAGTTTAAAGCAGTATTGAAATATCTGTATTCAAAAATCTGTGCAAGCTGCTTATGAATTCTGAAATTTTCTGAATTATGCTTTATATCGGTAATTACACACTGAAAAATAACTCCCCCACGTTTAAAATTCAAACTGCGGATTATTCCGCGTAATTATTCATAAACTGTTTGAATTGCTACTTTTATAAGCAAAAATAGTTTGTGGAATATAATTTATAGAAGCAAGTACAGCTTGACATTTATAAAATGTTGATATATATATATATATATATATATATAGGCAAAGCAAAGTCGCGAGGAGGTATTTATCTCCGCAATCATTGATTACAGAAGCAGACATACACTTCCAATTACGAAATATTGTAAGAATGTAAGACTTTATAATATGGCTTTTTTTTTTTTTTTAACTTTTTTTTTAGGACGGAGGACTATTAGTCTCAATCTATAGATTTTTACGATACCAGTTTTACGATAGTTGGACATTTATAGAAATCGAAAATTTATCGAAAATATAATTGAATAATTTGAAAGCGATATTAAAATTTGATTAAAAAAAATAAATAAAAAATAAAATAAAATAGTAGTCCTCCGTATTAAACTAAATTCTGCTTTTGCCAGAATTTCATGAAAATCGTTTTTCTCGTTTCTTTCTTTTCTTAGAAAGAAAAAGAAAAGAAAATTAATAATAATCAGTACCGAAACGGAGAGTGTCGATTTTTTTTTTTCTATTTTTCTTTTTCTTCCCAAAAACTTTAATACGTCATTATACGACAAAATTTCGTGTAAATGCACGTAATGCAAATTTTATTTATTTATTTGTAAATTATCTGAAAAGGGCTGTATTTTTTATAAGATTTTTCATAAGAAAGGTTTTGTATTATTACGAATTTAAATTGCTTAACAAGGATATTAAATATTAAGCACAGAAATCTTACTTTTTATTTATTTTTTTTTCCTCCATTTATTGCCGGACCGTTAGTGGAGGGCCTTTCTGTTGAAACTCAAAGAAATTTTGGATTCTGTTTTTTCCTCACCATGGTAACAGCTGAAAGTCACCCGGTTGAGATGGGTATACTTATTCATAAACCATACAAAATTAGCTGTGTTTTTCGGTGTGTACATTGTTTATGGTTCATGTAGAGCGAGACCTCTATGTACCTACTTTCTATCATTATGCCCTATAAACTAAATTTCGTTTCAATGCAATTTAACCCATTAACGCCCAGCGTCCTCATCTGAGGACAGTTAATATATAGCACGTATATATTTTTTTTATGGTTTCTTGGAATGATTTCTGCTTTTTAATGACACTTTATAGCATTACTCTAAATAATCCCGCAAAGTTTTATGTGCCTGCGGGCTATTAATCAAAATAACGTAATTTGAATAGTTATTTTACGATTTTTCATTCATCGCGTATAAATTTGTTTTTTACGCAGATATACGAACTTAGACAAGTTGAATAATAATATATATTATAATACTTTACTTTCGAGGTCTTTGTCAGAATATAATAGGAAATTAATCTGTTATCTAGAAGTTTTTCCGTTAGAAGATTAACGTGGCTATACTGTGCATTTAACATAATTAAATTAACATAAATTTTTTAAGATGCTTAAAAGCATCTTTTTTTTTTTTTTTTTTTTTTTTTTAATAACAAAAACTAACTTCTTATACAGTCCCCAGGACATATTTAGTAAAGCTGACACTCATCCTAACAAATATAACACAAAAATTTTCCATTTTGTGCTCCCTAAATTGATCGCGATATTTAGTTTCAAAGTTTGGGATTTTTTACCATTTTCCCGGGATTGATAAAGGGTTTGTTAAAAATTCCCTCACAATGAAAACTTTAAACCCAATTTATCTGCAAACGGGATTATTTTAGCTGTGCCATTATTGCAGCCCAATTAATGATATGTTAATTGACATTGTTATTCATATAAGACAATAAAAAGAACGTTTAATTTTGTCGAAATGAAAAAGAAAGATATCCCACAAAAATGTAGAAATTGCTAAAAAATGTTAGATGATAATTGAAAATCTTAAAAACTTAAAAATAAAATTAAGTTAAAAATTTTCACTTAAATATAAGAAAAATAGTATCGAGAGAGTATCAAGTCTTGCCTCGATCCTGAACACGTACTCTCGTTGGTTGTAAAGAGTGCTTGTGGGTTTTCTCGCAAAATGATGAGACGAACTGGAGAGGGAGTTTCCTTTAGGCACCTGACTGCATCCGCTAATGTTGCTTCCCGGAAAGATATATCGTTAACCTGGCAAGAAAAATGATAGACTTAAAATTAAATGACACACGAGTATTAACTCACATACTTTGAATACAAGTTGTAAAAAAAAAAAAGAGAGAGAGAGAAAAAGAAAATATATATTGTGTATATTAAAACAATTGTTGTAAACACACCGAACACATTTCTGTGACTGACATCGAGAGACTAAATTGTGTCTCTAGAAAAAATAGTTCCATGTCATCCTTATAAATTCTAATTATCGTTGCTAGCAAATTTTAAAAATCTCTATTAGAATTCTAGATCGTTTTTCTATATTATCATGGTCAAACTTATTTAAAAAATATCTGGAAATAAATGCGAACTCAAAGGGCGAGATTTAGTAACTACGATCTTAGTTTATGACCCATTTCTAGGAAATCAAACGAGATTTCCTCGCAATACAAAGGATTCATAATATTCGTAATATTATTTCGCCATATAGAAAACTTTAGACTAGAAATTCTCGATCATTTCGCTTATCGAGATTATAAATTTATCTTACACTCATAGCTCGTAAATATATATTTCTATTTAATTTAGAAATTTATTTATCAACCTTAAAAGTTCATTCAGAAATTTTTGGCGTTGTGCCATGAATATTAATTTCACCAGAGCCTCCTTAAGTAGATGCCTAGCGAGTCGCTCGAAAACTTGGCAACAGTACAAGAAGAACATAGCCAGTAGATGGCGCTTGATACCGTGTCGTAAAGTTCTGTTTATTTCCTGCGATTCAATTGAGTTTCAATTGAGTTCTTCATGGTTTATGTTGTATTAATTTAACAAATGTGAGAGGTGAGAGGTTTTTTTTTTTTTTTTTTTTTTTTTTTTTTTTATAATATGGTGTATTGCGTCGTTCCATTTTGTAAATCGGACAGTCGCCGTGAAAATATAAGTTTTCACGAAATACCAAGCAATGCAATTCAGCGTAAAAAATGCCTTGCAAATATTTCAAGACAAGATATGTAAACTGCATAAGTAATTAATGCAAAATTACCAACCCTCCGGATTTTTGAATATCAATAATATTTTTTACGAAAAACATTATTCTTATTTATTATCGTAAATTCTGTGATTAAGACGAATATAAATTTAAAAGAAATTATGATATAAAAATTCGAAGGGTTGACACCTCTGTTAGTAAGTTAGATTTAACAAATAAAATAGTTATGCTTATTACAAAATGAAATGAAATTTTTATTTATTGATGTAGGAATACAGAAAAATAACTTGTTCTTAGTTACTTTGAAGTAACTCTATATTGGAGTATTTTATAGTTTTATTCATAAATTACATTAGTAACTTATGAATAAAACTATAAAATACTCCAATATAGGAACAAGATTGATTTATATTTTTTTAATACCACTGTTTTTTAAAGACTTGTGTAAATGCGTATAAAAATTTGATTATTTCAGTTAAATCGAAACAAAAGTGTTGGGAATCTTGAAAAGAAAAAATAGAAAATTTTTATTTCTACTTTTGTTCTTTTTAAAAATATTAAGTCTTAAGATTCATAACATTACTTTTATTAAACTTTTACCACACAAATGGAATATGGAATTAAAAATTCATGTAAAAATTAAATATCATGATTACTGATTTGAAAAATTATCAGATATAACAGAAAGATGACTTGATTTTTTGAAATAGAAATTCTCCACATCCATACACTCACGCACACGCACACACACATATACTGGCTAATTGCCAAAAACTACTTTTTTTGGACTCATGAGACCTTAAAAATATAAATCAGGGGAAAACTCGATATCGAATTTTTGGACCGAACACAATACTTTCATTACCTACGGTAGTAGGGTAATGGAAGTAAAAATATTTCAAGGATGTTATTAATTTGTCCTTAAATTTGCCAATCTTTATATCAAATTTTTCAAATTGAAACCTAATACGAGTTTTAAAATACAATTGTGAATTTCCTGCATTTGTTTGTTTTTAAGTTATTCTGATAATAAATATGCATATAGATAAATCACTAAAAACTAAAAAAAAAAAAAATGTTTTTTGTATTCAGGGAACCCCAAAACGTGACTTTATTCAAAAAACCTGAGTTGAAAATAGAACTTCAAAAAAATACTTTGTTTACATTATAGGTTCGAAAAATTAATTTTCCTCCTTCAACAGTATTCATCGACATAAAAAAAAAGTGTAGCAAAGCACTTCCGTCAATTGCATTCTACAGAGAATAACGTTTAGCTTAATTTTGGATAGCCCTGTATGTTTTCAATAAACTATGTGCACATCAGATTGTGCATTTAAATTTAGTCTTATATGAAAAACACCTAACACAAAATTAAATACACTTTAAGCATTTTCCAAGTATATCCGAGATAGACAAACCGACGCGCACAGACCAACCGCTAAAAGCATTATTTTTCGTTTCAGGAGACCTCAAAACATGAAAACATAACGCAACTTTATTTCGAAAATGTCTATCAGTTTCGAAAGCATACCCTCTCGGAACTGGTGGAGCTAATAAAATCTTGAAAAAAAAAAAAAAAAAAAACTTGGTGCGAGAGAAAACTTATACTCAAGAAATCCTTAATTTTAAAAATTTAAATCTTAATGGTTATTTTTTTTTTTTTTTTTGTGACGGACTAGACAACAGAATGTTTTCTTCTCTAATTTTTATTACTGAATGTTAAATTATCTCGTTAATGTGCTGGTCTATTTTTCTTATAAATAATATAAAATTCCGGATTTAAGAAAAATAATTCACAGGTAAAAATGTAACGCAAAGGACATGACCAAAAAAAAAAAAAAAAAAAAGACATGATTTTAATAATTTATCATTATAAATTATTCATTCTAAACTGAAACTCATTTAAAGTTCAGAGATTTTAATTTATATAAACGAAACTTTCATCTGATTTTAAATATAAATATTTGAATATTTTATTGAAAATATTTACGATAAAGCAATTTCACATCACTTTTTTCAAATTAAAAGAAAAAAAAAAAAATACAATTTTGGACTTTAAATTGAAATTAATAGCTAGTTTTTTAGATGAAAAATATAACAAAAGAAAATTGTTGCTCTGCGTAGGTGCTGTCACCTAGCGTTAGTTTTGTTTTTTAAATGTTGCCTAATTTACCATTGGGGTTCGCCGCGCGTGGAAGGCATCTACTTAAGGAGGCTCTGATTTCACTTGATATAGCTGTGTTTACAGACTCGGTGACTTTGCCAACGAATGTTATGTGAGAAATGCCTGGCTGGTAATCAGCCAGGGTAGCTCAATGGTTTGAGCATCGGCCCGTAAAGCGAAAGGCCCGGGTTCGATTCCCAGCTCTGGTATTTTTCACATGGTTGGTATAAAAAAATCAGCCTTCCACTCCAAAATTTTCTGAATATATATTTCTAGTTAAGGGATTCAGAAAATGACTACTTATTCATTCTAGATGGAGGCGTTTATTTTTTTCTCAGTATAAGTTATTCAATGAGATGCATCTGGCTTCATATAAATGTCAGTGTTGCTAACATTTTTCAATTATTTTGCAGCATTGTTAGTAATGACTTTTTTTTGATACCGCTATTTTAAGAATCCTTTTTTTTTTTATTTAATCATAGTTACATATTAGAGAAAATTACTCTAAAAAATGTAGTACGAAAATAAGGCAGCACTGACAATGTTCCGGAATAAATTATAAAAGTTAGAAATTCTGAATATAAAGTTTTTTAGTTTACAGCTTAAAGTTTTATTAGCAACACTTTGAAAATACTTTCCTCGTTTATAAATAATATTCGCACATAAATGCCCACTGGAAAAGTTGTATTTACCGATGGAACCATACGTAATATAAGTTAATGCTATAACTTCGAACATCTAATTCAAAAAATTGTCGAATGCCGTTAACGGTTACTTTATTTATTTATTTATTTTTTTTTTCATTATCTTAATATACTTCCATACTCCCCAACTATTTAAATTAATGTTAAAATATACTAATTATTCCTAATAATTATTTAATTATTAGGAACTTATCTATATATATTTTAATAAATATTTTTAGTATTTCCGACTTAATCTAAATATTTTGCTTTATTTGGACAATGTGATATTTAAATGTGTTATTTAAAATTACACTCAAATTATTTTACTTTTAAATTTGTTTTTATCAGTTAATTTACGCACTTAATTATGATACTGTTAAAACATTTTCACTAAATTTAGATAAAAAGAAATGTTTATAGAATTTAATTTTTTGTGCAGAATGCAGCATTCTAATTATATATGGTATGAAAATAACAAAACAGCTGCTTTGTTTCCCTTGCAAAATATACCAATTACATCAACTTAACATATTTTATAACAACAGAAACATTTAAGAGAAATGAGTAAAAATGCATAAAAAGGGCATCCAGTTTATTGTAAGTTAATAATATCTATAAAATATGTTTGTTACTGATGGAAAATTAAAAATATTTGAATATTTTAGCAAAAGACATTCTAGGTACTGATGTCTAAAAAAAATGTGAAGTGTTAAAATTTTTAATTTCGTAAAACTTAACATGAAAGTTTGGAATTTATAGTACCAGAAAATAAAATTATATACCATTTTACTTTTTTACAGAAGAAACTTTATGTAAGTAAAACACTAATCACAAAATCTGGTGAGAAGCTTAAAGTAATTTAAAGGGTTACAAGGATTTATGCATATATATATATATATATATATATATATATGCGTGTATATATATTCAATTTTTTTCAGCATATAAAAAAGTAACATTTAAACAATATTTCATAAAAATTTTATTAGAAATTTTGGAAAATTCAGCGAATGGGTACTGGTTACCGAAGGCCTTTCAGAAAATCGGAAAACAAGATTTCTCAAAACCTAATGCGACAATCTTATTGAAATTTTGTACAGAACTTATAGTCTCCACTCCGACTACTATTGTACTCATTGTTCTTATAGTATGTACTAGGATACAATTAAGAGACTTATTGTAAGGAGACAGCCAAGTGTATTTAACTTAAACTGGAAAGGGCTTAGAATTAAGAAGCAACTGAGCTATAACTTAAACTGAATAACTTAAACTATCATAAAGAAATATAACTCACCACTTGTACCTTACTAATATTACAGATGTCTTGCTCGGGGACTTTTTAGAACGACACTTTGCAACATCCGAAATGGCAATCTGACATATTAACTACCAACTGTACCTTCAAAAATCAATACACATTACTTCTGTCTATAACAAATATTAACACTCGTCACATCCAGCGGAACAACTATTACTCTATTTAAAGTTCTCAAAAATAGGCAATACAATTCTCTTTATTTTACCAAGCTACTTCTTTAAAAACTATCACATTCAAATCTTTTGAATTAATATCTTTCACACACACAATCTACGTAGATCTTATTTTAAATTTATCCAATTATCAATCCAAGAACTAGACACACTGTGCTAACCCAAATTCACCTCTGCTCGACACTTTCAACTAGCCATTGCCGAACTATGCTGGATCCAGCTAGGAATTTTCCCAGTCTCAACCAACATTGAATCCCAACTCGACGCTATCAATTTACGCTACTTTCAATACTGACTTCCCTCAGCACCTTTACTTCCTTAACTCGACGCCACTCTTATCTAGCTCTTGAACAAATAATTTTTCATTTTTTTTCCCCAACAAAGCTATACATGGGGTAAGTTGTACCGATAGTTATAATGTTTTTGCTTGCAACTCTGACAAAATTTCATTTTTTTTTTTTTCTTTTTAAATCCCGTATTTAAGCACTAGTTAATTCTGTTTTGAAGAAGTGTCCAAATTTCCAGTAAGATCAGTGCATTAGTTTTTGAGAAAACGTGTCTATCTCAACCCCACCCCCCGACTGAATTTTCCAAAATTTGTAATGAAAATTCTATATTTTGTTGTTTAACCCATTCGAGGTCACGGGGTTTCAATTATTTTACTTCGAAAATGGTTTCACTAGCATGTGTTACCTATCTCTCTAAAAGGTCAGCCGCTTTCAATGTTAAAAGTTTAGCAATAACTCTATGAAATTTTTCCCCCATTTTGCGGCAGCTTCTTAGCAAACAAAAGCCCATTGAAGTCCATTGTGGGCATTTTCCTCGTGATTGACGTCCCCTAACCTCAAAATCTGCAATACTTTTTCGAGGAACTAATCTTCTGCATTTAAGCGAAGTGAATCCTTTTAAAATAAAAATAGTGAGAAAACACATACTCAGAGTTGATTTTAGAAAAGTTATAACAGCAAATCTGAACTATTATATGAAAAATTGCTGCATGAAATTGAATTGCAATCCATGGTGCTAATTTATATTATTCATTAACTAATTTTTAATTATTCATTCCACGAATAAGGAAATATATCATAGCTGTAAATTCTTCTATCATAGCAGAAATTTTTAACATAATTTCAGGTGCAGTTCAATTGCCATATTGATTCATTTTACTATTATTATTATTATTAAATCAAAGTTAAAGGAGATAATTATTTTTTAAGATGATTTAGATGATTATAAAAGATTATAAAAGTATAATTATAAAAAAAAAAAAAAAAAAAAAAAAAGAGCAGATTCCAAGACTGTTTTACAGACACCAAAGTATATAACAAAATTATTTACTTATTTATTTATTTTATTATTATAGTTTTTTTTTTTTTTTTTTTTTTTTTTTTTTTAATAGTAGTTTTAAATTATAAAATCTTATAAATTAAATATTTTTACTTTAAATTAATGTAAATTGATCCAAATATGGATTTATTTGTTTCAATCAATAAACTTTATTAAAAAAAAAAAAAAAAAAAAAAAATCAGTATATTTTCAAGTTGTCTTTGGTAGTAAACTTCGTAATGTTTATTTATTTATTTATTTTGTAAATCCTTAAAAATAATACATTCATAACAATTTACCGTTAAAAATATAAGATAAAGAATCTAATAAATTAATTAATATTTAAATATTTTGTTAGTTCTAAAACTACCTAAACTAAAATATGTATCAGCTAATATAAATAAATTAAAAGTTTTAAATAATATTTGATATGATATCGGATGTTAATTAAGTTGAAATATAGACATAGTGTTGTTCCTAAGTAGAAATTGGAAAATCGATATTAAAATAAAGACGAATTCAATTTTTAAATTTATTATATCTTATGCAATGGGAAATTTTTCTTTAAAATGTTATACTTTTTATAACAAAAATAATATAGGTTTCATAATAAAATAATTTTTATTTAATTATATTGTCAGATCTAAATATTTACAGTTTTAAATATATATTATCTAATCTTTTATTCATCTTTTATTTTATTAAAACAAATTTCTTCACGTACCGTAAAATATATGTAAGCACTTCCGATTTCGAAAGGTCATTTCTTTTATTCTTCAAATGCAATAGACATGTGCAAAAATTTTGGAGGCGAAAAGCAAGACAGTTAAAATTCGAAAAATTTTAATTAATATTTTTGCTATGATATCAAATGTCAATTAAATTTGAATATGGATGTAATAAACAGAAGTTTGAAAATCGATACTAAAATAAAATCGGGTTCATTTTTTACTTCCATTACCCTAGTACCGTAGGTAATAGAAGTATTGTATTCGGTCTGAAAATTCGATATCGGGTTTTCACCTGATTTACACGTTTTAAGGTCCCCTGAGTCCAAAAAAGTGGTTTTTGGCAATTGGTCAGTGTGTATGTATGTGTGTGTGTGTGTATGTATGTGGAGAATCTTCTGGCTATTAGAGCTCAGAAACTAATAAAGATAGAGCTACGAAACTTTAGAATTGAAATACGTCTGGTGTACAGATGAAATTTCCAAATTTTAGTGAAAATTGAAAAACCGGAAGTGGGACCGTAAGTCCGTATCTCAAAAACGGCTCTAACGATTTTCTTCAAACTTGCTCTATAAACACTCTATTAGATGTCCTTTTGAATGATATAGTTGGTTAGTTCAGGAAAATTGATAGGAGTCCTGTATAAAGAGCTCAATTTCAGGACTTGCAAGCGCGTTCTTTAAAAACGGCTGCACGGATTTTTTTCAAACTCGTCATATTAACTCACTTTTAAATATCCTTTTGTATGTAATTATTGTTTTCCGGTCAATAATTGATTTTTTGTAAAAGTTGGTATCTCAAAAACGGCTCTAACGATTTTCTCTTTAGGTCACTTTTATGTTTTCTGATCACATTATCTCTCAAAAATACATATAATACGTGTAATAGTGGGTAATAGAAGTCGTGTGGTTGTTTCACACCAGATTTTTTAAATTTATTATATAGTATACAACAGCAAAAAAATTTCTTTCAAATTTTATAGGTTTTACATATTTTTGTATTTTTTTTTTAATTGCCTGCTATTATTATTTTATTTAATTACTTCAATTTCTTTCTTTCTTTTTCTACCTTTCTTTGATCCCCCTTCCTCTTTTTGAACAATTCAAATTCTAGCTTCATGAATTTCTTGAGTGACCATAGTTTCATGAATTTCTTAAGTGGCCAGGCCACAGTTTCATGAACTCTTTGAGTGGTCACAATCTATACAAGCCTCTATCAGATTAAAAGAAAAGAAAAAAAAAAAAAAAAAAAAAAAAACTAAAGATATCACAAACTGTAAAGTAAAAAGTAAAAGTTCTTGATACTTCAGAACAAATAATTACTTGTAGTTTCGAGAGCTGCTAAACAGGTGCTCTTTTCGTCAGGTTAAAAAAAAAAAAAAAAAAAAAAGAAAAAAAAGAAAAAAAGAAAGAACTTGAGTTTACCTATATAAATATTCTCTAAAGTAAAACAATGTTAATAAATGCACGTTCTATTGTTTCTTACTGAAGGTGGATAATATTTTAATTGGTGTTCAAATTAAAGTGGTAATTTATAGCGATGTGCTCAGAATGTGTAGAAGCTTTTAAATTATATACTCAAAGCTTAGTTCGAAAAGTTCTCTAAGAAAATTCGGATCACAGGAATAATTCTAGTATAGCATTCTCTCTCTCTCTCTCTCATTCCCCCCCCCCCCCCAGTACAATCTATAATATAAGAAAATCTTGTTTGTATGTTTGAGATGTTGAGGAAAGAATATCGCACGCAGAGCTAAGGCATTTGACATGAAGGTATGGTTCAACCTGGAGTGGTGGGCATGGGCTTACATTTTCGATATCTTAATAAATTTTTTGTAATTAATTAAAAAACATAAAAATTTGTTACGAATACATTTGGTTAGATAAACCCATTTACCATCTTGCGTTTTCAAGTGTTATATAATCGTTAACGCCAGAGATCGAAGTTGAAAAGACACTTTTCTCCTCTTTGTGTGGATAAACATTGCGATTTTTCATGAAGTGCCTGAAACTTAACATAGTCAAATGTTGCTAAAATATATCCTTTTTCAATAAGAATGAATGTTTATGCATTACTATGCATGTCCAAATTGCGTCGTAAATTTCATCTAAATCCGACAACTTTTGGAGATTTTACTGATTTTATTTATTTATTTATTTGCATTAGTATCCCCCTGTGGTCGAAATTCGACAACTTTTTACAAAAACTAAGGAAAGCAAAAATATTGCCTTCTCATAAACGGAATTAAATTGCAGAGCAGCAATACTTATTGGCACGATTCGACCATGAAGTACAGTGTTCAAACTAAAAAAACAGACCTTTTCTATAAATGGTCTATTTGAGTAATCTCAAAACGTGTAACTTCATCGAAAACCAGAAATCTAAATTGTTTATTATTCTTATACTTTCTTCTTATACATGCAGAAGATAGAATAATAAATCCATTTTTGAATACGGTGAAAATGCATTTAAAAAATACTTTTAACTAACTGTTTCGGGTCCCTGCTGCCTTCGGCAGCGTTGCCAGTACAAAGCTTGCAATCGATTTTTAACTAACTTCCCGGCTAGCTAGCTAGCCGTTTGAAATTTTATAATAGCTCAAAACACGATAACAATGAATTTTTTTAAATACTTTTAGCCAATTTTTCCGGATTCCCGCTGTCTTCGGTAGCGTTTATATGATTCAACAGAAAACTTAACATATGGTATATTAAAGTTCTTTTTATTTTGTAATTATTCTTATTATATAACTGAACTGAGTCCACGAGCTTAAATATTGTCCATTTATAAATTTTATTTTACTTTTTAGTTGATTTTGCACGCGCACCTTTTATTTCTATTTATTAACTAAAATAAAATTTTTCTTTGTTGACCTAAGTAGGAATTGTCTTTTATTATTATTATTATTATAACTTGTTATATACATAGCAAGTAATAAATCCACTTTTTAAAAATAAGTAGTCAGTTTCAGTTAATTAAAATGCAAGGGAAAAAAAAAAAAAGGAGGTATAAAATTTCAGTATGAGTATCTTTCGAAAGAACTCATCAATACTTTTGAAACGAATGCTTGAACCGAAGATCTGTAGTAATTTAAAAAAAAAAGTATCTATTTTTTCATTTATAACGAAAAAAAAAAAAAAAAAAAAAAAAATCTTCTGATGTTGATCCAATATTGACGTTCTTCTGCATTTTATTGCTATAATAAAAAACACCACAGAACTGGTGTTTTAAAATGATAAGTACAAACTTCGGATAAACGCCGTGAAATGCAAGAAACTTGCAAAAATTGTTTCGTGTAGAAAGAAAACACAGTCCTTCGTCAGGCGAAAAAAGTAGACACAAGTGCTGCAATCAAAGCAGCTTTTGATCCGAAACAATTGTTGCGATTTTCTTGCATTTTATGGTGTTTGTCCAAAGTTTTGTATTTATTATTTAATGCTATAGTTCTGTGAGATAAAAATCGTCTTCATTATTCATGGAAAATATTTTAATAAATAATTATCTCTATAAATAAATAGAAGTGTATGTTTGTGTGTGTATCTGCGATCTGGCGCTCCAACTACTGATCGCACAGCTACAGATGTTGACATTTAGGTGAATAAAAGTTGAATGATGAGTCAATTAAAATTTCTTCTTCGGAATCAGAATCCAATTTATAAAAATGACAACATAAACTATTTTAAATAACGAGTAACAATATTTTTCACCGTTATAGGAGGAAGTAAACCTAAATGAAAAATAAAGACTGAAATGAAACCTTATATTGACTGATAAGAAGAATAAACTGGAACGTTTCTTTCTAGAAAGTATACAATAGATAATCTGAAGAAAGCGACTCTCAGAAAAAGTGTATTACAACTGTACAATTTTTTCTCAAAATTTTTGTATATCCGCAGGTTTACAGGCTTAGAACTGCGCAAATGGTGTGGGGTAAACAAGCAGTTGAAAAGAGGGAGGGAATGAAATCTTCAAGGAAAATAGTATCTTCATTCATAATAATAACTTATTTCTGTCGCATAATAATACAGTGAAACTATAATGTATTTATTAATATCCCCAACTGATTTAAAATCTACTTGCAAACTTTTAAACCAATATTTAATTTTGAAATTTATTAAACATTTTGAAAATGTTTTCTTTCTAAATTTCAGTGGCGGATCTAAGGGGGGGACGAGGGGGGCTAAAGCCCCCCCCCCTTGAAAAAAAAAAACACTGACATTCACAATTGTATGTTACAATTGTAAATTTTTCATTGATCTGGAATGACATCTTGAAACTCTTAGCCCCCCCCCCCCCTCCCAAAAAAAAAAAAAAAAAAAAAAAAAAAAAAGTTAAGTTTTGGATCTACCACTGCTAAATTTCCCTGTTTATCTTATTCTAATTAAATTGTATTAAACTTCACTTTTCCACTTCACCTTGTCTAATATTTTATTCCAAATGTTCTCACTTTCATTATCACTTGTTGATTTCTTTAACATTAGCTTCGGAACCATGTCATGACAACGGTAACCGAAAAAAAAAAGTAACGAATATAATAATGATATAAAAACGTACCTTATGCAAATACCTAAAAGTCTGAGTAAAAATGGTAAAAATGTTTGAGATAGTGATTATAATTTGTATTCAAACATAGTTGGCCTAGAGAAAAAATAATTTATACCAGTATAAAAAAAGAAAAAGAAAGAAAGAATAGAAATGAGAAAATTCGTAAAACATTTGAGAATACAGAAATTTACATTTAAATCACCAAATATATGTATATATTTTAATTATTTATATTTTCAAAAAGGAGAAAAGCTCATTATTATTATTATTACTATAATAAATTCAGTGAAAGAAATTTGTAACACACTTTTCTGGTAAATATTAATAAATTTAATACCAATCTCAGTAATATGTATAAAAATAAAATTAATATTTAAATTTTCTGAAATAATCTCCCCCCACCCCCTCTAAAAAGTTAAAATAATAATTATATATATATAAAAAAAAAAAAAAAAAAAAAAAAAAAAAAAAAAACTAATATGTTGTGGCCATTACAAGACTTTATTCTGTATTTTCCTAGACAAATTCATGCAGCAAAATTATTTTCCTTGATGAATGCAGAAGATTTTCTTCTCAGACAAGTAGCACTAAATGCGGAAGAGAGTCAATTTTTTTGGCATGAGAGAAAATACTTTTTTTCCGTAAAAAAAGAAAAAAGAGAGATATTTAAATCATAACAGATCTATAGTTCAATTATTTGTTTTAAAAGTATTGAGGAGATCTTTAAAAGGATATCTATATCAAAAATTTTGTATCCCCAACGAGAGGATTGGGGGGGGGGGGGGTAATGCTCCTACATGCACACAATTATTTTCTTAGTTTACTACTACTATTATTACTAATTCATAATTTTTTTTTTTCCAATTATTCGTTAAAAATAATTCTCATTTTGTACATTTATACGAAATTTGGTCCATACTAAAAATTTTGAAAAATGGCCACCACCTAGCACCACCTAGTAAGCAATTGATCTTCAAATGTAATCAGCAGCAGTTTAAATCAAGGTACAACTAAATGCTAAGTTTGGTGAAATTCTGTTCATTTGTTCTTGAGATACAGCTTCCATAGAATCTATGATACTCACGCACACATTTTCTGAAGATAACCAAATCGTGTTCAAGGAATCTGAAAACGTGTAAACCCATCAAATACCGGAGATTAAAAGTTATCATGAATCTATTGCTTTCTACTTTTACATAATAAAAGAAAGTAAACAAAAGAAAAGAAACAAAAAGAAAATTTAAAAGAAAATAAATAAATCAGTAAATAACAATAATAACAAAAATAATAAGTACAAAATTTTGAATAAGCACCAAAAAATGCAATAAACTCGTAACAATTGTTTTGAATCGAAAGAACACATGACCCTTCATCAGGCGAACAAAATAGGCACAAGTTCCGCTTTTACTAGACGCATATTGTTTCTTTTTTCTCTGTACCAAATTTAATTGCACCGTTCGGTGAATATGCAACTATGAATATGTTGGGTTATTTAAATATATCGAATGAGTTTTAAAAACTGGCATGGGTGGCAACTTGTCGTAATAACTTGAAATATATTTTGAATTTTATTAAGAGCTTTACACATTTTATGAACGTTACTACAATATTCAAACGGAGGATTTAGATGAGCGGCAAATCCTTGACCTTAAATATTGATTATAAACAGTTTTCTTTCTTCTGCACCTGCCTCATTGCCCGATATAATCAACAGTATTTTTTGTTTTTTAATTAGTTAATGATAATTATTAAAAGATTCAACGATTCAAAGAATTCTTAAAAATAAGTTATATAAAATAATATTTTTTCTTTACCTGTGCCTCACCTGCAAGTATAAAGATTCCCTCTCTCTCTCTCTCTTTTTTTCCAATTAGTAAATAACAATTATTCAAATTTAGGTTAAAAACGACATGAAAAGATATATAAAACCAGGATTTCTGTTCATTTGATCCTAATCGTCCATATTCATTGAGAGTTATATTATTAAATAAGTTAATTATGTTATATTATTAAATAATTTACTATTATATGTATGTATATATACAGAGAGAGAAATAATAAATTAGTTACGCAAAAATAAATATCGCAAAAAAAAGTTAAACGAGTTATTGAGGCTCCCGATCTCTAGATCCATTATATGGAAAATATGAATGGAGATGTAAAGTAATGCCTCTCAATGTTCCAAACACTGTATTGTTTTAAATCTATTTATTTTACAGAATGGCTAAATCGTTTAGGGGGGGGGGGGGGAAATACATTTAAACAGTTGTTTTCTTGAAAATGGTATACATGTTTACGGCAATTTAACACATATTTTATTATTATTATTATTATTATTATTATTATTATTATTATTATTATTTTAAATATATAGTTTGGAGATGAAAGATCTAATACAAATAATTTTTGCGTTCTTTTTGCGTTCTAATTCTGGGTTAACTAAATTTTAGACACTTTCAAAGTTCACTCTTATTATACAAACAAATGCTAATAAAGCATAATGTATCAGATTTTCTTTGTGTGTCTGTGTAAGCGAACTACATATGTTCTGTTTTATTTAATGAATTTTATATTACAGAAGTAATTGTTCACATAATTTTCGTCCATAGATTTTATTTTACCCGTGTTATTTTGTGCTTCCTTCTGAAAGAGTTATAAATCTTTTATCTTTTAGAAGGTTTTTAAGAGCACACAACTTTCCCCACGCTGTTAAACGAAGATCTATAACATTTATCAATTTCATTCAAAAAGAATCGATTTGATGTCACTAAATTTTAAAGGAGATAATTAAAAACATTCAGGTTAAATAGCTAAATTATTAAAAAATGTAAAAATGCGGTTGTGAAAAAAATAGGGCAAAATTAAAAAATCTACAGAAATAGGCAACAAACTTTTTATTATTAAAAATAAGCATAAGTATAAAAATAATTGTTAGGCTACTGTCAGATTTTTTCTTTTTTTTTTTTTTTTTTTTTTTTTTTGAGGGAGGAGGAGGGGATGATATTGTCAGGCACGCAGTAAAAATAGCTGTAGAAAATTTATCAACGATAAAAATCGTGATAATCAGCAATCAGTTAACTTGAAATTATTTTTAAATAATGATTTAAAGTGGATTCACGTTAAAAGGTAAAATATTATTCTTATTAGAATATTTTTGTAGTATGTATTTGTAAAGTATGCTATCAATTTCAGTATTCATCACTCTGCTTGAAAATAATGCTTCTTTACTCCCCCCCTCTCCCCCACCGCTTGTCTTATAACAAATGTGTGCATCAAAGTCATCGGACATGTCAAAATTGACAAATCTCCCTTAGTAAAGATTACCTTTAATCGTAGAACAATCGGAAAGAGTGAAATAGAATTTTCTGTACTCCCAAATACGCACTTCGGAAATCAAGAAGAATTTATCCTTTATATAAGTTAATATATATAATTTTAAATCCCTTTTTATAAATGAGTATTTACTAAATACAATTTAAAATGCTTTAACATAATAAAATTAAAATAATAATAATGAATAATAGCGTTTCTAACTAAAACAATATCATTTAAATTATTTTTCTAAGAAAAATAGTATAACGCAACTAACTACTAATAATTTAAAAAATATATAATGCTAATTAAACTTTTTATTTGCTCTTACAAGTAAATTATTACAAAGTTCGCTATTTATAATCGAAAGATATTAGCTATTTGTAAATATAAATTATTTTTCAGTACGCAATTAACAATTTTTGTCGTATTTGTGTTTATTTATTTAAGTCTTTATCAAAATGGCTACTAAAATGAATATTCTTTATATATTTTGATGATAAAAAAAATCACACACATACACACACACACACACACACACACACAAAAAAAAAAAAAAAAAAAAAAAAAAAAAGGATCAGCATATAACGTTTATTTTTTTTAAGATACACGAATTATATTTATAGTAAAAAGAAATACGCCATTTGATTCTTTCTATCTGAATAAAAATATTTAAAAAAATAATTTGCATACACACAAGAAAATAATATTAAAGATGGTAATAATAATAATAAATCTTTATGCAATAATTCGGTGAATAAGAAAGCCGATAATACAAAATTTTACTACGAACAATGATATTTTATATGTATTAATGTCTAATTACGCCATTTAGTTGAACAACAACAACAGCAACCAAAAAAAAAAATCACATATTTTATAATTTGAGAAACAGCATTTGAAATTCCATGTTCCATTAGTTCAGAATTTTTTGTTTGTTTGTTTGTTTGTTTGTTTGTTTGGGGTGGGGTGGGGGGATTCCATGTACGTAAACCAGTTGTACCCGCACTATTAATGCCATTTGAAATAAGAAACATTCCACAATGTACTTCAACATTATATATCAATTAAAAAAAATATAAAAATATTTACGGTCGCAGGGGTAAGTAGACAAATTGACAAACAGATGGACAGTCCGACAGACATATGCACATACTGAAATCATATTCACGCTTAAAAATTGTTAGAAAATTTTAAAACGCTTAATGTAAACGAAAAGGCAACTCCAGCAAATTTATCACAAAAGATATACGGAAAAAAAAAAAAAAAAGTGTGTAATTTGATATTTTTATATGTACAGTATTTTATGTTACATTGTAATTCAATTATTCTGAAAAAAAAAAAAAAAAAAAAAAAATATTTTTTAATATTTATTTAAAAAATAATGGTTCACAAAATTGTCTTTAAAGAAATATATATGGCCCTAAAAAATATTAGATCTTGAGGGTGTCTGCTAGATTGAATTTTAACTATTTTCTATTCTGTATTTTTCTTACAAATCATCTTTATAGGAAGTCTCGGTTCTGTCTATCATAACATTCTAAACTGCACTTGCGAGGTTGCGAGTAATATTTAGTTATTTAGTATACTAATAATTGAGCGAGGGGGGGGGGGATGTTGTTAGTGTAAAAAAAAAAAAAAAAAAAAAAAAAAAAAAAAAAAAAGAAGAATTCTTTGAAACAAAATATTAAGTAAACTATAAATTTGCAACGGATTCAATTATTATTATGAATTAGATTATTATGCACAAGAATATAAAATGAAATAAATAAGCAATGAAGTCTGTGTAGTTGCTAACGATCGAACCTAGTATCTGTTTTCAAGGTGCTCGGTAAAAATGGCAACGGAAAAAATGGCAACGGAAATAATGGCAACGGAAAAAATGGCAACCGGAAATAATGGCAACGGAAATAATGGCAACCGGAAATAATGGCAACTGGGGGGGAAATTCAGCGGTAAAATTGGTAACAATAACTTGATAAATGTGTAAAGTTGCAATTATCTATGTAAATAAAGAGAACTGCTTTTATGTGTGTGTTCTGTGTGAGTGATTGATGTGTGGGCTGAACGGAAAAAAGTAGTTTTCAAACTACTAAATACAATTGACTCCCAATAAAATCTCTCTAGAATATCATCAACAGTCATCTATATTTTGAAATTTGAAGATAAGATTTACTTGTTAGCTTTCAAATTATGGAATAGAGCAGGCTCACGTGGCGTCACTGCGATAAACATTGACAAATGGTTCCGCACGTGCTTTAAAATGTAGGCAAAAGGCGGGATAAATAGCTATGTACTTTCATTTCTCCAATATTTTTAACATGTTTTACATTTCTGCTAAGACTTAATCATTGTTATTGCTTGTTATATAAATGGATATTATATTATGTGGTAGCTTTTAACTAAAAAAATCTGTATTAAAATACTTTCAATGTAAGAATATTTTTTTTTAATGTCAGATTATGGGAAAAAAATAAATAAATTATTATTTAATATAAAAATATAATAAAAGACGACTGCATTTATTAAAAATCAAAATGATTATTAATAACATTAATTCGTTCAATCGAGCTATTTGAGCTTTTAATTGAAAAATCTATTTCTAAGTACTTTTAATTAAAAAAAATTTTTTTTTTCGTGTAAATAATCAAAAATTAAAAAGAAAGAAAAAATTAAAAAATTTAGAAAGTATTATTGTTTTAGCTTTTAATAGTAAAATCTATATTAAAATACTTTTAATATTATTAAAACAATTTATTTTGTATGAACAACAATAATAATAATAATAGCTAGTTAAAAAAAATCTTTCATTAAAATATTCTAATTAAAAAATAATAATTTTATTAAAAATATAATTTTTTATAATTAAATTAGGTGAAATTACTTAATACTTTTTAAAAAACTTTTAATTAAAAGGCCTATTTCAGTAGCCGACCGGTTGTGCTTTCCAAGCTGATAGACTGATGTTATTGTTGGTGTTTGGGAATAAGGCCGATTGACTATTCTAGGGTCCATAGCCCGAGGGGGAGTACCTTCCGTGGAGGTCTTTCTAAGTGGTCCTAGCCCATATTTACGCAAGTTTCTGAGAAAACCATGGAAAACTCCGGACGGCTAGATCGGCGAATGCGGGCTTGTGATCGAACCCGGCACCTCACGTCAACCAGCTATGAGCGCAGAACCACTCTGCCGCTGGTGGGCCCTGATAGATTGGAATTGCCGGGTTCGATCCAAAGTCTCGTTTGTCAACCTAGACATTCAGAATTTTCCATGTTTTTTTTTTTTTTTTTCTGAAAATCGCATATATTCAGAACATGTCAATAGGTTTGTCAATAGGTTTTAAAGCTTAAACCACAACCATCAAAATATTTTTAATTAAAAAACTTATATATATATAATTATATATAATAATTTATAATTAAAAAATCATTTATAAAATATAATTTAATTATTCAGAATATAAATTTTTAATAATTAAATTAGTTGAAATTGAATACTGTTGTTTAAGCCTTGAAATGAAAAATCTAATTCAAAAGGCTCTTAAAAAACATAAAAATATTTTTTTCTATAGATGATTATAGGAATAAGAATCTAATTAGAATTATTTTATTTAGAAAACTTTAAAAGAAAGAGTAAATTAATTGTCTAAGAACTAAATGAATTATCAAAAACATAAATTTTAATAATTAAATTAGCTGTGACTCCTTAATACATTTTTTTTTACTTTCAATAGAAAATATTATTTTAAAATACTTTTATTATTAAAAGATTTTATTTACTGTGAAAATTATGAGGAAAAAAATAATTAAGGATCTAATTAAAATTATTTTATTTAAAATTTTTTAATAGAATGACTAATTTAATTATCTAAAAAGTAAAAGAATTATCAAAAATATAAATTTTAATAATTAAATTAGCTGAGATTGCTCAATACAATTTTTTTCTGCTTTTAGTAGAAAAACTTATTTTAAAACACTTTTAATATTAAAAGATTTAGTTTCTATGAATAATTATATATATATATACAGCTAGTTAAAAAAATATTTAATGAAATATTCCAATTAAAAACATTAATTTATTTATTAAAAACATTAATTTATTTATTAAAAACATAATTTATTATAATTAACTTAGTTGAAATCGCTGAATAAAATTATTTGGACTTTTAATTATTAAGCCGAGTAGTTCTGCTCTCCAAACTAGTAGACAGGAAGTGCCGGGTTCGATCCCAGATCATGATCGTCGACTCTCATGTTCTCAATCGGCTTTAACACCTAAACTACCCCCACCAAATTATTTTAAAAATAAAAAATTATTTTAATCAATGATTATATAAAAATAATTAAAAATAATCTTAATGTAATAAAAAATATTACATTTAATTAATTTGTTATAATTTTACTAATGCAATGTAATCTTATGATTTAAAATAGTTTAATTTCACTCCGCTTTTATAGTTTCTGTGAAAAATCAAATTGTTTTAACTATATAACCAAACTTTTATTATAAATTATAAATTTAATTCCATTCAAAATTAAATTGTTTATAGATAATGACTGTCTATGCAATTGATAAATTCTAATACTCTGCGGTGCATATTATGATTAAGCATATTGTATGCCAATATGAGAAATTGAATTGTCAAAAAACTCTTAATTTCATAAAAAATTTAATTAATCAATTACTGAAAAAAATAATATGTTGTAGCCACCACAAGACATTCTTCTACATTTTCCTATATTATCGATGAAAAAAAAAAAAACTTTGTGTACTCACGTAGAATTTGTGAAAATATTACAGTAATTGTCAGACATACTTGGGGTGAGGGGTTAAAGAGAGGAGGGAAGGCAGAGAAAAATAAAAAGACTTTTTATATCACTATTTTGCCGTTTCAAATGATATATTCTATAACTATCACTTACTTTTTATGAGTGTATCATATATCTGGGGGAGGGGGGAGGGTTGCAGATGGGAATGAAAAATATTTTTTTAAACTACCCTAGTATCAATTTAAATAAATCTTTGTGTATATACCACTTACTGTTTAAGAAAAATTACAGTGAGTGTTACACAGATCTGGGGAGGGGACAAAATAAAAAAAAAAGTTGTTTTTATATCATTATGCTAGCTATTTATACGAAACTTCGTTTGACTATCACTTACTTTTTATTAAAATTATAATGAAAGTTACTTATAGTTAAAAAAGGGGGCGAGTGTGTGTGTGTGGTGATGGGGGGGGGGAGAGAAAAAACAAAATCTATTTAAACAACACTTATTATCTTTTTTTGTGCGCGTGTGTGTGTGTGACATTTTGTGCAAATGTCACTTACTGTTAATGAAAAAGTGAGGAGGGGGGGGGGGGAGTGCTGGAGACATAAAAATACAAATAATGTTTTATATCATTATGCTTTGCATTCTACTAAAATTTATTACAAATATAATTTAATTTTTAGGAAAATTTACGCTGATTGTTAAATATATCTTGAGGATTATATGGGCAGAGGAAAGAAAGGATTGTATAAATATCACAATGTTACCAATTTTAATTAAAATCTTAACAACTATCACCTACTTTTAATGAAAAATTACGATGAGTGTTACCTATACCTGGGGGACAAGGAGGGGGAGAAAAAAAATACGATTGTTTTTAAATCACACTGCTTCATATTTATAGGAAATTTTGTATAAATGTCCTTTATTGTTTATGGAAATTTTTAGGGTGTGTGTGTGTGGGGGGGGGGGGGGGGGGCTACGTATCGCAGTATCTTTCAGTTTCTAAGTTAGTACGCAAAAATGCAACGCAATGTACAGATCAGACATTAATTAAAAGTTAATATAAAATATTGGTAAATGATTATTTTGAAACAGAATATATATATATATTAATCGATAATGGGGTAGTTTAAAGAATAATGTATTTTACTTCCATCTGCGCTCTCTTGCCTCCCCCCCCCCAATGTATATAATACATTCATTGAGATCGTCATTAAAAGCAAGTGATAGTTATAGAATATATCATTAAATTCGGTAAAATGGTGATATAAAAAATCATTTTATTTTGATCCAGTACTTTTTATTGAACATAAAAAAAAAAATAAAAATGCAGTAACTTAATTTGTGATGCTTCAGATGATTGATTATAAAAGATATTTTGTAATTAATGCCTATCTTCAATGTAATCATCACTTACTATTATTATTATTATTTGTACTTACGGTAAGCAATCATAATAAGTATTAAAATTTAATTATTATATTAAAAAATATATTAATGCATAATACTTCAGTAAATACTACTATTAAAAAACAAACTAAATCTACCATTGAAAATGTTAAAAATTTTAAAATACTATTCTTAATTATTATTTTATGTAATAATATTACGTAAAAATCCGCTTGTCTAGACTAGATTTGCACGAATGAAAATTGCATATTAAAATTTTGATTGTATGTCTTTTTAATATTTTATGTCAAACCTTTCAAAAAGCTGTATCGTATAATATACGTTTATGTTCATTTCTTATCTTTTTATATGACAACGACAAGATTCTTCTAGAAAAGAAAGCAACATCTGAAAAGAATGTAAAGGGTTTTCTGTATCTGAAAGGAAAGAAATATCACAAATTCTGGCCTTTTAAAATCTTCCTTATCTATTCAGTGTTCAAACAGTAGTTATATAGTAGTCTTAAGTAGGGCTATAAGGAAAAGGGCCACTACATAGAATTATGATTGTGATCTGTGAGGTGAAAATACAAAAGAACAAAACCAGAGGGTAACTCAATGACATTGCCAGATGAAAGAAAAAACTGGAGTACGCTTCTAGGAAAAACATTACCTTCCTAATTCTGTCATTGTCTACACAAAGAAAGCCTTTCTGTTTATGCATGCTCAAAAAGTAAAATTAGCCTCCAATCTCCACCCATCCACAATTCTTTATTTTTTTTAATTTAACCATTAATTTAAATTTATTTTATTTTATTTATTTATTTTTTAAATAACTAACATTGATATAAAATCGCCCAAATATTGAATACGGGAATAAATATATTAATAAAGGTTAAAATTTCTTCTAAGACCGAAAAAAGTTGAAAAATGAATTATTCTAATATTCAGAGACCTTTAGGGAAAATATAAATATATATATATATATACATATTCACATTTATATCTGACGGCGAAAAATGTTATCAATACCAAAAATGAAATATATTTTACTCTTGAGATATTTTTAGCATATATTTCGCCAGTAAGAATTCTCAAATTATCCTTTTTCGTTTTCCTTTATTTTGCTACCCTTTTTTATATGTTTATCGTTGCCATTATTTCCGTTGCCATTATTTCCGTTGCCATTTTTTCCTGTTGCCATTTTTTCCGGTTGCCATTATTTCCGTTGCCCTTTTTTCCGTTGCCATTATTTCCGTTGCCATTTTTTCCGTTGCCATTTTTACCTAAATTCGTTTTCAAATACAATGTTTTTCTTAACCATCTAAAGAAATTCTCAAAAGCATTTTTTAACCAAATCCTTGTCATTCCGCTGGAATACAAATAATATGATGAATGGACGTCCTGTTGTACGACTATTGTGTCGGTGAAAGAAGGAGTGGCTGAAAAACGCCTACTTCAACTCCCAGTGTGGAGCGAAGGGGAAAAGCACAAACGTGAATACGCGCCCGTGACCATTTTCAAGTACAAACTCTCGACCGTGCTATAACGTTCATAACCATTTAGAAGTAACAAATGCTGACCGTCTATAAACGGTCGTGACCATTTAGAAGTAGAAATCTCCGACCGCGTATACACGTTCGTGACCATGAAAGGGTTAAATGTTGTTATTTAATAAGCTTACTATTTTGAAAAAAATATTTATTTATTGCATAGAAAAGCATAGAAAAAATATGCTTTTTTTAGTCTTTAAAATCTACGTAACTCCTTAAATATTTCGAACTATGTAATAAATGTTACTACAATATTTTTGGCAGTCTACAAGAAACTTCTTTGTAAAGTACCACTTTAAACATATAAGAAATAGTCTGAAAAGTACAGGCATGCGGAATACCATACGTGATTAAAGTAAAAATACTTGTTCTCACTCTGTTAAAATAACTCCAGAAAAGAGGGGAAAAAAAAAAAAAAAGAAGAAGAAGAAATTAGTATAGATTAAAAAGAAAGAAAATTGATAAATTTTATAATTAGTATTATGCATAAACGATAAAAAATCAGATATACGTAAATATTGGTATTATGTATGTAATAGAAATTTTAATATTGTGCCTGATGTGTCATTTTAAAAATATTTTGTAACATCAATAATGCACACATGAAAATATGCTGGTTACATTGCAAAATTTACACATTTCATTTTAAAGGAAAAAAATAGTTTTATTGCTTTGTTATAATAAAATATGTACAAGCACTTATTTTTCATAAAATTCAAGTTGTAGAAATTTTAATATTAGTTTTATTGTTATGATATAAATTTTAAAGGTCTAAATATGTTGAAAGTGGGTTTCCTAAATTTCATTTGAAATATATAATATGCAATAATAGTCTGAAAAAGAAAAAGTAGTGGTACTTACAGCTAGAATAACGTCGCCTTTTCTAAGTCTGCCATCTGAATAAGCAATTCCATCCCTGTGTACTTCGGTAACACATATCTGTTCCTAAAAATTGCAGAAATCTATCCCTTAATCATCATAATTTGGCAGCAATTTTAATAAACATTATATTTAAAAAATGGCGTTTTATTTAGGCATAGTTCAAAAAGAAAAAATGTTTATAAATTTAAAAAATGTGTTCTCTTGGAAATGTTTCCGACTGTACATAGAGCCATTATGCTCTAAATGCAATAAAACATTTGCATTTATAAATCTTTATTTAAATAAGCCTTATTTTAAAACAAGAACTGTCTGCGATTTTATATAAAAATTTATGTTGGTTCGAAATCTTCTTTAACCCTTTAACGTCCACTACTTAATTTATTTTGAAAATTACTAAATTAATTTTAAAAATGGCTTTTAGACACATAGCTGATCACAAATATTTTAAAAATAAAAAATTAGCATTGTTCCTTTTCGAGAAATTTTCGGTTTGAAACCTCTGTAAGTAAACCTTATTGAATTCAAATAATATTTGATTGAATAAATAAATCACTTTATAAGTAAACATTATCGAGAACAAAAACTCGTAAAAATTGCATAGATCTCAACATTTCAATTTATTCTGGAGTATTTTAACCCTTTGCGGCGCAAGGTAATACGGATCATTTAAATTACACTGCCACCGGAATTTACGAACATAATTAAAATAGAAGAAATTTTAAATTTTCAAGTTAAAAAAAAGGCCTTTTCTGCTATGTTATAAATGTAAATTTTTGCTGAAAAATTTCCGGGATGAGATTTTGCACTTGAGAATTAAAATTAGGTGTTCCATCAGCGGAAACACTGCGACTGAAAGGGTTAAACTACAACTTTTGTTAAATTAGTATCATGAAAGTTGATAGTATAATATTGAAACTTAATGAATATCAGAAGATATTATTATATTTTTATTAAAACATTAAAAAATGTTTTTGAAGTTTCAATTGGGAATAACATGGAGCTGAGTATTGTCGAGGAATAAGGAGAGAGGTTTACGATGAAAATGTTCCTGTTTTTTGACCACCAGATTTTTTACTAGAAAATATATAACCTATAAAATAAAATAAATAACTGTAAAAATATGATAAAAAATTGTGTATAGAAATACCGGTGGCAGAAAAGCGGAACTCTTTCCACTCTGCGCTGGTCAATCTTTTCTTATTTAATTTTCCGATAACGTTCTCTGCCAAAACTGAAGTGATACGTCGGTTCATATTGAAAAGACAGAAGAAAAGATGTGAAACAAGAACGAATTACATGTTATCTGTAAAATAATTATAAGATTAAAAAAAAACTTTTATGTACCATGTTTTTAAATTTTCTGATGAATCATCAATAAAATACGCGAGGATAAAAAATAATATTTAAGCAATATTTAAGCACGCGGACTCAGTTCAGTGAAATAATTATAATAGTGAGCAAAAAAAAAAGTTGGTTTTAAATATAAAATAATACTCCTTTTAGAACAACGTCGATTAGCATCGTGAACTACATTAGCACTTATCAATGTGTATAAAATTTTTAAAGTGATATTGACGTCAATTTTTGTGAGATGCATAATTTGACTTTTTATAATTTTTTTAACGCTCCCGTTGAATTAAATGTATTTATTTTTATGTCGAAAGAAAATGAACTCGTAATTTTTTTGGCAATAATTAAATTATTGCTAATATTTTAATGGCTATTTTATAGCTATTAAGAGCTTATTATTTTCATATTTTAATTAATTAAAAGAAAACTATTCGAAAATTCTAAAATCTGACTTCGAAGTATTGTGTTGCCACCGGGTTATGAGCCATTGTGAAAGTTTTAAATGTCTAGCTAGTACGGAAGTTGGTCAAAAATAGATTGCAAGATTTGTACCGGACAAACAAAAAACAAGAATCGAAGTTAATAAAAACATGGTAATAAAGTTAGTTTGCTACAAAAATTTTCTTAGTTGACCACACCTCTATTAAGGAATGATTCTCATGATTTTGATTCTAAATAACCATCAGATGAAAGAAAATGGACGATCACATTTCAATAAATTTTTCTCATTTTTTAATATTAAAGTAAAAGTAACATAATTAAAATACATTATGCTTAAAATTTATGAAATAATGACATGTGAAAAATATTTATATTTTCAAATACAACTTTTATTTCTAGTTGTTGTAATTATTAAATTTTTGCACATCTCTATTGCTTTGTAATTATTTTATTCTGGATAAGTTGATATATATGTATATATGTAACCAGTTATCCAGAATAAAACGAAATACATAAAACGTATTATATATATACATATATATATATATATACACCGTGACCAATAAGTTCTCATACAACTTTTGAAGCACGTTAAAAAGTTATACATATGTCTTGCTGTAGTCCCAAATATTTTGCAGGCAATTTAGTGTAAGTTATAAAGCTATTCCAAGTGTATATGACGTAGTAATTATAATTTTTCTTTAATTAGGTAGAATGAAGAAATTGAGAGAAATTGTGATAAATAAATTCGTCAAAGAAGAGCAGCCGGTGAAATTTTCAGAGACTTCAAAGCCCTGGGGGTGAAGAGAGATTTCATTTACAGAACTTTCAGAAGGTATAATAAGACGTTCTATGTCGATGACAAAAAAAGATCTGGCAGGCCGAGGTCCGTTCGGACAAAAGAGGCTGCGAAAAGGGTCAGGGAAAGGATACGACGAAACGGATAAAGATCTGCTAGAAGATTAGCACGAGAGCTCAAAATATCGAATGAGTCAATGCTAAACATTCTGAAAAAGGACCTTGGGTGCAAGGTTTATAGAAAACTTAAAATTCACGGAGTTTTAGAGTCTGCTAAGATGAAATGGAAGCAAAAGGTGGAAGAAATTCTTGCTTGGCACGCTGGGGATGAATTTGTCTTTTCAGACGAGAAACTATTCAGTTTACAGCAAAGTCTCAACCCCGAAAATGACAGAGTATGATCAGTTTCTATTGATAACATCCCTGAGAACCAACATTACGTTCCGCGTTATCAAAATGCTTCGTCTGTGATGGTTTGGACCGCTATTTCCAAAAGAGGAAAACTCCCGTTAGTCTTCGTTGATAAGGGGTTAAAAATCAATGCCTAATATTATAAAACTGAGGTTTTGGAAAACGTTTTACTCCCAAATGTCCAGAGAATGTATGGGGCGGAATATTTCTGCTTCAAACAAGATGGTACCCCTTCTCATACCGCACGTGTGGTTCAGGAGTGGTGCAGTCAAAATTTAGCTGACTTTTTGCCAAAGAATGAATGGCTCCCCAACTCCCCCGATATCAACCCCCTTCATTATTTTGCGTGGTCATATTTGCTCTCCTAACTGAATAACTATAAAATCACTGATTTGAGCAAATTTAAAAATGTAATTCAAAAGATATAGTAGGAAATGTCAATGGAAGCCGTGCGTGCCGCATGTGATCGATTTCAAAAAAGACTTAAGCTCGTTAAGAAACTAAAAGCCGGAATTATACCAAAAGATTTATTGTAAAGATACTTAATGATTGTTACTTTAATTTGATACAAAAAGTTTTTGTATGATTTATTTTGTGTTCTTGTAATAAAAATTTGAAAGTGTATGAGAACTTATTGGTCACGGTGTATATATATATATATATATATATATTAGGGGGACCGGAAAATAATGTCGTTTTGAATTAATAAAATGAAACCGGAAATTTTTGTTTAACAGTGTTTACATGGTACTTTACAAAAACCATCTTATAAGTTACCTAAGAATATCTTAAATTTTATCCAGGATAAATTTCCGATGTCAGTACTTTTATTCAAAACGACATTATTTTCCGGTCCCCCTAATATAATTCGCTTTATTAATTTATAATTTAAATATACACTATTTTTATACTTTCAGGTATTTACTAAAATTTCCCATACTACTGGTAGAAATTATCTGCGTGTGATAAACTCAACTATGGAAACCTTGGAATGCTGATATTATACGTTTTTTTTTTTTTTTTTTTTTTAAGATTATTTAACAGCAGTTTTTCTGAAAAAAATAGCTAAGTTAAATGTTAAATCACAATCCCTAAATCAATTTCGACTGCAAATTGTAACTTACAAGTTTAATTAAATGTTCTTTAAATTTCATTTCATAAAATTATAAATAAATGACATATTTAAATATTTAGATTAGCATTTTATATCGTATAAGTTAGCAATGATATCTGTAATATTATTTTACACTTTATCATGAATTTCGATTTTCATGCAATTATTAGGTAAATATTTACGGTTTGACTGAATTCTAACGCTGACAGTTATACAATATTTTTTTAAGTGTCCTCTTACATACTTTTATGAGGTTTTTGATGCATTAATTTATAAAGATAGCTTCTTTCAAATTTCATCGATAATTAATATATATATATATATATATATATATACCGGGTGATCCAAAAGTCAGGACAAACTTTAAAAATGAATAATTCGAAAACGAATCAAGATACAAAGATACGGTTTGCAACAAACGGATGGAAAAGAAGCCGGGTTTTGTGTGGCAAAGAAAAAAAAAATAGTTCTGCTGGCGACCAACAGATGGCGCTGTCGTATTTCTGATGTAGGATTATGCAAAGCAACAAACGGTATAAAAAGGAACAACTACAGCAGGTAATGATAGTCGAAGCTTATATGCATCGAAATATCGCATTCTCAGTCGCTACTTTAATCACGCATGGCCTCCAAGATCTCCCGATCTGACACCCTGTGACTTTTGGCTGTGGGGATTCTTCTAAGTCAAAAGTGTACCGCGACCAACCGGCATCACTAGCAGCACTGAAAGATGCCATTCGCCAAAATGTGTCTGCCATAACGCAAGAAATGCTACTAAATGCTGTGAACGACGAGGTGAATCATCTCACAGCTGTAATTCTGAATGATGGACATTGAACAGTTACTGTAGTAGTACTAATTAACTGTAATTAAGCTGACTTGTAAGTTGTCAACATTTTTTTTTTTCATTCGTAAATCATCTTTTGGTGAAATAAAACACTATAGCGCCATCTGTTGGTCGCCAACAGAACTAATTTTTTTCCTTTGCCACACAAAACCCGGTTTCTTTTTCATCCGTTTGGTGCAAACCGTATCTTTGTATCTTGATTCGTTTTCGAATTATTCATTTTTAAAGTTTGCCCTGACTTTTGGATCACCCTGTATACATATAAATATCTTAGAAAATAATAGCTCAGTATTGTTATCGAATATTAAAATTTTATAATGAAAATAATCACATTCTTTGCATTGAACTATGAATCTTCATGAAATAGAAAAAGAAGTTAATTATATACTTATTTAAGAAAAATCAATGAATGAGTTTTCGTAAGTAATAAAGCAAGTTATTATTGTTTTAGGAACTAAAGGACTAAGGTTCAAAACATGAAAATAAAATAAATAAAAACCAATGTAACATTTAAAATGAGATAAAAAATACAAAAATTTAAAACTTTAAAAAATACATTTTAATTAAAAACATTAAAACATAAGACAGACGTTTCGGCTAGAACACTAGCCTTCCTCAGTGTCAAACATAGAAGCACAAACAACATTTACAAAAATTCATAATACATCATAGCAAAATTAAATATTCAGGGGGAATAGCTTTAGCCTCGTTCAAGGCAGAATGTTGCATTTTGGTAAAAGCGCCCTCTAAAAAATACGGGATTCATAGATATTACAAGCTAAAATTTTAAAGTTTTCAAAATCTGGAATATGATCACTATTGAGAGAATGGATTACGAGTTTTGATTTTAAATCTCCTGTTTTAAGTGAGCGTTTATGTTCCTTTAATCTAATTTCACATGTTCTGCCAGTTTCACCGATATATGTAGAATCACAATTTTTACAAGGGATACTATAGATTACACCTAGACGTTTAAGAGGGGGGACAGCGGTTTAAAGTTTGAGAGAAAGTTACTAATACGGAGAGCTACTAATAACTTTAAAATTTTAGCTTCTAATATAAATATCTATGAATCCCGTATTTTTCTAGTGGGCACTTTTACCAAAATGCAACATTCTGCCTTGAACGAGGCTAAAGCTATTCCTCCTGAATATTTAATCTTGCTATGATGTATTATGAATTTTTGTAAATGTTGTTTGTGCTTGTATGTTTGACACTGAGGAGGGCTAGTGTTCTAGCCGAAACGTCTGTCTTATGTTTTAATGTTTTTAATTAAAATGTAATTTTTAAAGTTTTGAATTTTTGTATTTTTTATCTCATTTTAAATGTTACATTGGTTTTAATATATTAATGAGACGTATAAATTATGTTTAATTTTATTAAAGTAAATAAAAACTCGTTCAAAATAAAATTTACTTCTGGAGAATTTTTTTTATACATTTTTTTATACTTTGGTATAGAAATACATGATTTAAAAATCACATCTAATAATTTTGAATTCTTTTGATGGTTCCCTAGTTCATAACATAAATACTTGGATTTCTAAAATTGAAGATATGTTTATGTTATTCTGTTTCAATGATGCTTATAAATTGGGTTTTCTAAAACGTTCATTAAGAGGCAAATGAATTTCGTTGATGAACGAAAGACACATTTCAAAATTTGATTCCGTATACAATTTCTCGAAACTTTCTGAAATGCTGCCATTGTGAAAATTAAAATTCAATGAATTCTAAAAGTAATATTTCTCACAAAGAAAGAGATCCATTTTCGTAACATTATCGAGACTCTGCATCGAAACGGAATTTCGTATTCCGTTTAACAAAAGTCATTTTTATATTGCTCTAATATCTTTGAATTCAAGAACAAGTTGAAAAATTTATGAAAAAATCACTGCTGATTATGAAAGTATCACATGTTAAGCTGAAACCTGACACTATTTTGTAAGCGATCTATTGAATGATGACAATGATCCTCTACTTCGAAGGTGGTTTTCACTGAATTAAATTTTATGAAATTCTGTTTTAAGTAGTAAACAGAGCCTTTTAAATTTCCTATAGAACGCTACTGAATTTAACAAAATGCTTTTGAATAGTCAAACTTAAAGTATCGAAATATTATTCTCAGAAATTGATACAGGGAATTCCACGGACATGTATATAACCTTGCAATATTTAAAGGTGTAAATACGAATACAAAAAAATCTTTTTTTCAAAATAATGTTTTTTTTTTTTTTTTTTTTTTTTTTTTTTTGTAATAGAATCGCCTAAAGGCGGCTTGGAGAAAAACAGTTGGGCGACTGATTGTCGAAACTCGTCCAAAAAGGATTAAATTGCTCAGATCATTTGTAAATAAGATTTTTTAATATGTTACATTGTTCATCCTTAACTTTACCTTAACGCTTCTCGTTTGCTCTTGTCTATTGCATCTTTCCCACCGTTAACTGAAGCCCATAGCTGTCAACTTTTACGGTTTTTCAATACTGCTTTTTCTGAGTGAAAAAATGCACTTTTTTTCATCACAAAAAACTGCTTCAAAATTTATAAAAGACTTTTGAGGGTCACCAAAGCTGGGAGCCATCCTCTCTGTGGAGGATCGAACTTGTCATAGCATGTCTCAGGACCACCTTTAGAAGTGTGTTCCAGACACTCGCCAATTGGCCATAGCGTAGCACTAGTACGACCCAAAACCCATTCATCACTCGTCACTCTATTAAAAATGTTTAATTGGCAAAAAAAAGTTCAACTAAGCAACTGTGAAAGCCTATTTCATGTGATTACTTAGTATTTCATCAGTCTTTTCATAACGTTTGATTTCTAAACCGATATTATCACTAAGCAACATAATACAGGTTGGGGCATAAAGATCTCCCCATTTTAAGAGTTCAATAAAAATACATAGGACATTGGAAAGAAATATTTTATGCTTACATTCGGAAAGAATAAGGTTTGCCATTAATTATTTTTTGCATTCTGTAACAATTTTTGCTATTTACGGAAAAAGAATATCATCTTGTTTACGAGCTGCACGTCGTGGTGATTGCGTTACAGCATCTCTTACTGCTGCCACGTTCTCTGGAGTTTGAACATGACGTGGTCTACTGGGCGACTTTCGTTTTAAACACGAACCTGTTTCTCTAAAATTTACAACCCATAAGGATATTGTCTTTCTGTAGGGTATTTTTCCATGCCTGCTTACTCCAAAGTGCCTACGAAATAATTATTGCGTTTAAATGATAGAAACCGCATTTAAAAAATAAGTTTCAACAACGAACGTATGGTGTTCACTAGTCCAAGACATAATTGTCAACTGAAATAGCATAACTAGAGAAATATAACAGCGCGACTTCGGACACGCCCCCTACACTAGCGCCGCCGCAGCGACAGCGGCAAATTAGGGAGATCTTTATGCCTCAACCTGTACTTCACTTGAATAATTTTTATAATTATGGCGTTCACTTTTATTAATTAAACATTTTTCTGTTTTTCAAGGAAAATTCTAATAATATGAAATTAAATTAAAATCATTTATCTAACACCTTTTTTCTTAGAAGAAATCAGTGTAACTATGAAAAGCAAACTTTGTAATACACTGTATAATATTTTTTTTAGCAAAAATAGAAGTATGGATTACTAAATTTCAATATTGACATTAATTCTTCAAACATTTTATTTTATAAAACTCTCTTTAAAATTTTTCTTTTATATTAAACATTCATAAGATGAGAAACTTACCAAATATGAATCATGTCCTCCGGCTATGCTTATTCCAAGCTCATTTTTCTTATCTTTTTTTAGAACTATAGTTGTTTCCACAAATTCTTGAATATTACTCAAGGCTATAAAAAATAATTTAATAATTAGCAAAGCAGTGTTCTATTTCTGTAGTCTTTTGATATTTTATTTTTTGTAAAAAACTATACGTCGTATTTCACATTGCTTTTCTTAAAAAAGTATGTAGTTTTTTTTTACTAATGATAATGATAGAAAAGAAATAATTCTAAAGCTTTAATTAACATATTATTTGGCATGAGTTTCTTTGAAATCATATAACTTCAGGCTATGTTAAAATATAAAATAGGTTGAAAAATTATGTTTTGCTCATTTTTTTTTCTTTCGTATAATGGGTTTAAGAAACTGTTAATAGTATAGTATTCAAAAAGTAATTTTTTTTTTCTCTCACTGAAATTTTTCTATTTTTGCACTTTTTGAGGTGACGTGAATCTCAAAATCAGATTTAAATAATTGGTTTCGAGTTTTTTTTTCTTTTTCTGAATGGAGATATCAAGTTTTAGCATTTGTTTTTTGAGCCTGTTTTAGCATAATATAAAAACAAATAAATGAAGGAAGCTCAAATTTGTTTGAATTATATTAAAGTGCATATGTGAATAAAATTTGAAACTTTTGATAAACAATACTGATACAGTATTAAAATCGATAACTGAGAATGGAAGTAGTGGTCTCACATAGAAATATATCCTAATATAAATAAAATCAATTAATGTATGCATGTGGGTGGGTATGTTTTTCATCCCTTACCAAAAAAAAATTGCAAGAATTTAATAGTCTAAAAAAGTGGTTAATTTGTTTCTAGCGGCAAATTCGTGCTAAACATTTTTTTTTTTTTTTAAATATGAGAGTTTGTATATTTAAAATTGATTTAGCTTGACAAAAGAACTGATGTCTTTAACCCCTTTTCTACTGAGGAAAATTTACGAGATTCGCTTCCCAGTGCCACAGTTTTTGCACAGACAGGCGCTTGTAAGTTATGCGTTCATTGTTCCAAAAACATTCTTTTTTCCTATTCCTCCCACTCCCTTCTTCTCTGAAATAAGTAAATCTATCGAAAACACTGTAAAGATCACATTTAATATCATTTTATTGCATTCTAAAGTCGTGAAACTAGTTTCCCTGGTAAAAGCACAACAAAAAGAAACTTATTTCGGAAAAACATTTATATACGCCTGGGGCAAATAATGCACCGGTTTAATGAGACGGATATATACGCCCGGGGCAGTTAAGGGATTAATAAAATGTTGTCGTAAAATGAATTTTGTAATGTATAGGTAATTTTAAGCACACATGAAAAGGATAAAGCAATATAGATAATTTAACTCTTAAGATGTTCCTATTGTTTGATCTGCGATTACAATTTTAAATGCATAGTTAAATTTATCAAAAGAAAAACAGTCTCAAATATTAACAGATATACTTTTTATTTAATTATTTATTGAATGGTAAAATACACCGCACAGCCACTTTATTACGACAACCTGACAAGATTATTCAAACTAGATATTGCTTCCAATATTACTACTACATAGCTAAAAAGGAATACAAAAAGAAAGCTGAATTTTTCAGACACTAATACAGACTATTTGTTTTTAAATAAAAATGGATAAAACACGAATTGGCAGACTTGACGTGGAATTTGGATGCACATGAAGCAATTATCAGAGAAACTGCCGTAATTTTAATATTCATGAACAGCTATCGTGAAATAGTATGAACCATGAGCTAAAAGGAAAAAAAAAAAAAATGGGTCTGCACAGGCAAATTGTGTTTGGCACAGAATGGTGGATGATCAAGGAAAATGAAGAATTTTCCGAATTGTGAAAGAAACCAGTAAGATTACAGGTGCAGAAAAACACAGAAAAAGCTTAACGAAAGATCATATAAAAGTACATCTGAAGGTACTACACTGTAAAAAATAATTCTGTTATATTGCAGAAAATTCCTACCAGCAAAAGTTGCAAGAAAAGCCAGAAATTTTCTGTAACTGAACAATACAGAAAATATTTGTAGAAATAGATTTTTTCCGTAGTGCATATTGTAAACAGATAAAAAAAAAAAAAAAAAAAAAAAAAAAAAAAACTTACATCAAAGAAAACGCTCTAAGCCACAGATTCCCGTATCACTGTTTTACTTAACACTTCCCAATCCTTCCTGCTTTGATATCAAACAAAATCCAAATATAAAACAGAAAATATTTGTGCCCGCGAGATAAAATATGTTAAAACAATTTGATTATGAAAAAAATATGACTGGAAGTAAAATTTACAAAAATTAAAAATGCTAACTTTTTTTTTTCTAATTTAGTAAGTTCTGTTTAATTTTTATGACTAATGTTTAGTATGTTTTAGTTTACAACGTAATATTTATAATTGAATTTTACATTTAAAATTGTGTTATTAAAAGTTCAAATACAAAAACAAGTGTTTCGATAGTATATAACTACATTATAAAAAATGTTGTCTTACAATACTTCCGTAACCATTGTAACAGATTTTATCTGATGGGTATAGTTTTTTTCTGTTTTGAATTCAGAAAACTTGATATCAAAACAGTTCTAGGAAATACTGTGAAAAACTGTAACACGTGTGTCCGAGGTTACGAGGTAAAATCTTCCCCTGTCCGTCTAAAATGGGTAGAAATTTATGTCAGTTTTTTTTTTTTTTTTTTTTTTTTTTTTTTACAATGAGCACTACGAAAAAAAAAAAAAAATCTGTTTTTACGAATATTTTTTATATTGTTTGGCTACAGAAAATTACTGTCTACAATTTTTTCTCGTAGCATACGGATGTTTCTGGCAATTTTTACTTCTAGGAATTTTCTGTAATACAACAGAATTGTTTTTACAGTGTATTTGATGTACCATGCATTGTATGGATTGAATAATCCATAAAGTGACAATTAGACACCATTGCTCTCGTCAACAAACATCATAAAATATCTCAAATTCGCACACATTTCAGGTACACAAGGACTGATGAGAGACGATTGCAAAATAATAATGAAATCCTATGAATTCCGTTATATGTTACATCATGCGGATGGGGGAATTAGAGTTTGGAAAATCACATCTCGTTTCTATTGAGATTCTATTAAGATAAAGCTGAAACAGCTATCAGATATCATGATTCACAACCATTCGATCTTACACAGTTGAACGGTGCTATTCCTTAAGTATAGTGTAAAATTCCACAAACAATCTATCACCATCTTCTACAATTCATGCTAAGATGAATGCACGTTTAAAGAACCAAATCTGTATAAAAATAAAAAGATTGCCCAACGATATTTTAACAGGAGGGTCATAAAAAAGTGTCCTCCAAGTATAGTAGTAATTATATAGAATATGCGTGAATTACGACATAAAAAATATTTAGAAAAGTTTTTAATAAATTTATAAAAGAAATTGAACACACGCTAAAGTTTTCTTTACACACATGTTGCGTTCGGAGAAAAAAAAAAGAAAGAATGAATGAAAGAAAACTGTAATGCGCTTCTATATAGCCTACAATTGTCAGCTATTTATTTTGTTATAATTAAATAAGAAGATCTCAATATAATTTTTAAACACACTTTTGTAAAACACATTGTTCATCGAGTATTTCTAGTATCATATAAAATATCTATAAAATATTGAAATAAGTACTTTCATATATAAATTTACTTAAATCTTAAACACTTATAAATGTTGTAAAAAAAAAAATAAGAAAATAGACCTGTTAGAAAAATAATTTATATTCTATGTAAAAGTAGCATCAGATTTAAAAAGATATATGAATTAATTTAAAGATATGTATTTGTAAATATTCGAGCATATTATTGAAATCATAAAGAGCCTAAAATGTGTATTTTCTTTCAATATATTTTTATTTTTATTTGCAGTTAATTACCTTTTAATGGTAGGGACAAGCAAGCGTGAGCTGGTGACAATCTATTTTCGGGAGCAATTCTGTTGGTTTTGTCTGGCAAAAGGACGATTTCGTATGGGTCATCTCCAGAATCATCGGCAAAGTGGAGTTCCTCCAAGTCCATGGCCACCGGAAACTGCCCATTTAAAAGGTGACCTGAAAACAAAATCCTTTTATTTACAACAATTTGCATTTGACAAAAATGCAATAAGGGATTTAGGGGATTTAACTTTAAAAAAACATTTATATGAAAATATAAACAGATCTAAACTTTTCAAAGGAAATTTTTTTCCACCACTTTCAACATTTAAAAATAAATATACTTTATCTATTGCATCAAAGATTTGCCCACACATTCATATAAAAGATATCTATAAAAAAGATTAATATTCAGTATAAATAACTTTATCTAATTAAAAAAAAATAATACAATTTGTGTTTGAAAATTTTTATAAATTTTAAGTTTTACATAATTTTATAAATAGTAAATTTTATAGCGTCTGAAAAATCTTAATTTATTTTATGAAATAAGTTTGTTCAAACATTTTAAGAAAAAAAAAAAAAAAAAAAAAAAAAAAAAAAAAACGAACAGGTTAACTTTACGGTAAGATACAGTCGATAACAAAAGTGTCCGAACACTAGCAAAAATTCCTATGTTAAAAAAGTACACTTCATACGGTTTTGTTAAATAAATCTTTATCGTATCCTGTTCTTAGTCAGAGTAAGAACAAGATTCGATTATTTAACAAAACCGTATGAGTGTACTTTTTTTACATAAGAATTTTTGCTAGTGTTCGGACACATTTGTTACCGATTGTACTTTGCGGATAGTGGCATAAAAGTACTTTTCAGGAAATAAGTTTCTAAGTTTGGAAAAGAACTAAGCTCAGTCTTGATATCAGGGACAATTTTCCATAACTTTTGAACCAAATTAAAGTAGAATTATATATGAAGAATGAAAATATTCAAAATTATTCGTATTTTAACCTATATATATATATATATATATATATGTTTTTCAATAGGTCGATTTCTTTAAAGCTTAAAATTGCCTAGACGCCTTAAAATAAAACTAGAATTAAATTGTTGAAAAAAAATAACAGCACTTAAAGGACATTGTTGTAAGGTTTTTATAAACAAATATTTTTGTATTAGGAGTGGTTATCTCATTTTAATAATTAAAAATAAAATTAAAAATAAAATAAATAAAATAAAATAAAATAAAAAATAAATAAAAACTTACAAAACACCATTTGCTTGGTCAGGGTTAAGAAAAACAATTTTATCGAACCACTACTGTTTAAATATAGCAGCTTACACTGTTATATTTTCAGAAGCAACTGTTTTTAATTTATAATGTTGCTTTATTAAATTACATCAATTAGCATATTAATGCTATAAAACACACGTTTACTAAATTAAATATCGATTACCGATCAGTAGACGATTTATTTATTTATTTTTATTTATTTTTTTAATTTAGAAGTTTCTAAAATATCCATTACAGAAACAGAAAAGTTAAACCATCATGTTTTTTGCATAGCTACGTCTGGCACATTTTAAGCATCCAAAGAAAACAAAAAATATAAAAATACATTAGTTATTCATTTTCTCAGCGCAATCATATTAAAAAAGAATTAAAAAAGGTATTTAATTGTGATAGATTTACCAGCCTCTAAAATTAAGAACTTTACACATAAAATCGTGGAAAAAACTTTTAATGTGTTCATTTCTGGTATAGGTATCTTAATGCATAATATTACACAAGTAAATTCTGAAAGTCACTTATCACAAAAATATTTATGTATTTTGAATGAGGAACATTGGTTTATTTACTCCTGATGAATCTTAGATATATATATATATATATATATATATATATATATATATATATATATATATATATATATATATATATATATATATTCATTATTTTATTTTATTTATTTCATTCAGTAATTAGAGCCACATGGAAGATATTACGCAAACTTTAGCTTTTAATAATGACATTATTATTATTTATTTATTTCATCTTATTATATATATATATATATTACAACATTGAATTCTAATTTATTTATTTTATAAAAGTAGAAACAGAAAAAAATGATCAGAGAATATATACTTTAGTATCGCTTACGTCTAGTATTTTTTTTTTGAAGAAAAGATGTAGAATATTTTATTTTTCTTGATTTCACAGTGACCATATATTTTCATACATTGATTCAATAATAATTTCAAACTAAATATTGTTTAATAATAATCTCAAATTTACTTAAATTATTGTTCGTAAACTGTAAGAAATAAAAACATTTAAAAATACGAAAAATACGAAACCTTTTACAAATTTAGTCAATAATATTAAAGGAATATTCTTGTCTTTTATTTTTATTTCTTTTTTTTTTAATTACGCTTTTTGTGTGATATATTATCAATTCCTTCAATGACTTTTATTTAAATTTAGAATTTTAAATTAAAATAGGTACTCTAAAATATTTCAAGAATACATTATCACATTTTTGTTTGATTATCGACTCTCCTTTTTGAATTTTCTCTTTTTATAGAAATTCTTTTAATTTATTCCAAGATATCTTGCATTAATAAGAAATTCAAATGACAAAGAGGTTATACTTTAAAAACGTTGATTAGATATTCAGCATATTTTCCTTTACATAATATTATAATAAGTAGGCAAGAACATTCTTAAACTATTTATTAATGCATTCTTTATTAGATTATTTGTTCATGTTATATAGGGGATATATTTCTAGGTAATTAAAGATTTATAAAGAAGGGTAAATCACGTATGTTATTACTAAAATAACATATAATTAATTTTATTTATGCAATTTCTAATGACATTATTATTATTTTTATTACTATTATTATTATTAAAATGATGTATTTAGCACAATAGTTATAAATCATTTAATATTAAGTGGATAGGTCACAAATTTGACAGGAAAACGTGCATTCAATTTGTGGATATTCCTTGATTTATTATTATTATTATTATTTCATTTTTGGATTGATTTCTTTAAAAATCGACATTTTTCAATCTTTCTCTTTCCCACTTTTCCACCGCCCCGTCTCTCCATATATGTGTATATATATATATATATATATATAAAACATAAAATTTGACTTTAGAATTACTTATGACATTTTGAATTGATTGGAATCAAATTAGACAATGTAGATATACCTTAAAAAGTTCTTGAATGAATTCTTTCCTAAACCTGATACAGAAAATATTGGCGTACTTTATTGACAGTTTTATTAATAAAGTTACGTAGTTTCGTTAATAGTGCTCGTATGAAAATTTCAAATTCGTAAAGAAAACGTATTTATGAACTGATTTTCTTAAATTCAGTATATGTATATATGTATATATATATATATATATATATATATAACCTATATCAAAGTTCTAAGAACAAAAGGATGAATTTATTTTCCGATTGAACCGGAAGGACTTATTTCTAGATAGATTGTGATAACTAAGTTCAATGTCTTGAATTTATATTTAGGTAACATAATTAAGCCAGTTGATATAAACTATAATGCAATGTTTATTTTGACATAATTATTAGAACTGGTTGATACATCGATACATCGCGAAACATTGATTTAAAGCATGCTAATTGAAACCGATAACGAAATCTTTCAGTTGAATACAAATTATTAATTTTGTTTTTAATGTATTCTACAATAAACATAATGTTTTTACTCGACGCTGAGTAATATGATTCCCAAAGATCCTAGACAAACCAGTAGAGGTCATAACTGAAGATTGTGGGGGTCGATACTCTAACTGATCAAAGACCGTCTTGTACATTAATTGGGGGTTGATGCATTAAATTCCGTCGTGATGCAACAGCATTTATGTTCCGTAAAAATTTTATTCCCTTCCCCGGAAGATCAAATCCGGATTTGTATGTCGCCGTGTCACTTCTCTGGGTGAATATCGGACAGCTTCCAGTCATTCATTGTGTATCTTTAATAAGAGGTTTAACCGAGTTAACTTAAACTTCAATCTAAGCACTAAGCATAATATAAGTGAATGAAGTAAAATGACTTTTAAAATAAATTTTCTAGTTTAATTTTGCGATAAATATTCTTCTTTATTAGCAATTTAATCAATATTGTAATAAAAAAATCACAAATTATTATTAATGATATTATTATTTTACTGACTCGAATACTTTTTTGTTTTTTAATTAGTCTGCTTAAAATTTGGTGATATTCTAAAAAAACATTAGTGGGCTTAACATTGCTGTCAATTTAGTGTTGCTTTGGCATTTTTATATGCATATAAGAATCTTTTATAATAATTTATACAATTAAATATATATATATATATATATATATATTATTCAATATGATTTCGAAGTTGCAACAGAGTGCCACGCTTGATTTCAGAATAAATAATAATCGTTTTTGTGTCACTGAACCTTAACGGCCCACTTCACTTACCGTCGACCGAAGCCCGAGGCAATGTTATTCTATGGGGAAAATTTCTTTACAAATAACTTATTAATTAACACATATTTTTAAATTCTGTTTTCACATTCACAAAATTCTCAACTCTTAAATTGACGGACCTTTTTTTAAAAAGGCATTTTTTTTTTTTTTTTTTTTTTTTTTTTTGAAATTGCAAAATGAAAAAAAATTCACATATTAAAAATTCGTATTTTGCAGCATCAAAATAAATAAATAAATAAATAAATAAATAAAAATAAATTAATTAATTAATAATAATAATAATAATTTTCTAAAAAAGGTCCGTCAATTTAACAGCTGGGAATTTTCAGAATGTAAAAACAGAATTTAAAAATATGTATTAGTTAATAAGATATTGGTAAAGAAAAATTTCCTATACAATAACATTAGCTTCGACTTCCGGCGGCGGTGAGTGAAGCGGGCCCTTTATGGAGATTTATGTACGGTCATAAAAAAAACTAATGCCACCTACGACTAATTTCGCAGTATACTAGTGTGAAAACGTGCGTCTAGGACTAATCGATTAGTAACAACGCTTAGTTTAGAACGGTATAGTTAGATTTTGCTAGACAGTCGCCTAGATTTTAAAACTTGCAGCAACTTCTTTTTATTCAATAGCAACTCTCACCTTTGACAATTTTTTGGGGTTATTTGGATCAAATCAGCCCGGTAAAAGGTATAGTTTATATATTTTTCTCATTTTTTCATAGAGTTATAATTTGTCAAAATATAGGGATGCTGATGTTAAATGAATATGACAAGCATTAATTCATATCGCCCCAAAAATTATTACATTCAAATTTAATTTTTTCTTGCATTAAAACGACCTAAACATATTCTATGCATATTTTTGATTAAAAAACAATTTTTGAGTTATGAAACTTATTAATAAGTTCATATTTAAAAAAATTATGAATTATGAACTATATTAATTTTTGCTCAAACAGAACAAGCACAAGCATCATCAAAAATATGGGTTTCCAAATTTACTGCTCATTCTTCTTATTATTTTTTGAGTTATAGTGATATTTCAATTTTTATTACACTTACAAGGAAGGTCTTCTTAAAGCGCATACTCAGAATATTGTGAAAAAAATTACAGAGATACTACTTACATAAGTAATACAAGATCAGTCAAATTTATCGGCAGAATCTCACTAAAAATTCTACAAAAAAATAAAATACATTCGAATATTTGGCGTAAAAAGAAGCCTTGCGATTTGGCGAGCAACATCCTTTCCCTAAAAATGCAATTAATTTTTAATGCGTTTAAGAGTTTCTTGAAAACAAATTTTTCTGAATAGCGCTATAGTAAATATATTTTGAAAACAATCGATGAAAGTATTGGCTGCAAGTCATACAACATTGTATAGTATATGCTTGTGTTTTTTTTTTATTAAAGGCATTTCATTTTAGCTTTGAAAATAGAAAATATCTTTCAAGTTGCAAATATTTAAATTACAAGTGAAATACACGTTTAGGTTATGCATATTTTTAGTTTTTTAATTGGTATTTGAAGAAAAAAAAATCTCTATTTTGCAATTTACAAATATTTGTTTTTATTTAACGTTCAAAATAAATTTTACAATTTGAAGAATTGAATTAATTTTTTTATTAAAGACATTTCTTTGGTTGGTTGGTTGGTTGGGTTTTACGTCGCACTAGTACTGCGCAGATGGGCAATAGGCGACGGTGTGGGACTCACCCCTAAAGATGGTCCGGAGACATGCCATCGCAATTTTGATCCTCCACGGAAAGGATGACATTTCTTTGGAAAATAACACGTATAATGTTTTTGGGTGTTGTATAAATAATACATGAAAAAAATATGGCACACACAAATGCTACAGAAGAAGAAATTAAATAAAAAAAATCGCATTGTTGAAGTATTGAAAAAATACGAGCAAGTAAGTTATGAAAAATTCAAAAGCATTTCTGATTATGCATATCCTTTGTCTAACGAAATATCGCAAAACTCCGAAAACAAAAAACACATTACCCAAAATCAGATATTTATAGGATTTTTCTTATGAAAATAATAAGAAGAAGAAGAAGATTTAAAAAATAAAATTGCATTTTTTTTTTATTTATTTATTTTTTTTTTTTTTACTTTTCTGTTAAAAATATCGAAAGCCTGTACTATGCAACGTATACATACGGTTGAAAAATATTTATAAGTGTGAAAATTGTTAAAATGTGCGAGCCGCATGTTTAACTTTAGTATAAACAATTTACACATTTCAAATATTTCAAAATAATAATAATAATAATGTTGCTAATTTTAAAATAATAATAATAATCATAATAAATAAATAAATAAATAAAAGCTAAGAATATATGTTACCTTGGTTTCAAATTTATTTACAAATATATTACCATAAATATTTGCATCTAGTGCATTGAAAGTAAACGATAAAAAGTTAAATTTTAATTAAATATAAATGTACTATGTATTATAAAATTTATTTATTTTTAATTAATAACTTAACTTAAAATGATATCTACCTATATGTATAATACATGGCTGTCTTGAATATCTGTATTTATAAAAATAAAAAAAAAATGTTAAAATTAAATTTAAGAAATAGAAGTTTGCTTTGCTTCATAATTTAAAATTTTTACAAAAGTAATATTTTCCGAAACAACACAGACAAGCCTCTTCCATTTAATAAGGTGAGATTCTCTGCATGTATTTTCGTTTTAGAACAATTTAAAAATGCATTTTTAGGCGTTTCACTTCGTTGAATTTTATTAATGAATTTTCCAGTAACAAAACAGAATCTTGTTGCAAGTGGATTTTTTTTTTTTTTTTTTTTTTTTTTTTTTTTTTTTTTGAATACTTGCATTAAGTAAATTTTCTTTAAGCAAAAATACACGGTTCTTTTTTAGAAATTTCAACCCGGAAACTTTCTTTTAATACGCCTATGGAAATAAATTGAAAGACAAATAGATTTTCTTTTTTAATGTATAAATTAAAATGAATGAGAGTATAAGTCACTAATAAAATGCATGCGTGGTAATTTTTAAAATAACTAATTTTAATGTCATTTTATAAACACTTGATTCATTTAATATTACTTAATGAGAAATGCACAAGAAAAAAATAATCTTTTTAAAAAGAGGTAAGATTTAAAATTTATTCTACTATTGGATATAAAGAGCATACGGATAAAAAATAAATTTAAAGTGTAAGTTTTTTTTTTTTTTTTTTCGAGCGCTGATACCTTTATTGCTGATTCTTATGTAAAATGACCTCAAGAATCTGAATATGATCCCCATTTTGCCCTAACTCTTAAAATAAATAAATAAATAAAATGTATAATAAATAAATATAATAATTGATAAATAAAATATAATAAATGTAATTTATAATTTCAGTGGCAAATTGCCCCCCTCCCTAAATTTTTACTTTGTTGCAAATGTTCATGATTTATCATTTTTCAATTTTGTAGCCCCACCCCCCAGAAGATATTTAACAATTAAACTAATCCTTTCCTCTCTTAAAAAACAAATTTATATCCATAAAACTATCGAAAAGTGATAAAAATAGCGGAGCGTCCCTAAAACACAATGGGTGATGGGGCAAAATGGGTGTTGTATTCAGATTCAAGAGGTCATTTTATATAAGAATTTGGAAAAATGGTGTTCGGGCCGATTTTCATGCAGAGCAGTGTTTATCAATTAATTTATATGCAGTGCCCAGTAATAATTATAGTCTGGTTTTAAAAAGATCCAGCAACCAAAATTTAATTTTCTGGTTGAAAAAATAAATAAATAAATAAATAAAATACTTAGACACAAATACTTTTTAACTGGTATACACAAATACTTTTTTAAACAGATTGTACTAAAAAGTAACCCAACCAATCGAGGAAAAGATATAACTGTCCACAATTAACAGACAGCGTAAGGTTGTGCTACAGTACGCGATGGACAAGAGTACGCAGTGCCATTATCCAGCCACAGAGTAATATTTTGGAACTAGCTAAAGTTATAAAGTTGAGTAAGCCAATGTTAAGTGCATTGGCAAAAAGTCTGAATATTTCATTTTAATGTCCAAATATTTAAATAAAGAATATGATTTTGTCCATTGTCATGTAACAGTAATGATTTTTATAAACAGGATTATAATACGTATTACATAGGTAATTTAATTTTTCTGTTTATTTTGGTTAGGTTACTATTGTTGTTTGAGTGATTTGGATATTCCTCTTAATAGATCGCAATAGTGACATTTCAAATTTATTTAATTATTAATGAAGTGGAATAGTGCTCAGCGACAGTTTGCAAGAATACATCGGAACTTTCTTCAACATATCGTTTTATAAAACCCTTTTATATAATTTCTTTAATTTTCTTATATTTATATTTATGCTTATAAAAACATATTTTTGTAAAATGTCAAGAATTAGAATAACAGAGGGAAAATATATGGATCTAAGTGTAATAGAAAGAGCTCGTAATTTGATTGCAGATGGAAAAAGCAGATGAAAAATAGCGGAACTACTTGGTCTGGTTGACACTATGAAACCTATGAAAAATATTAAAAAAACAAACTATATGCAGATCGTTCGATTGGTATAAATGTACTTTTACTCTGCAACTGAAGCTTGAAATTTTTAAATATGTTCTAAATCTTGATGCAATGTTCTTTAGAATAACTGCAAAAATGTGAGGTGTTTAGTTTATGGTTTTGCGGTTAGTTTATGATTTAATAAGCGGTTAGTTTATGATTTAGTACTGACGGATCTTTTTTCTCTACAGTACCCAATAAACCATCAAATGTCATATCCACTAAAGAAAAACGATGTTTTTGTGATTTCAGGTGATGAAATTCGGCAAATCCTTACCGTAGCTTCTGCAATTAAAGCCAGTGAACACTACATTCCACCAAACTTCATAAAAAAAAAGAAAGAAAACGAACGGAGAAATCATAGATAATACCCCCGCCTCCCCCTTCCATCTGCGATTGGAAGGATTTCGTACAGCATTTTTAAAACTAGTGAACTTTTTCTTCAATTGGTTCAATATTTTAAGGATCAAGCTAAGGCAACTTAAAAAGAGCCGGTATTTTTAATTCTTGACAATCACTCGCCTCATTTCTCCCTTGCAGCTATTGATTTATGTCGACAAATTATATTAATCTTTTTTCTTTGCCTCCGCATAGCAGCGATAGTACACAACCGTCTGATAGGTGTAATTTTTTTTAGTTCACTAAAGAAATATTATTTCTCTGAGTTCTAAAATTGGATGAGAAATAGTCTAGGTTGCATATTAACCACTTTTCAATCATGAATATTCACACCTGCTTTTGCAAAAGTTGCTAATATTTCTAATATTATTGAAGGATTTAAAGTGACGGGTATATGGCCAAAAATGGCATTTTCAATGAAATTGAGTTTTAGCAAGTAGCGTTACTGAAGAAATTTTAGAATATTAACTTGTTGAACAAAATATTGCACCGTAAAGAATTGAATATGTACTTTACAAGAAGTAAATAAGCTATGTTAAGAAAAGGCGCGTGCTAACTGTAAAATTAACCATCTTTATCTTTTAGAAAACGAGCAAAAGGTTTGAAGTTTTAAGCAGTTTTTCACACAAAAAGCTGCTTCAAGATGAAGCTGTGAAGATAAGCCAAGATATCTTTACCAGCAAAAATGAAACTTATTCCAAAAAAGCCAAAACCTGCACAAAAGAAAAAAGTGTAGTCATGTCCTGCCTTCTCAGAAATGTATAAGAAACCAATTGTAGAAGACTTATAGAGTGTATTTTGTGCAAAGATTGGTGGAACGAAAAGTACGCAACCTGCACAGATCATGGTCACTACGAATTTTTCGTCTCCAAATCCTGCACACTCTTGTGCACATTGCACCTTCTTTCACATTTGACTGCGCAATCATTGGTCGCACAAGAGTGTGCATTTAGGCAACTCACTTTATTTGTAATAAAGAGTTCTTTAAGCGTTATTTATAAGTTAATTTATATGTGTTATTTTGACTGCTAGGTAACCAAAGACAACAAATAATGTATAATATCATCCCTAACATCTGTTTATTTTTTCCTATAAAATGGAATTGCGAAATCGTGAACTCCTGCACAACTCTACTTTAAACTTTTAATAATTTAGGAAATATGAATGTGCTTTAATTTTGGAATTTTATTATTCATAATCGTTTTACTTTTTTATTTAAAGTTGCTGTTTGCTAAAGATTTAATAATTTTGATGAAAAAACTTTAGATTTTCGAAACAGAATAGGGATGATATCTCAAGAGAAGTATTATAATCGACACTGGCCCTTATGAACAACTATATTTTGAAATTAATTCAAATGCTGATTATGTGTACATCTTTTAATGGTGAATACTAACTTTAATTTTAACCTTTTAATTGATGTAATATTTCGAGCTTTATACTAATGAAACACATTCAGTAGTATTTTAAAAACATAATTTTAACATATACTTATCAACTACGCCACACAAAAAGCCGAGAGATATTGCTCTCAAAGCTAGTAAACGTGATGTGCCGGGTTCGATCCCAGGTCGCACTCGTCAGCCTAACCGTTCTGACTTTTACGTGAAATTTATTTTCCAAAACTTGCGAAAATACGGGCTAGAATCCCTTTGAAAGACTCCAGTGGTGGACACTCTCCCTAAGCTTAGAACCGTAGCGTTCTCAATGGTTGTAACCTTCACACCAATACATATCATCAGTCACTCTAGAAATACAAAGCTTATAATGTGTTAAATCTATAAAAATGTCCTTCTGGATTATCTTCAATGAAATAATCAAAACAGTTTTTAAAAGAAGTGATATACAGTCGGCTGCAAAATTATTCGAGCACTAGCAATAATCCTTGCCAAAAAAAAGTACACTTAATACAGCTTTGTTAAATAAATCCTTGTCGAGTCATGTTCTTAATCAGTCCAAGAACATGCTTCGACAAGGATTTACTTAGCAAAACAGTCTTAAGTGTACTGTTTAAATATAGGAATTATTGGCTAGTGCTCAAATAATTTTGCAGCCGACTGTATATTATACTGTCGGTAACAAAAGTGTCCGAACGCTAGAAAAAATTCCTATGTAAAGAAAGTACACTTCATACGGTTTTGTTAAATAAACCCTTATCGATTTATGTCCGTACACTGACTAAGAACAGGATTCGACGAGGATATTTTTTAACAAAACCGTATGAAGTGTACTTTTTTTTACATAGGAATTTTTGCTAGTGTTCGGGCACTTTTGTTACCGACTGTACATCAAAATATATCCATGATATAATAAAAAATGATTTTTCCTAATACTACATATACAAGAATCTACACATACAAGAAAAAATTCATGATTTTTTACTCGTGACTGGATTTAAACTTTACAATAGTAAGTTTAAACATTTTCTTTATTTTAACTTCATTCTTATAGTATTTGAAATTCGCACCATTTTAAATTGTTGAAACGCAGGAAATAATCCTATATTATGTTCTAAAACTAAAATATAAGTTAAATTCAATAATTTGAATGAAAAACTTTAGATTTCGGTAACGGAATAGTGATGGTATCTCAAAAGTATATATTCTAATATATTCTAATACATTCTTGTATATATTCGAATGAACAATGGTCCTTAGGAACAATGACATTTTAAAATCAATTCAAATACTGATTATATGTGCATATTTTAATGGTGAATACTGACTTTAGTTACATACTAATAGTCCTATATTATGTTCTAAAACTAACCAAAATTGAGTAAAATCCCAGCTAAAAAAATCTGCAAAAAAACTTTAAAAAAAACTGCAGAAAAACTGAAGGCAATTGGCACAAGTTTTTTTAAAGTTTTTTTAAAGATATTTTAAAGTCAAAGTTTTTAAAGTCAAACTTCAAAATTTCAGCGAAAAAACTTTAAAAAAACTTGTTCCATTTACCTTCAGTTTTTCTGTAGTTTTTGAAATTCTGCAAAATTTCAGCGAAAAAACTTTAAAAAAACTTGTGCCATTTACCTTCAGTTTTCCTGTAGTTTTTGAAATTCTGCAAAATTTCAGCGAAAAAAACTTTTAAAAAACTTGTTCCATTTACCTTCAGTTTTCCTGTAGTTTTTGAAATTCTGCAAAATTTCAGCGAAAAAAACTTTTAAAAAACTTATTCCATTTACCTTCAGTTTTTCAGTAGTTTTTGAAATTCTGCAAAATTTCCATGAAAAAAACTTTAAAAAAAACTTGTGCCACATGCCTTCGGTTTTTATGCTTCTGTGAAAAACTGAAAATACTTATTCCTGTTACTTTCACTTTCTCTGCAGTTTTTAAAATTCTACACAATTTCTATGAAAACCTTAAAAAATATTACTGTTCCCCTGCCACACATAAAAGCCATCTTTTAAAACTAGTTTGTTGTGGCAAACACATGACTCTCTTCTGTGTTTCTATACAAATTCCCTCAGTAAAAAATAATTTATTAAAATCTATCTTCCATATGATGAATGCAGACAATTTTAATTCTAGAGAAATAATATTAGGAGCAGTCAATAAATAACGAGTCAGAGGCAAATTCCCAGTAATTATTTAATAAAACTCAAAAGTATTGTCCGTAGGTATTTAGGCATTTATTCCATTGTGACAACAGTTGCATAATGCCATGCTCGTAGAAATCCTTTGGTTGCTGTTTGAAGCAATTGCGCACACACTCATTGATTTAATCGTCTATTTGAAATTGGTGTAGCTGCAGTGCATTTTTATGTTCAAGATGTGGAAGTCATATGCGGACAGATCTGGACTATAAGAGGGGTGGATCAGGACTTCCCACTTGAACTTCTGCAGACATTCCTGTGTTGCGTTGGCTAAGTGTGATGGTCTAGCATTGTCGTGCAACAGGATGACACCTCGAGAAAGTTAACTGGGAGGTTTTGATTTGATAGCATTCCTGAGCTTCAATAAGGTTTTACAATACCACTGAGCATTGACCGTAGCTCCATGCTCCAGGAAATCGATGAGGAGTGGTTCATTATGATTGAAGAAGAATTAAAGCAGTACCTTGCTGGCACTAGTGTGGAGGGGAATCTGTGTGCTTCCACTAAAGACTTAGCCGTTTTGACTCCGGCTAAAAGAAATTTGTCTCCATCAATGTTGTAACGCTGCAATGCTTGCAGACACATGGCCATGTGGCAGCCCTCTTGTGCCGGTGTCAAGCGATGCGGGACCTACTGCGTGCACACTTTACGGAACTTCAAACTGTCCTTGATGATTTCATGAACTGTACCATGGCTAAGCCCCACTGATACAGAAATCTCGTCTACTGTTAGACGACGGTCTTTCTTTATGAGCTCATGTACTTTTGCAACATGTTCTTCTGTAACACACTTCGGTGCTCCAGTCCAGGGATCATCACCGATCGATCTGCATCCTTCATGAAAGCGCTTATTCCACTCCTGAACTCTTGCCCATGACATACAGTACTCCCCATAGATCCTTTCTATTCGTCTATCAATTTTACATCCTAAAATACTTTCCGCTGCCAAAAAACACACAACACCACACTACTCAGCTTTGGATGCCTCCATTCCACGTCACTTTCAAAAATGAAAAGACTGGATGTGGCTGATGCTGGGTTATCTTTTTTTCACTCCTTGCCAGACAAGTAACGGCATCTGGCGAGAGAAATGTGCATGAATCATTAGGCTGTACTTTTCTACATAACTATACTTTTTGTGAAATATTCACTGACTCGTTATTTATTGACTGCCAATATAATAGCACTAAATATGCAAAAAAAAAAAAAAACAATTTTTTAAATATGCCTTTTTTTTTTCTTAATTTTAACCCTAAAATAAAAATCATAAGTTTCTTTTAAACTACCACACATTGATGGTTCAACCATTTACTTCAAAAGGTGTTGATGAGCTCATTTGGAAGATACTCATAAGGAAAATTTGCCCCTCTTGGGAGGGACTTTCCTTTTGAGGGGGGGGGGGGGAAGCTTGCACATTTACAAAAAAATTTCCCAGCTGACTATCACTAATATAGATACTTCTTTTTAATTTCATAATGATTATTAAAAAACAATTCACTTTATGTGCATTTACATGAAATGTTTGTTCTGCAATGTAAAAAATTAAAGAAAAAAAAAAAAAAAAGCTAAATGACAATCCCATTTGTTGGATGATTTTTACCAAAAGTTTCTAGGCATTAATTTAGGTATATCAAGTTGCAACTACATATCAAATTTTATGAAATTCTGAGTAGTATAGTTCCTGAGATACAGTTGTTAAAAAATTTTGTCACACACAGATATTTTCTAAAAATAGTCAAATCATGTTCTAGACATCTCAAAACATGTAAAACCATTGAAAAACCTCAAGTCTAAGATTTTTATGAATCCAATACCATCTTCTATTGAATATAAAAGAAAGTAAAAACAAGTTATGCACATTTTAATAAAATATTTTAATTTAAGTTAATTTAGAAATTTATTCATCAACCATGAAAGTTCATTTCAGAAAAAATTGCAGTGGAAGAGTGATTTTTTATACCATGTGAAAAATACCAGAGCCGGGAATCAAACCCGGGCCTTCCGATTATACTCAAACCAAGGAGCTACCCTGGCTGATTACAAGCTAGGCATTTCTCACATAACATTCATTGGCAGTCACTGAGTCTGTAAACACAGCTATATCAAGTGACATTATTAATCATGGCACAACTTCAATAGACCACGAAATTTTAATTTAATTTAGAAATTTATTCGTCAACCATGAAAGTTCATTTTAGAAAAATTTTGGAATGGGGGGGATATTTTGTTCTAAAAGTGATTGCTGCGAAACAAAATTTTGTGCCTTTTAAAGATTCATGCAGATTGCGAGTGATGTATTTAGTGATTTTTTTTTTTTTTTTTTTTCTGTGAAGCGTACAGACATAGATATTACAGATTGCTGCAAAATGTCACCATAGCACAGTGCTAGTGCAATGCTAAATCCAACCTACCTGCCCAGATTGACTTTAATTGCTCATAACACAGTAGTAGTGCAACACTAAATTGAATCTGCATATCTGCTTATACACTTATTCAGTTATATATGGTACTTTTGTTTTGTAATGTTTAATATTTGTTAGTTTTTATTTTTATTTTCTTTTGTTAAAGTTTTTGAAATGCTACTTTTTACACTTCATTTTTAGGCACTTGATTTAAAACACGTAAAATCAACCATTTTGAAAAAATCACGAGACAAAACTGCAAAAATGCGCCAAATTGGTGATTTTGAAAAAAGTCACCAAGGAGTGTGGTAAAGCACATTATCACCTCTATTTCTTTTCTGGAAAAAAATAAAATAATAAATAATAATTGTAAATAATTTTTGGCAGGGATTCAATCAAATTGTGGGAAAAAAAAATATATATATATTAAACATTTTGCAAAATATACATTTTGCGAAAACTGCAATATAGAGTTCTGCGTGGGTAGAGAAAACTTGACCCACAGGAACACTTTTGACCCACAACTGGCACAACCCAACATGAACCCGCAACAAAGTATTATTTAGTGTTCATGTTACGCAGCATTTTTCAAAGGATGCCGCACCCTGCCCTTTTTTGTTTTAGCGACGATGCGCCCTGCCCTTTTTTGAAGTGAAAAATGTGCCCTGCCCCTTTTTTTCTAAGTGAAAATGCACCCTTCACTTTTTTCAATTGAAATTGTGCTCTGTATTTTCCCATCTGCAATATCGCTATTTTTAAAGATATTTTAGCGTTTAATCTGTGAAATATACACTTATAATAGATTTTTATCTGACGTCAAATCAGACTTCGCTTACCTTTATGCCCAAACACGATCCGAAAATTCCATAAGAAGGCACTTCCATGCAATCTATTTGCCATCGGTCTGTATCTTTGCATGACCGGTAGAAAAAAAAATCGTTAGCCACGGTTTCCACCAATGCTTTTGTTCACGACATTGCTGGAAGCTTGCGTATTGGAGATCTTTTCTGCGTATCCAAGAAGTAGAAATGACTATTACGGAAATAATATAATAAAATAAAGAATCACAGAAATTATGTGAAAGTCTGAAAGTATTGAAATCGGCATCCAATTCTCGTATGAAGGATTTCAAGTATTCTGCATATTTCGTATTTTGTGCTGAAGCGCAATATTTTTTGCGAAAACTCTTCATTGTATAATTATTATTTTCTCAATTTTGTGTTAAAACTAACTTACTTAAGAAATCAACAAACATAAAACAGATTTTTCACAAAAGTTTTTTTTTTAGAATTTTCGGACGAGAAAATTGCTCATATTTCGGTAATCAGCTGCAAAAATTATGTAATTGGCAAACATATGGTTAAAAAAAAAAAAAAAAAAGGCAGAAATCTCGCTGATTTTTAACGCAATATATGTATTTAACATTTGTGATATCAATTTTCAGAAATAGCACAAATTCCGTCAATTATAGCAACGAAAATAGCTGCTTATCTTTATTTAGTGAAAAAGAGAAACAATCGCTTTTTTGCGCAAATAACTGTAATAAAGGTAAGTTTTGTTAATAAAACATAAAACGATGAATTTCGATAACTCACCGTAAGAAAATTATGTTGTTTTGTAGTAAATTAACAGCTTATTTCAGCACGTAATTTAAACGATTAAAAGTAAATTTTATCGGCGAAACGATCCCGTATTGTAGACAGACTTTCGTATTGCATAATTCTGCAAAGTATATATAATGAAAAAAAAAAAAAACAATTTTATTACTTTTTTTTTTGTAAAATAAACTTATATTTTGGCACTCATTTTTTTAAAAACATACAGAATTTAACAAATAGCAGTGAAATAATAGTCTATATTAGCAATTAGTTGCTACTGCATAATTTAAAAAAATTAGCAGTAAAATGATTGATTCCCTATCTCGGCAAATTTATTGCGTACGTCGGATATCGCATTTGTAAAAAAGAGCAGATTTCATTCAATAACATAGAGATAAAGCCTATTTCAGCAAACAATTATGATTAAAGTAACCTTAACCTTATTAGGCAACTATGAAATGACTGCGTGTTTCAACAATCTGCCACTAAACATTGTGAATTTCGTAAATCTCTTTTGAAAAGATTTCAAATTTTATCGATTAACACCGAAATAATATCATATTTTAGCAATTAGTTGCATTTAAGCATAAATTTTTGACAGTTAATATTGGGTGTTATAGATTATTCAAGGTATTAACCATCACTAGCCACTACTTTTTCCCATCTTTCTGGCAGCATACGAATTCCGCGTCGGAAGAACGAATCGTCTTTAAAGGCAATCCAAGAATCAACCCATTTTTTACAATCTTCATAAGGAGTGAAGTGTTCCTCAGACAGGCCATGGCTCATCGATCAAAATAAGTGGTAATCAGCTGGAGCAATGTCTGGAGAATACGGCGGGTGAGGTAGGACCTCCCATTTGGTCATTTCGATGTAGGTTTTGACCAGTTTTGCGACATGCGGACGAGCATTGTCGTGGAGGAAAATGGTTTTGTCATGTCTTTCGCCATATTCCGGCCGTTTTCCCTTTAATGCACGGGTCAAATGCATCAGTTGTTTTCGGTAACGCTCCCCTGTGATTGTTTCATTTGGTTTAAGCAGCTCATAGTAGATCACACCCCGCTGATCCCACCAAATACAGAGCATAAGGTTGGATACATGGATATTTGACTTCACCGTTGATGTTGATGGTTGGCCAGGCATAACCCATGACTTTCTCCGTTTGGAATTGTCGTAGTGGATCCACTTTTCATCTCCAGTCACAATTTGATGCAAAAATCCCTTCCTTTTTTGACGTTCAAGCAGCTGTTCACATGTGAAAAAAATGCCTTTCCACGTCTCTAGGTTTCAGTTCATATGGGACCCAATTTCCCTGCTTTTGGATCATTCCCATGGCTTTCAGGTGTTTGCTGACTGTCAAAAGTCAACTCTTAATGATTCAGCTAAATCTTGAAGCGTTTGGCATGGATCTTCATCGAGTAATGACTTCAATTCTTCATCTTCAAATTTTTTCGGCTGCCCGGGTCGTTCCTTGTCTTCCAGCTCAAAATCGCCACTTTTAAATCGAGCAAACCATTTCCGACATGTTTGTTCAACTAGTGCATGCTCACCATAAACTTCCACTAAAATTCGATGACAATCGGCAGCGCTTATCTTCATGTTAAAGTAATGAAGTAGAACTCCCTGCAAAAACACTTTATCCGACACAAAGTTAGACATATTCGATGAAGTAAAAAATTTTGTTATTTACGCTTCAACCAAATGACATATACTAATAACGAGGTTTACGGGGTTTTAGTAGGTTTACGGGGAATACTAGTCACGCCATCTATTAGAAAACCCTACGAACTAATTCAAACACCCAATAGTAAAATAACCCTGTATTTCAGAATTACACCGCAAAATTATTGCGTATTTTGGGATTCAGCTTTGAAAACAGCGTAAATATTTATAAATTAGTGGCGAAATAATTGAGTATTTGGAGCTTGAACTTTTTAAAGAATAAGAATTTCATCAATTAGGCACTAAATAATACATGTTAGCGGCAAAATAATAGCGGTATTTGGGAATTAAATGTAAATTTTGATTTAAAAATTGACACCACAGTTAGCGTTGAAAATAATCTCGTGTTTTCGAAATCAGCTGCAAAATTATTGCGTATTTCGACATTCAGCTTTCAGAAAAAAAGCACAAATTACATCTATTTTTGACGAAATAATTTAGTATTTCGGAATTTAACTTAAAAAAATGCAGAAGTTTCTTTGATTAGCGAAGAAAAAAAAATTAGGCAAAATTATCAATGCGGGAACGATAGATCGGGTTTTCACTGCATATATAATTATATTAAAACTAGAATATAATTAAAATTATATTTAAAATATCTTGAATATTGCACCTACTTTAAAAAAACCCACTGTTTTAAATATTCACAGTCTATTAAAAAAAAAAAAAAAAAAAAAATTAAAAATTGTGTCAATGACAGAATTTAGTTTAATACGGAGGACTATTAATTTCAATCTGTAAAACTTTTATTTTTTTTCTCATCTTTTGACTGTAAAACTGGGCCACGTACTTTCTAAAATGACTGAAATAAATTAAAATGAAGTGTTGCCACCTAAATTTTCTACTTTAGTTAATTTTAAAAAATCTAATTATTGTGTCGAAAAACTGTTTGCACCCCTGGATTCAGAAAAATCGCCCATTTCGTTTAGTACGGAATTTGTAACAATAGGACTGATACTTCTAATTTGTTTTCAGGTTTACATAAAACTGACCTACAAAAAATAAATTGAAACTAATAGTTCTCCATCCTAACAAAAGGTTTTGTTAATATTTTTGAATAACAAAGCCTCATTATGCATTTTTATATACAATTTTGCCCTATGACTGGCCCTAATAAGAAAACTGAAATGTTCGAATTAAATTCGAAGATTTGATTGAACTTTTAAAATATTCCTTTTTTTATTAACTTTTAATATAAAAGCAGGATAAAAAAGATTTCAAAGAGATAAAAAGAAAATTGTTTTTCGGGTAAATGCTAGGGGTTTGCAAAATTGATTCATTAAAAAAATGGTTCAAATATTTAAAATATAATATTTTAAACACACAACACACACAAAAAAAATAACTCATTTTCGACTCTGTTTTTTTATCATCCACCTTATTTACAGAAAAAAGGTACCAAATTTTCTAAACAAAATGTGGGGACAAATTGGCGAGATGACTAAAATTTCAAAATAAGAAATGGCGACAAGCAATACTAAAAAAAAGTGCAGCTTGCAACAAAAGCTTTACTTTGAAAAAACGATTATGCAGAAAATAATACCAAAAGTGGGGACTTTCCCCACAAAATGATGACGTATGGTGGCCTTATCCTATTTTGAATCAAAACGCATTGTTATGTCTGGTATAGTGAAAAACATAATAAAAGTTATTACAAGATAAATCATTCTAAGTAAAATTCCATTTAAAAGAATATAAAAATTTAATAAATGAAAATTAATGTGCTGGGAAGTTAGTGTGGACTTACAGCTGATGAGGTATTTGTTATCCACTTGCTGCTCACTAAAGAATTTAGAAGAGGTAAGTGCGTGAATCGAAATTTTTTTTTTTTTTTTTCAATTGTGTTTTAAATAAATAATAATAATAAATCTTCCTGTAATACATTTAAAAATAAACGTCGATTCTATTTTCCAGTAGTAGTAAAAGCGTAGTATGACAGCGAGAGCTGCAAATTGTTTAAAGTTCAACAGATCAATTTAACAGCTAAAGAAAGAAATGTGTATGGTTAAAAATATACATATAATTTGCGTTATCTTCTCTGGATTACTGTATTTGTTCCATAGTCTTAATTTATTTTCTTTTATTTAGATGAAAATTTTACTGTTGCTTTCAGAGACGCCAGGCTCAGTTGTCCAGGAAGATAATGTCATCCAGTCTCTGCATTCAAAAATTATATTTATTATAATTTTTTTTCAAAGAAAATATTTTGCAGGTAAACCTGCAGTTTTACCTGCAGTTTTACCTAAAATTAATGCCAACTCGAGTCGCAGAGCGAGTAACCCACAGGTTCCCAACCAGGGGTCGATCCAGGCAAAATTTGGGTCTCTTTTGCGGCCCCTTCACAAAATTCCCCATAGTAAAAAGGGACCCTTCACAAAATTCAAATTCATAAAAAGGGACCCTTCACAAAATTTAAATTCATAAAAAGGGACCCTTCATAAAATTCAAATCCATGAAAAGGGACCCTTCACAAAATTCAAATTCATAAAATGAGTCCCTTCACAAGATTTTTTTTTTATAAAAATGATCCTTTTATTAAATGTTTTCATGTTTTCAGTATTATTTTTAATTAATGCCTTAATTTGGCTCAACGAAACTATTAACCTGATATTAAACATTACATAAAATGATTGTAAAAACGAAAAATTTTGCACAGTATTTTACTTTTTCACAAAAATATTTTATATTTCACAAAAATAGATAAAAATTTCACAAAGATATTTTGTTTTTCACAAAAAAGGGACCCAAAAATTAAAACCTGGATCGACCCCTGCCAACCCAAAGCACACCGGATGAGTCGATACTGCAAATCGCATCTCAAATCAATACTCTGAATCATTACAAAATATCAAAAATACATTTTAATAAAATAAATTATTGCTTCAGTCTGGTGCTTGTTTTGAAATTCACAGAAATAAATTAAGCATATTTAAGATTAATAAAATAAACATTTAAAACAGTAATAGAAATTTGAGCTACTTCACCACAAAAAAAAAATTTCGGAGGGCTTTCAAGTTTTAGCACATAAAATTCAGTGTTTTGAATTAAATAACTTGAAGATTTCCCACAATTTTCAAAACTTGCATGAATCTGAAAATGCATGAAAATCTGTACAAAAGCAATCACAAAAAAGTATAAATAAAGTCACTGGATGCAGCTTATTCGTTGTGCACGAATCTGAAAATGCATGAAAATCTGTGCTACAGCGGTAAGTATTTTAATATTAAAACCAAAATAACATCACTGGATACCCCTAATTTCATGTGCATGAATAAGAAAATGTATAAAAAACTGCACTGCAGCAATCAGTATCCCGATATTAAAACTGAAAAAGCATCACTGGATACCTCTATTTCATAGCGCATAAATCAGAAAATTTATAAATATCTGTAGTGCAGCAGTCAGTATACCAATATTAAAAAAAAAAAAAAAAAAAAAACGTCACTGGTTACCCCTAAATCATAGCACATGAAACAGAAAATGCATAAAAATCTGTATTGCAGCGGTCAGTATCCCGATATTAAAACCAAAAAAACATTACTTGATACCTCGTAATTCATGGTGCATGTGCATTGGAAAATGCATGAAAATCCGTACTGCATCATATCAATTACTACCATGCACTAATTTTCCCTAAATAATTACACTTATTAAAAAAAAATAATAATAATAAAATACACTCAAAAAATTAATTTTTAAATCTCAAATACACAAAAAAAATCATTCAGCTGGGCCGCATTATGATAAACATACACGAATGATTGGTGCATCGAAAGGAGAATCAAAGTTCCGAGACAGTTAAGCAAAGTTTCTATACAAAATGGTTACTATTAAAAAGTGTCGATACACTGAATCGCATCACAGCGTCACAAATTGCCAATGGGTTGGGTGCCCCATAGTAAAGCTTAGCTTTTAGTTTTTGTTTTAATAAATTATTGCATGCATCACTAACTTATCTATATACTTACAAGATGGTTACAATTAAATTTCCACTGTAAACATTCCCTATAAGCTAAAATGGACAAGTGCATCTCAAGAATCATAATCATCTCTATACAGCAAATTTGGTAGCGCTTCCACTTGCCTATTTCAACTTCGAAAAGTTGTTTAAAGCAAAAGTTTAATTACGACACTTTTGGGGCCAATTTATTAAATTTTTTGGTTGAAAAACAGGTTATTTATAAAAATCAATAATCTTGAAATGAAAAACCTTTCACATCAAAATGGGAAACATATTAGGCCTGTGAATTTTATCATAATTTACATATTTTTAGGGAATTTAAAAAAGGAAATAAAAACAAACAAACAAACAAAAAAGAACACTTAGTTTAGATAGAAGCTCACAGAACACAACACAATACAGAAATGAACTAAACAAATAAATACACTACATGCATGCAAGCAGAAATGAAAAACATATTAAAAAGGACAAAGTTACCTGTATCTATTTCTAAAAAATAATAATACATAAGAGCTCATTGCTCTATTCAACTTTTTTTTAATTCTTTTACTAATAAAAAGTTAAATTTTCATTTAATTAAAATTCATGAAAAATCAAATACAGCCCAGTAGCAGAATTTTCTGAATCTAACGACAGCAAAATTAATATAAATAAATAAATAGCTGAAAATCATCTGCCGAACTAAGCCTGGCGTCTGTAAAAACATCAGTAAAATTTGGAACTGCATGTAAATAATAGAAAATAAATTAAGATTATGCAACAAATACAGTAATCCAGAGAGAGAACGAAAATTATATGTATATTTTTAACCCTTAACATTTCTTTCTTTAGCTGTTAAATTGATCGGCAATAGACGTTTCTTTTTAAATGTATTACAGGAAGAAGAGGTGATTTATTATTATTATTTATTTAAAACACAACTGAAATTAAAAAAAGAAAAAAGATTTCGATTCAGTCACTTACCTCTGGTAACTTCTTTAACGAGCAGCGAGTGGATTACAAATACCTCATCAGTCCGCACTAACTTCCACAGCACATTCATTTTTATTTCATAAATTCTTATATTCTTTTAAATTAAATTTTACTTAGAATTATTTATCTTGTAATTAATTTTATTATGTACTTCACTATAGCACGCCATGGCCATCGTATTCGTAACAGTAAACAAATGTTTGTTTCTATAAGTTGAGTTGTTCAATAGCTCCTGCGTTTGTTAAATAAAAATTTGAAAGGATTATTTAAAAATATACTTCACACAGTCGATACTGTGTAATTAAAACAAAATTCAAATGTTTATTCAAAAAGATAATTGGATCATGAAACAAAGTCATTTGCCGCTATCAATTCTAGGATAAGGCCACCAAACGTCATCATTTTCTGGGGACAGTCCCCGGTTTTGTTATAATCATTATTATTATTTTCTGCATAATCATTTTTTTTAAATAAAACTTTTGTCGCAATTTATGATTTAAAAATGATGGTAGTGTACTTTTTTTTTAGTATTGCTTTTTTCGCCATTTCTTATTACTTTCTTCTGTCGTATAAAGCAAACAATCGGCAGCAAAAGTATCCGAGCACTAGCAAAGATTCCTATGTAAAAAAAGTACACTTAACACGGTATTGTTAAATAAACCCTTGTTGAATCCTGTCTTAGTCAGTCTAAGAACATGATTCGACAAGGATTTAATTAACAAAACAGCATTAAGTGTACTTTTTTTACATAGTAATTTTCGCTAGTGCTCGGATAATTTTGAGGCCGACTGCATATAGAGAAAGTATTGGATTAGTGAAAATTTTCGAAATCCAATTTTTGATGGATTTACACATTTTGGGATGTCCTGAACAAGATTTGTCTGTTTTTAGAAAATATCTGTCTGTCTGTCTGTGTGTATCACAAATTTTTTGGGCACTGTATCTCACGAACCAACGAACGAAATTTAACCAAACTTGGTATTTAGTTGGACCCTAACAAAAATTAGTACTGATTGGATTTGGGGATCAATCGCTTAACAGGTGGCACTGTCATTGCATTTTTAGTAAATTTTTAACGTGGCAGTATAGGACAAAATTTTGTGTAAATGTACATAATGAGAGTTATTACTTTCTTCTATATGTAATATAGAGAAAGTATTGGATTCGCGAAAATTTTCGACCTCCGTTTTTTGATGGATTTACATGTTTTGGGATGTCCAGAACACGAATTAATAGTTTTTAGAAAAGGTCTGTCTGTCTGTCTGTATCATTTTTTTGTGGACGCTGTATCTCACGAACCAATCAATGAAATTTAACCAAACTTGGTATTTAGTTGCACCCTGACATGAACTGGTGCTGATTAGATTTGGGGATCAATAGCTCAACAGGTGGCGCCGTGATCACATTTTATCTAAATTTTTAACATGGCAGCATAGGACAAAATTTCGTATAAATGTGCATAATAAGAGTTATTTTAAACTTGTGATTCTAAAATTAATATGAATTATGGATAATAGTAGTATGTAACTAGGAAAAAAATTTTGTGCATGGGGGGGGCATCACTTCCCCCCCCCCTAGGGGGGAAATACATCCCCCGGGAGGTAAATTTTCATAATGGGTATCTTTCAAAAGATCTCGTTGATAATAGTAGTAGTTAACTAGGAAAAATTTTTGTGCATTTGGGGGCATCGGTTCCCCCCCACAGGGGGGGGGGGCAAAGTGTCAAGATGGGTATCTTTCGAAAGGTCTCGTCAATACCTTTAAAACGAATGGTTGAACCATAAATCTGTGATAATTTAAAACAAAGTTATCGATTTTTTTTTTACTTTTAACAAAAAAAAAAAAAAAAACTTAGAAAAAAAATCGTACTTTTTTTTTTTTTTTTTTAAACGAAATTTAACTAAACTTGGTATTTAGTTGGTCCACGACATACACTGGTGCTGATTACATTTGGGGATCAATCGCTCAAAAGGTGGCGCTGTGATATCATGTTTTCTAAATTTTTAACATGGCAGTTTAGGACAAAATTTCGTATAAATGTACATAATGAGAGTTATTTTTAACTTATGATTCTAAAATTAATATGAGTTATTGATAATAGTAATAGTTAACTAGGAAAAAATTTCTGTGCATGGGGGGGGGCATCGCTTCCCCCCGGGGGGGGGTAATTTTTGAAGATGGGTATCATTCGAAAGATCTCGTCAATACCTTTAAAACGAATGGTTGAACTATAAACCTGTGATAATTTAAAACAAAGTTTATTTTTTTTACTTTTAACAAAAAAAAAAAAAAAAAAACTTTAAAAAAAAAAATTCGTAATTTTTTTTTTTTTTTTTTTTTTTTTTAATATTGTTACGATTGAATATGTATAGGAAAATATAGAAGAAAGTCTTGTGGTGGCCACAACATACTAGTTTTTTAACGAAATTTAACCAAACTTGGTATTTAGTTGGTCCCTGACCTAAACTGGTGCTGATTACATTTGGGGATCAATCGCTCAACATGTGGCGCTGTGATCTCATGTTTTCTAAATTTTTAACATGGCAGCTGCCATACTAGTATAGGATAAAATTTCGTATAAATGTACATAATGAGAGTTATTTTTAACTTGTGTGGTTGTAAAATTAATATGAGTTATTGATAATAGTAATAGTTAACTAGGAAAAAATTTCTGTGCATGTGGGGTCATCGCTACCCCCCCCCCCCTCTGGCGGGGAATTTTGAAGATGTGTATCTTTCGAAAGATCTCGTCAATACGTTTAAAATGAATGGTTGAACTATAAATGTGTGATAATTTAAAACAAAATTATCGATTTTTTTTACTTAAAAAAAAAAAAAAAAAAAAAAAAAAAAACTTAGGGAAAAAAAATCGGTTTTTTTTTTTTTTTTTTTTTTTTTGTTACTGATTGAATATGTATTGCTTTTAACAAAAAAAAAAAAAAAAAAAAAAAAAAAAAAACTTAGAAAAAAAATCGTACCTTTTTTTTTATATTGTTACTGATTGAATATGTATAGGAAAATATACCAGAAAGTCTTGTGGTGGCCACAACATACTAGTAAGTTGTGGCCACCACAAGACTTTTTCTTTTTTCCTATACAGGTGGCTTTTTTTGTTGGATACTAGTTTTTAACGTGTGATCGTAAAACTATTATGAATTATTGATAATAGTAGTAGTAAACTAGAAAAAATTTTTGTGCATGTGGAAACATCCCTTTCCCTCGGGGGGGGGGGGGGGGGGTACACCCCCAGGGAGAGTGAATTTTCAATTTGGGTATCTTTCGAAATATCTCGCCAATACCTTTATAACGAATTGTTGTGATAATTTAAAACAAAGTTATCGATTTTTTCATTTTTTAACTTAAAAAACTTAGAAAACTAGTATGTTGTGCCCACCACAAGACTTTCTTCTATATTTTCCTATATAAATTCACTCAGTAACAATTTTTTTTTTTTTTTTAAGTAAAAAAAAAATCGATAACTTTGTTTTAACTTATCACAGATTTGTAGTTCAACCATTCGTTAAAGGTATTGATGAGACTTTTCGAAAAATACCCATCTTGAAAATTACTCCCTTCGAGGGGGGACTTCCCCCCAGGGGGTGGCGAGGCTCCTGCACATACAATTTTTTTTTTCCCAGTTGATTATCTCTATCATAAATAATTCTTGTAAATTTCATAATGATTAATATAAAATGATTCTCTTTATGCACATTTATACAAAATTTGTCCTATATCACCATGTTAAAAATTTAAAACAAGCGGGATGACATCGCAACCTGTAAGACAATTTTTACCGAAAGTTGATAGGTACTAATTTATGTCAAGGTGCAACTACGTACCAATTTGTATGAAATTCTGTGCAGTGTAGTTCCTGAGATACAGTTACCACAAAATTTTGTCACACAGACAGACAGACAGACAGACATTTTCTAAAAATGGTCAAATCGTGTTCTACAGCTCTTAAAACGTGTGAATCCATCAAAAACCCGAGGTCGAAAATTTTTACGAATCCATTACTTTCTTCTACTGAATATAGAAGAAAGTAAAAAAATCGTATTTCTTTTGATACGACATACTAGTTTTTTAATGAATCAATTTTGCAAACCCCATGCATATGCTCGAAAAACAATTTTCTTTGTATCTCCTTGAAATGCTTTTTATTCAGATTTTATATTAAAAGTCAAAAAAAAGAAAAAAATATTTCAAAAATTTTATCAAATTTTCGAATTTTATTCGAACATTTCAGCGGGCAAACTTGTACATAAAAATGCATAATGAGGCTTAGTTGTTTAAAAATCTTAACAAGGAAACTGTTTGGAGGAGGACTGTTATAGTTTCAATCTATTTTTTGTAGACCAGTTTTATATAAACCCGAAAACATATTAGAAATATCATTCCTATCGTTACAAATTCAGTACCTAACGAAAGGGGCGAATTTTCTGAATCCAGCGGTGCAAACAGTTTTTCGATACGACAATTAGGTTTTTTAAAATTAACTAAAGTATGAAATTTAGGTGGAACACTTCATTTTTAAAGCATTTCAGTCATTTAAAAAAAGTACGTGGCCTAGTTTTAGTCAAAAATGAGAAAAAAAAAATTAAAATTAAAATTTTATAGACTTAAATTAACAGATTTTCGTACTAAACTAAATTCTGCCTTTGGCATAATTTAGAAATTTTATAGTCTATAACCCGCCCTTACAAAGATGCAGTTTATTGTTATTATTATTATTATTATTATTATTAATATTTAATACTATTCTTCGCAATTTTTTGTAAAAATGCAGTTGTTTTATAGTTACCATTTGTCATGAAGTTCAATGTGAAAAGTCTGAGATATTTTTGAAGTCACATCACTTCTTTAAGAATTTTTCAGTTTTTATTAAGTCGTGACCTTTACTTTAAAATTGCTGCAGTTTTTACTAAGTCGTGAACTTTACTTTAAAATCGCTGCAATTTTTATTAAGTTGTGAACTTCACTTTAAAAACTCTGCAGTTTTTATTAAGTCGTGAACTTTACTTTATAAATTCTGCAGATTTTTTAAAGTTAAAAGCACATTATTTGAAATACTGCAGAAGTTCTACAGTTTTGGGGTTTTGCTGCGGAAAAACTGCAGAATTTTTTAGCTGGGATGAATAATACTAATAATAACTATTACTAAAAAAATACCACAGATGAGATACTAGGAATAGTTTTCTAAATACAAGAAAAACTTACCTCGATTTTTTTTTTTTTTAAGAAGAAGAAAAGTTTAATAATTAAGGCAGTAAGACGCAATTCTTTCTTTGTTAATGTAGAAATAATGATTTTATTTTATGCCATGCAAAAATATATTGAAAGCGTTCTTAAAATCCAACGAAAAAAAATCATGTATGCTTATATTTTAATTTTGCAATGATATATTAAATAAAATTAATTTTGAAAAAATACGTAAAAATGGGAAAGTATTAGATCACCAAGTATGCTTAAAATGTTTCAATAAAAGGTTTAATTTATTCTTACTATGTTCTTTAAATAAGTATGATTATGAATATACATACATATATATATATATATATATATATATATATATATATATATATATATATATATTCTGGAGGTTGGGCGGGAAGAAGTTTGAATAGGGAGGAAGGTTGGTGTGTATGGTTGGATGGTTGGGAAGGAGGATGAATTTAATTTACATATATAAAATAAATAAATAAATAAATAAAATAAAATAAAAAGGAAGCAAAATATTATTGCAATTGCAGGATACATATTCTTTTTCTGGTTGATATTATGAAAGATTCAATTTTTCCTACTTAAAATTTGTCCTACTTAAAATTTGTCCTACTAAAAGCCAATAATTAAATTTTCTTTCTTCTTAATTTAAAATAAATAAATAAATAAAATTCTTTTAAGATGTTGTCACAGAAGCAAAATACGATATAACGGGTACAAACACTTGGAAAACGTTGTACTCCATGCAAAACGTATGATTTTCCAGGCTTGTTTCACATTTATTTGCCAATCATAAAGTGACAGCTAGTGACAGAATTATTGTGACTAAGGTTTTTACTCTAAAATGCATTAAATACGGGATAATTTTAAATTTCTTAATATAACCGTACATTATATATATATCAGCCTCATATACTTTATTATAACATTAGATACTCTGCATCAGCGACGAGAACACTTTTTATAACAAAATTCATTTAACGAAAAATTTCTGGTTGTTGGTATAATGATTGTTTAAAAATCATATTTCCCAATTTGACACGAGCTTGGTTTCCAACCAAAAGGCGTATATTTGTTGAGAAACTAAAAACCTCCCATGCATTCTTTTTGAAAAACTTAACAAGGATTTTTTTTTTTACCGAAATCAGGTAAAATTCTACATTGCAAAAAATAAATTCCTGCGTTTCCCAAGAAAACTCATTTTAATTTATCTGCAAACAATAAAACAATATTTAATTGCTAGGTTTCCCCGTTTATGTTTCATTCGATATAACATAAAATATTCATTAGTATCGACTATATTCTTCCATAACATATTTTTTTTTAGCTTATTGAAATATCTTTGCTTTTTATAAATACGGTAGTTAATGAAACATTCATGATATATTTCTCCATAATACTGGTTATTTCTTATTTTCTTTTCTATTACAAACTAACGAAACTGTTATCATTTCACAGCTAGTTTTGTCGCTTTTCTAATATACTCTGACATTTCTCTAATACTCTAGAACATATTTCTAAGATAAGTCATTTGCATACTTAATGGATACTTTTCTTTAAATGCCTTCAGTATTACTTTTATCATTCCTACAGAAATCAAGCGTAATAAGTGCAAAGTAAAAAGATCACGCATGAACAAAAATAATTATATTCTTTCATTTAGCATCGAAAATTTTTGCAGAATGCACTTCTTTACAAATTAAAAAAAATAAAAAAGGTAAACATTTAAACGCTGTGCATTAAAAGATAGCAAAGGTAAAATGTTCATAAAGGTTTTCGTAAAATGATAAAATATATTCATCTCTTATGTAAAATGTATTTAAAATGTATTGCTAAAGCTAAATATGATTTTAAATTACTCTTTTTATATGTATTTATCAAAGTTGAAAAAAGAAAGGAATTTTTTATAGAAAAGATTTCCAATTACTTAATGACCCTCCTAAAAACTTTACACTTTCGAAAATATTCACATTCGACTTGCAGGCCTCTAAAACCTATCTCTACCAATTTTGAACGGTCTAACCGTATTTCTATTTTTTTGCCCCATAGCCCCTTTCCCTTCACAGCTGGGAAAAATTTCTAAAATTAAAGCAATTAATTAGTCTTTATGTATTGGTCGGAGCTATATTTTAGAGCAAAAATCTCACACATATCTCTTTTTTTCTGTTTGCGATATAAAGGATTATTTCAAATCATGTTTTACCCCCTCTCCCCCCTCTTGGGGGCTAAATTTCTAAAATTCCAGAAATTAGTTTTTAGGTATTTGTATTAGCTATATATTAGAGCAAAAATTTCATGTATATATTTTTCTTTGTTTGAGATATATAGGAGTATATGAAACCACGTTTTGCCTATGTGAAATCACGTTTTGCGCCCTTTACCACCTTGGGGATCGAATTTCTAAAATTCAAGAAATTGGTTTTTAGTTATTTGTGTTAGCTATATTTTAAAGCAAAACTTGGATATATGTTTTTTTCTTTGAGATATGAAGGCTTTTGTGAAATTACATTTTGCACCCTATTCCCCCTTGGTTGGGGGGGGGGGGGCGAATTTCGCAAAATCGCTTCTTAAGGGGAGTTTACACTGTATGTTCTATAATCTGACGCAGTTTCGAGTCAGTGGCTCCAGTATATTTTGCTCTGCGTTGATGAATCAGTGAGTGAGTGTATGAGTGAGTGAATGGAAGTACTCTTTTATATGGATAGATTTATTTATTTTTTCGCATAATTTCTTGTTTTTCAAAGACACTAATTCTTATTTTGATTATACTTTTCATGACTGCGTTTTTCAGTCAATTTATGATAATAATTCCTATTCTGTATGTATCTTTAAAGTATTGCTAGGTTTAATAGGACGCTTGAAAAGATTCTGAAGAAGTAACTTTTAAAAATACCTTTTATAGTAAAATGGTCTAATAGGGTTTTATAACTATGTAAAACTATAAAGACAAATGGCGTCATTTTTTTCTAATTAGATCATTAAGTTGAGACCGCGTGCTTAAATATTGTTCATTTATAAATATTATTTTTTATATCCTTGCGTATTTTATTAATTACATCACTATCGTACCGTTTCAACAAAACGTAATAGTAATTGATCCACGTTAGAGAAATATTATATAGATAAATTAATCGTAGACTTATGTTGCAATTAATCAATTAATAAGTATATAAAAATCGTTTTAAAATAGTATTGCATTACATATCTGTTTAATTTTATCAAGAACGTATCGTAGGTAACAGTATATTCAATTTTAAGATAACTGTATCTCTGATTTTCACCTAAGGTCATAATAAAAATATTATCTTTTAAGTTTATCAAAATTAAACCTCCATCTAAAGTATTATTAAAAGTACTTTAGCATACGCAATTAAATTTTGACACTGCATTAACAAATACAAAAATACAAAAATACAAAAGGAAAAAAAAAAAAAAAAAAAAAAAAAAGAAACGAAAAAAGAAAGATAGAAAGGTATAAAGAAAAATAATATTTTAATCCTCTATTTACCGCGTTATGAAACAGCCAAAAAATTTAATAATTGCAAAACTTTAAATAAACACTATAAATGTAATAAACTCACAACAATTGTTTCGTGTCGAAAAAGCACACGACTCTTCGTCAGTCGAGCAAAGTAAGCACGAGTGCTGGAGTCAAAGCGGCAACGCACAAAACTGTCTATACAGAAGAGCAAAAATATATAAAGACGAATGTAAATATAAGTACCGGTAGGATCAGAATTATGAAATAAAAGAAGATTTTTTTTTTCTTTTTTTCTTTCATAATTCTGATCACGCCAGTATTTGTATTTACATTCATCTTTATATATTTTTGCTCTTCTTTAGAAACGGTTTTGTGCGATGCCGCTTTGACTGCAGCACTCGTGCTTACATTTTTTCGCCTGTCGAAGGGTCATGTGCTCTTTCGACCCGAAACAATTGTTGCGAGTTTATTGCATTTTATGGTGTTTATTCAAAGTTTTGTAATTACTGCTTTAAAACGCCAGTTCTGTGGTGCTTTCTTAATATTAGACAAAAAATGTATTTGAAAGATATTTTTTTAATTACTTAAAAGTATTTCTTAAAGTTATCTGCAATAACAATTATGGATATCACCTCATCATTATAATTAATGAGGACTTTTGTGAAGTTATTCTTTGGTGTATCACTGGTACATAGAGGTCGAAAAAGATATTTGAATCTTAAAAAAAATTTAAAATCATATTTACTTTTCATGTTTCTTATATTTTTTCTAAGATTAGAAGACTATTTTTGCGATTTAATATAAGAATTATATATAACACATCAGGGTTAAAAGCTGAGTAAAAACTTTCTTTAGCAAAAAGCTAAAATGAACTTAAAAGTTTTTAATCAGGTCTTTAAAGGGTTATACACAGAAGGTAATTTTTTTTAATTTGAAATGAAATACAAAAAAGTAAGACTGTAACCAGATCAATTTGAATATTGTACAAGTATATATTTTAACTCATTTATTGGCAGACATGAAAAACATTAAGCTTTCTAGATTATTACTTTATATTGTAAACTTTTTTAAAGCAATATGAACGTCTTAGATACGACTTATATTCTTTTTCTGGAGATATAATTATCACTATAGCATGTAAAACTACATTAAGCTTATACTGTATCTGAAAATTAAAACATAACTTACCAAAATAAAAATAAAAAAGGTAAGTAATATAAGTGAAATTTGTTTATTACTATTGAAAGCTTTTTGGTTTACAATTTATAATTTTTCTTTAATTCATATTAGGCCACTTTACAAATGCTTCATGTTTATTTACAAGTTGATTTCCTGTATGCGATTCTTATGCGTAGTTCAGTGTTTGATTTTCCTTATATGCATGAACCAATGCATTTTTCTTGATGAATGTTGCGATTTTTTTTTCCATGAATGATTCGTTATAATATTTTCGCTGAAGATTTTTTTTTTTTTTTCAATTTGTGTTTAGTAAGATGCTTTAGTAAAAAAGCGAAAACGTGTTATTTCATTTGCGCATTTTGGATAAGTCTTTTAGCATTTCGCGAAAAATGCTACCGTAGCAGAAACACTGTAACACATGTTATGATCGTGAAACATACCATGCAAAAAAAGCAATAGCATTCTCTTAAATCCATTATTGAACAAAAACAGCTACAGGTAGCATGTAGTGCCTTCTACTGAGGTTAAAGTGAGGTATATACGTTCTATTCTTATATAAATACCTTTAACATTTCTTTCATAAATTTGGTTTGATACGCTTTCTAAACTAATGTATCTTAAAATACCATTGGTAGATAAAGGGTTAACAAGCTGATAATAGTGATATAGAATAAAAATGAACTTTTGAAATACATAATATAAACAACTATATTCAGCGAAACTTTGGGAAAGACGCTGTAGTTTTTGTTTAAAATTTCTATGAAATGTTGTTTGTTATATATATTTGTTATTTATCGATCTGTTGTGAAAAATTATAATTTTAAGTACATATTAAAATATGTCTAATTTAATATATATATATATATATATATATATATATATATATATATATATATATATATATATATATATATATATAGTACATATATATATTAGATAAAAGTTTTCACGCTTTCATTTAGGCAATATTGGGTAAGGTTAAGCGTAATGTTAAGCGTATGACGGTTTATAGAATTTCAATGTGATATACGCATTCTAATCGATAAAAAAGAATGTTCAGAACTATGTTTTTTTATGTTAAGTATTTTCAAATATTATCTTATTATCATCATCTATAAGCTTATACGATATTTCGCTAAAATTAAGGCCCGGGTGTATCTTAAAACAACAAAGAAAACAACAAGCCATCTTTTTCTCAATTAAAAACTACGCATCTAACCCCAAACGAAATTCCGTCATCTTACCTAAAAACGTTGAAAAAGACGTAAGTCTGCTAAACATATTACAAAAGAAGAAAATCGGCTTCATTTATAGGTTTAACTGAAAGGACAGACACTACCTTGAAAATCCATCCGAATTTTATTTTCGCAGTTTAAGCAATGGTTTACATATTTAACTAAACAAGGAACATGTTAAATTTTTCACTCTCACCAGATAAAACGAGATTATTATAAATCCAAACTAAAGTAATAATTTCATAATAATTCACAAATGTAGAGTCGTGTTACTATAAATGGCCGACGACCCCTACAGCGCCGGATTATTAAAGATCTACATGACGCGTCATCTTGTCAAATACAGAATCTTGCCACAAATTACCATACTTTAGGAATAATGATATATATTCAAAGGAACTGTAAAAAGTATTTAATGATTATCTTTTAATGCAAATTTCTTAAAAGAAAACAACCCATTTTTTGTGAACAAAACAGTATTAGGTGCCCATCTTTTACACAGGAATTATTGCTAGTGCTTCAATAATTTTGCTGCCAACTGTATATATATCGTATACTAAGTTTGGACCCCTGTAGACGCCGTGCCTTTCCAGAAATGAGAATAAATTGTAGCGTGGTAACACCACCTTTTGGAGGATGATATAGCTCAAAAACTAATGATTATAATTCAAGCCAAATTCCAAACAACTATTAACTTTGTTTAAATTCAGTCGATTCGTTAATGAGGTACACGTTCTCACAGTTTTGCCAACTCAAAAAAGGAAGACATTTTCTAAAAATGGTCGAATCTTATTCAGGAGATCTCAAAACGTGTAAATTCATCAAAAAAAGTAATCTGAATATTTTTTTCAAATTCTTACTTTTGTCTAATGCAGATGATAGTAATAAATCCACTTTATTTTAACAAAAGTAAATAGTAAAATTCTGTTTATTGGTGTGATTTATCTTTTACCTAAAAATTGTGTCTTGACGAAAACAACAAAAAATAAAAGTTAGATCATAAATAAATTAGATTTAAATCCTTTTTTTAACTTGCGTCTATTTTGTTCCATGATAAAAAATTTCTATCTACCACTCATTCACTAAATAAGCTCCAACGACTGTTACCTACTACAATGAAAAATCTATAGTGGAGAGTATAAAGATGCTTCATCCATACAAATTATTGTTTCTGTGGTTAATTTAATTTTAAATAATTGCTAGATTTAACAACATTCTTCTGTAGCAATTTTTAATAAAAATGATTACGTGTATAAAAGGAAAAAGTTTATCAAAATAAATGTTATTTTGAATATCTTTTTGACATTATAAAAGAACATATTTTTTTTTTTCCTAAGCTCAGATAAACCGTACCTTTTGAACGACTTCACTTTCAATCCTATGCTTTTACAATTAGCATGTTAAAAATGCAAAACTAATTTCATTTTTACGTATTAATTTATAGATATCGATTTCATGATTTCAAATGATACATAAATAATGTGAATTTTATATATTTCGGATAATATTATAAAGTTTATAAAATTAATAAATGGGAAAAAGCTAATTCTTAAGCCTAACAATATTTTTATTTTACATAAAAAAAATTGATATTTGTAAATTATGTTATTATTATTAGATAACCACACGAAAGAAAATTAATAAAATTTATTTTAATATTATTAAAGACTGTGTAAAAAAAAAATACTGTTAATAATGTAAAATTATTAATCTAAGTATACTATTAAATATTTTTGTTTACTAATTAATATTCAAGAATGTAAAATAATATTTAAAAAAATGTTTTATGGCTTCTCTTTCCCTTTCAAATCCACTAAATTATTTTTATAATTAGGAATTAATTTTACCGAAAATTTTAAGATTTTGCCCTAAACATTTATAAGTACTAATTATAAACTGTTTTATAGCAAGATATTTACATTTTCAAAAAATATTAATGTAGTTATTTTTCAACAATATTTCTAAAATTTTCGTTTTTTTTTTTTTTTTTTTTTTTTTTTGCCTGGTCTGAAACTTGTTAATAATTTTTAATTTTTGCCGAATTCAAAAACTTTTAAAGTATGTTTTAAAATTCACAACTAATTTAATAAAACATAATTAGAGAATTGTGAAACGTTTACTTAAGGGAAAGAAAATAGATTTGAATTCTGTCTGGATTATAAAGAGTTGCTGGCACATAAATAAGCGTGTGTTATGAGAAATAATATTCTTACAGCAAACACTGTGAAAAAAAGAAAGAAAAAGAACATGAAATTAATTTATATGTTAGATTTAAGAACCGAAGCTGGATTTCTAACATATGCATCGCTTACAGGGTTTTTACAAAAGAAAATTTGAATGCCATTATTTATACATAAAAATTTATGACTTGACTAATCGTTGATAGTCGTTGACATTTATTTACAAAAATCTTTGTATAAAAATTAAGTTATCTGAATTTCTTTTTGTGAGAACACTGATTACCAATGATCTCAAAACAAAATATTCAGTTTAACATAGCATATGATTTAATTTATAAACATGATTTTTTTTAATTATTAGCAAGACAACAGAGCTTTTACGTTTACAACTCAATAAATCATGGCCATAAATTGAATTTTTCTGCACAAAAGAAATTTTTCAAAAGTTTAAAGAATTAATTAGTTTTATTAACTAGTTAATTTTATTAACTTAAATTAAAAAATTACACTGACATTTATAAATATACATTTTAAAATTATAAACAGTTCTATGATGCAATCTAAATTACTCGAAGAAAAGTTTTTAGATTAAAATTATGTAAACATATAATGTTTATAAAACTGTCATTGTATAAAATAAAAGGAATTATATATATTTTAGGTAATGCGCAGAAAATTTTATGTAAGTTGGAAAAATTTAAAATATATATGCCACACTTCATATATCAACTGTATGAAAACAAAATATTAGCATAAAATCAGTTCTAATTCTTTAATACATACTAACAAACCCATGCGAAATTTTCGGAATTTCTTTCTTTCTTTCTTTTTTTAATTTACCTTTAAAATTTGAAACTTATAAGTCCTATACCAATTTCACCATCGAATTAAAATTTTAATTCACCAGAAGCCAAATTGTTATCAGTTTCTGCGGTATGAAACGCTAATGATAGTTAAACCAAATCATTCACAGAAAAGTCTCAAAATAAAACTCATGTTTGACGACCCAGTTTTCATATTTCCCCAGGCAAGACAGCTTTAATAAAGGCGACTTTTAAATTTTTGTCGCCATGTTAGCGAGATCCCTTTTATTTTATTTATTTTTTGTTATTTATTCATTTTGGCATAATGTTTTGTTAAAAACACTTAGTACCTATTTTGATATACTTTTTATTACTGCATTTTTCTGTCAATTTATGAAAAAGTTCATATTTTGTTTATATTTGTTTGTATTGCTGGGCTTAAAATGATGCGTGCAAGGATTGTGAAGATGCAACTTTTCAAAATAAATTTTTCTGTAAAATATCTCATCAGATAAATGTCGTCATTTTTCTTTGTTTATTTCTTTTCTTTTCTTCTTCTTTTTTTTTTTTTTTTTTTTTTTTTTTTTTAATTTTATTGTATTACTGTATATTATTTTTTATCTTCGCGTTATTTATTGTCACTATCGTACCGTCTCTACAAAATATAATCGTAATTGGTCCACGTTAGAGGAATATTATATAGATTATGATTTTTTTTAATACTGAAATTTTGTTCCAGGTTCATTATTAGTAAAAGAAAAATATATATACATATTTTGCAAAAAAAAAAAAACTTTCACACTTATTAATATTACATTATTTAATCAAAAACTAATCAGTCAGTCAAATTTTTCTATTTTTCTATATTTTTTTATTTCTTTCTTTCTTTCTTTTTTTTTTTTTTTTTTTTGAATAACTTTAATTAATAAAGGAATTCTAATTGTGATTTTATCATTAACGGAATTTTTATAATAACAATAAAATACAAAAATTAATGTTTAAGAATTTCGTCTTAGAATACAATTTACATAATAAATGTTTGCTTTTAAGTACAAATATTCACATATTTGTCGATAACTTATTAAAAGCTTTCAAAGTTCTAATTAAAATAAAATGGGATGCTTCACTAATTCAAGCATAAAAATATTCCATTTTACAGATTTGAATTGTACTTTATCACTCCCTCAGAAGTTAAAAGCATTTTCAATTTGTTTTCAAGAAAGTAAAGTTTACTGCGCTTTTCAAAATAAATTACTTCCAAAATGTTAGCATATATATTATTGTTTAAGTATTTACAAATACTTTTGTATGAGTCAATATATCATGATGTGAAAAGGTATTCTGTTGCGTCATTGGAGATATGATTTGTTAAATGCACATAAATTTTTCACGTCTTCGAACAATGCTTTAAAACATCGTAAATCATTTCAAAGCGTTTTATTTTTGTTTCAATTTTTATTCCACCTGATTAAAAATTAAAATATTACCAAAGTATTATTTATTATAGAATATATTAATTAAAGTTTACATTATAGAAGTCAAGTTTTAACTTATAATCGATAAAATATTATAATTAACAAATAATATTAATTAATTAGTTGCATATAGGATGTAATAAATGTAATACATTAGAAGTTTTTGCAAAACTTTTAAATACATATAATGACAAAAGACATTTATTAACTTAAACAATTATAGTCATTTTAATACTTTTTACGTATACAGCATTTAAAAACTTCTTAACTTTTAACTTTTAACTTCTTAATTTTTAAACCAATGTAAGACCATTGAAAAAAAAAAGTTTCTTTTAGTTAAAATTATTCGCTATTTAGTTGTAATTACACACAAATTCTCAGGTCAACTGACCTTACCTTTTTATAGCATTTCTATATTTATATTTATGCTACTAAAGAGCAAAAAAGGAGGGCGAAAAATAAGAATTAAATCCTTTCTGATCCCTAAAGTTAAATCCACTCTATTTATTTATATTTATATTTTCTGTGTTAATAGATTTTTACTGATAAACTTAAAGAAGTCTTAATAAAAAACATTCTTAAATTATAGATTAATATAATTTTATAAAAGTCTCTAGTGAAGCCGAACGATGCGTCCCCACAAGACTTTGGAAAGCCAAATTTCAAAACTATGAGTTAATGTATTTTTTACATAACTACAGATTTCTATAAATATAGTCTTTATTTAGTTACCATTTTCTACTTTTTTTAATGAACTGGCCATAAAATCTTTTTAGTGGTTAAAAAAAAAAAAAAAAAAAAAAAAAAAAAACTTTGTCTGTTGTGATGTATAACAAATTTCACCGATTATCTTTCAGAGTAACAAAAAAACATTTTATGAGTAGAAATAAATTTATTTTGTTGGTTGATTTTATAGATTTTTTAACATATTTTATTATATTTACGGCAATTATTAAAACTTTTTCTTGACTTATTTAATCTCCATTCTTAAGAAATGTACCATTTTTCCATATATCGCCTATTCTCTTAAATTTATTTAATCAAAAACTAAACACTTTATTGAAATTTTCCTTTTTTTTTTTTTTTTTTTTTTTTTTTTAAATAACCAAAATGAATGAAGAAATTTTCATTACAATTTTGTCATTAACGGAATTTGTATAATGTCAACAAAATGCAAAAAATAATGTTTAAGAATTTCGTCTTAGAATACAATTTACATAATAAATGTTTGCTTTTAAGTACAAATATTCACATATTTGTCGATAACTTATTAAAAGCTTTCAAAGTTCTAATTAAAATAAAATGGGATGTTTCATTGATTCAAGCATAAAAATATTCAATTTTAAAGATTTGAATTGTACTTTATCACTGCCTCAGAAGTTAAAAGCATTTTAAATTTGTTTTCAAGGAAGTAAAGTTTACTGCGCTTTTCAAAATAAATTACTTCCAAAATGTCAGTATATATTTTATTGTTTAAGTATTTACAAACACTTTTGCATGAGTCAATATATCATGATGTGAAAAGGTATTCCGTTGTGTCATTCTAGGTATGAATTGTTAAATGCACATAAATTTTTCACTTCTTCGAACAATACTTTAAAACATCGTAAATAATGTCAGGGCTTTTTATTTTTGTTTCAATTTTTATTCCACTGGATTAAAAATTGAAATATTTCCAAAGTATTATTTATTATAGAATATTTTATTAAAAGTTCACATTATAGAAGTCAAGTTTTAACTTATAATCGATAAAATATTATAATTAACAAAGATTATTAATTAATTATTTGCAAATATGATGTAATAGATGTAATACATTAGAAGTTCTTGCAAAAATTTTAAATACATATAATAACAAAAGACATTTATTAACTTAAATTATAGTCATTTTAATACTTTTTGCGTATACAACATTTAAAAACTTCTTAACTTTTAACTTCTTAATTTTTAACCCAATGTAGCACCATTGAAAAAAAAAATATTCCTTTTGTTAAAATTATTCGCTATGTAGTTGTAATTACACACAAATTCTCAGGTCAACAGAACTTACCTTTTTATAGCATTTCTATATTTATATTTATGCTACTAAAGAGTAAAAAAAGAGAGTGAAAAATAAGAATTAAATCCTTTCTGATCTCTAAAGTTAAATCCACTCTATTTATTTCTGTTTGTATTTTCTGTGTTAATAGATTTTTACTCATAAATTTATAGAATGTCTTAATAAAAAACATTCTTAAATTAGAGATTAATGTAATTTTATAAAAGTCTCTAGTGAAGCCGAACGATGCGTCCCACAAGACCCACGATGCGTCCAGGAAAGCCAAATGTCAAAACTATGAGTTAATGTATTTTTTACATAACTACAGATTTCTTTAAATATAGTCTTTATTTAGTTACCATTCTCTACTTTTTTTAATGAACTGGCCACAAAATCTTTTTAGTGGTAAAAATAAATAAATAAATAAATAAATAAATAAATAAATACACAACTTTGTCTGTTGTGATGAATGACAAATTTCAACGATTATCTCTCAGAGTAACAAAAAAACATTTTATGAGTAGAAATAAATTTATTTTGTTGGTTGATTTTATAGGTTTTTTAATATATTTTATTATATTTACGGCAATTATTAAAACTTTTTCTTGACTTATTTAATCTCCATTCTTAAGAAATATGCCATTTTTCCATATATCGTCTATTCTCTTACATTTATTTTATCAAAAACTAAACACTTTATTAAAATTTTCCTTTTATTTTATTTTTTTTTTTTTTTAATAACCAAAATGAATGAAGAAATTTTCATTACAATTTTGTCATTAACGAAATTTGTATAATGTCAACAAAATGCAAAAAATAATGTTTAAGAATTTCGTCTCAGAATACAATTTACATAATAAATGTTTGCTTTTACGTACAAATATTCACATATTTGTCGATAATTTATTAAAAGCTTTCAAAGTTCTAATTAAAATAAAATGGGATGTTTCATTGTTCCAAGCATAAAAATATTCCATTTTACAGATTTGAATTGTACTTTATTACTGCCTCAGAAGTTAAAAGCATTTTAAATTTGTTTTCAAGAAAGTAAAGTTTACTGCGCTTTTGAAAATAAATTACTTCCAAAATGTCAGCATATATTTTATTGTTTAAGTAATTACAAATAATTTTGCATGAGTCAATATATCATGATGTGAAAAGGTATTCTATTGCGTCATTGGAGATATGATTTGCTAAATGCACATAAATTTTTCACGTCTTCGAACAATGCTTTAAAACATCGTAAATCATTTCAAAGCGTTTTATTTTTGTTTCAATTTTTATTCCACCTGATTAAAAATTAAAATATTTCCAAAGTATTATTTATTATAGAATATATTAATTAAAGTTTACATTATAGAAGTCAAGTTTTAACTTATAATCGATAAAATATTATAATTAACAAATAATATTAACAAATATGATATAATAAATGTAATACATTAGAAGTTTTTGCAAAACTTTTAAATGCATATAATGACAAAAGACATTTATTAACTTAGAAAATCTGGTGTGAAACTACCACACGATTTCCATTACCCACTATTACACGCATTATATGCATTTTTTGGAGATAATGTGATCAGAAGACATAAAAGTGACCTAAAAAAGTAGAATCATATTATTTTTTTCAGTCAGAGAAACTTTATACACATGTAAAGACATATATAACGAAGGTTACATATATCGAAGTAATAAATAAGAAAAAAAATTGGTAGAGTTATTTTTCGAAACACCAATTTCCGAGATCTAAAACTGACCAACCTAAGTAGGTTGACTGTTAATTTTCTTCTAATAACCACGTAATACATGAGAAAGGAATGGATTTATATAGCAATTTTCAAGAAAATCGTTAGAACCGTTTTTGAGATACCAAATTTTACCAAAACTCAATTATTCACCAAAAAACAATAATTACATACAATAGGATATTTAAAAGTGAGTTTATTTGGAGAGTTTGAAAAAAAAAAAAAATCCGTACAGTCATTTCTAAATGAACGCTCTTCCGGAACATGAAATTGAGATATTTATGCAGGACGCCTATCAATTTTCTTGAATTAACCAACTATATCATTATAAAGAACATCAAATAGAGTTTTTATACAGTAAATTTGAAGAAAATCGTTAGAGACGTTTTTGAGATACAGACGTACGGTCCCACTTCCGGTTTTCGATGTCCTACTTCCAGTTTTTAAATTTTCCCAACATTTGGAAAATCCATCTCTATACCATATCTGTTTCAATTCTGAAGTTTTGTAGTTCTATCTTTATTAGTTTCGGAGATATAATAGCCAGAAGATTCCATACATGCACATATACATATATACGTGCACACATACATACATACACACACACTGATCAATTGCCAAAAAACCTTTTTTGGACTCAGGGGACCTTAAAACGTATAAGTTAGGTGAAATTTCGATATCGAATTTTTGAACCAAATGCAATACTTCCATCACCTACGGCAGTAGGGTAATAGAAGTAAAAAATATAGTCCTTTTAAAAATTTTTACCTTTACAGCATTTAAAAACTTTTTTTTTTTTTTTTCTTTACCAAAGTAGCACCATTAAAAAAAAAAATGCATATAGTTAAAATTTTTCGCTATCTAGTTGTAATTACATAAAAATCCTCAGGTCAACAGACTTTATCTTTTTATAGCATTTCTATATTTATATTTAAGCTATTAAACAGCAAAAAAAAAAAAAAAAAGAGAATTAAAAATAAGAATTAAAAATAAGAATTAAATCCTTTCTTATCTCTAAAGTTAAATCCACTCTATTTAATACTTCTATTTCTATTTTCTACGTTAATAGCTTTTTACTGATAAATCAAAAAACATTCTTAAATTTTATTACATTTGAGATTAACGCAATTTTATAAAATACTCTAGAGAAATCGAACTATGCGTCCCACAAGACTTTGAAAAACCAAATTTTAAAACTATGAGGTAAAGTATTTTTTACTTAACTATACATTTCTATAATGATAGTTTTTATTTAATTACCATTTTCTACTTTTTTTGTATGAACTGGCCATAGAATCTTTTTAGTGGTAAAAAAAAAAAAAAAAAAAAAAACTTTGTCTGTTGTGATATATAACAAATTTAAACGGTTATTCCTCAGAGTAACAAAAAAACTATTTTATGGGTAAAAATAAATTTATTTTGTTGGCTGATTTTATAGGTTTTTTAATATATTTTATTATATTTAAAGCATTTATTAAAACTTTATTTTGATTTATTTAATATTCATTCTTAAGTAATATACCATTTTTTCATATATTACCTATTTTCTTAAATTTATTTAATCGAAAACTAAACACTTTATTGAAATTTTGCTTTTTTTTTTTTTTTTTTTAATAACCAAAATTGTTGTGATATGTAATCTCAGAACAATTTTATTAACTTTCGTTTTCATGTTCCAGACTTTTTTGCTTCCCGCCAAACTGATTGTTTAATGCACCTGCTTCATCACGTGACGATATGTCGCGTCTCTCTACGACTACTGTAATACTTTTTCAATCATGTAACTTTTCTTATATGGGACAGACGTTCCATTTTTTTATTCTACTTAATCGTATTTTGTTCCTAAGAAACATTAAATAAATTTTAAAAAGTAAAATTCTAGGCAATCCTTTATCATGCAGTTAATATCTAAATTATTAAACAAATACTAATCCCCATTTTATTACAGAAAAAAAAAAGTTGTTCTGTTTTTAAAACCAGAAATGATTTCAACATAATATTTGGGTAATTTATCCTACATTTTCAAGCATCAATACTGCTGATTCCATTACGAGATTATTTTCAATGGAATGGAATACTAATTACCTGTGCAGACCCAGGTAAGTCAAACTTCTTTTAATTATTTGGCTATTAAATAAAGAATTATTTATCATTGAAGTATATTATATAACTTACTGAGGAAAAACAACGTATTCATAGCCTTCATTCATATATAATTTTCTAATAGATCATGAGGACTGAAGTGACACTAAATCGAAAGTATTGAAAAGTACTTAGAAAGTTATTTAAGTTTATTTTCTTCTTCAAGTACTTAATTTTATTTTCTTCTTCAAGTACTATTTTATCCAAACTGTGTTGATTTAAAATATTAAATAAATGTTTACGTATTGAACAAATATTAACAAAACTGTTACAAAAATTTTGTTTAAGTATGTCAGCAACAAAATATATCCATATCGAACCGCTGAACTCCACAAATTATAATGTGTGGAAGTTCCGTATGGAAATGTACTTGCAAAAAGAGGATCTTTTTACAGTGATTACTGACTATCCTCCTAACCCAATTACGGATCAGTGGCGTTCTAAAAAGAGAAAAGTCAGAGCTATTATTAATTTACTTATTGATAATGACCAGATAGTGTATGTTATGAATCTAGATACAGCACGAGAGTGCTGGAATGCTCTGCGCCAAGTCCACGAAAAATCGTCACTTACAAGTAAGCTTTTCTTACTTAGGAAACTTTATTCCATAAAATTAATTGAAGGTGGTGACGGAAATCAACATATATCTGACATATATCAAACACGCGACAGACTCACTGCCATAGGTGAAGTCATAGATGAATCGCACCTAGCTGCATTGATGCTTTGCTCACTCCCTCCTTCGTATGACGTTCTCATAACAAGTCTCGAATCGAGAGACGAAGCGCAATTGACACCTGAATATATACGAAACAAATTGGCTGCTGAATATGCCAAAAGACTAGAAAACAAAACTGCTGAAAACTCAGCGTTAAAAGTCCAAAACCATAACAAATCGGAGAAATTCTGCAAGTATTGTCGGAAAAGCAACCACAACATAGAAGATTGCTATAAGTTGAAAAATAAAAATAATTCTGCTATTAAAAGTTACAATAAAAATTTCAACAAAAAACCAAACTTCAGATCCAACATATGCTCTCAGAACAACGAGAAGCCAGATAGCGCTCAAATTGCAGAGGGGAGCAATAAACCAAAAGCTGATAAATTGTATTCTTTTTATGTTGGAGATAAAACTGTAAATTGGGTGGTTGATTCAGGGTCGTCTTCACATATCTGCAATGATAAACTAAAATTTCGCGAACTTAAAAATAACGTTTCTAACGTCACGATCTCGAACGGCACGCAGCTAAAATCCTTGGGTTCCGGTACTGTGGATTTGTATACCGTAAATTCGGAAAACACACAGAACAAAATAACACTTAAAAATGTTCTTTATGTCCCTGAAATAGAAACTAATTTAATTTCTATAAAAAGAGCAACAGAGAATGGCTGTATCGCTGTATTTGATGATAAAACCTGTAAAATTGTAAATCAGGGTAATACATGCATTGAGGAATATGTGAAAAATAACTTATATGAATGTCAATTAAATTATTCTGAAAACAAACACACAGAGAACATTGTAATACAAACTTGTGATAACGAAAATTGCATAAACAAGTGGCATGTGAAACTTGGCCACAGAAACAATAACCCCATTAAAGATTTAGTTAACAAGGACATGGCTGTGGGTATAAAATTAAATGATTGCAGACATAATACTAATTGTAAAACATGCATAATGTCTAAATTGGTCGATTCACCTTACCCCAAAGCTGCACAATTCAGAGCCTCCGTACCACTCGAACTAGTCCACACAGACTTATGTGGCCCTATGAAAACCCCCACTGTAGGTGGAAAATATTACTTTCTTACATTCATCGATGATTTTAGTCGTTATACTATTATATATTTGCTAAGAAATAAGTTTGAGGTATTTTCTATGTTAAAGGAATATGTGGCTATGACCGCAAACAAATTTGGCCGAAAATTGCAAGCAATTCGCTCGGATAACGGGGGTGAATACACTAGTATGGAAGTAAACGAATTTTTGAAAAAAGAAGGAATTGAGCATCAGTTTACCTTTCCTTACTCTAGTGCTCAGAACGGCGTGGCAGAACGTAAAAATCGTACGCTGACCGAAATGGCGCGCTGTCTGCTTAAAGACAGTAATTTACCGAATTTCTTTTGGGGGGAAGCCGTAAATACTGCAAATTACATACAAAATAGGCTCCCGACCTACTCATGCGACTCAACTCCTTACGAAAAATGGACCGGCCGTAAACCCTATTTATCAAATATAAAAACATTCGGATGCCGCGCATACGCATATGTATATAAGATACATAGGGGAAAACTGGATAGCACCGCTCAAGAAGGAATTTTTGTGGGATATGATTATCGTAGCAAAGGCTACAGAATTTGCACAAATAATAAAAATGTAATAATTAGCAGAACAGTAAAATTCTTGGAAGATGAGAATAGAGAATCCCACAATAATGAAACATCACAAATCAAGAATGAAAATTCAAATGATGAAATTCCGGTGTCCAAATTACCAATATTAGATACTGATATAGATATAGCGGGGGATAACGATAGTCCGGATGACACGCAAACTCTGCCGCGACGATCACAACGATTAAATAAAGGTGTTCCGCCCGACAGATTTGCATTTGCAGTAAATGACAAAAGAATTGATGAGCCTAAGTGTTTTGATGATATACTAAAAATTCAAAACCCAGCTGAAAAAGAAAATTGGCTGAACGCCACACTCGACGAAATGAATTCACACAGACAAAACAATACTTGGGAACTTGTTGACGATCAACCAGGGACCAAAGTAGTAGGGTGTAAGTGGGCGTTCAAGGCCAAATACAATAGCCAAGGACAAGACGAGAAATATAAAGCCAGGCTGGTAGCCAAGGGTTTTTCTCAAAAATACGGGGTGGACTATGACGAAACTTTTGCACCAGTTGCATCGCATACCACTCTAAGAAGTTTCTTGTCCATGTCACTGTATAAAAATTTGAATCTAAGGCATGTAGATATCAAAACTGCTTTCCTACATGGAAATTTGCAAGAAAATGTATACATGCAACAACCCGAGGGTTATGTTGTCCAAGGCGAAGAAAATAAAATATGTAAGTTAAAGAAAGCGATATATGGCTTGAAACAAGCCGCTAGAGCGTGGAATTTGAAAATAAATGAATCATTGTGTAAATTAGGACTTAAACAAAGTCAGCATGACAAATGTTTATATATCCGTAATAAAGATAACACAGAAACTTATATTCTTGTTTACGTCGATGACTTACTTATAGCTGGTAAAAATCACAATATTGACATATTGATTGATCAACTTAGGGAAGAATATCCATTAACTGACCTTGGTGAAGCCAAATATTACCTCAGCATAAACATAGAAAGACCTTGTAAAGGGGTAATTACCCTTGATCAAAGTAATAAAATACAAGACATTGTAACCAACTTTGGGCTAGATAACGCACGGCCCTCTGACACACCGATGGAACCAGGGTATATAAAATTAACTGATAATGACAATCTTTTACCAAACAACACAATGTACAGACAGGCTATAGGCGCGTTACTTTACATTTCTACAGTATCGCGACCTGATATAAGTGTTGCCGTTGGCATCTTAAGCCGTAGAAACGAAAATCCTAGAGGGAAAGACTGGGAGGCAGTTAAAAGTGTTATTAGATATTTGAAAAATACCCAAGATATTAAATTAAAACTTTGTAACTCTGGTGAACCTGTTCTTAGAGCATATTCGGATTCGGACTGGGCCAACGATCCAAATGATCGAAAATCTATATCTGGAAATTTATTTATATTGGGTAAAAATCCAATTTTTTGGACTTCAAAGAAACAGTCCTGTGTGTCCATGTCTTCAGCAGAGGCCGAGTACGTCGCAGCTGCGAGTGCTGCACTTGAAATACAGTGGCTCAAGAAGCTACTAGATGACTTAAATTTGCCGCAACAATGTCCTATAGTGTTGTACCAGGACAATCAATCAACAATCAAGATTGCTGAAAATGACAAGTTCTACTCCAAAACAAAACACTTACAGCTGAGATTTCATCTTCTGCGAAACCTGATACAGAAAGGGCTAATCAAGCTTCAATACAAACCTACCAATGAAATGACAGCCGACACCCTCACAAAGGCTCTACCTAAAACTGTGTTTAACAGACATAGACATTGTCTTATGAACAATTGAAAATTTCTGAGCTTAAGAGGGGTTGTTGTGATATGTAATCTCAGAACAATTTTATTAACTTTCGTTTTCATGTTCCAGACTTTTTTGCTTCCCGCCAAACTGATTGTTTAATGCACCTGCTTCATCACGTGACGATATGTCGCGTCTCTCTACGACTACTGTAATACTTTTTCAATCATGTAACTTTTCTTATATGGGACAGACGTTCCATTTTTTTATTCTACTTAATCGTATTTTGTTCCTAAGAAACATTAAATAAATTTTAAAAAGTAAAATTCTAGGCAATCCTTTATCATGCAGTTAATATCTAAATTATTAAACAAATACTAATCCCCATTTTATTACAGAAAAAAAAAGTTGCTCTGTTTTTAAAACCAGAAATGATTTCAACATAATATGTGGGTAATTTATCCTACATTTTCAAGCATCAATACTGCTGATTACATTACGAGATTATTTTCAATGGAATGGAATACTAATTACCTGTGCAGACCCAGGTAAGTCAAACTTCTTTTAATTATTTGACTATTAAATAAAGAATTATTTATCATTGAAATATATTATATAACTTACTGAGGAAAAACAACGTATTCATAGCCTTCATTCATATATAGTTTTCTAATAAAAATTAATGAAAAAATTTTCACTGTGATTTTAACATTAACGAAATTTGTTTAACGTCAATAAAATGCAAAAAATAATGTTAAGAATTTCATCTTAGAATACAATTTTCATAATGAATGCTGGCTTTTGAGAATAAATATTCACAAATTTGGCTACAGTTTTTTTAAGAACTTTCAACGTTCTAATTAAAATACCATGGGATGTTTTATTGATTCAAGCATAAAAACATCCAAATATATCATGCAATTTGATATATTTGAAATCTATTTTATCTCAGCCTTAGAAGTTAAAAGCATTTTAAACTTGAATCCAAGAAAGGAATAGTTAAAAAATGTTATAATTAGCAAATAATATTTATGTAATATTTGCAAATATGATGGAATAAATTAAGCTTTCAACGTTCTAATTGAAATACCATGGGATGTTTTAATGATTTAAGTATAAAAACATCCAATTTTGCATATTTGAATTGCATTTTATCACAGCCTCAGAAGTTAAAAGCATTTTAAATTTGAATCCAAGAAAGTAATGTTTAGTGCGCTTTTCAAAATAAGTTACTTCCAAAATGTCAGCATATAGTATTTCACTGTTTAATAATTTACAGGTACTTTTGTAGGAATCAATATTTCATGATGTGAAAAGACATTCTGTTGTATCATTGGGGATATCTTTTGGTGAAATGGGTATAAATTTTTCACGTCTGCAAACAATATTTAAAATATCGTAAATAATTTCAAGGGTTTTTTATACTATTTAAAATTTTATTATATTGGATTAAAAATTTTAATATTTCCAAAGTATAATGGAATATAAATATTTGAAATGGAATATAAATATTTGAATAATGGAATATTTTATTATGGAATATTTTATTGAACATATATTATAGAATTCAAGTTTTAATATTAAAAAAATGTTATAATTAGCAAATAATAATATTCATGTAATATTTGCAAATATAATGGAATAAATTTAATATTCAGAAATGTTCGCAAAAATTTCAAATGCGATTAAAGAGAGTTATTAAATAAATAAATAAATAAATAAATAATATGGCTCCTTTAAACCTTTTTAAGTTATAGATCATCGAAATTGCGTGTGTTAAAAAAAAAAAAAAAAAAAAAAAAAAAAAAAAAAAAACTCTAACGATTATTTATTTTTTATTTATTTTTTTATTTATTTTTTTTTTTTTTCTTAACGCGCCATGTAAGCTCTTTTTTATATGTAATCCCGACGTACATATCAGTTTGCTATTACATAAAAACTGTTAAGTGTCTAATTTCTTAAATCAATTTTATACCTTCTGACCACACTATTAAAAAAAAAAGAGTACAGTAGTTAGTAACATGGACAATAGTTGGTGATGGAAATCCTGTGGTTGTTACACACGAGATAATTTTTTTTATTATTATTTAAGAAAATCTGCAATACTGTAGATTTTCCTATTAATACTAAATCGGGAAAAACAACTTTATCTTGTTGGCTCATTTTGTAGATTTATTTTGTCATTTTAAGATCACCTTTGCACCTTTAACCAAGAAATCTTCTTCAAATGAAAAAAAAAAAGTTTGAAAGTAGAATTGTTGTCACGGGATAGTCCAACAAGTTACGTCATAGATATATATCTGTAAATAGCCAATGAGCGAGCGATGAAACGACTGTGGTAACCAAAACTAAGGCTCCTATATATACGAGCTGGCGCATCAGGCATTTTGTTGCCTTAGGGTTGCCGCATGTACAGTCGGTAACAAAAGTGTCCGAACACTAGCGAAAATTCCTATGTGAAAAAAGTACACTTCACACGGTTCTGTTAAATAAATCCTTGTCGAATTCTCTTCTTAATCAGTCTAAGAACATGATTCGATAAGGATTTATTTAATAGAACCGTATGAAGTGTACTTTTTTTACATAGGAATTTTTGCTAGTGTTCGGACACTTTTGTTACCGACTGTACACAGCGCGTTTCTCTGATAAACAAACAACAAAAAAAAAATTTTATCATCTTACGTTACTTTAGAGTAACTCATTTTATTATATTTCATAATTTCAGCTAAGTAAACTATGATATGGAATTTTGTTTGGCGATAAACTGCTATAATCATTCAAGAAGTGAATATAAAGTGTTCACAGACCTTCTATTACCGTGTATTTGAGTTTTGGCGACATTTTGTTAAAGAAACAGAAACCGCCCTAACAACACATCGTACATCCATAGGATATCCTCAGAATAAAATTACATCCTGAGAATGTACTGTGAAAAAAATGTGTTTGTAGGAATATTATTGTTGCTTATTGCTCTTATCTTGACCGGATTAGCTTCAGATCAAGATTCTTAAAATCATTAGGGAAGCGATAAGGACGCCAAGCGGGAATGCTGTCGTCTTCGGAGGCAAAAAAATGACAGTGATGCGCCGGCCTATTATTTTATTTAGGAGCTCTAACCAAAACTTTCTATTGGTGCTATATGAGCCAAAAAATTTAGTACTTTTAAAAAAATGTTTCACGTACGAACAAAGTTTGTGTGTGTGTGTGTTTGCGTGTACTCCCAATATGGACACAAATTCGTCCTTTTATATATTTTATTATATTATTAGTAAATTTTAAAACTTTATTTTAATTTAACTGATATCCATTCTTAAGAAATATACCATGAGTAAATATCAAACAAGATACGAAAATAGTTCTGTGTATAATAATTACAAAGTTTCTATTATTTAAGTGTACCAAGTGGCAATAATTAAAGTAACAGTGCTAGGTCTGTGGGGCTATCTAATTGCATGAAGGGTGCCAAATTTTGTAGGAAGACTGAACAAAACGATGGACGAAGGATTCTCCGAAATACAAAAAAAAAAAAAAAAAAAATCAAAATTTACCGCAAGGGAGTATGTGGCGCTGTTTTCTAAGTAAAGCTTTTTTCGCAAATTATAATTAAGAATTGATGAGTGCGCACTTTTTTTAACCCTACCTTTGTTCCATTTATTTTTTTTAAATTGGAGACACCGCGCTAATTTGCCGCGACAAAAGCTGCACTTTGTAAAACGGCGCCACATATTCCCATAGCGGTAAATTTATATCTTTTTTCTTTTTTTTTTTTTTTTTTTTTTTTTGCGCAGTTCTTCGTCTCCCGTCCTGTTTAATCTTACTACAAAGTTTGGGGTTATTCCTGCATTTAGATCGCGCTACAGAACACTGTAAGCAATGCCATTTTAACCCTTAAACTACCACGGGCGCAGTGGCGGATTTAAGGGGGGGGGGCTAGGGGGCTGAAGCCCCCCCCCCAAAAAAAAAACACTGACATTCACTATTGAATATGCAATTGTAAATTTTTTATTAGTCAAGAATAACACTTTGAAAAATCTTAGCCCCCCCCCCCCCCAAAAGTGATGTTCTGGATCCGCCACTGCACGGGCGTATATATATGTTTTCCAAAGTACAAACCTTTTTATTATACTGCTACCAGAAAAACCACTGAGACAGCTTGACAATGCATTAAAATAATCTTGAAAGTGATCTTGACAGTGTTTTTAAAAGATTTACTCATTTCAGAGTTAAAAGAGAATGGTGGTACATTGAAGGAGATCTCGTAAATTTTCCTCGGCAGGTAAGTGGTTAATTATAGCAACCTTGTATCTATCGATAATTAATTAAATTATAATAAAATAAGGCATGTTCAGAATTTCGAAATTATTCTTTTTTTTTTTTTTTTTTTTTTTTAATCACTAAAAGAATATGTTATGGAATAGAAATTCAAAGGATCTGAAAAAATTAAAAATATTATTTCAATTGTTGTTGTCCGGCAAAAATATTTACAAAATATAAGATACCTCAAAATTGTTAGGTAATTATAAAGGTTGTAAAAATTTGGTTTAAAATTTATTTTGTGTTCTTTAGACGAAATACACACATACATACACATTATAAGTATATAGATTTAAAATGGAAAAGAATACTATAACTACAGAAATACTAATCTCATTAAAGTTAAAATTATATTGAAGTTATGAATGAAATTTCATTTGTACAAAAATCAATATGCTAAGTAAATAAACAATATTTTTATTTAACCCCTTATACGCCGAGAAAAACTTACAAAATTGACTTTCCAGTGTCCCCGTTTTTTTCTCAACTGAGTGTCGACTCAAATGAAATGAGTCGAAATCACTTTCAAAATTATTTTATGGCATTGTCAAGCCATGTCAGTAGTTTCACCGATAGCAGTATAACATAAAGGATAGTGTTTCAAAAAAACGTATAGATACGCCCGGAGCAGTTAAAGGGTTAATTTGTATTCTTTGTTGTAAAAAACACATCATTTTGTTTACTGCACAATATGCATTACTCACACCAATTTTATTCCATACATATTAAGGATACTAAAAGATAGAACAACAGTTCTATATTTGTATTTAATATATATATTTAGGTTCTCATATTTTGTTTTTATATTTTCATGCATTGTATATGCATCTAATAATGCACAGTTTTTCAGTTTCATGTATTTCTATATTGAATTGAGAATATTATCCTTTAAGCAGTGTATCTGTAAGATATATAAACCTGTGAACATGTAATTATCCAAGAATAATTTAAAGAAATAATTTTTAACTATAATTATTCATAACTCAAAAAACAAGCAGTTTTAAATAAGTTTTGAGAAAATGTAGGTTATTATTTTCAACTAAAAATTTACAATTTTAACTTAAAAACTAAATGCTAGAAATTGAATTAAATTAAAAATAGTAAAAGTTAAATGGTACAAATTATATAAATCATGAACTTAAAAACTGCAAAAACACCAGCTTGCAGGTTCACAGACATATTCGTATATTCACACATTCATCTGTGCTTATTCATGCGTGGATTTAAATCTGCGTATGCTTTTTATACACAAAGCGGCAATTAAATGCAAGTAATTTAATACATTAAAAAATAAATTACTTTTGCATTAATATAATTAAGAATTTAACCAAACTTTTATTAAAAATTAAAAGTAAGCGAGGATTAGGATTTCATTTTAAAGTTATAAGTAAAAATTTAATATTCAGAATAGGAATTTTATAAAACGCTTGTGTATTAAAAGAATTGATGACACAGTATTTTGGATAAATTAAAATTATTCCAATAGAAGGCCACAGAGGAAAAAATTGAAGTTCTTCAAAATTGTAACATGTATCAGTTTTTTAATTAACTCATACTCCATTGTTAGAAAACAGCAGTATAAATTTATCTAACAATTCCAAAAAATTATTCAGTATTAAACACTTAACTGACCCGGGCGTATACATACGTTTTTCCAAAGTACGATTCTTTGTATTGTACTGCTACCAGTGAAAATACTCACATGATTTCACAATGGAATAATATAACCTTGGAAGTGTTCTTTATAGTGTTTTCGAAAGATTTACTCATTTTAGCCCCCATTATCGCCCCCTTCAGCCCCCCCCCCTCTGTATCTCTCTCTCCATATAAATCTGTATATGTATCCATATATATTCCTAATAACTGACAGAGTTGTATTAATCCCCCGTAATTCATAAATATTTGCACCAAATTTCATGCAAAAATATTACATAGCATATCGAAATTACTTTGTGTAAATCTGTAAACTAATTACCAATTCTATGCCGACAACATGCTTTTAAAATTCTAATAAAATTTCATTATATTGAATGGTGTGTAACCATGTTAAAATACACTTTTAAGGCTATAGACTTTAATAGTACGAAATTCTTTTATGTATCCCGGAAAATGAGCTTCAGTTATTATATACGCTAATAATAAGAATACACCTAAATAATTATAACTCAGTAATTTTTCAAACGAATTTGACATCATTTGGACGACTGCAATGCGTCATCGGAATCCTTTTGTGTGGTCCCGTAAATAAATTATTTAGTCTATTATTTTAGAGTAAACATGCCTTTAAGTATCTTTATATGCATTCAACATTATGCATGTTTAATGCATTATGTTGATTGAGGTTAATATATATATATATTTGTTTTGGCAAATACAACTAGAAATTAAATTTAAATTTAAAAATCAAGGTGTTCTTTTAGGTTTTCTGAACTAACTCTCGTATTAAAAGATGGAAACGAAAAATCTATCTACAACTTTAAATTACATTATAAGTAGTATAATAATTTACTTAAGTTATTTCAATAGCAGCAGTCATCATTATGAAATGTCCTTTTAATTGATAATAATAATTGAATGAGTTTTAATAAGAACGAAAAGCGATAAGGTCAAAATTCGTGCCTGGAACCTTAGGCTTAATATACAACAGCTCAACTGAGCTGTATATTTGGTATTTGACCAGTACATTTCGTGCATATGAAAGTGTGAAATTGTTTTTTATTTAATATGTTATGAGAATAAAAATGAAGCATTACGGAGGAAAGGGTATATATTTGACTCCATGGAGCATAATATTAATTCTCATAAATTCAAAGTTTCCACTTTCCAGAAAATGTTAGCATAGTCTCTTTCCACTCTTTTAACAAATTACTACTCCAATACATAGAACATACTATTTTATTTAAATGGTTGAAGTCACTATCCTGATAGACAAATAGTTATAAAAATTCAAAACCTATAACTATTTCGTACAGATTAAAAAAATACATATAATGAAACTGATAATTTCATATCTATCAACATTTAAAAATGTATATATATATGTATATATATACATATTCTTTGGAACCAGACAAAAATAAAATATATCCAAACGTTGCTTTGAATAAAAATAACCTATCAAAAATAAATGTGCTGAAAAGTCATAAGAGTTCTTAAAATAATTTTAGATCGTTCCTTTATCCAAGGAGAAAACTTTAGCAAATAACCTGTATATTAGTTATTGTTTTATTTTCTCTTTGAAAACATTATTTTCTTTGGGCAAGAGTGTTTACTTGTCACACTTGCGCATCTTCTTTTTTATTTTCTCACTCTCATTTCTAGAAGGGCTTGTTTCTATGGTTACGACGCAAAAATGCGTGGGCGTAAGGTTGGCGATTCAGAGATCGATGGATTATATGGAGTGTTTATATTCCGTAACTATAAATGACGTTGAAGCATTTCTTAGAAAAATATGTATTGCTGAAGATGAATTATAGAACTTCTTTTGCTACTGAAATCTGCTTTAATGAAATTTCTTTATTTGGTTTTCAATTATTTTCCGGAATTATTTATTGTATTTGAGTAAGAAAACTATTTGTGAAGGTTTTTTTTTTACCTAGTATTTTAATGAGAGATAAATATTATAATATTTTAAAATGCGAACAAAAAAAAAAAAAACTTTTCTTCGCATAAAAATAAGGCAAACTGACACCATTTTTTTTTTTCTTGCGTACAAAGTCAGCTAAAAATGGTATAAAACAATAAATTCGCCTTTGAAAAGAGAATAATAATTAATGTGTTGTCAACTATTTTATTATTTACCTATTTATTATTTGCTTATTACATCTATTGTACAATGATAAATTGAATGTTTTCGCACCATTTAAAGAATAATATAGGTATTTGTCAATTATTTATTAAATTTTAAGATTTCGAAATGCAACATAATATTTTATAATACTTGGCGGTATTATTTTTTATAGATCTAATTTGAGATCATTATGTATGTTACTTTCATAATTATAATGCATTCAGTTAAAAAAATAAAACTTTAAATATCCGTTGACAAAAGTGTAAATTGATGAATATCTGTTATTTATTTTGTACACACGTTAATTTCTTAGTAAGATGCTCAACATGGCAAAATATTCTAACGTGAATGAATAGACATCAGTTCCATGTATGTTATATTTTTACATGATTTCATTTTTTCATTCATTATATAAAAAGAAAATACTCATGAAAGAAGTGCGTCGGAGGGTTTTTAACATTAAATTATTAGTTAAATTATTGTCTTAAGAACTACTTTTTTTTATAACTTTCCAATTTTACTATTCATTTCTACATCGAATTTTTATTTATTTATTTATTTATTTATTTATTTTACTTTATTTTTTTTTTTAAGTATATCGGCTTGCCCAATGGAGTGTGGGTTTTGCTCTTAAGGGGACTCTCTATTTATCGTCTCCGAAAGCCGAAGCCAATGTTATTTTATGGAAATTTTTGCCCCATTATTAACCGACTTCAAAAAAAGAAGGAAGGTTCTCAATTCAAACCGTATGTTTTTTTTATGTTTGTTAGCTCATAACTTCTGAACGGATGCTCCGATTTTGATACTTTTTGTTTTGTTGAAAAGGTCTTGGTCTGCAATAGGTCCCATTGTAATATCTTTACGATCTAAAGAAAATACAGGGTGCCCAAAAAAATCAGTCCCAACTCTTTTAACTGCTAAACGGCTGCAGCTGTAGTGATAAAAATGGTATGTAAGTATAGTAAAGTGGCCCTGCAGTACAAGGTTAAACCGCTTGCTGCGCCACCTGGTGGAAAATAGTGGAGTAAGTGTTCCTATCTCGAAAACGGTTCTAGATAAAAAAAGTGAATTAGAAAGTTGAAGATTATCATCGATTTAGTACAAAAAGATAGTTTAGACATTCATGCTAGAGTTTCTATCTCGGAAACGGTTCAAGACAGGGGAAAAAAGTGAATTATAAAATTGCAGAGCATCATCGATTTAGTACGAAAAGATAGTTTTGACATTGATGCTAAAATTACAAGGCTAAAAACGTGCCTTTTTTGTTCACAATTTCTTACACTATACATACTTGAGCTACATTATTCACGTTGTAGCGTAGCAGGTGAGACATACGCTATATAGTTCAAAATACGGTTACTTGATACTTTTTACTTTGTTGTAGAGATCTTGGTCTGAAGTAGGTCCCATTATAACATCTTTACAATCTAAAGAAAATAAAGCGCCATCTGGTGAAAAACAGCGGCGTTAGCGCTCCTATCTCAAAAACGGTTCAAGATAGGAGAAAAGTTAATTACGAAGTTCTAGTCTAGAGTATCATCGATTTACTACGAAAAGACAGTTTTTAGACATTATTGCTAAAATAGAACGCTTAAAACGTGCAATTGTTTGTTCGCAATTTCCTACACTGTGCACACTTGAATTACGTTGCGCGCTTTACAGCGTAGCGGATGACACGTATACTGTGTGGTTCAAAGTACTGTTACTGTAAGCGGTCACATCGATTAGCGCAAAGTCGTTTTCAACCAACTTCAGAAAGGAGGGTGTTCTTAATTCTTGTTATGTGTTGGCGTTGGTGTTTGTAAGCTTATAACTTCGTAAGAAATGCTCTAATTAACCGACTTCAAAAAGAAGGAGGTTCTCAATTCAAAACGTATGTTTTTTTGTTTTTGTTTTTGTTTGTTAGCTCATAACTTCTGAACGGATGATCCGATTTTGATACTTTTTGTTTTATTGTAAAGGTCTTGGTCTGAAATAGGTCCCATTGTAAGATCTTTACGATCAAAAGAAAACACAGGGTGTCCAAAAAATCAGTCCCAACTCTTTTAACTGCTGAACAGCTGCAGCTATAGTCATAAAAGTGGTATATAGGTACAGTAAAGTGGAGATGTGCTATGCGATTCAACCGCCTAAAGCGCCACCTGGTGGAAAAGAGTAGAGTTAGCGATCCTATCTCGGAAACGTTTCAAGACAGGGGAAAAAAGTGAATTATAAAATTGCAGAGCATCATCGATGTAGTATGCAAAGATAGTTTAGACATTAATGTTAAAAACAGAACGCTTAAAACGTGCATTTGTTTGTTCACAATTTCCTATTTTGTGCACACTTGAAAAACATTGCATATGTTGTAGCGTAGCGGGTGACATTTATGCTATGTAAAATTCAAAGTATGGTTATTGTAAGCGGTCACATCGATTAACTCATAGGCGTTTTAAGCCGACTTCATAAAGCAAGAGGTTCTCAATACAAACCATGTTTCTCGTTATTGTTGATGAAATTTGTTAGCTTATAACTTCGTAAGAGATGATTTAATTTTAACACTTGTTTTGTTGTCGTAATGATTTTGGCCTGAAATAAGTTTCATTAGGATTTCATTAAGATATAAACAAATTACAGGATACTCACAAAAGTCTGTTCTCACTCTAACTGCTGAACGCAAGCAGCTACACTGGTAAAAGCAGTGTGTAAGTATCAATGTTGAAACTTCTGTCCGTCAGCTGCAATGCATATTTTGCTCTTTGTTTGAACTTTACGCTGCGCAATTTCCAGCGCAGCGGGTGACACGTATTTATTGTAAACTTCAATATATATGACTAACAGAATTTTCGGTTACGAATACAGCGTATCCTTTCTTTACATTTCTAAATACTTTTTAATTTAACGTATGTTCGTTCAATAGATAGTTTTTCGGTCATATCCGATAAAGGCAAGAAAAGTGACACAATTTAACAATGCAGCATTTGAGAAAAATCAACTTAAAAATAACTTGACTAGAATAAAACTGGCACAACTGTCTCTCGAGTGGATAACTTTCTAGATGGATATGTAACTTTTTTGTTCACATTGGGTGCATTTAATGTATTTTTCAGTGACATAAACCCTTTTTTGGGTAATGTCATTTTTCTTGGAAGTTGTGATTTGTGAAACTTCCTTCGAACGTCTTCTGATGCTCTGCTATATAAATAAGTTTTCACTGAAAAGAGAAAAATAAAATCTTTTTGTAAAAAAAATAGAACCGACTCCAAAAAGGAACTACTATTCAAACAACTAAAAATGAAAGAAAATTGGCAGAAAATGGAACTGTAGTGTAGATTGCGCCTAAAAGTATAAAATAATTTCCTTCGCCAAACAACCTATAACACTACAATTAATCATAACTTTTGAAGTCGGCGCAAAATTAAATAAAAATTGATATCTTTATTCAATAAAAAATCGAATCCTATTCAAAATACACTTCTCACATTGTTACCTGCAAAACGCAGCGGAAAACTACTTTGATTCAAGAAAACAAATAAGATTTCGTAAGCAGCAAAAGTTGGCGAAGATGCTGGTATCTGACGTCCTTGGTGAACGAAAAAGCGCAAAATTATCTGGCAAACATATTTAATTTCTTTGGGATATCATGATTATTTTAATAAGGTATATCAAGAGAGTAATCAAGAATATGAAACAACACATCGTACAATATATATTATGAAAATATGCATCTTGCGTGTATATTTTTGCCTTACGTTTTTATCGCCAAATTCAAAAGCCATCAAGGATGATCTAACTTCGTAGAAACATAAATACCGCATTGTGAAGAATGTTCACTGTTCTATGTATATGCTACTAATGGACCAATTGTAAACAGTGATAAAATAATAAAGGAAACATGAAAATGGATGATTCGAGACAACAGCATTTGTTGCTACAGATCTAAAGACAAACCTTTAAAAACTAATTAAATTTTATTTAATTTTGCGCCGACTTCAAAAGTTATGATTAATTGTAGTGTTATAGGTTGTTTGGCGAACGAAATTATTTTATACTTTTAGGCGCAATCTACACTACAGTTCCATTTTCTGCCAATTTTCTTTCATTTTTAGTTGTTTGAATAGTAGTTCCTTTTTGGAGTCGGTTCTATTTTTTTTACAAAAAGATTTTATTTCAAATATATTATTAGAAATTGTGTTAAGAAACATAATTTTTGTTTGTTATGTACATTTTACAAAATAATATATTTTCTACTTGAAAATAAATTTTTGTATAGTAGGCATATACATTAAACTATATAAAATCAATTTTTTTCCTATATATTTTGAGAATATATTACTATATTTTTGTAACATAAATTTTATTACATTTTCATAATTTGAAATTAAGGTGCCTGCCTTCCTTTAGAATGCAATTATCTGCTAAAAATCCGATTTTCTATTTTCGGTTTAATATTAAATCCTGAAATTTTCGCTTTGTAAATCAGTTTGAATTTTGTGTCTATCTTGCTTAGTACATGAATTATAGTCATTTTAATATTAGTCACTCTCAAGTTTTTGAAACCGGAAGTCACTGTAAATTTTTTTTACATTAATGTTTTACTCAATATAAGCATTAAAATTTGTTACTGCATACAAAATGAATTTAAAAAAGAAAAGAAAAGTTTGAAATAAATCATGATCCCCACGGAGGGCACTCCCCCTCTGGCCTAGGACCTATGGCAGTCAATCGGCCTTATTCCCAAAATCCAAATCCATTGAATGAAGAAAGGACTGAAGTATTTCGAGAGCAGAACCTGCTATATATAATGTAATGTACATATTTGATGGTCATATTGAGATAAAAGAGCTTTGTTTTTTAACAGTGAAGATCATACATAATAATCATAAGACTTACCTTCAAATGGTTAATTACATATTCATTTCATATTGAAATAAACTTTATTTTAGCATATTGTAAAAACATTGTGGAAACAACATTATAATTTTCCGTTTTCTAAGGCTTAACTAAAGGGTTAAGAGCAATTAGAATGCTGTATGCTTAAAAAAAAAAAAAAAAAAAAAAAAAAAAAATTAAAAAAATGCGTTTAGTGGATAAAACAATTATTAAGTTGTAGTTTGTGTTTTAAAAATCTGGCTTCAAATCAAGAAACCATTTTAGCTTTTTTTTTTAATGTTTTCATGTTAATAGACAAAGAAAATCAATTTCATCAATATCAATTACTCAGTTTCAGTCAGATGGATTTTTTTTAAATTAAATTAAGAAAACAATAGCTTATTAAAACCAATAGTTGTTTGTATGCGTCATGCGTGCATAATTAAACACATTCAATTAGTATAAATAACAATCATAGTTTCAGTTTGAAAATGGAAGAAAATGAAATTCTTTATTGATGTCACTGAAATGATTGCATTTGAAGTGATTTTCTCATAAGAAAATGATTTAGTGAAAGATAAGATCATTTTGCGTAGATTAACAGCTTTTTCTCGTAAAAATTAAAAAAAAATTTACTTTCGAAACATCAATTTACGGGCTACGACCGTTTAGCTAGCAAAATGGTCATTTCCCGTAAAATTATACGGTTATTTCCTAAATTATGCTTCCAAAACATTAATTTACGGATTATGACCGTTTAGGTAGCAAAACGGTCATTCTCCCTAAAATTATACGGTCAAATACCGTGATTTTACAATTTTTTTTTACAGTGTAGGCAATTTTTCAATTATTAAAAAAATCCCCTCTGACAGTAGGCAGGCACCTTAATCACTAATGCAAGAAATGTAATAACTACATAATTATTTCCCTTACTTTTTCCACATTCCTATAACAGCATACGCCTCGTAATAAAACCCTAACGAAAAACAATACCTCAACACTAATTTAAACAATTCGTATAAACACACTTTGGAAATGATATAATTATTGGCAATGACAAAGTATGCACGAAAAAGGTAATAACATTTGAAGACGTAATTGAATTGCTTTTAAAACAAGAAGAATCGAAATTTCTCGATATGCTATTTATATACTTTCTTTCACTTAAGTAAGTGTTTCAAAAGGATAATTGACTTAATGATCGGGAATTTTCGTAGTGTAAGTATAAGGTAATTATAGTATATTACTAAAATATTTTTGGTTATTAATAACATAATGCATTTATGATGAATAGTTACTAGAGAAATAAGGTGTTCCTAGAATACTATCATTATTGAAGAGGAATTTTTTCTATTGAGTTAAAGATAGTAATGTTTAATGGAGTTATTAAAAATCTTATAGTAAAATTTAGTGATATGCACTAAAAACTTATGGGTATTGAAAATGTTCTTGACCAATTTGCAATTTATGCAGTCTCAAAGCAAGTGAAATATGAAATTAAATAGTTAAAATGCTTTGCGATTTTTAAATATATTGTTCTCATTATATGACAATTTTGTTACGAAAAAAAAAAAAAAAAAAAATAGTTCAAACTCTTATTATAGATGGAATTATCTAATAAAAATTTCGAAAACCAAGTTTAATGAATAAAAAGTTATCGAGTTAGAAGTTTTGCCAATTTATCGCATGATAAATTATAACTACTATAAAGGTGATTATAATTAAAAAGTTTTGTGTCATGAATAATTTCTCCATATGTTTTAACATATGTTATAAAAGGAAATAATTCTAGCATAATAGTGTGGTTATTAATGGTAACGTTTGTGTACAAAAACCTTAGTTCAAACATTATCATAAATGGAATTACATAGTAAATCTACGGAAAGAAATTTTAATGTATTTGCTTGTCTCGATAAAAGATGAAACACCCCATTGGGGTAATTCATTGTGTATAATATTAGTGCAAAAAAAAAAAAAAAAAAAAAAAAAAAAACAGGTGATTAATATAATATATTTTTCAAATGCGTAACGATTTACTGCACTCGTATCCAACAGGAAAAATTATTGGTATTTATTTTATTTTATTTTTATAAAATAAACGCGTTGAAATTGTTTTTACCGGATTTTCAACGACTATTCATAATACCAAACCATTTAGAATTGTGTTTTAGGGAATTAAATTATTATCGGTTAAAACTGCGCAAAGCCACCCTATTATTTACAGTTACATGAAAAATGTAGTATTTAAAAATATTTTGAATAAATTTTCACCCCACTTAAAAAATAAAAATAAAAATAAAGAAAGAAAGAAAAGAAAAGAAAAGAAAAAGAATGTTTTAGCTGTAAAATTAGCTAAATTGCTTGCTATAATTAACGCTTTTAAGATTTCTAAACGTTAAAAATGTCAAGGGATGGATCAAAAGTTTTAAATAAAAAAATAATTTACTTTTTATGATGAGATAAACTGTTGTGTAAGGTACAGCTAGGAGAGTTTGTGCTTAATTCATTCAGAGGAATAAGATAAAAATATTTTTTTTTTCTTTTGTCAAACTATCGCTAAAAATGTTTGAATATTGAGAACTATTTTGCGCAATCTCTTTTTACAGGGTTGTTGTGAATACACACATAGAAAGAAAAAAGTTTTTTTTTTTTTTTTTTTTTTTTTTTTTTTTTATATATATATATATATATATATAACTACAATTAAATTGTAGCAATAATAATTGAACTTGTATAATTATTGTAAGGTTTTTGTAAACAAATAGTATTGTATTAGGAAAGGATAATTTAGCCCAAAAATTAAAAAAAAAAAAAAAAAAAAAGAAAAAGAAAAAGAAAACAGAAATAAAAAAGAGACATTATGGGGAATTACAAAATTTTGTGTAAAGAAAAAATATTTAAGAATAAAAAAAAAGACCAAATAAGATTACAAAATAATATTAAGTTACTAGATAACACATTTAACTAGTATATTTCTTTTTAGTTTGAGTGTTTTCTAGTTTGTTGATCTAATCAGTTGTTGATAGCAATCATTGCACTTATTGTTGTAAATGGTGCAGTTTTCATACAATTACCTGCTATAAGTAATGCGTTTAATTAGTCGAGTCACTTTTCAAAGTTGTTTCTTGGTATAGGGTCTGTCATTCAGCAAACTCATCCTCATTGTTTGGTTTTAACTAATAAGTTGCGTGTATATTTCAATGTGTTGCATACAACACATTATATATATGAAATTAAATTACATTTAGAACCAATTACTGAAATTTAAGAAAATTTTTAGTACATTTTCAAATGTCCTACTATATTTTAAGAACTTTTTCGTAAAAAAATTATTTGTCTTAAATCACTAAAACTAATATTGAATAAGAATAATTATTCTGAGTGCAAAAATCGACAGTTTTACAGACCTCCCCACTAAAAAAAATCCGAATATATTCTTGAGAAAATAGTGTTTTCTTAAGATTTTCTTCAAATATAATATAATATTTTGAAGATTTATCTTTTTCTATAAAATATCTTAAGACATTTTAAAGACATTTTAAAGAAATTTTGTAAACTTTCTTAAGAATAAGCCAAATAACTTAAGATATTCTGTAGATTTTCTTAAAAAATAACTGCAGAATATCTTGAGATTATTTTTAGTGGGGCTTAATTTACGGCAAAAGTTTTATCTGTGAATATGCTATAATTGTTTTAATCCCGAATATAAATTTATTGGGTTTATTTGCAATTGTACTAGAAAATTGAATATAATAAAGAAATAATTTATTTCCTTATATACTTATAGAATATAATAACACTGTAAACGTAAATGTCTTAAATTCAGTTTATAAAAGTGTCTTAAATGGATAGACATTTTTTAAGTGAAAAAAAAAGGACTTACTTTTTAAGACACATTTTTGCATCTGAAATTAAGACATTGCAAGTGTCTTAAAACGCCACCATGTTTTAGGCTTAAAAACACCGCCATGTTAGGCTTAAAAGCACTACTGTTTTTAAAGCTTTTTAATAAATAAATAAATATGGCATGCGATTATTTTTTTTTTATTTTTTTTTTTTTTCAAAAATAGATTTTAGAATTGTTTAAAGCATTAATGAAATATATATATGTATATATAACTCCCTTTATCCAGCCTTGGGATACGCACTGACACTGTCCAAGGAAACCGAAACCTCGAGCCAAGCATTGTCGGAGTCGAACATTTACCAATCACGCCACCGTCGAATACAGGAATACGTGTTTTTATGATAAAATATACTGTACTATTAGCGAAACAAATCGCAGTGTTATGTTTTATTTATAATTTTTTGCCATAAAACTATTGATAGCATAGTACCTTTAACTAAATAAATAATATTATCTTAAATTTCATATCTAGAGGTCTAAAAATTTTAATAATGCATAACAAGTATGTAAAGGTTCCATCCCTCGATGATGATGATTTCTTTCCTTAAAGTGATATTTAAATAAAAACAAACTATAAACATGAATACAGGAAAATTTGTTGTTTTACATTTAGATGTAGTTAAATATGTGAAAGAAAAAAGTTTTTAAACGAATAATAATAAGAAGAAAGAAAGAAAAATGTTATGCCCAAATTATTTATGATTGTTCACTTATAAATTCACTTTCTTCTCTACACATTACTTGCTACGTCCGTCTTCACACTTTTTCTTTTAATATAAGAAAGCCTTAATGACAAAGTTTTTTTTTTTTTTATAACGAAATAAGCTTTGTGTCTAAATGTGTCTTTATTAATTATGTTAAAGATAACAGCATGCAAATATCATTCACATCCCTAGAGTATTATTCCATAAAAATTTAATTTCATAAAGCTACCATAGTTTAAGTAGCTTAACTGCTTATTATGTAAAATAATAATATGTTTATTGAATGTGGAAAGAAGTAGGACAAGCAAATTTTCTTAAAGTAGATTTCATATGAAAAATTTTCTAAGTAATGCAAGTGTCTGAATTTCTAAAGTGTCTGAAAATTCAAGCGCGTTTGCTGTCTGAAAATTCGCGTATTTATGTGTTTCAGACATTTTTGTGTCTAAATCGGTATGTAAGACATATTTCTGTCGTAAATTAAGATATGTATAACGCCTAATCTATATTTTAAGACATTTACGTGTCTTAAAAGTCGTTTCAGTTGTTTTTATGTCTTGCTTTAAGACCCTTTTATTTGCAGTGAAGAATTCATTGAACACGTTTTTACGGGTTTCTGAATATATATATACGAGGTGTGGCTATTAAATAACGAGACTATTACTGCTACAGATGAACTACATATGCGCCAAATGCGAACGACCGACAGCTGTGCAGCGTAAAGCCTTCTCTTTCGATTGCAGCTCTTCCCGTGTTTGTAGAGAAATCAGTCTGGCCGTAACCTTCGTTTGTGTAAGAGGTGTTTGAAAAGTGTAAAAGTAGAGCAACGAATTGTCGTGAAATTCGACGTGAAACTTGATAAAATCGCTAGTGAAACTTATATTTTATTAAAACAAAATTATGGCGATGAATGCTTATCACGTGTGCGAGTTTATGAGTGGTTCAACCTTTTCCAAGATGTCTGAGAAGGTTTTGGAGATGATGACCGAAATTCAAAGCGATGATGATCCTTTTGTTTCGACATTCATGGTATTGTGTACCTTCAGTGGGTTCCTGAATGTCAAACTATTAATCAACATTACTATCTTGAGGTGCTTGCTCAACTCCGTGAAGGGGTAAGGAAAAAACGACCCGAATTCTGGAAGAACAAGTCATGGGTTCTCCATCAAGACAATGCACCGGCTCACACGTCATTGTCTTTCAAGGCGTTTCTAGCCAAATACAACATCCCAGTTTTAGACCATCCGCCTTATTCGCCTGACCTCGCCCCATGTGACTTTTATCCGTTCCCCAAAGTTAAATCTATATTAAAAGGAACAAGATTTGAGTCAGTTAAAGTTGTGAAATAAAAAGCGGCACTCCTTATGCAGGAGCTCACAGAACAAGACTTCTAGCACTGTTTCGAACAATGGAAAATTCGCCTGGAGCGTTGTAGGTATAGAGGAGGGGTGTATATTGCAGGTGCTAATAACTAAATATGTATAAATTTAAAATAAAATGTTTTACAGCAATAGTCTCGTTATTTAATAGCCACACCTCGTATACATATTTGTCCTATAAAAGCTTTAAAAAAAGGTTTGACTTATTTGTTTTGAATGAGGTCATGCATTTTGACATTAAGCCGCATAATATATTGTAAAAAACAAACACCCTAACTTGAAATTACTAAACATCTAATGTAAACTTATCATATATACATATATATACCATCACCAGTGTTAGTTTTTATCAATCCACTATAGAAATAAGGCCTTTGGTAGGTGATTTCAATCTGCCCTGATTTCTGCAATTCTTGTCCAATCTGATCTTTTAAACTTCACACTAAAATCTCTCCAACGACTCTTACGTGGTCTTTCCTTTTTTCTCCGTATCAAAATAGGATTTTTGTGGCTAATCTGTCATCCTTTCTTCTGGCAAGGTTTTCAGCCCAGATTTGTTTTGTCTTTTTCCTCTACAAATGACATCAGTAACATTCCTTTCCTCCTTAATACACGGTTTGGTTTGCTCCCTAATGCGTCTCTCCATACTTCTTTGGGTTGTTTGAAAATGCACTTCAACGAGACCTCTCTCCCTCTCTTTCTTTATACATATTTATATAAGTGGACCTCTGTATATTTTAATATTATTTATTTTATTTATTATAATAAATAATTCAATACATAAATTTTTATAAATATTTTTATTTTGATTTATCTTAGTAGTAGCATTTTATCGCTACAGATAAATTTCCAGCAGAGTTTAGAAATATTTTAAATCAGTAAGAAAAAAAAAAAGGAGTACCTTAATACTTTAAATTTTCTCATTAAACGTTAATTATACATGGTACTAAAAAAATATAAGGGACAAGGTTCGTGATTGATGAAAGTCTACTCATTCGTCTTCTCCAAAATTAAGACAAAAAAGGAAAAAGGAAAAGGTAAATGTTTCCAAAATAAAGAAATTGATATATACTGATAGCGCTCTTCAACAATATTATAAGTACAACTATCTAACGTAATACTAAATATATCCATATTATAAATTGAGCATACAATTCATTAAATACCTCTTAAAATAGTTTTTTCAAGTCGTTGATAATAGTAGACAATTTGAAAATATTTTATTTAATTTTTAATAGATTCTTTCTGAATGCAAAAAGATTTTTATATTAGCTTATATATTTATTTTTGCACATACATTTCTTTTATTCTTTCATCATATGATTTTTCAATCCTTTCCAACAATGTGTTACACGTGTTTAGGTAGCAAAATTTATTTACCCAAAGGCAAATTTTGTTATACTCAATGACCATTAAATCATGTTTCAACATTTTTCTTAATTTTGCATTTTCATAAAGAAAAATAATATTATCACTAATATAACCGATAGATCTTAAATGTTTTAGAGTTATAAATCATGAAAACCTTACAAAGTTGTTTTAAATTTTGTATAGTTTGCAAATCATAATCCATACGAACACATTATTTTAAGTACAAAATTTGATTGTTCTCTCCTCATTCAAAGATGTTAGATGAGATGGTAAAAATTTCAAGAAAAGTAATGTTTATGGATATATTAAGAAATATTTATAGCTTTCTGCGAATAATATTATTGAAAAAGTATTGTAAGAGCCAATCCTTTTAGTGAAAGTTTATAAATTTCTTATCATTTTTATTTGGACGTAAAAGAAAAGTAATTTTGTGAAAATTAGTGCATAGATAGTGAATAATTTCGATATTATATATATATATATATATATATATACATTTATATATATATATATATATATAATCTGGTGTGTCACTCACACGACTTTTTCTTATCCTGCGCGTTTCAATGCTATAATGATAGATAACATATTAAGTCTTAAGATCAATTGCGTAAGATAATAAAGTTCAATGTACTTTTAAAATAATTTAAAATAGGTTTAGGAATAGTTTTATTTGGTATGTAATTCTATTTTAGGGGGTTAACGCCCCCCTCAACCCCCATTTAATTAGAGTACATACATTTATTTTAAAAAAAATTCAAGTTGTTATTAAATTGCCTTTAAACTAGACAAATTTCCTCAAATATTTAAGTAGCATTCAAATACGACATTGAAAAGACCAAAATTTAATTTCCCGCTTTTAATTGTATCTAAATTATGCTGATAACAATTATACATCCATATCAGCCGCTAAAAATTGGACTTTCGTAATCAGGTCTACTCAAGATATGACTTTACACACACACACACACACAAAAAAAACACAAAAACACACACAAAACACACACAAAAAAAAAAACACAGAACACACACAAAAAATAAATAAATAAATAAAATAATATACGTAAAGACAAATAAAAATAAAATATGAATAAATAAATAAATAAATAACAGTATTGCTATGAAAAATTAATTTTTCAGTATTTGTCGATATAGTAAAATGTACAAAGAAATTCCGTCAATTGCTATCAATGGAAAAGAAAGTTTTGCTTAATTTTGAATAATCCTGTATTTTGTCTATAATCAATATAAGCTACAAACAATACTGTGTATTTAGAATTGGTCTTATCTGAAAAACATCAGAAACAAAAGGAATTACGATTCCTGCAATTTTTAAGTAATAACACCAATATATCCAAATACTTTGGGTAGCCCCGTAAAAGAATGATGAATGATTTCCATAACCATAGTCTACACAACACATGCTTTTATGAATATAACAAATTTTGTTCATTCCGTTTCGTTTAAATCAGCCTAAATATGTTACACTGTACTTATCAAAAGGAAAAAAAAAATCCCCATAGACGTAATTTATTTGATTTCACTTGGATGTCCCTAGGCACGAACCATCTGCCTGATCTCAAAAAAAAAAAAAAAAAAAAAACTGTACCATACCTATATTATACACATTTAGAATACCAAGTTTGGATTTTTTTTTCTATTATTTGCTCTTGCGATATGCTGATAACAAACAGCTAAACATACACACAGACACATACACACAAACACACATAGACCTATTACTAAAAACATGATTTTCAGATTCAGTGATCTCATAAATTGTAAATATCAGAGAAGATCAATTTCGAAAACTTGACCCAATAACAATACTTTCTCTGCCATCCAATTTGAGTAAGAGAAAGTTTTTTTTTTTTTTTTTTTTTTTTTTTTTAAAGAAGAAAAAAAGAAGGGAACAAATTACGTATTTGGCATCCTTTTAAACAATTCAGTTACCGTAATATAAAGAATAAAAAATTATAAATATTACGAAAAAAATATACTGTTGGTGTAAAGGTTTATTAATGTGTACTTCAGAATTTATGTTTAAAAATATGACTGCAAGACCCTATTATTTAACTTTAAAATAATGAATTTCTAAATGATTAAATGACAATACAAAGACATGATGTTTAATTAACAAGAAAATTCATATTCATTATTTGAAATTGAGAAACTTAATTAAGTATTTCAGCTTCAGTTTTAGATAAGAATCAAACAATCTAAATTGAATATATTCCGTTAATTGTTATTCGAAATATACCTTGAATGGTGAGAGATTTATTCTCTTTTTAAAACACATTTTAAATGTTAAATAGAGTGCTTCTTCATTGGACATTTTTGAAGATGAAATTAAATTCATAAGTAATAATTAAGTACACAGTAAATGAAATTCAAATTGCTTCTGACACTCCAAAATCATCTTCCGATACTGTTTATTTAAAAATTCTTTGTACTTTTAGGTAATTAAGACAGGTGACTAGTAACTATTTTGATTCTTTTCTTTTATATTTACGTTTGATTATTAAATCTTTCACTAAAGATTATATTAGATATTTATTTGACTGATATTTGAAAAATTTGTAAGTTTTTAAAAATTACTTATTATCATAGAAGGATAACTTTAAATATTATTTTCGGTAGTGAAAATAAAATCTTGCATATGAAAATAATGCATGTTTAGTTAGTGATAATGGATTACAAATGATACATTCTTGAAGAAATATACCATATAAAGTCTTTTCAAGTATCGCAAGTATTAATTAACTTCAAAACTGTAAATACGTACGGGAATTAATGTATTAAAAAAAATCGGGCTGCATCACTTTTATAGAAAAGGAATTTTTATCCCACATTTGATAGAAGTATGTGCAAAACTTACTTGCTTATCAAAGTTATATGTCATACAGCTGAAATTATACAATAGAATATTTTTTTTAAATAAGATGTATTTTTAATTCTTCTTAAGGTAAAGCTAGAAGAGCTAATAAACATTTTAACAGAGTAATATAAAAAATCGAAATATTAATTTTCTGCTTAACTATTGCTCAATAATTTTGAATTCATTTGTTTTCTATGCATCTCCATTACTATTATGTGGTTTTGTTATGATTTAGAGGAACAGCTGTAATTTGCGCAATCTGACCTTACAGGGTAAGTGTGATTGAGCATATGGGTAGGAGAGATTGCGCTTAATAGTAACTACAATTAAGTTGCTATCAATAATATTTGCACTTAAATGTCTTTATTGTGAGGTCCTAATACAAAAATATTTATTATGAGGAAACAAATATTTTGTATTAGGAGTGGATATTTCAATTTAATAATTAAAAAATATATATATTGATAAATAAATAAAAGAAACTTCAAAAAAAAAAAATAATAATAATAATATATATATATATAAGAAAATCATTTAAAGAATCAAAAAAAAAAAAAAAAAAGACCCGATAAGATTATAAAATAACATTTCCTTATCAGTTAGAATGATTTCTTGTTTGTTAATATATCGTTGTCCACAATTGTTGGGTTTATTTTTGTAAATGGTGCAGGTTTCGTGCAACACCTGCAACAAATTAAACCGTTCGAGACAGATTGCCCACAAAGTCTTTTGTGCAATGCGTTTCCTTACCAAAAACACGGGTAGCACACTGTGTTCAATAATATATGGCTGGTTCCGCGCACTTTTTAGCCAAGAATCCACCCACCGTTTATAATTTATTAAAGTTATTTTACCAAAATCTTCCGCACAAAATCGTCCTAAATACAAAACATAAATTTCACTTGGTTTGAAATCTTCTCTTTTAAACTTTAAAAAACTGTACGTTAATTTTATTACTTTATTTCATTGAAATTTCGCCGAATACAGTTTTTAAAAAGAAATTTGAGAAGGCTGATAGTTTTTTTTTTTTTTTTTTTTTTTTTTTTCCATCCAGTTTTTATCGCTTCTATTTAAGCAAGCGACACCTGTACAAACTTGAGCACCATGCTTAAAAATATTACAAGTCAGATATACAGTAACCTTAAGTAATTTGCGATAAATTTCTCAAAGGCTAACATTGACACTCAAGAAGTAAATACTACCAGAGGTGTGTCTTTTATCGATCGTTGCCACTCCTGAATAATGCTAATTTCGGATTCTGGGGACAGTTTCTAATCAGATGCGCTGTCTCGAATAGGCTAAACTAATCCAGTCACTTATCGAAGTTGTCTCTTGGTACAGTTCGACACATTTAACAAACTCATTCTCATTGTCTTGTCATTATCAGTAAGCTTAGTAATATCTCATAGTATACAATATAATGAAATAAACCTGCAATCGCGCCTAAGTAGCAAATGCGCAATCTCTCTTATTTCGGTAGGAGAGATTGCACAACCTTTTATCAAATAATTATTAGCTTTTACTGTGACCCACTGGTGTTCGTACCGTTATTCTAGGTCAGTGTTCTCAGATTTTATGACTCTTTTATTCAATAGTCACCTATAATTTTGAGAAGTGATATTTGATATACATAAGAGATGATTATTCTTTAAAATGATTAGGCAACTGTTACATTTAAAATTTAGTGAGAAATTTTGAATCAAAATGTCGCAAAATATGTAATCACTAGTCTAGGTTAGTAGATTAGGAGAAATCTTTTAATTTAAATATAATTTGTTTTATTGCAATTCTATAGAAATGAGTGATTTGAGAATTCAAGCATTTATTTTTTAAAACAAGACAAAATAACAATGTTTCATTTTAGACAATCGAAACAATGAACATGCAAATTCAAGTCGGCATTCTACTCTTGTTTTTGTACTAGATAAGCAGTGCTCCGGCTGGCAGATCTAACAGATCTGGATAATAGGATTATATATACCGCCAAACAAATATACTACTTTTTTTCAGGAATGGCATACTACAAAATATCTCATTTCGAAATTCATAGCTTAGAGTCTAATAAAAATCCTTCGAGTATAGATGGCCTACTTTTGTTCTCTTTTTCAAAAATTAGAGGTAAAAAATGATACATTTTACCAAAACAATTAATTAAATTTAAATTGACAGGATATACTACTTATGTCCATTCTAAAACAATATTTGCCGCCAAATTTGATCGCTAATCTCACTAAATCGCCAATTTTGTAGCCAACGCTAAATTTTTGCCTTGGCGTCGATTTTGTCGATGTTGAGTCGAATTCGGAGACTTGCCGACCTAATTTGGAAAAAATGTGTAGTTTAGGTTTGCCAAAGTTTGGAAGCTCTAACTTCAATAAGAACAAAATTCTGGAATTTTCCGGAAACATTCATTAGTTTACAGTACTAAACTAAATTCTTCGAAAATTCTTTATATGATAAACAAGACTAAAACAACATAATGTGGTTCGTCGACTAGAACCTGCTTATATATTAAAAATAACATTCTAAACTGAAAAAGTCGGCAACTTTAATAACAATATCATTAAGTGCTTTATCTGCGTGTTGAATAGTCCTTAAAGTGTATTCGTAGTCTAGAGCCTGTTTATGTTTTTAAGAATTACTTTCTACACGCAAAAATATCGGCAACTTTCATAAAAATATCATTACTGGCTCTATTTACGGGCTGAGTATTTATTAAATAAATGTATCCGTCGACTAGAGCCTGCTTATGTCTTTCCAAATTACTTTCTGCACACAAAAATGTCAGAAACTTTCATAATAATATCATTACGGCACTATCATTAGCTTATTTTGAAATCTCTATGATGGTAGGTCATATATAATGGCAAAAACCTTTGTATATTTGGTCATTATGGATACAATTTTTGTAAATATCTTCAGAACGGAAAGTCACAAAAAGACCAAAAGGAGAGGTGCACAACTAAATTTTATAACAAACCTATATACCAATTTTCAACGTTTTACGGTCAACCGTTTTTGAGTTATGCGAGATACATACACACACATACAGACGGCCTGAAAAATAGTGTAAAGTCACTGATATCTCTAAAACGAGAACTCATATAAAAACGAAACTTGCAGGTATACAACTAGTTATCATGACAATCATGCATATAAATTTTCAACATTCTACGATAATTGGTTTTTGAACTTTGCGAGATATAAAATCCATTTCGCAAATCAGGATTACAATATTTCCTTACAGGTTGATTCAAAATAAGTGTGACCAGTTTCAGAGCATCAGGAATTTTTATTGAATTAAGTAATTTACATGAAATTTTTAATGGGGTTTCTTTTAGCATAGTACATTTTACGTAAATGTTTAGGCCAAGCAAAAGAGCTTTTTCGATAATTTTTGGGGGGTTTTGAACTTCCTTTTGATTGCTTTTTGCGTTTACTTAATTGTTTTTTTTTTAAGTATTCCCATAAAAAATAATCGCAAGAAGCACAGTCAGGGGATGTTGGTAGCCATTTCTCATCAGGAAGAAAATTTATTTTTTTATTTTTCAGCCATTTTATAGTTGATTTTGCAGTATGACTTGGTGCAGAATGTTGGTGAAAAACAAAGTTTCCTTGAGGGTAAAGATGTTTTCTTTCTTTAATCATGTGCTTCAGAACTTTATTCTGATGGTATTTAGCATCAATTTTAGACTTTGGTTCTACAAAAAATGGTTTTGCTAAGCCTTGAGAGGACATTCCCATCCATAACATCTGATGGCCAACTTGCCTTTTGCAAAACAGCTGCGTCTTTGCGACGTTTTTCGCATGAAATATATTGTATCTTTGTTTTGCCTGTTGTGGATGACATATGAAAAAGTGCTTCATCCAAAGTTATCCATGTTTTGTATCTACATTTGCATAAGATTAAATACAGAGGCCAAAAACATTTTCTTTATTTTCTACGGTCTTTGCAGATATTTGATGACAGACTGGTTTATACACTCTTTTATAGCCAACTTTCTTTATCTGACGACAAATTGCCGATTGTGATACCTGTAGTTTCTTTGCTAAAGTTCTTTGAGGCAAAGGATTTTTTACAGCTGTAAGTCTTTTCAGCTTCTTTTTTTCTTTTTTAACAAGCACTTCCTTTCGTCTACTTTTTTTCCTTGGAGCTTTTGATTGCCAACCAAATTTTATTTCTTTTCGAAGTTTAGATAGTAATCCATTAGAAAAATAACTTTTTTGATTTTTAAATGCTTTATTTATAAGAGAATTTGAGCAACCATCCTTCAAAAGCTTTAACATTTCGTTTCGGGTTTGAAGATCGAATTTCGGAGCCATAATTTACTCCCACTAATAAAAATAGCTAGACTGGTAATTTAAACGTCTCAATTTTAAAATAAAAGCAGTGGTAAAGCGATTAATGTTTACCATAAATAGTTACGCGCAATTAAACCTGGTCACACTAATTTTGAATCAACATATATACTTTACATAAGAAAATAAAAAGAAGGGAAATATTGATTCAAAATTTATATAAGAAAACTCCTGAATAAGCGATTATGGGAAATGTGCCCATTATACATAACATTATATAATTTCTCATAAATAACTATTTTAAGATGCATATCAACACTAGTAATTAAATAAATGTCGATTATCCGAAAGCGTAACTATAATATCTAAATGTATGTTAGTAGGATTTTTAATCTTATAAATACCTCTTTCTTCAGAATTTGAAATATGTTGAACTGAATAATGCCCCTTTAAAGTTCATTAAATGAATAAAACCTGTCTGAACAAATTTACTGCTTAGCATTACTTCATGTATCTTCTCTTTATCAGACATAAAATAGTTATAGACTGAAAGCTCTTGCGGGAATTTGTGTATGAATCCAAGAATCTCATTCTGCCTCATTTTAGAATTGTTGTGAACCAGAGTATTTAAATTATGAAAAAAGTTTTATTTTTCATGAATATTGATTTACCAATTTTGAACAAAAGAAATTTACCATATCTGTACCCACTGAAACATTCTGTTCAGAAAGAAACTCAGAATTCAGAACTCAAATTTATTCTATATTTTTAACAGAAGTTTGGCACAGATCATTTTTTTAAAAGGTTATCTAAAATTGATTATATTGTTAGTGTGGAATTTCATATTTCATGCACCATTAAGCAGGAGTAGTACCCTTTTTTCAGGACACTTTTATATTTGAGAAAGTTTTGCCTTTTTTACCACCTCTAATTTCATGCAGAAATATCTGTAGTATTTTCATTGTGATTTGTCGTGATTAAATAGAATTGAAATTACTGTATACAAATAGTGGTAGCAATAAAGAAGGAAATTTATCATACTTGAGAGTGCCTTGTAAAAAGGGCGGAGAGTACCACCCTTGCATCACGTAAGATAGCTAGATTCCAACCAAAGGTTTTTAATTAAAATATATATATATAAATGTATCTTGTGATTTTATTTGAAGCTTTTAGGATTATATATATGAGTATGTATAAGAGGAGTATATATAAGTTCGTTTTAGTGAATAAATAAACAAAGATAGATGAAAAATGTATTTTGATGCAAAGTTAATTATTGAAAAAACAGTATTTTACGAGTATGCATTTATTTATTCTCAAATCAGGTCAACTATTAAATTTTAAAATAATGAAGATAATTTATCCCGTCTTCAATATATTAAAATATTAAACATGCTTTAACTGTCAAAATAAAAAGAAGCTTTTTCTTTTTTTTTTACTTTTTATTTATTTATTGTTAATACAATTAGGATTTTGAATACTTGTGTTTTGTTAATATCTGACCATAGCCTCCTAAACTAGATGCCTGTCGCACGACTCGGAAGCTTAGCAACAGTTGAAGCGGTAGACAGCGCCACTTGGTACATATTGCGTGATTTTTTTATTCAACTGTCACCAATAATTTTGAGAAGTGATATATTATATATATAACCGACGTTTCTTCGATTCTATTCGCCTTTTATGTGTATCATATCCCACTTTTAAAAATTTTTGGTGGCTGTTAAATAAAAATTATAATACATGAACACAAAAAATACACAGGCTGCCTGGTGACAGGACGGGATCGAGACATACTCCGTGTGATCTGACGACGAATGGACACAGGACAACACAGATACAAAGGACTGAGTCCTTGCGTAGGACCCACACATAACATATAATACAAACAAATAAATAAAAACATAAAATATTTACATATACCAGTATATCAAGAGGCGTATTATGGTAAAACTAGTCGCGCACTCTGTACCAGGTGGCTCTGTCTACCGCTTCAACTGTTGCCAAGTTTCCAAGCAACGGGACAGGCATCTAGTTTAGGAGGCTATGGTCTGACACATTACGAGCTATAATAATATTACAATCAGGAGGACTGTTCCAATTTCTTAAAAAGGATTTTACTTTATCATTCGTAAAGTTAAAAGTGTTGATGATAGAATATGTGTTTGTATAAGAAATTTAAAATTATTTAATCTATCTGTATACAAAATTCTAATTTTACTTGCGTAGTAAATTGTATATTTTTGAAGAAATATATTTTTCTTATATATATTACGGATGGTTAAAATCAAGCGATCTGTGATGACATTCACAGACAGTATTGCCAGATTTGGTGGATTTTTTATTCAGTAATTTTGAGATGTGATATTTGATATACATACTACACTATCAATCTTCGAAGTGATTATGAAAATATGACAATTAAAAATTATTGTAGATTACTGAATAAAAAATCTACCAGATCTGGCAACGCTGCTCAGAGATCTAATCACATTCCTCTTTTACTGGTCGGATCCGAGTGAAACTTCCCTTTTATTTTACGTAGATAATAAAGCTGACATGTATATCAGAAAAACATATTTTTTTTTCCCCCGTTGTTGGTGAAATTTCAAGCATTAAATATTTGAAATTTCAGCAACAGATGGCGATTACCTGTCTATAGTAAAAACAAATGAATAAGTTGCAAATGAGTTTAGCTATAAAAACAATTAATGTGCGATTATTTTTTCTTGTTATTTTATTACTTAATTAACTTTTCTTGTTCAGTGTCATGGTCACTGAGGAGGAATGATCAGTTCAAATGACAGATATCGCTTTTATAGTAAAATTCAGTTATATTTATTTGAAATTTTTTTATTCAATTAGTAGCGATGGAACTATCGCCCTCTGTGTACCGTCAATCAGCATTAATATTCCTGTATTAATATGCATCTATGTAAAGTTTTTATTTGTATTAAATACTATAATTTTCTTAATTTTATCATAAAATGAAGCTTTTTATTAAAAAAGAGAAGAAGATGATGATGAAGATGAAATATTCAGTAATTATATTTAAGAGTGCATTTATTTTCCTTAATTAACATTTCTGTAAAACAATAAAATATTTCAGTTGATCATAAATACTTCATATGTTAAAAATAAGGATTTTCTTGAAAATAATAAGATTACATAAAATAATAATTTATGTACTTTAACTTAAAAATAAACAAGATTTGATGCTCATCATCACCTAAAAATTAATTGCCAGTTAATATCATAAGCAAATATGTTTGATAATTTAACTTTTAATAATTAAAATAATTCTGTCACTTTTTTTTTTTTTTTTTTTTTTTTTTTTGTAAAACATCATAAAGAAAGTAAATTCAAATTATTATCACTTTAATAAATTTTCATCAGGCTTATAATTTCATAAAAAGCTAAATAAATTTAATTAAATATTATGACAATTTTGAGAAAAATAGAAGGTCTCTAATGGAACTAATATTTAATTTTCTTGAAATGATTTCAGTTTCCTAAATGATTGCATTTTGTAATTGAAAGAAATTGAAAGTTAAAGACAAGAATTTATTAAGCATTTTGTTTTATAATTGCAATACATCTGGCATATAACTAGAGACTAATATTTCTTTTCATCTGTCTTTATAATACAAAATTTTTAAGAATTTCTCCCTATAGATTTGCTTTTAATAATCAAATAAACCTGCACGTCAGGAAATACATTTCCAACTTTTAATTAATAAACATGCCCGTCAGGTCCAGATATAATATGATCAAAGATAAACCCTTCGTTTTAAAACATGATATGCAATGAGTAATCGAATAAAGATTTCCTTAATTGAAACTTTTTTTTTTTTTTTTATAATTACTCTTTAAAGAACAGACTTGAATTGTAAAAATTATATAGTGTTAGCAATGCATCGGATATGAAAGACTTATAGTATTTTTGAATTTAAATTAAATATGCATTTTCGAACATTCCTTTGAATATTCTCGTTTTAATTAGTTTAAGTAATACATAATATCATTACCTTATTCCTTAAGCTTTTTTTATACAAGATTAAATCATTAATTACATAGTGATGGTAACTAATAAATTTTAATCATTATTAGTTTTAACTATGCTGCAATTAAATATACATGTGCGTGTGAGTAAACACGAAAACGTCAAAATGCTGAATTCAGTTCATTTTGAATATGATAGGAATTTTTTATTTTATTATCGTCCGAACAGTATACATTTTGCATATAGCGATGCAAAAAATAATTCTTGTAAATTATTCCCGATGGACTAAAATGATTTGAAATGTGTTTTATTATTATTAAATTTCTTAAAATAGAACAAAACACATGCATGTTATATTGATCTGCTAAGGTCTGCTAATGTTCGAATGGTATGAATAACTCTCAATATCATTATTTTATTATATTATTTATTTATTTACTTATTTATTTATTTATTTTTTTATTAATTTATTATTATTTTAATAACAGAAAAAAAGGCATTTTTCCCATTTTACGTCCTATATTATCTCATCGCTTAAAGGGCATTTAATTAGAATGCCTCTGATATGTTGCAAAATTTTCTAACAGCAAGGACATTACGGAAAATTGAATGCACATGGTTTATAATTTTTCTAACGGGGACACAAAAAATAATCATTACAGTGCCTTCTAAAAACATACAAACTAGCGGGAAAATACTTGTGATCTCTTTATGCTTAAAGGTAAGTGGAGATACTTTATGCTGGAATACTGTAAAGAAAACAAAAGCAGCATTAAAGAAAGCACAAATGAAAGAAAATTGTTAAATAGTACATGACCCTTTCGAAACTTCCAAAAGATTCTTACCCAGAATTAGTGGAAATTGAATTTACAACATGATGAAAAGTAAAAGAAAAGTAAAATTAAAATTAAAATTTTAAAACGCCGAATCTTGTCGAGCAAGTATGGTCCAAGACTGGGACAGTAAGGCAAGTTGCGTGAATGCGATGAAAGCGATGCTCAAAGTGACGTAGTTGAAGTAGGGATTAATGGAAAGCTTAGTACAAAAAGTATCTCAAAGGAGGGGCCGAGAGGGAAAAAAATATTTTACATTTTGTTAAACAATATTTAGTATCATTGAAAAAGAAATTAAATATTGTTTAACAAAAATAAAATTATTTTTTAAAATGTAAAAGAAAAAATAAATAAATGAAATTTCTGTATAATAAATGAAAAGGCATAATGAGAAAATACATTTCCAACGAAATGAATGGTAGCACATATATATTCAGAAAACCATAAATACATAAATAAATAAAATTGTCAGCCAGTAGCTTAATAGCGATAGTCAGTCAAATTTTCATGCCCATTGAATTCATAACAAAATCATGGTTTAATCCATGAAGTAACGTATAGTAATATGGCGTACTATCAGAGGTGTTTGTTACTTCAAGAAATCTATATGTTAAAATTTTAAAATTAGCTTCTATAGAAGTGACGACTGTGTGACTAATCTGCACTCTGTGGTCATGATTTGCCTTTCATGAGATTTTGATTTTAGTCATGCTTTTAGATAAACAATTGGATTTTCACTCAGTGACGAATAGAACCTTATATTACATAGTCACCACTACTTTACAAATATATAATAGCTTGTGGCTATCAGAACCTCTTAGGTTAGTAGCTACATTTTTACAATTTCTTTTCCTAAATTTTATTTAAAATATTTTTATTAATTATGTTTAAAATTAGCTTTAAAATAAATGTATTGATTATCAAGGAACGCGGTAGCGTTCCGTCCCGCCAATCTAAAACAAACACCCGCCAAGCTAAAACAAACATTAAGAGAAATACAAATGACATTTACAACGTAGGAAAGTCAATGTTAAACGCCACAAGTGTATATTATGTCAACATAGCATCTGGGACTTTTCGACTACCTGTATCTCAGCTCCCTGATCCCCAAGACCTATGTTGTTTTGCACAGACCTTAAGCATACCCTTAAGATAAAACGTACAAATTTGCATGTCGCTCCGAATTAAGGGGCCTAAGTTATATAACTTTGAAAACCCGAAATTTGCCAGTCAGATTCATCTTCTGCTTTTTCTTCTGATAAATGTTAAAACAAAAAACTGTTGACGGCGATTGAGCTTAGAGTTCTGCAGCTAATGAACTGAAAATTTGCATGGGCATTTCTTCTGACCTGTGCTAGTGCATTTTGCAATCAAAAATTTTTTTGGTCAATATACAGGGTAATTATTTTCAATTTTGTGATATTTAACCAAAAATTTCGTGAATTTGTCAAGAGAAGGCGCTTGTCTTCAATGAATTTAATTTTGTCATTTAATAAGGCATTAAATAGGCATTAATTAATTTAATAAGGCATTAATTTTTTTTAAACCATGTTTTTAGTAACTTCGATTCTTGTTCGCTTGTTTGTTTTTCCAGTACAAATCATGCAATCGATTTTTAACTAACTTCCCGACAAGATAGACATTTGAAACTTTCAGGATAGCTCAGAACACGGTGACAATACATTTTTTAACACTATCAGTCAACTGTTTCAGGTCCCTATTGCCTTCGGCAGTGTTTATATGATTCGACAGAAAATTTACTTAACTAACTTCCCGACTAGCTAGACATTTGAAACTTTCAGAATAGTTCAGAACACGGGGACAATACATTTTTATTGCTTTTAGTCAACTGTTTCTGGTTTCTGCTGTCATCGGCAGCGTTTCCAGTACACATCTTGCAATCGCTTTTTAACTAACTTCCCGACTAGATATACATTTGAAACTTTCAGGATAGCTCAGAACACGGTGACAATACATTTTTTTAACACTATCAGTCAACTGTTTCAGGTCCCTACTGCTTTCGGCAGCGTTTATATGATTCGACAGAAAATTTTATTAACTAACTTCCCGACTTGCTAGACATTTGAAACTTTCAGAATAGTTCAGAACACGGTGAAAATGCATTTTTTAAATACTTTTAGCCAACTGTTTCGGGTTTCTGCTGTCATCGGCAGCGTTACCAGTACACATCTTGCAATCGCTTTCTAAGTAACTTCCCGAATAGCTAGACATTTGAAACTTTCAGAATAGCTCAGAATACGGTGACAATACATTTTACCAATTTGAAAATCATTTAAGGACAAATGTTCTCGAATTTACAAATTTGTCCTCAAATGTCCTCAAATTAAAGCTTAATGAGGACGCTGCGATGATTTATCCTCAAATTGGGTTTAAAACATTTGGTCGGCTTAGTTAAAAGCAGTATTAACTTGAGTTTCACCAGAAAACGCAGCTTAAATAACAGCTAACAACATATAAATCACACCACAAACGATACCATAGTCATAACATAAAGAAATAAACTACAATTCAATAGTAGAGACTTAGTGAAGCAAAACTTTCTATTCCGTAAAGTCTTAGCGAGAAACTCACTTCAGTCGTCGGAACGGGACTGCTTTTATACCCTGCCATTAATCCTGAATTTTATAGTAACTTCCGTAATAGTCGAGTTACAGCTTCGACAATGGGTCTACGGATAATAAAGGTTTTTTCACCAAGGTCGTCAAAATAATTGTCAAGGTACGATAAAGTCTCGAAATTCATCGCCAAGTCCATTACGTGCCCTGATAAAGTTTGTTTTTAACGGAGAAGGATCTTTTTTAACGCGGAAACAAGCTAGAAATGCGAAAAAGTGACATGTCAAAATGTGACTAAATGTCTTAGAACGAAATCACATAAAAATATCCAGTACTATTTAGAAATCTGGAACACTATATTTACTAAACTATGATAACTAATAATAACTAAATAATAACTAATAATAACTGACTATTAATAACTAAACTATGCATAACACGCATAGATAACTAAAGGATGCATAACGTGATTTTTATTGATCTATTACACAAATCTCTTTACACAAATATATTCATTATACATACGTATTATATTTATTAAAGCACATACATAACCCGCAAAAAGAAGTGATATCTCATAAAAAAACAATACTATTGTAAAAGTCACCCCGCCCAGCAAAAACTCTTACCTTTCTTAAGCAGCCAAAAAAAGTATTGATATCAAATTTCGCCGCCGCTATTGAATCCCGGGTACTCAATGCCTAACTTAATGAAGATCTGCCAATAACACTGCATGTATCTTTCTATTAAATCCTAATCTCTTTCAACATTCTTTGTTATCTGTGTTAGTTTTTTCGCTGCATTATAAAGTTATAATTTAAAGTATTTTTACGGCGGGGTGAGTCTCCTATGTAGAAGTTTTAATTAATAAAAAATTTAGTTAGTAAAGATTAAAATATTATTACGCACCCCGCCATAAAAATACTTTAAATTATAACTTTATAATGCAGCGAAAAAACTAACACAGATAACAAGAATGTTGAAAGAGATTAGGATGTATTAGAAAGATACATGCAGTGTTATTGGCAGATCTTCATTAAGTTAGGCATTGAGTACCCGGGATTCAATAGCGGAGGCGAAATTTGATATCAATCCTTTTTTTGGCTGCTTAAGAAAGGTAACAGTTTTTGCTGGGCGGGATGACTTTTACAATAGTATTGTTTTTAATGAGATATTTAAAATACGTGTTTAAATTATAAAGCACAAAAGTGAAGTTTTATATAAAATGTAACTAAATAATAATTTTAAAGGAAGACAGTAAAATATAAATTGGGGCTACACGATTCAATAAGCATGCATAGGTGTACAGTAGTACTTAGCGTTTTGTAGTTTACAAATTTTAATGTAAAGTTTTTTCACAATTTATTTATTAATAATTAATTGCATTGCAAAGTGTTATGATGTCGATAAAAACATCATTTTCGGTTATGCTTCATTATGTAAATACGGTTCTTAACTGTGTTTCTCCTAACTTCCTTTCCAAGTTTGTACATGAGTTACAGATACACTGTATATAAAGAAATTTTTAAATGTGATGATGTGATATAATATAAGTGAGTGAATCTACTTGTTATAGATAAATTTATATTATGAAAGAATCCGTAGATATGGCATAATCTGATGAGATCTGATATTTTTTTATCAGAAAATATTTCTTTCTGTTTTATAAAATATTTCCATTTTTCTCAAATTACATAAAACACAGAAAATGCAGTCTTTCATTTTTGTAGAAAACATTATATATATATATTTTTTTTTTGGAAATAGAAAGAAATCAATCTTTTAGATAAACGTGGGCGAAAAACATTCTTTGATGTGATTCAATTTTGATATTTTTGGAAAGAAAACAAAAACAATCACTCTTATATATTTGTGTAAAAAGCATGTATATTAAAATAAAATTGTTACAGGCTAAAGTAAAGTAAATTTAAATTAAAAAAAAAAAAAAAAAAAAAAGAGAAAAAAATAATTGTATTTTTTGCATTTAGTTTACATTTCTATTTCAACAGATCGCACGAGACCTATTTTATTACATTAAGTATGCAATTATACTTTCAGCCTAATATTCGTTATTCTTTCAAAAGAAAAAAAATTATAATTTACCCCTCTCAATATAGCAGTATCCCTTTACTATTGAGAACAAATTTTGTGATATAGATTATAACATTATTATTATTATTTTGCAAAAACTAGTTTCAGACTAATATACAGGGTGATCTTATATATACAGGGTGATCTTAAATAAGGTTGGGATTTCAAAACACTCTTAATTTAAAACTACCTGTCAAAATGACTTGATATTTTACCAGAACAATCCTGAGGCAGTTGAATTTCGTTTTTCAAAGGACAAAATAGTTCCAAAATGTTTTGTTAATCATCCGTAAGATATTTCTTTTCATGGGGTCTAGGTATATTGCGACCGGAAATATCATTTCCAACTCCTCCATAGGCCAACTGTGGCCAAGGTATTTTCTCCAGCTCTATCAACTGCGGCCGAGGAATGATACACCTGAAGTTTCAAGCCAAATTCGCCAAAGCTCTTTTCACAAGGCTCATAATTGAGCTTGCCACTGTTTTTTTTTTTTTTTTTTTTTTTTTTTTTTAATTATTATTATTATTATTATTATTAATATTAATCTTAGCGTAAATTTCCTTGCTCAATAATGTTGGTTTTAAATACATCTATTTACGTTCATACTTTGACTGAACAATGTATTCGACTTACATTGCCCTCGTCATCATATTAATTATCATAAAACTCTGCACACATACGTAAAATATATTATCATAAGATTATAATCTGTTAAAAGTGTTAATAAGTATCATGAATAAGATATGAGCATTTTTAAATAAATATTATTTTACTGTGCATGCGCGAAAAACATAGGTTGAAAGCTAAATATAATGAGAAACTTTTATCAAAAGGTTATTTGAATAGAATAAAAATTAAGCAAATTTTCGGCAAAATTGAACGAGCTAGATTTTAAGTGTACCTAGCTTTCAACCAATGCAGTAATTTTTTTTCTATTCGCGCATGGGTAGTAAAATAATATTTACTAAAAATGCTCATATCGAAACGAATATCGTACGCAACGAATATTGTTTTTATTTTTAAAGTAATTTTTCTCCAATGTTTTGTCAATTTTTCTGCAAGTTTTGTAAAAGTTTATGGAAATCCGTTCTAGTTATAAGCAAAAATCTTGTATAAAAAATTTGTATTTTTCGAAAAAAAAAAAATCTCCGCCTAAATACATAATTGCACATTCCCGCACCAAAGCATACAAATACTGTGCATAGTATGTGCAACAATGCATTAAATTACAAGTCATTTGTGGCATTTTATGACACAGGGTATTATCAGGGTATGACCAAAGTATTTTCGCGCTTCTTCAATTTGTGGTTGGTCACTAATTGCACTTTGGACTAAATCGATAGTGTAAACAAAGAGTTTTTAAATGTTCTTTGTATGTGTGAGGTTCTAGGCTACTTCGTCGGGTATTTTTTTAGAAAAAAAATAATAATAATTTCTAATAATTAGATCATCCACTGTTATACATGATAAAAGTAATTAATACACAAAGACGCAATGTAATTACGTAGTACATTACACAATTATTCTAACTACACAATGTTAATATGAAATGTGATTTCTTTTTAAAAAATTATTATTCATACATATTTATTATCCTTATTTGGAAAATCGTCGCACTTGGCAATATTTACAGTCCGGCCGCAGTTCACACAAGGGATTAAAAAATGCGGGCCGCAGTTGGTATAGGTTGAAATGGGGAAAGGAAAATAGCTGATATGTCGGGCAGCAGTTCGACATGCCGGTGTGATGTAGCTCCTGTTTTCCTCTTGTCTCCATCAATTTTTTCACTGAAACCACGTGTTCTTGTCTTTTCCTTAACAAGTTTATTGTAAACCTTTGGAGTGTATTGTTTCTTTTCGGTTAACAGCATTCCACTGTTTAACTAATTCATTTAGACCTTTTTCTCTAAATTTACCCTGTCAGCGTCATCTATCGACATATTTTAGAACTACTTTTTTCCTTCTCTCAAACAAAATTCCATCGCCTCATGCTTCTTTTTATATAATATTAAGTCATTAAGCCTGTAGTTTTAAATTTAGAACGTTTTGAAATCGTAGCTTTAATTATAATCGTATTTGTAAAATAAATAAATAAATAAATAAATAAATAATAATAAAAAAAAAAAAAATCAGTCTGTTGTTGTTGTATTTGATATCAAAAACATTTCAATCGCGAAATTGAAACTTTTTCCTTGAATAGAATTAATTAACCTATATAACTGTGCTTTTCAATGAATTAATAAAAAAAAAATAGACGAAATATTTTTATATTAATTTAATATTATATTCAAACTTAAAATTATATATATTCAGATGATTATAAGTATCAATATATCTTTAAATATATAAATATTATATTTGTAACAAAAATGCTTATTTAGACCACACATGAAGTCTCTTCGATAAAAGATTCCGTTTAAGTTAATCGGAATGAAACACTTTCGATCTCTTAAAATTGTCCAACAAATATATGTGGAAATAATTTACATTTTAATGAACTAGGATTGAGATTTTAAAATCTAAGCAGAACTTTTTACCAGAATTGAATGCTTAGGGAATTTCTAAGAAAATTTCATTAAGAATTGGTTCAATTTCAGTGTTTTTTAGAGGAAACTATTGTCTGTCTCATTCCCTTGTCAATATCTTAAATTTACAAAATAGAACTTATTAACTTTTGATTTCTATAAAAATTCTTATAAAATCGACAATTTATCGGCAATGAAATTTATCGAGTACATTATGTATGTTATAGATTACAGTGTGTTGCAAACACTATTGTTTGCTAAAATATTGTTCATAACCTTAAATTTTATGAACTCGTTTTTTAATAAATACAGGCTAGTTGTTTTACAATCTTATGCTGCAATCTACTTATACGCTGAAAATAATGTGGGTAGGTTTGGGGGACACTGCTTAGGCAGATCATAGTTTTTACGATTCTGCTTGGTTGTCATTAAATATCTGATATTTCTGGAACATATTCTACCAAGTTTTCTGACGATATTTCAGAAATTGTGAAGCGTGATATGGGTCATTCTCAGATAATGGTAAATATTGGTTTCAGAAAAAAAAAATTGCTTTAATTCCTGATTTTTTTTACATTAATGCAAATATCCATGTCTGCTTTAGAGGAACAAATTACCAGCAGAGATCGTTTGCCTTAATTACAGATTAATTATTTTTTTTAATTTCCATTGCAACATGGTAATGATATTTGTGAACATGGCAATGACAGACAGAACCACAGAAATGACCAATGGCGAAATAATTACACATTTATATATGGATAGCGGTATTTATCATTCTAATTTGTAACAGAAAAATTAAAATATCTAGACGATATATAGTGGCGAGATTTTTTGGAATAATTTTCACTATACGAATCCTATAGCTGTCTGTTTTAATAGGCGACATAAAGTGATTTACACTTTACTGCCCAGCAGTCATTACCATGTTCCTAGACATCATTACCATGTTCCTAGATATCAATACCATGTTTTCAGAACACCTTGGTAATGACTTTTTTAATGTTAAGCCTATTTATGGCTAAATTATAGCAATTAAAAGCTAATGCAATATTCATTCTGTATGTGGTCCCAAAGATCTTTATAAGTCATTCAGTAAATTTAAATTTATTAATTGCGTATTTCCGTAATAATGGACTTTGTAATGACACACAATAAGTACAATGACTATAATTTTAGAACAAAAACAGCAAAATGAAATAATTTGTATTTACTTAAACTAAAAAAAACTTGTCTGCTTGTAAGGGCATGAAACACTTTACTTTTGACAGGTTGATAATTATGACAGCACCATCTAGTAGTGAGGTACTGAAAAAAAACTTACACACCTTGGTAATGACAATTACCCTTAGGGACAAATTTTAAATAAGAATAATTAATAGATTTCTTTTTTTTATGCCCAAAATTCCAAAGATATTAAAGGTAGAAAAGTGAAATATACCTAGCAAATTGTTAGCTTTGTTTAATTTTTTTTCAATTCTTTAAAATAAAGGTTCAAATAAAAAGTTTGGAGTTTGGGACAAGCCTTGGTAATGACATTTACAACTTTAAAATTTTTTTAAATATTGAAATTTTACTTTTTTTGGTATTCAAATTACTGCACAGTGTAGTGCTTGAAAAGAATTGTTGAAAAAAAAATTAATTTTCATAGCTGACTTGCTCAAGTAACGTTTTTTAGCCAAGGACACAAAATTTACCATTATGTGAGAATGACCCATATGTGGTTCCAACATGATGGCTCGCTTCCTCATTATGGAATGTCGGTTAGTGCACATTAAAACAAGGTCTTTCTCGCATCTATGGATTGGGTGTGCTCAGCCAACTCTCTATCTCCTACGATCTAATTTATCGAGCCATATTTTTTTCTGTGTTGAGGGCCCAAAGCTATTATGTGTGATTCGCCTACTGAGTCTAAAATGGGTTTTATGGAAATATTCATCTTCGCTGCTGCTGCAGTCAAAGACAGTCATGTATTGCGTATGGTGTTAGGATATCTGCTCTGGGCATCTGCTGTAACATTATCATGAACTGTACGTCTGGCTCACACTAATCTTGAACGTAACATATATTAATTGTGTTCGATAAATATTTCTTATTAATCACTATCTTATTTCAAATGTTTTACCCGTGCTACTTAATTTCTCTAATTCCTTTCGTATATGGGTTTCTAAACAATTCCTATAGATGGTATCTCCTTTGCCTAAACGTTTATCGCTACATTTTTGAAGCACCCTATATATATCAAAAGTGATAAATTTGCAAAATTTTTATTTAAAAGCAAAATGAAGATTTCTGTGGAAAGTCATGCGTTGACAACAAGGTTGATTTTATAAATATAAATTTGCACAATAGATTAATACTCCTAATGGTACGCACAATTCTTCCATTATGAATATCTGTTATACTTGTTAATTTTATGTTGTCTAACTTCGTAATTTAGAAAAATTGACCTGTTTGTTGAATTTTATTAATGTTGTACTAAAGCCATACTTTAGGCCATTAACGATCACATATGTGCCACTCCGAAACTATAGTAGACAAGACTACCAAAATTCGATTCACTAAGGAGGGTTGGTTGAAGAATTTAAGGCCGATTAACAACGCAAGGGTCCTAGACCTATAGGTGAAATGTCCTCCTTGGTGGTCTTTTTAAGGGTTCCTAGCTCGCAGTTTCGAAAAAAACTACAGAAAACTCCCAAGGGCTAGGTCGATGAGCGCGACCTGGGATCGAACCCGACACCTCTCATCTAACAGCTTTGAGCGCAGAACCCCTCGGCATTTGACGGGCCTCACTAAGGAAGGAACAAATCATCTTGGGATCTAATTTTCAACATTTTCAAAACACAAATAAATCGATGAATAAATTATTAAAATAAACTAAGTCATAAAATCGTGAAAAGGGAAAATAAAATAATAAAGGAAGCTAATTGGTTCTTTTATTGTTATATAAAAAAAATTTTGAAATATCCGGTGTTCAGTGATCTGGAAATGAAAAGAATATTAAATTACTTAAGTATTAAATCTTTTATGTATATATTGAGCGAGCTTCTATCTTTTTAATAAATGTTATATAGTTCAATTTCAGCTGTTATATCAACTTGAAAAAATAATCTATATGTGTAGTATTAATTAGACATACGCTCCCTTACATCCTCTAAACGTAGTTTACATATCCTTAAAAACACACAAAAGAATTGTCTTCAATCTCTTATTCAAAACTCAAAAGATATTTTACAAAGAATAACGAGAATATTATATTTTAATGATGCAATTTATCATTTCCCTCTTTTCGAAATTCTCCATTTGACAAATGGAATGTTTTCACGATAATGATATATCTAAAATGTGCCATAAAACAAGTTTAGTTTTGTAAAAGTGAAATGAAATATAAAAATGAATAGAAATTAATATTTCAAGTATTTGAGTTAAAATAGACGTTATTTCCCAATGTTAATTTTTCGAGAATTTTTCTATATCGCCAAATAAAAATACAAAGATTCGTTTTAATAAATGGATAAATGGTATATATTCACAAATTTTTATATTATATATAAAAAGTTAAATATTTAAATTATTAGAGAAATTTAAATTTCAAATAGAATAAAATAAAATAAAAAGTTATCGCATGGAATTAAAATTTTAGAGATTTTAATAATATAATAAGTATCAATAGTTTTAATAAATGATCAAATTATCCATATTTTCAGAGTATTTTAAATTTATATATTATGAAAGTTAATTTTATAAAAGCTTTTGCGTGTAGTTAACAAATTTAGAGTTTTTACTATCATAACCTAACATATAAGCATAATATTGAAATATAAAAGTAATGATTACTTTGTTATTACTTACTTTGCAGAAAATATTACTTGCACAAAATTACAAATGTAGAATATTAGATGCAGCTTGTGGCTAAAAGATTATTATTATTTTTCCTTCTTTCTTTCCTTTCTTTTCCTTTCTTTTTTTAATAAGGAAGGGAGATAATAATATAATGTGCTAATATTTTCATGCACTTAATTATTTGAAAAAATAAATAAAAGCATTTTCAAAGAAATTATCTTTGCCTCATACGTTGATATTTGTCATTGCCATGTCTGTATTTTTGTCTGGAATACTATAATAATGATAATAGTTTCCTTTCTATTTAAAAAAGCAACAAATGGCAGATCTGAAAATTGGAAATATAAGTTACTGGCTAGTGGACAGTAAATGCTTATACCTAACTTCTACATTTTCCTAAATTTTTTGTTGACCTATATTAAGTACCCATCTAAATGTTTGCAGTTATAAAAGAAAGCAGTATTTAAAAAAAAAAATTATTTTTAAAGATAAATATTCACTCTCAAATGACCAATTTCTGAAATAAGGAGTTATTTAGTTTCCTGCGGACGTTATTTGACTTGGAAATAACTGTAAAAAAAAAAAAAAAAAAAAAAAAAAAAGTACTTTTTAAGCTGCGCAATTATTTCGCCGTAGATAGACAATTTTTGCATCCCCCCCCCCCCCGAAAAAAAAAAACTAATTTCTTAAGTATGAGATTTTTTTTCCCACACTAATCAATAGGATTCACGCATTTTTTTTTTTTTTTTTTTTTTTTTTTTTTTAATATGGTACCCAGAAAAGAGAATATTTTTGGTGTTGATTGCCAAAATAGGCAAATTTATCGTGATCTATGAATGTGATTGATGTTTATAGAAGTCACAGGATCATAGGAGGAAAAAAAGTTTCTTTTTTTGTCCCCTTTTGCTTAGTCTCCATGGGTGGCGAGTGGAAATTTTCCTATCTGACAAAAAGCAATCAGTAGATTTACACAGACTCTTACAAAGATTGAAGTAAATTTTGAAAAGTTGATTATTGGTATTCAGGATTGAAAATTCCAATTTTGGAACCCAAATTTAACAGTTTAGTTATAAATACGACAAACTAAAATTACCCTTTAAAAAAAAATATGGAGGCTCTTTTGTTGTGATAATTTCTTCCATAAAGAAATTGCAAATAAATTCCAAATTGCTAAAATTTTACTTATTAATCCCAAAACACATTTAAAATGCCTTTCTTTAAAAACTATTGGTATGTGAGATAAAGCTAAGTGTTTTGTATTCTGAGAAAGTATTTTTGTTATTACATTAGAAACCAAATTATCCAAAAAGCATGAAACCGAGGCATTTTATATAAATCAAGATCCCATAGCAAGTTTCCGATTACGAGGAAGCAATCATATTGCATAAAACAAATTCATGAATGACGAGTGAAATTGTCATTAAATGGTTTATGAAAGGTTTGTTCAAGAAGTAAAATATTTTGTTAAGGATATATATATATATATATATATGTATAATGTGGGCAGCAAAATTATTGAAGTACTAGAAATAGTTCCTAATTAAAAGGCCGGCACCTAAAGCTGTTTTGTTAAGTAAATATTAGTCTAGTCATGATCTTAGTCGAATATGTTTATAAAAAAAGTAATTAGATGATACAAGTTAGCCATGAACGTAAAAAAATATCATATGAAAATTGTGTATGTGTGCTTCAATAATTTTGCTGCCAACTATACTTAAACTACGTAAAATATAGATGAAGTACTTCGGTGCATTAAACACTACATGATTCCACCATTTCAGATATTCTCTTGTTTAAAAGATTGCAAAGCTACTTTGAAACTATCCCAAAATTAACAATAAAGAAAAATATTTGCCGGTTTCATTAAGTATTGGAAATATTTTGTTTGGAACTTTGTTTATATTTTTAATTCTTTGCCTTTTTGTTCTTTAAATTTTCAATTTCGTGTTATATATAAGTTTCAAATTTATGTCATTCTGAGGTGCATATAATTCTGTCAGATAAAAATTATCTGCGTTTATCATGGAAAATAATTTTCATAAATAATAATTTAATAAATCATTTTTAAATGATTTATGAAATTGCAGTAAATGTATTTTACACAAATACATTTACTGCATGTATTTGTGTAAAATTATATAGTACAAAGTCTTGCTGTGGCCACATCATACCAGTTTGTATTATTTTCAAACTATTAGGTTACCCTAATAGTAACACAAATCCTATAAGTACATTTTAGAATGACAATGAAGCATTTTTTATACTGTAAACTGTTTTTTAATTATTCTAAGTTTTATATAAAAGTTGCTACTCTATTTCCTTAAGTGTTTTAATTAGGATAAGAACAGTGAATTAAATTTTTATAATGAGAAAAAAATATATATGTCACCTTCATCTTAAACGAATTAGTAGTCATTTTAGGGATCACTAAACTAGAAAGATAGATTTCAGAGTTATGCATATAAGGTAAACAAACAACCTGGACGGACGAAATGATCGTTAATTTCTAATCTACATTTTTCTAGATGGTGAAACAATATTATGAGTATTATAAATCCTTTGTACTACTTGATTCTTGCTTTAACTTCTTGCTTGATTTCTCATAATTGTGTTATAAAACAAAACTAAATTATAATTATCAAATCTCGCCTCTTTTATTCGCATTTATTTTTAGAGATTTTTAAATGAGATTTACCACGACAATGTTGAAAAACGTTCAAGAATTCCAATAAAGGTTTTTAGATCTTACTAACAAAAGGAACTAGAATTTATAAGAATGACATGGATCTATTTTTACTAGAGCCACGATTTAGTTTCTAGATGTAAATATATATATATATATATATATATATATTTTATCAGGGCATAATAAATTAAGGTATTTTAATTGTAACTGAATAATTAAACTTGGACAACCTTATTACGATTATAAGATCATTGTACAAACTATTTTATATATTTATATACGCGTGTCTACAGTTATTAATTTTCAGTGACATGACATATGATTGATCATTTGATATTATGTCGTAATTTAGAAAATTTCACATATTTAGAAAATTTTATTGCAAACGAATTAAAAAAAAAAAAACTGTTATTACCTTATAATAACCTATAGAGCAAATACAAAGTTTACTTACAAAGGTTTTTTTTTTTTTTTAGTGGACTTTGAAGTTACCGGAATAGGATTACAAAGATTCAATAACTAAAAAGATGAAAAATTTGGAGTAAACTACCTGCGGATAAAACATGATACACGTATCACTAAAGCGAACTAATATATAATTCGCTGACGTTTTAAAACTAAAAACTTAGAATAACTGAAATTTACAAATTCATTTTGATATAACTCATTAATGTATAATAAGAAAAGTTAATCAACATTCTCGAATATTTGTACAAATCTCAAATATAATACATTTAACATAAATAGAAATTTTTTCATAAGCTTCTAGCATCTGAACATAAATATACATAAAATTATACACTGAAATGTATATTTTATGTTTATGTTCAAAAATAGCTTTAAAGGTTTTTTAAAAATGTAATAACAACAGTTTTTCTTTAAAATTCTTTTCCAAAAAATAATCAGGTCTTGAACTATTGAAGATGTTGAAATTTGTTAGGTGATCAAAGAACTTAAGAACAAGATGAAAACACATAAAAATTACCTAATTACCTAATATGATAATATAACATGATATATATTTTCATTGTTAACAAAATACTAGGAGTAAATCATAATATTGCATCAAAATATTAGCCAAAAATTATTACAAATAATATATAGATAGGTAGACAGATAGAATCTTATTTTTGGGGAGAGATACACCGCATAAGGGAAAGATTATACATATTTTAAAAAGAAAATTTAAAAATTATTTTATAATAATAAAAAAAGGCGTTTTAAATGTTTTGTTTTATTCAAATAAAAAAAAAAAAAATTATTCTAAATATGAAATGTTAGAAAACCTTATTTTTAAAAAAATTATTTTTACATTTATATTACAAAATTTCATTGGAAATTTAAAGTGATTATTAAAAAAAAAAATGCAATTAATATTTAATATTTGCACATTAAAATGTATAAGTATCTTACATAACACTTTAGATATAAAATTCGTCCAGTTCTCAATTTTCTACACCCAATGTTTTTGCAACGGAATTTAAAATATGAAAAAATGCGTAGAATATTCTTAAATTAACTTACCTATTGCACCATGATTATTTCTTCAGTCATAGAATTGTTCAAATTTTATTTCTGAATCCACCAAACGAAATATTTTTAAATAAATATTTCTGATAATAACAAATATAAAACCATAAAAATGCATAGGCGTATCAATCAGAATAAATAATTTGCATGTCAAACAATTTAAAGAAAATGCAGGCAATCATCTCTCAGAGTAATTTTGTTTACCGACGATGATCACATGACCAGTATTTTACGACAGGTAAAGAAGAGTTGTTATCGGAAGGTAGTTCTGGGCTGATCTGAAAGGAGTAACTACTCACATGTTTCTCAAAGCATCCAGGCGCCGCCAAATGGCGGAAGAAGATTTCTATTTTAGCAGGGATCCATCGCCAAATTTTCTGAAGGATTTTATGCTAAATATTATAAATTAAACTATCCTCGTTTGAAATAATCCAAAACTTATGTATATGATTAAAAAATACAGTTATTTAGTTTGTGAAATAATTTATATTACTCTCTTCCTGAACACAAATCGAAACTATTGGTATTGTGATTTTAAAAAGGACACCACATATATTGAACTTGATAAATATGTTTAAGACAAAAAAGAAGACACTTAATAATTAAGAGAGAGAGAGAATAATAGAGAAAGTAAAATAATTTATATTACTCTCTTCCAGAATACAAATTGAAACCATTGGTATTGCAATTTTAAAAAGGACACCATATATATTGAACTCGATAAAATATATTTAAAACGAAAAAGAAGACACTTAATAATTAAAAAAAAAAAAAAAAAAAAGAGAGAGAGAGAGAGAGAGAGAGAGAAGTAAAATTTTTATTTTTAAGACGTTTGTCTTCAATTATATATTTACTTTGAAATATTTCAATAGAGATATTAATAAAACAAATCAATTCAAAAATTTTTAAAGTTTAATATTTTATGATAGGCATTTTCTTAATTTTTTATTATATGTAACATCTATGACATATTTATAATTAGTTTTGAAGTGTAATTGACAATGTTTATTTTTTCATTTATTTATTTTGAAAAAAAGATTTATATTTTTTTATTATCCTGCAAATCATTTTTTCTAAAATATTTGTTATAAATTCAAACAGAATTTTAAAGAATTTAAAATAGTTCTAACAAAAACATTTTGTGCATGCTATTAAAAATAAATTAATTGTAGCTTCGTAGATATAGAATTTGTTCCATCTGATGAAGAATTATGAAGATTTTTGAAACATCCCCACTAAAAAATATCTTGAGATAATCTTAAAAAATTTCGACTTTCTACAGATATATTAAAAATATCTGAATAAATTTTTCAGATTTAGATTTATCACCAAAATAACCACAGATTTTTTTACGACGTTTTATAGGCATTATAAAGATTTTGTTTCATCATTAAAAGAACTTCAGATTTTTTTAAGTTTTAACACGAACACTTTTATTATTTTAGGTTAAGCAAAAAGTTAAAATTAAATCTGAAAAATATTTGTAGAACTTTTATGGGCATTTTGAATCATACAGCTTTTAGTACGTACGCGTGTTTGTGCATGGAGTGTGGTGTGCGTGTGTGAATAATGATAATCCATTTCTTTGCTTTTATTAAAATTTAGATAAATATAAAACAACGACCATACGTTTTACTTCCTGCAATGGAATTCATTCAAGTTTAGAGAATTACAACTCAACTCGAAGATGTGACCAGGTAAAAATAAAAAATGTTTGTTTACTATATTCAGCCGGCGTCACGGAGTAAAAAGACGCCGGCGTGCTAGCACTAGCGGTAGCTAAAATGGCGATCGTTGTTGCTCGATTTCATTTTTTAAAAAATATTTTGTGTTTATGTGTTGTGTAAGTAAATTTCATTTGAAATTCCTATGAAAGCCCCTGTATTAGAAGTGTAGTTACAAAGTGTCATTTTTTAAAACTTCCATGAAATTTACTGTGTTATTGCATACGTAATCTTAATGAGGCAAAGAGCAATAATGATTTATACTTCAATTAACCAGCGGTAGCTAAAATGGGATTCGTTGTTGCTCGATTTCATTTTTTAAAAAATATTTTGTGTTTATGTGTTGTGTAAGTAAATTTCATTTGAAATTCCTATGAAAACCCCTGTATTAGAAGTGTAATTACAAAGTGTCATTTTTTAAAACTTCCATGAAATTTACTGTGTTATTGCATACGTAATCTTAATGAGGCAAAGAGCAATAATGATTTATACTTCAATTAACCAGCGGTAGCTAAAATGGGATTCATCGTTGCTCGATTTCATTTTTTAAAAAATATTTTGTGTTTATGTGTTGTGTAAGTAAATTTCATTTGAAATTCCTATGAAAACCCCTGTATTAGAAGTGTAATTACAAAGTGTAATTTTTTAAAACTTCCATGAAATTTACTGTATTATTGCATACGTAATCTTAATGAGGCAAAGAGCAATCATGGTTTATACTTCAATTAAACCATTTATGAATATTTTTAATTTATTTTTACAAGAAATTTGATCAACATTCAAAATTGTGCAAAACATAAAAATCGTAAAATATCTGTTCACTTTTTATTCACAAAATACTGAAAATTCAGCAATAAAACTAAGTTCAGTTGTTTATAAAACTTGTACATGTTATTTTTACTTCAAAAGTGAATAACAAAGTCCATTTTTAACTAAAATATTTCTTACTAATGGCTTAAATTAATTTCTGGTACGGAGCGAATAAAGACGAAGAAAATTTAGTGTTATTTTTTTAAATTTCCATGAAAATCCCTTTGTTATTCTATATTTCATCTGAATAAGGCAAAATAATCATGAATTACACTTCAATTATGCCTATATGAACATTTTTACCATATGTTAACAAATAATTTGCTCAGCATTACAAATTTTTACAAATAGAAAATTTTTCAAGTGTTTGTTTTGCATTTTTTGAAAGTATACTGAAAATTCATGAATAAAACTAAATTTTAGACCTTGAAAATACAGTTATGTACTATTTATTTCAAAATTGAGCATTAGAATTCCTCTTTATCAAAAATATTTCTTAGTAATGGTTAAAAATCAATATTTGTAAACTACCGAATGTTGGCGATGAAAACCAAGTGTTATTTTTTAGAAATTTCGAAGGAAATACCAATATTATTGCATATTTGACCTCGATAAGGTAAAACAATAATGATTCATACTTCAAATAAACCTTTTATGAATATTGTAAATAAATTTTTGCAAGAAAATTGCTCAACGTTAAAAATTATGCAAAACATAAATATCGTAAAATATCTGTTTACTTTTTTTCACAAAAAACTAAAAATTCATCAATAATACTGAATTTGAATAGTTCATACAACTTTTATATGTTATTTATTTCAAAAATAAGTAACAAAATCTATTTTTAACTAAAAAAATTCTCACTAATGGCTCAAATCCATTTTTGCAAGCTACCGAATACAGTCGAACCTCGTTAACGTGAACACGCTTAACGTGAATTACTTTTAACGTGAACTGTTTCCACAATCCCTGTCAACAGGAAGATTAGTTTTCGAGTTACTGATAGTATTAACTACTGGTAACATGAAGAGATCTGTTACCACCCTTGAGATTCATGTTAACGAGGTTCGACAATATTGACGATGAAAACGAAGTGTCAGTTTTTTAAATTTCCATGAAAATTACTGTATTATATTGCATACGTAATCTTAATGAGGCAAAGAGCAATCATGATTTATACTTCAATTAAACCATTTATGAATATTTTAAATATATTTTTACAAGAAATTTGATCAACATTCAAAATTGTGCAAAACATAAAAATCGTAAAATATCTGTTCACTTTTTTTTCACAAAATACTGAAAATTCAGCAATAAAACTAAGTTCAGTTGTTTATAAAACTTGTACATGTTATTTTTACTTCAAAAGTGAATAACAAAGTCCATTTTTAACTAAAAGATTTCTTACTAATGGCTTAAATTAATTTCTGGGACGGAGCGAATAAAGACGATGAAAATTAAGTGTTATTTTTTAAAATTTCCATGAAAATCCCTTCGTTATTCTATATTTCATCTGAATAAGGCAAAAAAATCATGAATTACACTTCAATTATGCCTATATGAACATTTTTACCATATGTTAACAAATAATTTGCTCAGCATTACAAATTTTTACAAATAGAAAATTTTTCAAGTGTTTGTTTTGCATTTTTTGAAAGTATACTGAAAATTCATGAATAAAACTAAATTTTAGACCTTGAAAATACAGTTATGTACTATTTATTTCAAAATTGAGCATTAGAATTCCTCTTTATCAAAAATATTTCTTAGTAATGGTTAAAAATCAATATTTGTAAACTACCGAATGTTGGCGATGAAAACCAAGTGTTATTTTTTAGAAATTTCGAAGGAAATACCAATATTATTGCATATTTGACCTCGATAAGGTAAAACAATAATGATTCATACTTCAAATAAACCTTTTATGAATATTGTAAATAAATTTTTGCAAGAAAATTGCTCAACGTTAAAAATTATGCAAAACATAAATATCGTAAAATATCTGTTTACTTTTTTTCACAAAAAACTAAAAATTCATCAATAATACTGAATTTGAATAGTTCATACAACTTTTATATGTTATTTATTTCAAAAATAAGTAACAAAATCTATTTTTAACTAAAAAAATTCTCACTAATGGCTCAAATCCATTTTTGCAAGCTACCGAATACAGTCGAACCTCGTTAACGTGAACACGCTTAACGTGAATTACTTTTAACGTGAACTGTTTCCACAATCCCTGTCAACAGGAAGATTAGTTTTCGAGTTACTGATAGTATTAACTACTGGTAACATGAAGAGATCTGTTACCACCCTTGAGATTCATGTTAACGAGGTTCGACAATATTGACGATGAAAACGAAGTGTCAGTTTTTTAAATTTCCATGAAAATTACTGTATTATATTGCATACGTAATCTTAATGAGGCAAAGAGCAATCATGATTTATACTTCAATTAAACCATTTATGAATATTTTAAATATATTTTTACAAGAAATTTGATCAACATTCAAAATTGTGCAAAACATAAAAATCGTAAAATATCTGTTCACTTTTTTTTCACAAAATACTGAAAATTCAGCAATAAAACTAAGTTCAGTTGTTTATAAAACTTGTACATGTTATTTTTACTTCAAAAGTGAATAACAAAGTCCATTTTTAACTAAAAGATTTCTTACTAATGGCTTAAATTAATTTCTGGGACGGAGCGAATAAAGACGATGAAAATTAAGTGTTATTTTTTAAAATTTCCATGAAAATCCCTTCGTTATTCTATATTTCATCTGAATAAGGCAAAAAAATCATGAATTACACTTCAATTATGCCTATATGAACATTTTTACCATATGTTAACAAATAATTTGCTCAGCATTACAAATTTTTACAAATAGAAAAATTTTCAAGTGTTTGTTTTGCATTTTTTGAAAGTATACTGAAAATTCATGAATAAAACTAAATTTTAGACCTTGAAAATACAGTTATGTACTATTTATTTCAAAATTGAGCATTAGAATTCCTCTTTATCAAAAATATTTCTTAGTAATGGTTAAAAATCAATATTTGTAAACTACCGAATGTTGGCGATGAAAACCAAGTGTTATTTTTTAGAAATTTCGAAGGAAATACCAATATTATTGCATATTTGACCTCGATAAGGTAAAACAATAATGATTCATACTTCAAATAAACCTTTTATGAATATTGTAAATAAATTTTTGCAAGAAAATTGCTCAACGTTAAAAATTATGCAAAACATAAATATCGTAAAATATCTGTTTACTTTTTTTCACAAAAAACTAAAAATTCATCAATAATACTGAATTTGAATAGTTCATACAACTTTTATATGTTATTTATTTCAAAAATAAGTAACAAAATCTATTTTTAACTAAAAAAATTCTCACTAATGGCTCAAATCCATTTTTGCAAGCTACCGAATACAGTCGAACCTCGTTAACGTGAACACGCTTAACGTGAATTACTTTTAACGTGAACTGTTTCCACAATCCCTGTCAACAGGAAGATTAGTTTTCGAGTTACTGATAGTATTAACTACTGGTAACATGAAGAGATCTGTTACCACCCTTGAGATTCATGTTAACGAGGTTCGACAATATTGACGATGAAAACGAAGTGTCAGTTTTTTAAATTTCCATGAAAATTACTGTATTATATTGCATACGTAATCTTAATGAGGCAAAGAGCAATCATGATTTATACTTCAATTAAACCATTTATGAATATTTTAAATATATTTTTACAAGAAATTTGATCAACATTCAAAATTGTGCAAAACATAAAAATCGTAAAATATCTGTTCACTTTTTTTTCACAAAATACTGAAAATTCAGCAATAAAACTAAGTTCAGTTGTTTATAAAACTTGTACATGTTATTTTTACTTCAAAAGTGAATAACAAAGTCCATTTTTAACTAAAAGATTTCTTACTAATGGCTTAAATTAATTTCTGGGACGGAGCGAATAAAGACGATGAAAATTAAGTGTTATTTTTTAAAATTTCCATGAAAATCCCTTCGTTATTCTATATTTCATCTGAATAAGGCAAAAAAATCATGAATTACACTTCAATTATGCCTATATGAACATTTTTACCATATGTTAACAAATAATTTGCTCAGCATTACAAATTTTTACAAATAGAAAATTTTTCAAGTGTTTGTTTTGCATTTTTTGAAAGTATACTGAAAATTCATGAATAAAACTAAATTTTAGACCTTGAAAATACAGTTATGTACTATTTATTTCAAAATTGAGCATTAGAATTCCTCTTTATCAAAAATATTTCTTAGTAATGGTTAAAAATCAATATTTGTAAACTACCGAATGTTGGCGATGAAAACCAAGTGTTATTTTTTAGAAATTTCGAAGGAAATACCAATATTATTGCATATTTGACCTCGATAAGGTAAAACAATAATGATTCATACTTCAAATAAACCTTTTATGAATATTGTAAATAAATTTTTGCAAGAAAATTGCTCAACGTTAAAAATTATGCAAAACATAAATATCGTAAAATATCTGTTTACTTTTTTTCACAAAAAACTAAAAATTCATCAATAATACTGAATTTCAATAGTTTATACAACTTTTATATGTTATTTATTTCAAAAATGAGTAACAAAATCTACTTTTAACTAAAAAAATTCTCATTAATGGCTCAAATCCCTTTTTGCAAGCTACCGAATATAGTCGAACCTTGTTAACGGGAATACGCTTAACGTGAATTACTTTTCATGTGAACTGTTTCCACAATCCCTGTCAACAGGAAGATTAGTTTTCGAGTTACTGATAGTATGAACTACTGATAACATGAAGCGATCAGTTATCACCCTTGAGATTCACGTTAACGAGGTTCGACTGTATTGTCGATTAAAACGAAGTGTCATTTAAAAAAATTTTCATAAAAATTACTGTATTATTGTATACATAATCTTAATAATGCATGCGCTGTGTACGCATATTCCTTCTCAATTCACACTTTTATTATTAAGAAAATAAAATAAAAATCATTTTTCATCGGGTAAAAACTCGCACCGGGTCGCAACCCATGCACGCTTTACTTGTATGTGTGAAGATATACGTGCGGTGTATGCACATATTCCTTCTGAAATCAAACTTTTATTCTTAAGAAAAGAAAATTTAAAAAATCATTTCTCATCGGATAAAAAGTTCTACCGGGTCTCCACTGCTTTCGTCAGCGCAGTTCTTTGCGCGCTGTGTGTGCCTGTTCCTTCTTCACCTTTCCAGCCCCCCTAATTCACCTACATATACCATTTTTGAACGGTCTAACTCAATTAGCTGAGATGCAGAAGAAGACCTAATCAGGAGACCTTAAAACGTGTAAATCAGGTGAAATCTCGAATTCCACTTTCGATAATATAAAAGAACTTTAAAATATCTTTCGAATGATGCATTAAAAATAATTTAATCATAATTAGAATTTGAAATATTGAAATTTTAAAATATTACAGCTCCATCTTGCGGTAGAAATTTCTGCAATCTGCTCTTCCGTTTCAGATTAACAAATCTTTCAAATGATGTATTACTTATGAAATTATTTTAATTAGTAGCTGAGATACAATATATATATATATATATATATATATATATGTGTGTGTGTGTGTGTGTGAACAGATCTGTCTTATGCAAAATGTCATAATTTAGTAATATATAATTTCTTCTAAACCTTCTCTTTAAGTCTTGAATAAGTATTTAAAATAATCTAAATGAATAAAATATTAAATTTGAAAAGACTTTATACTTTATTTCATTTATAATTATCTTCCATCTGATTTGAATGCAAAACTTTTCTGTAGATCACACTGAAAATAATTTTAAGATTAACTTAAAAAAACTATAATCTGCAGAATATCTTAAGTTATTTGGCCCACTTCTTAGGCCTATATATTTTGAAAAAAATATGAAGATTATATTCTGTAGATTTTCTTCAGAACATATAGGCTTAAGAAGTAGGCCAAATAACTTAAGATATTCTGCAGATTTTTTTTAAAGAAAATTTTGAGATTATTTTTAGTGGGGATATCTTGTTTTACTACATTTCATGGTGCATTTACGAAGATTTACTCTTGTTTTATGCAGTAAACTTGTTCATAGAAAATTAATAATATAATTTAAAGTTTTTTTTTCTATTCTATCACTAATAAATAGTGCATAATTTAATCCAATCCTTTTTTTTTTTTTTTAGAGTAATACACAAAAAGTTAAGAAATATAAATGAATAAAATTACACATGTTGCCATAAAGAGAAAAAAATGTTTTGTGATTAACTTCCCATAGCTAAGAAAATTGTAATTCATAATAACATATAAAAACAGTTGTTTTATGCAGCAAAAAACTACTTTATTTTGCATAAAATATTTTAACTGCGTATAACCCACATCTAGCTACGTACAAAATATAATTAAACATAATATCTTTATACAAGTATGTGCGATTTTCGGATTTATTAGTTATTAACATTAAATATTCTAGCTGTTTGTATGCTTTTCATTTGAAAAATGCTAAATTATACTGAAGCATAAAATGCATACCAACAAGATTTTATAAAACAATGATATTTTTCATGTGCCGAATTTTTGAATTTTTAAAGTAAAATTTATTCAAAAATTTTAAAAAAGATACTATTATATTAAATATTATTCTAACTAAAAATTATCCTAAATTATTTTTATATGACAATTATAAAACCATATTCTATATTAAAAAATATATATAACTGTTTATAGTACACTAAAAAAGGAATTTATTTTTAAAGTTCTCTGTAAAACGGTGAAGTCGTTTGAAAATATATATATATTTTTCTTACTTGAGATCAATACTAACTTTAATATATATATTCTTAATAATTAAAACGGCATCGAATTAAATTAAAAATTATATATATAAACGTAGTAAAATTAGTGTTTGTAAGTAAATAACAAAGGTTAACTGCCTTCATTTCTAAGATATGGCGATATTCGTCATTCTGGTAATATAACGCAAAAGCTATTTAGTCGGTTATAATGATTCTGGTAAAATAACGAAGAAGATAGTTAATCAGTTATAAAAGTAAGATTTTTTTTTTTTTTTTACTTGTTTTGAAGGCAGTTTTTTTTAAAATATTCTACGGCAATGTTGCTTGTGCGCAAAAGTTCATAAGTTTTAAATTATACATGCGTATATATTATATAGTTAACTATGTTAATAAAACTAAGAACTATGATTTATATGTTTTATTAAACAGGTGTTTTTTTTCCTCATTTTCTCCACCAGAAATTCTAAATTATTATTTCCATTATAGTTGATTGCTGAATAGCGCTAGAAAACTATTAAAAATAGTAAAGTTAAAATCTTCTTGTTAAAAGAAATCCCGAACATAATCAACCCTGATTAAATTTTATTGAAATAAAATTTGTTGTGAGGCGAGTTTTGTCAAAATTATTAACTCAAATTATTTTTTAATTGGGACCCACCAGCGGCCGAGCGGTTCTACGCTGAATGTTGGTAGATGGGAAGGGCCAGATTCGATCCCAGTTCGCGCTCATCGACCAAGCCATTCGACGTTTTCCGTGTTTTTTTTCCGAAATTCTCGTAAACATGGGCTAGGGCCCCTTAGAATGACACCCCGCGAAGGGAATTCCACTTCTAAGCCTAAGACCCTAGCGTAGCCATTAGGCTTTAAAAACTACAACCAACCAACCAGTTTTCTTGAACTCAAGAACACCGCATTTATTGACAGTACAAGACTTAAAAGAAAATAACGTAACTCTTAATGTGCATATATTTTTCGTACAATTTCATTTTTAACATATTTTAAATTCTATTTATTATGTGTTAGTGCTTTAAGAATGTTTTTCATATATTTTCAAAAACACTTTCTTAATGATCAATTTTAATAGCTCTTCTTAGTAACCGAAAAAATGTATCATTTAAAAAACATTAAGTTCAACTTAAGCAATTCTATGTGCAGAAGAGTTTTAAAAATATCAATCATTTGAGATTAATCCTTTTTTTATTTTTCGTTTTAGAATTCGTTTAAAAAAAAAAAAAAAAAAAAAAAAAAAAAAAGGTCCTTAAAAAACTATTAAATTTCGTTTGAACTATCATAAATTCTTTACATGACATATTTAACTAGAAAATATGTTAGACATTGATTTGCGCATTTATTCTTCAAAGATTATTTAATCTATAAAAGAGGAAAGAAAAAAAGTGCTCTGTATTAAAAATAAGTAAAAGATTCAGATTCATACGGTTTTTTTTCTTTTAGTAATAAACATTACTTAAGCATTTAAATGCGTATATTTATGTAATCTGCATTGGAGAAAACTTTTGAAAAAAAAAAAAACAAGGAATATAAATAAGCGAATTTCATGTTTATTTATTTATCTTTTTTTTTTTTTTTTTCAAGTACTTTCAAAAATATTTTTTGTCATATCTCAGAGGATTTTGGGATATTGAGAGCTCTTTAAACTGGCTTAAACCACTCCACCCATATTTAGTTGTGATGGCTTCTGTTCCATCTTCTTATTATTTCTGTTTTATTTGTTTCAAATTTGCTCTTGTTTCGCACAGTTTTCAGTTCTTATATATATATAAGAAGTGGAATGTATCACTAAAAAATTGAACTAATTATTCATTAATTACTGATTTTAATAAAGCATTGAAGGGTTGATCACTATTTCCAGCGCATGTATTGCATGTATGTCTTTATAATGTTTTCTTTCAAGGATTTTTCTTAAGTATAGGATGTTCAGTTATCGGACAGGAAAAGTGATAGGACGTTATGACGCTGAAGAAAATGGCTGTATACGTGGTAAGATTAATTTTTCATCCAAAACTCAAAGGAAATAAACTCTCATATTGTGGCATATAGCTATTACTAGACTTGATTGCAACAAATTTCCGGTCGACGATTTTTTTTCGGATTCCCACATGCTTATGCGTTATAATGAATCTTGCGTTCCGAACCTCTTTTGACACTTTAAATTTAGCACTAAAAAGTCATGTGTTCTGTACTGAGAAGGATCTTTTACCGACGTTTTAATAGATTTCACTATAATTTCGTTTCAGAGTTAAATTTTTCTAGGTTATATATTTATAAGTGGTTCAACAATATATAATGAAATGTAAGTCCCTCCATGAAAAAGTTTTTAAGTAAAATTTTACTGGATAGCAATTGTTTTTCATTGAATCTTTTCTTATAAAATTCAATTTTTTTTTTTAATTTTTACAGAAATTTCTATTAAAAAAAAAAAACACTCTTTACAAACTTTTTGGCCCCAATCAAACACAGAAAATTTTTCTAATGTTATAAAGCATTTTTCTTTGTATTGCATAATACTGCATTTACTGAATAAAAAAGTTGGCTACTTGAATTTCTTTTAGTATTGCGTTAAAAATACTCACATTTTTCTATGAATGCAATTTTTTTTTTCATTGTGAATAATTTGCTAATTACGGAATAATTTTTTTAATTACAAAATTATGGTGTGTAAAATTTTTATATTGAAGACTTTTTCTGAAAACTAATAAAATATAGATAATTCTTTTTAATGAATTTGTTATAGTTTCTTCCAAACACGAAGGAAAGTGATAAAACTAAGTGATGTCATTAGATACTTTTCTTTTATAAACGACTCAATTAGTTTATAATGATGATCATCAAAGTAAGTGATAATTAGTATAAATGATGCTCATAAATTTGAAAAGCAAATGTAGATGAATATGTCTTAACTTTTAACAAATAATGAAAGTTTTGCTTTCTCACTAATATGTCTTTAATATATGATATTATATGATATTTGTTACACGCTTTTTTGGTCAGAGAATTGTAATAAGTACAGTTATAAACGGAAGCAATAAATTGTAAAGAAATGCAAATAAATTATATAAAATTATAGTACCTTTGCTTGTTCTGTTTTTATAATAAGTAACAATTTATATTAAATTCATTTAAGAAAAATTTTGTCGGATGAGGATGTAGGAAACATGCAGACATAAATATAAATGCCTAAAATATGTATAGTTTCATAGTATATTATAAAAGTGTAGCGAATTATTGGGTGAAATATTAGCAATAATCACACTATGTTTATTATTATGAATAATTTCAGATAAGGAGTATTTATTTTTTAAATAGAAAGTTCGAAACTAAAATATCTAACATTCTAATAGTTTTCTTTAAAATATTGTGCTTTAATAATCTAACTTTTACTGTTAATATTAAAATTTCTCGCTATATACACAACGCGCAATTTCAAGTAACGTATTTGAAGCAGGTTAACACATAAAAACTTGCTTACAGTCTGCTTTAATGGAGTATACTAAAGATAATAAATAATAATTAGAGTATTTTTTTGCATCATGCAGCAAAAGTCCTCAAATTAGCTCTACACTACATAATTATGCATACATAAAGCAATACAAATTCCGTGCTCTATAAAATTCAGGAAGAAAAGTTTTACATTTTTTTCACTGATAGAAGTAGATTTTTTTCGCCATATTAAAATAAATTTTATTGGTAATAATATGACAGAATTGCACTTGTTCATGTTTTGCATAGATTTCGGTGATAAATTTTGTTTGTGATTTCAGCACTAAAGCTTTGAAATATTTTTTAGTCGTATGTCATATTATTTCACTTCAACGTCTTTTATTATATCAGTGTATAAAATGAACTTAATGCATAGTAATTTATGCGCACATTGGCTAGTGCGTTAGACACCTTAGATAACATTCTATTGGCTCTCATTTTCCATATTGGACTACCTTGAGCACGGATATAACAGTCTGTATTCGTGAAGACATCGATTCTACAAGCTTCTGAAATGCATTTATGTCCAAATAATACCATGCATTTATAAATAGACTTTAAGATCCTGTAAATTGGATGGAAGTGGAGATTGCTATTGGATGCGCCTTTACAACATGTCCTAAACGATTTCTATTATAAAATATGAAGATTATATTCTGTAGATTTTCTTCAGAACATATAGGCTTAAGAAGTGGGCCAAATAACTTAAGATATTCTGCAGATTTTTTTTAAAGAAAATTTTGAGATTATTTTTAGTGGGGATATCTTGTTTTACTACATTTCATGGTGCATTTACGAAGATTTACTCTTGTTTTATGCAGTAAACTTGTTCATAGAAAATTAATAATATAATTTAAAGTTTTTTTTTCTATTCTATCACTAATAAATAGTGCATAATTTAATCCAATCCTTTTTTTTTTTTTTTAGAGTAATACACAAAAAGTTAAGAAATATAAATGAATAAAATTACACATGTTGCCATAAAGAGAAAAAAATGTTTTGTGATTAACTTCCCATAGCTAAGAAAATTGTAATTCATAATAACATATAAAAACAGTTGTTTTATGCAGCAAAAAACTACTTTATTTTGCATAAAATATTTTAACTGCGTATAACCCACATCTAGCTACGTACAAAATATAATTAAACATAATATCTTTATACAAGTATGTGCGATTTTCGGATTTATTAGTTATTAACATTAAATATTCTAGCTGTTTGTATGCTTTTCATTTGAAAAATGCTAAATTATACTGAAGCATAAAATGCATACCAACAAGATTTTATAAAACAATGATATTTTTCATGTGCCGAATTTTTGAATTTTTAAAGTAAAATTTATTCAAAAATTTTAAAAAAGATACTATTATATTAAATATTATTCTAACTAAAAATTATCCTAAATTATTTTTATATGACAATTATAAAACCATATTCTATATTAAAAAATATATATAACTGTTTATAGTACACTAAAAAAGGAATTTATTTTTAAAGTTCTCTGTAAAACGGTGAAGTCGTTTGAAAATATATATATATTTTTCTTACTTGAGATCAATACTAACTTTAATATATATATTCTTAATAATTAAAACGGCATCGAATTAAATTAAAAATTATATATATAAACGTAGTAAAATTAGTGTTTGTAAGTAAATAACAAAGGTTAACTGCCTTCATTTCTAAGATATGGCGATATTCGTCATTCTGGTAATATAACGCAAAAGCTATTTAGTCGGTTATAATGATTCTGGTAAAATAACGAAGAAGATAGTTAATCAGTTATAAAAGTAAGATTTTTTTTTTTTTTTTACTTGTTTTGAAGGCAGTTTTTTTTAAAATATTCTACGGCAATGTTGCTTGTGCGCAAAAGTTCATAAGTTTTAAATTATACATGCGTATATATTATATAGTTAACTATGTTAATAAAACTAAGAACTATGATTTATATGTTTTATTAAACAGGTGTTTTTTTTCCTCATTTTCTCCACCAGAAATTCTAAATTATTATTTCCATTATAGTTGATTGCTGAATAGCGCTAGAAAACTATTAAAAATAGTAAAGTTAAAATCTTCTTGTTAAAAGAAATCCCGAACATAATCAACCCTGATTAAATTTTATTGAAATAAAATTTGTTGTGAGGCGAGTTTTGTCAAAATTATTAACTCAAATTATTTTTTAATTGGGACCCACCAGCGGCCGAGCGGTTCTACGCTGAATGTTGGTAGATGGGAAGGGCCAGATTCGATCCCAGTTCGCGCTCATCGACCAAGCCATTCGACGTTTTCCGTGTTTTTTTTCCGAAATTCTCGTAAACATGGGCTAGGGCCCCTTAGAATGACACCCCGCGAAGGGAATTCCACTTCTAAGCCTAAGACCCTAGCGTAGCCATTAGGCTTTAAAAACTACAACCAACCAACCAGTTTTCTTGAACTCAAGAACACCGCATTTATTGACAGTACAAGACTTAAAAGAAAATAACGTAACTCTTAATGTGCATATATTTTTCGTACAATTTCATTTTTAACATATTTTAAATTCTATTTATTATGTGTTAGTGCTTTAAGAATGTTTTTCATATATTTTCAAAAACACTTTCTTAATGATCAATTTTAATAGCTCTTCTTAGTAACCGAAAAAATGTATCATTTAAAAAACATTAAGTTCAACTTAAGCAATTCTATGTGCAGAAGAGTTTTAAAAATATCAATCATTTGAGATTAATCCTTTTTTTATTTTTCGTTTTAGAATTCGTTTAAAAAAAAAAAAAAAAAAAAAAAAAAAAAGGTCCTTAAAAAACTATTAAATTTCGTTTGAACTATCATAAATTCTTTACATGACATATTTAACTAGAAAATATGTTAGACATTGATTTGCGCATTTATTCTTCAAAGATTATTTAATCTATAAAAGAGGAAAGAAAAAAAGTGCTCTGTATTAAAAATAAGTAAAAGATTCAGATTCATAAGGTTTTTTTTCTTTTAGTAATAAACATTACTTAAGCATTTAAATGCGTATATTTATGTAATCTGCATTGGAGAAAACTTTTGAAAAAAAAAAAAACAAGGAATATAAATAAGCGAATTTCATGTTTATTTATTTATCTTTTTTTTTTTTTTTTTTTTTTTCAAGTACTTTCAAAAATATTTTTTGTCATATCTCAGAGGATTTTGGGATATTGAGAGCTCTTTAAACTGGCTTAAACCACTCCACCCATATTTAGTTGTGATGGCTTCTGTTCCATCTTCTTATTATTTCTGTTTTATTTGTTTCAAATTTGCTCTTGTTTCGCACAGTTTTCAGTTCTTATATATATATAAGAAGTGGAATGTATCACTAAAAAATTGAACTAATTATTCATTAATTACTGATTTTAATAAAGCATTGAAGGGTTGATCACTATTTCCAGCGCATGTATTGCATGTATGTCTTTATAATGTTTTCTTTCAAGGATTTTTCTTAAGTATAGGATGTTCAGTTATCGGACAGGAAAAGTGATAGGACGTTATGACGCTGAAGAAAATGGCTGTATACGTGGTAAGATTAATTTTTCATCCAAAACTCAAAGGAAATAAACTCTCATATTGTGGCATATAGCTATTACTAGACTTGATTGCAACAAATTTCCGGTCGACGATTTTTTTTCGGATTCCCACATGCTTATGCGTTATAATGAATCTTGCGTTCCGAACCTCTTTTGACACTTTAAATTTAGCACTAAAAAGTCATGTGTTCTGTACTGAGAAGGATCTTTTACCGACGTTTTAATAGATTTCACTATAATTTCGTTTCAGAGTTAAATTTTTCTAGGTTATATATTTATAAGTGGTTCAACAATATATAATGAAATGTAAGTCCCTCCATGAAAAAGTTTTTAAGTAAAATTTTACTGGATAGCAATTGTTTTTCATTGAATCTTTTCTTATAAAATTCAATTTTTTTTTTTAATTTTTACAGAAATTTCTATTAAAAAAAAAAAACACTCTTTACAAACTTTTTGGCCCCAATCAAACACAGAAAATTTTTCTAATGTTATAAAGCATTTTTCTTTGTATTGCATAATACTGCATTTACTGAATAAAAAAGTTGGCTACTTGAATTTCTTTTAGTATTGCGTTAAAAATACTCACATTTTTCTATGAATGCAATTTTTTTTTTCATTGTGAATAATTTGCTAATTACGGAATAATTTTTTTAATTACAAAATTATGGTGTGTAAAATTTTTATATTGAAGACTTTTTCTGAAAACTAATAAAATATAGATAATTCTTTTTAATGAATTTGTTATAGTTTCTTCCAAACACGAAGGAAAGTGATAAAACTAAGTGATGTCATTAGATACTTTTCTTTTATAAACGACTCAATTAGTTTATAATGATGATCATCAAAGTAAGTGATAATTAGTATAAATGATGCTCATAAATTTGAAAAGCAAATGTAGATGAATATGTCTTAACTTTTAACAAATAATGAAAGTTTTGCTTTCTCACTAATATGTCTTTAATATATGATATTATATGATATTTGTTACACGCTTTTTTGGTCAGAGAATTGTAATAAGTACAGTTATAAACGGAAGCAATAAATTGTAAAGAAATGCAAATAAATTATATAAAATTATAGTACCTTTGCTTGTTCTGTTTTTATAATAAGTAACAATTTATATTAAATTCATTTAAGAAAAATTTTGTCGGATGAGGATGTAGGAAACATGCAGACATAAATATAAATGCCTAAAATATGTATAGTTTCATAGTATATTATAAAAGTGTAGCGAATTATTGGGTGAAATATTAGCAATAATCACACTATGTTTATTATTATGAATAATTTCAGATAAGGAGTATTTATTTTTTAAATAGAAAGTTCGAAACTAAAATATCTAACATTCTAATAGTTTTCTTTAAAATATTGTGCTTTAATAATCTAACTTTTACTGTTAATATTAAAATTTCTCGCTATATACACAACGCGCAATTTCAAGTAACGTATTTGAAGCAGGTTAACACATAAAAACTTGCTTACAGTCTGCTTTAATGGAGTATACTAAAGATAATAAATAATAATTAGAGTATTTTTTTGCATCATGCAGCAAAAGTCCTCAAATTAGCTCTACACTACATAATTATGCATACATAAAGCAATACAAATTCCGTGCTCTATAAAATTCAGGAAGAAAAGTTTTACATTTTTTTCACTGATAGAAGTAGATTTTTTTCGCCATATTAAAATAAATTTTATTGGTAATAATATGACAGAATTGCACTTGTTCATGTTTTGCATAGATTTCGGTGATAAATTTTGTTTGTGATTTCAGCACTAAAGCTTTGAAATATTTTTTAGTCGTATGTCATATTATTTCACTTCAACGTCTTTTATTATATCAGTGTATAAAATGAACTTAATGCATAGTAATTTATGCGCACATTGGCTAGTGCGTTAGACACCTTAGATAACATTCTATTGGCTCTCATTTTCCATATTGGACTACCTTGAGCACGGATATAACAGTCTGTATTCGTGAAGACATCGATTCTACAAGCTTCTGAAATGCATTTATGTCCAAATAATACCATGCATTTATAAATAGACTTTAAGATCCTGTAAATTGGATGGAAGTGGAGATTGCTATTGGATGCGCCTTTACAACATGTCCTAAACGATTTCTATTGGATTAGGATTCGGACTTTGCAGAGGTTAGGTAAGGGAAGCTGTGGGAAGTCAAATTAATGTTCGTTGAGCTAATTTGAATGAATCTGGCATGACATATAGTTGCATTGTTGTCCATGAAGTCACCTTTGAGGTAAAAATGTAACATTGCAGAATGCACTTGATCTGCCAATACATCCAAATATTGCGTGGATTTTTGTTTACCTTCAAGTATCACTAGGGGACTATTTACATACTAACAGAACATTCCTCACGCTATGATAACAGGTTCTGCGTACTTACGACACTAGCGAGTATCTGTATAAAATTACAGGTTTCTAGTTCCTTGGCCAGTGTTTATATAGGCAGCAGGCGCTGACATTTCAGATTACAATAGAATTAGCGATATGTGTTAGATTTATTTTTTTAATGATCATTTATTCTCCTTTCTCATCAATTACGAAATACTGTATGACATCAAATTACCTTAATTAATAATTATTTTCTCAAAGTCACAAAATGACGAAAAAACATTAGCATAACATTTCCATCTCATTTTTGACATCTTACAATGACCGATGATGTCTGCTACAGTCAACACAGATATTCTAACATATAACTACTCGATGGTATTATCACAAGAAGAACGCTTGAAATTCATTACATATTAATACAACAAAAATAGCCTAAATTTCATACAATGTATTTTTACAAATGATGCCATTCACACGCAATACAGCTATTCAGTATACTTACCTATATAGTTAGAACTATTTTATATTTTCTTCTATATTGAACAGAAAGAAGTATTATTGTATTTGTAAAAAATTCCAAATTTGGGATTTCGATGAACTTAAACGTTCTGTAATGGCAAAAATACTCTTTGACAATCATTTGAAAAAATGTCTATCGGTCGACCTAACTTACTATTTGAATATGTGTGACTAAAAGTTTGCAACATTTTTAGAAAAAGAATTAATGAACAGAACGTCATGGAGTTATATTTAGTTGCACGTAAATATAAATTAAACTGTATCATACTTAGCTGAATATCGCTCAATAAACGGCGCTGCACCCAATTTCTCATTACTTCTGATACTTCATATAAATGTACACAAAACGATTATTTTTAGATTATCATTGTGAAACTGAATAATCGTGTTTATAATAATAATAGTTAACTATGTTATCATAATTTATAGTAGTAATAGTCAAAAAGAGTATAATAGCTTATAAAAGTAATATTCAATTAAATTTTTGTACATGTAAGAGCCTAGCTTACCCCTGAGGGGCAAGTTTTTCACTGAGGATGTACACTTTTATTTTAATATTTTTCAAAAATCTTCGTCAATAGCCTTGAAACGAATGTGATAGTTTGAAACGATGTTATTGAATATTTCATAGAATAAAATAAACTTTTTAACGACCACAATATACTAGTTTTAAAATGTAGTACATTTTTTATAAAACTGGACTAGATAATTACAGTTTTTATCATCATCATCATCATCATTATTTTTATTATTAGTGTACTATAATAAATTTTACTAGGCCTGTCAGTGTATTCCTTATGAATAATTAGGATTTTTTTATATGATAAATATGTATATATATATATATATAGATTTACATAATTTTGTAACATAATAACTTTTATTATAACTTTTATTCCTTTTTTTTTTTTTTCAATTTTACTAAGTTTAACACATTCTCTGATTGTGTTTTTAAGTATGTAGTAAAATATTTTGATAAAGTACTATAATGCCGATTTAATAAAAATTTAGTGTGTAAAGTATTTTTTCATCCAGCAAGATCATAGATAAAAAATTGAGAACTACTGAATCAGATCAAAATTTAAAAGTTTATCTTGCATTCACATAAAATAATGCAGAGAAAATATACAAAAACGATGCAAAAACAAATTTAATTTATATAAAACCAAAGATATCTGTACCAAATGCCGTTTCTGTTTCTCTTTCTCATGAAAGACGGAAATGATTTGCAGATCAAACAGATTTCATTAAAAAACATATCAACTGTAAGTACTTCCATGTATTATTTTGCATCTAAATAAGATATTAATTCTATTATTATTGTTGTCAGATTTTTGTTTCTCATAAAATATTTTGTGTACCTTTTTGTATCAAATTAATTTTTTTGTTATTAATTTGTATCTAGTATTGAGAAATTTACATTGAAATACATATAATTGCATAAATTAATTAAAAAAATAAATTACCATATGGTATGTTTTGCCATGTTAACAGAAGCATTTTTCTCAATTATAGGGAAATTTAAATGAAAATTGTTATTTTGGATTCCAAGAGGATTTATGCACATTACAAACTTGTAGTATTAAATTCATCAAAATTTTAGAAAACATAAATTATTCTGTTATGATCTAATAATAATTAAATAATGTAATCAAACGTGGTCTAAAGAAATATATTTCAGTTATGACAACTATGTGCAAGCCTCACAGTGTTCCTAAAATTGTATGCTGATTTTATTATACTGTTACCACTGTGCTAAAATAACACATTTTCACGTATAAATTATTTTGTTATAAACGAATGACAATTACATAACGCGATCGAACGTGGCCTAAAGAAATATAATTCTGTTGTGATAACTTTGTGCAAGCCTCACAGTGTTCCTAAAATTTTATGCTCATTTTATTATATTGTTACCATTGTGCTAAAAAAACACATTTTTACGTATAAATTATTTTGTTACTAGCAGGCTTTGCCCGCTTCGCTTGTCACTATATTTAAATGAATTTTTAAAAAAATCAATATTTTTTATAGCGTTCTACAAATTAAAACTAGAAAGAAAATACATTGAAATTGCTTAAAAACTTCGCTTCGGGCCCTCGCTGACTTCGGTAGAGACTTTTTCACCGCAACGTCTTGGTACTGGATAATTTAATTTAATTTAATTTATAGAAATGACAATAATACAGGAAAAACTGCATTAGTCATTTTCTTTTTGGTAGTAAACAGAACGGAAAACGCATGATATTTTACATGGAGATAATTTGTATAAATAGACGAATTAAAAAAAAATGCTTTTTCTTTTTTTCCCACTCACATTACAAAAATATTTAAAATAAAATTGAGAAAAACTGTGCAAAAACATTGAAAAAGCTTCGACCTATTGGCGGAACTTGAAATTTCGCACTGAAGTAGCTCCTACGTTACTCACCAAATAGTTTATGTATGCATTTGCAATATCTATATCAACTCCTCACTGAAATGACAACAAAATTATAAATAATCATTAAAAATAAAAATAAAAAACTTTTTATATACCATGTTTTTTAATTCTCTGTTGAATCTTATTGATATAGCCACTTTATCAATGTGTAGAAATTTTAAAATGATAATAACGTCAATTTTTGTGAGATGCATAATTTAAATTTTTTTAAATTTTTTTAATGTTCACGTTTGTTTAAATGTATTTCTTTTGATATCAAAAGAAAATAAACTCGTAATTTGTTTTTAAACTATTAAATTATAACTAATATTTATTTTCATATTTTAATTAATTTTAAGAAAACTTTGCAACGTAATATCTTTAATAACTTGATGTATATAGTGTCCACACAAAAAAATGGACGATTTTTAGGGCTCTTTTAAAAAGTATAACATCTATGCAGTATCTTTTTTTAAAAAATCATCAGCTTTTCTATAAAAAAAAAAATGGCCAACTTTCATCACCAAAGTAGTTAAATCTAGACCGATCAAAAATAGGAATAATCCACCCGGATGTGTTCCCGACAAACTCTTTGCTTTATTTATATAGATAAACAAATAACAATTACATAATGTAATCAAACGTGACCTAAAGAAATATAATTCAGTTAGGATAACTATGACGAAGGCCTCGCAGCATTTCATTTATTTTATGTTCATTTTATTATACTGTCACCACTGTGCTAAAATAACATTTTTTTACATAAAGATTAGATCTATTAAAACATAAAAACATTTAGGAAAAGTTCCTAGGTGACGATAAAGGTGTCAATATAATAAAATCGAAGTAAAATTTTCGAAACGCTGTGAAGACTGTATGTGTATTTTATATATTTTAAACAGATATATTTTAAATAGATTTACATACATTTGGGCCATTTTTTGTATTCTCAAAATATTCTTATAATTATCGAATGGCAATGGTATTGAAAAAAACCATGGTATTAAAAATATATTAACAATTTTAAACTGTAATATATCAAAATTAATCAATTAGTAAGTCATGGTACACGTTTTTACAAGAATTTGTTTCCCAAAATACTTAAAATAGTGCAAGTATATTTGAAATAAATTTGTTCCAATTAAAGCTGAATGTAAGATTTTACAGAAATATGTTGCTATATGGCTTGTTCAGTTTGTAATTAGGGTCACAATACCTTTGTTCTCTTTGTTTCTTTTTATATGGACCATTTCAATAGAACTTAGTTACATTTTAAGAATATTGCGTAAAACATTTTTCCTTTTAATTGGTAATGTTATTGTCAGTTGAAAGAACGGTAAAGAAGTCTTTCTATCGCTTAAGAAAATTACGTAAGAAAATTTCCTTTTACAACTGTCTTTTGTTAATTCAAGTGGTATTAAGGATTTTTATTCTTTTAACTCATAATTGTTTATTAAATATGGATTGCTATTTTAAATATTTAAATGGCATATCGCTCTGATACTACACACACACATATATATATATACATATGAACATATTGGAAAAAAACAAAGTTATATAATTAAAAATATATTTATTTCTTTAGACAAACTTTTATTTTTATAAATTATAGTTACGTAAATTCAAAATGCTTATAAGAGATTTATTATTAAGAAAATTTCTTTAAAAATTTCGAACTTATATTCAATTTTTAACATACAATTTGTCTACTATATTTCTAAATTTTAAATACAATATAAAAAATATTCTAATAGCATCAAAACGTTCTCTAGTTTTCACAATATACAGGGTGTCTCATAAATCAGTAGTAATTTATGATTCATAACTATTGAAGTAATCGGTAGATTAGAACGAGATTTGCGGGGAAATTATTCTCATTAAGGGAGTTTTTTTTTTTTTTTTTTTTTTTTTTGGGGGGGGGGGAGGGGGTAAAAAAAGAAAAATAATTAAGCTATTTGTCACACATTTTCATAAACAAAACTGTACTTTTTCGCTTGAAAATGTTTACAGGCATATAAATCCTATTCTACGTATCCCTCGTCATCACAAATTACATTTTGCAAACGAGTTATAACACTGCAGATTCAGTTGGCGGTTCTTACCTGAAGAAAGACATCTTCACCAACATCGCTTTATTCACCAAGTCAGAATCGCAATTAAAACTTCATGCATGCACAAGTAGGAGGTAAATATATATATATATATATATATAAAAATCGGAAAATTGTGCAATTTATAGGACTTTCATTTGCGTATTTTTCTTTCACATCCGTGCGGAAAACTTAACTATTTGTCGAACTATTGTCGACAAAATATTTCACTATATTTTGTTTTTTTACAAAATGAAAAATCCCCTTGCACGAGACTGTTTTTTTGCAAACTGCATCCAATTTTATCAATTAATCCAATAGTTATGAATTTATAAAATATCTACAGATTTATGGGATTTCCGGTATATATTATATGTAATTTTAGTCAATTGAAAGAAAATACTTCAAATATTTATTAAACATTTTTTATTAAAAGTTACCGCGCCAAACTCCCAGAATTATCTGGGTGTAATAGAAGGCTATATAACACACAAAAGGTAGACACTCCAAGATAACACACGGTGCTTTTATCTTTGTATCATCTCTACCTGTAAAGGATATTGAACCCTTTTGTCCAGGATAACTTAAAAAATGTTTTTGGAATTTTCGAAGAAATTGCGTATATATATTCTAACAAAAGTCTTCTGTTTCTGCGAAATAATTTCAATCCGTTCAAAAATTAAATTTAAAAAGTAAAATATTCGGATTATCTTTTTTTTTTTTTTTTTTTTTTTTTTTTTTACAAACTTTTAGAACATTAGTTCATTTCAATAACTGAATATTCGTCATTTTCAATAACTGAAGCATTTTCTAGACAATGACATTAAAAATCATGGGTAAGTTATTTTTTCCGTTCACACATTCAAATATAGCAACAACAATTGTGATAATAATAATGCAGCAGAATCTCTATTATCCGGAACTCGTTTAAGCGAATCATTCGGTAAACCAAAATCAATTTTAAAAGCTTCTTGTTTCTTTTATTATCATATTCTTCATGTGGGAAATCCTTTTTTTTTTTTTTTTTTTCTTTTTTACTATTACATTCCTTCTTGGCAAAATTCGGAAGCGTGGCTTGCGTACAAATTACATTTTCCGACATTTATTTATTAGGACTGAGGGCCTATTAGTCTCAGACAGCGATTTTTGCGTTGTCGTTTTCGATAGATGGACATTTGTCGAAATCATTTTTCGATAGTTGGACATTTGTTGAAATCATTTTTCGATAGTTGGACATTTATCGAAATCTAAAATTTATCGAAAATATAATTGAATAATTTGAAAGCGATGTAATAATTTGAAGAAAAAAAAAACTAATAGTCCTCCATCCTAAACTAAATTCTGCTTTTGCCAGAATTTCATCAATTTTTTTTTTTTTTTTTTTTAAGAAAAAGAAAAGAAATTTAATAATAATCAGTATCGTTACAAACGATATAGAAAAAGTTTTTTTTTTTTTTTTTTTTCAATTAAGATATATAAAGTGCGCGAGCAATATGAAATAAAAATAAGTACAACAATAAATTTAATGATTTAATTTTCGTTGAAAGAAATAGTTTGTTCGTTCGGTGCAACTTGCACATTAGTCCCGTGAGGTACAACTTTCACATTAGTCCCGTCAGGTACAACTTGCACATTAGTCCCGTCAGGTACAACTTGCACATTAGTCCCTTTTAAATGTAGTAGAAGCTGGCAAAGCATTCGTTGATTCACTACCTTAATTGATTTCACATTCCGTCATTTTTAGATTTTTTTTTTTTTTTTTATGTGCTTTAATAGACAATCTAAAAATATTTGTGAATTTATAGCAAGAGATTATAATGATAAATACTTTATTTTGCCATGTTTTTATTAACTTCTATTCTTGTTTGTTTGTGTGTTTGTTTGTTTGTCCGGTACAAATCTTACAATCTATTTTTAACTAACTTCCCTACTTGCTAGACATTTGAAACTTTCACCGTAGCTCAGACCCCGGTGACAACACAATACTTCAAAGTCAGATTTTCGAATTTTCGAATAGTTTTCTTTTAATTAATTAAAATAGGAAAATAATAAGCTCCTAATAGCAATAATAAAAACAGTCATTAAAATATTAGCTATAATTTAATTGTTGCCAAAAAAAAAAAAAAAAAAAATCGAGTTCATTTTCTTTCGACATAAAAATAAATACATTTAATTAAACGTGAGCGTTAAAATTTTGTAAAAAGTTAAATTATGCATCTGGCAAAAATTGACGTCATTATCACTTTAAAGATTTTCTACACATTGATAAAGTACTAATGTAGTTCATGATGAAAATATATGTTGTTCTGAAAAGATTAATATTTTATTATTATTCTTTTTTTTAATAGCACATTTCTTAAGTGCAAGCTGTCATTGCCAAAAGAAACAAAATATGGAATAGATCTGCAAAGCAGTAGCAATCCAAACTTTGACAAACAAAATTTATTTTAAATTGTGCTGAAACGTGTAAAAGGTACTTAATTTCAAAATTAAAATTCAGGTATTTGATTCCTATAATTAAGTGTTTTAAAAATTTCAAAAAAAATTATAAATCTGTTTAGTTTTTATTTGAGTTATTACCGTAACCCTTGTTAAAGAACTCAACTTCATATTTCAAAGTAAGGATTTTTTTTTTTTTTTTTTTTTTTTTTTTTTATGTTTTTTAAACAATTATATGAAAAGATAATGTTAAATTACATTACATAAAACATATCTTTTCTAAACAGAATTATATTAGAAATTAAGTCCAACTTTTCCTTTTTACGAATATCCTCTTTAGAAATTTGTAAACTCTTAGATTTTTTTAACAGATTTTTTCTTGTTGAAAAAAGTGGTCTACCGCAAATGGTGCCGAAATTTTTTTCCTGTCTTAAAAAAAAATAATACTTATGATGAATAGAATATATGTGCTAATTTATGTGCACAGACTCTTAAAAATATATATATATATATTTTACACATTGATTATGACAAAATAAACGACAAAATAAAAGTATTTATACTAGCTAAATATATATAAATGAATGCATAATATTTTGTTATTCTAATGTTTATATTTTTCCTCGTCGTTCTATCCTAATATTGTGTACAACTTGTCGGTTTTCTGGCGACTTTTGTATTAAACGGGCTTTATGAAGGTTACTTTTATTTTAAAGAAATTGGAAAAATTTTGAAATATCATTTCTGATAATGGCATGTATATTATTTAAATTAATAAAATTTTCATATTTAAACTTACAGGGTGGCTAGCAGTCAGGGAAAATCAAAGAATCAGGGAAAAGTCAGGGAATTTAGGAAATCTGGAAAAGTCAGAGAATAGTCAGGCAATTTCCTTTAAAGTCAGGGAATTATATCAAATTTTGTGAAAATAAGCTATATTAATCATTAAATTATTAATGATATTTAAAATCACTAAATTTTTTGCCAGTGTCGTTAAATTTTCCTCGAAAATAAACAGTGACAGTCAGGGAAAAATGGAAGAAAATCTCGAAAAATAGTCAGGGAAAAGCCAGGGAATTTGAAAAGGTTTAAATGCTAGCCGCCCTGACTTACTAAGTTAACAGAAAATATTTCTATAACATCAGAAAAATTGAGCAGTTTGTTACAAGAAAAACTATTAAAAGATTAAAATGGTATATGGATGTAATAAATTTTTAAATTCATGTTTTTGGTTAAATGTATAAATGTATTTTCTGACTCAATTGAATGTTTCACAGATAAAAAATAATTGGAGCTTTAGCATTCTGTTTTGCAGTGATATCCAATACTAGGACATAGTCTTTCACTTTTAACACTAACAAAATTGAAAAGTGTTTGTGCCTTTAGCTTTTCTGCCCATCTGACTATCTGTTTATTTGTCGATCTAGCTGCCTTTTCATCAGATTGTCTACCCCTGTAAAACATTTTAGAATGTTTCGAAAGTAACATATATAATTTAAGTTCACTATATCGTATTACCCATTAAAAGTGGCATTAATATCATAACTGTTTTTTCTACAGGGATAACCAAATGAGTTTAGTATATTTTATGGGAAGTCTTTATATAAAGAAATTTTTAAAACATTTACGCTGCTAAAATCAGAAGGAAATTAGCACTTAATATTCATATAATATGATTAATATTAAAGTTTACAAGTACGTGTACCCAGAGACACACAGCTATATAAATAATAAAAATAAGTACATTAAATAATAATATGTACATTAAATTATATTATTGGAAATTTCTGTAAATGCATTTCCAGTTTTGTTATGTATTTTTAACATATACAAACAACGTGTAAAAATGATTCTAACTTCGATTTGTCTACCTTTCTAATTCCTGTTAATAATTACAGATTGCTTTAAAGCTGATTATTCAATTTCACTGGGGCTGGTTCTTTACTGAAAACGTTATAAATGGAGAAATTGGTTTCTGTACATAAACTAAAAAATATTTCTTACGCATTACAGTTTATAAGAGGCAATTTTAAAACATATTCTAAAAATTTCATACTCCACACAAATTACTGAAATTAATATACATTATTTCAATAGGTATTTTTTTCTTTTAGAAAAACATATGATTAGCGTTACTAATTAGTTTACAGACTTTCCCTCCCCTTCCACCGAAAAAATTATTCAGGTACATATCGAACATAAATAGAAATTGATCAATTTAAAATTTCAGTATAAGGAAAGGGCACGTGACGTCACGCGCAGTCAAGTTATGAGTAAAGTGGCATAACATTGGCATTTCCACCAATACAGGTTGATCTTTAGCCACTCGAGAGTGGCAAAGATTGATTGACGGAGCGTTTGTTTGTAAACATGCCCTTTCCTTACTGCGAGTAATATCATTAGTGTATTTAATTGTATGTATGCATATTTAAGCAATATAGAAGGCTCAAAAACAATCGTTCTGAGGCATTGTTTTTTAATTAAAACTATAGTTTTGTTTTTAGTAGGTTGCTTTTGCACACTGAAAAACTAAGTATATTCTATATCTTTGTTATTTTGCGACAATATTTAGAACTATCTATTTTATGACTTTACTTTAAAATAAAGAAAAAGTATAAAAATGTTAATAACAGATTTTTTTTCTTTCTAATTAAAATCAAAATGTATTTTCCATTAAATCGGTAAAATATATTGTAGTTTAAACATTAATTAGTGAATGCAGTTGAAAATGGTGATAACCTAGGTAAACCGAGTGTTTTCTTTCTTTTTAATAATAAAACTTTTACCCTTAATTAATCGTTTAAAAGTAAAATTTCATTTTGTTACTCATTAAAAGTCATTTTCACTTTTAGGTAAGACATTAAATAATTTACTTTGATACCAGAAGAAGAACACACAGACACATATATACTACATATTGTTTAAATGTCCATTTGTTTTAAGCATAACCTCTCATTCTTTAACCTCTCATTCTCAAAGCTTTAAAAATGACTTTTAATGCTATTATTACAAAGTATTTTCAACCTTAGCAAATTTTTAATTACCTCACAATTTTAAAAATTGCCCTCGGAAATATTTTAAACCTTATCAAAGTTGCTCAGACCAATCCCTTTTAAGAAAAACCTAGTAGAATATCATTTAAATATCAACACGACAGCTATGCCAATGAAAATAAAATGGCAATCGGCCTTAAATATAAAAGTTCATAACATCTCAGTTTCTTCATTTCTATTAGATATTCTTAAAGCTTAAATGTAACTTATTTAATGTTATTATGAAAAATATTTTCTATTTAGAAAATATTAAGAACACATACAATTTTTTCCTTAATATATCCGCTTAAAGATTCAAATATTGCCATAATTAAAGAAATAAAATTGTTTTTAATCAATTCATAATTACGAACTAAAAAACGATAATTAATACAAAAATTGGTTAATCAAAAAGACTAAAATTAAATCATCAATTCATTATTTCTTTCGCATATAATTTAAATATTGGTTGCAAGTATTTAATTGGTTTAACAAAAAACTACTTATATAGCTATTACATAAATACAGTTACCATACCACATCATTTGTAATCGCAGTAGAAAGCGTTGTAAACTAATTATCTTTGCACTTTATCAATCTTCTCTGCACAAACCAATTTAACAACCGTAATATCGATTTATCTCCGACAGCACTTGTCCATTACATAAATTAATGCTCCTTTGTTGGTGTTATTAAATGCAAGTACTATTATTATTTTAAGTGTTCTTCTAATTTAAATGCTCTTCATGAACAATAAGTACTACTTAAATTACAGGAAAAGAAGAAGCTGATATGCTTTTAAAGACAAAAGAAATTTTAATTAAAGAAATCTAAACCAAATATATTTATATATGACATTGTTTTCAAATTCATATAAAAGAAAAGTTCAAATAATGACTTAAACAACAGTAACAAATAATAATAATAAAAATAAAAATAATAAAAATAATCAATGTAAAGTGAATTTTATAAAATTATCTTTTTTTCTTAATTCTAAAAGGCCACATTCTGTTGAGTATTGTTATAAGCTCTTATCGTGATAACAAATTCCCAGATGGCAGTGTTCATATGACAGCAACTTGGAAACAAAATTGCGAAGCAATTTGCCTACAGAAATCGTTGCATATATTTAAATGAAACGTCCAATTTCACAACCTTGGTTCTAATTGATTAAATATTTCAAAAGTTATAGTGATTAAAAATTGTCAAGTGGCCACCACTTGGAAACAATATGGGGGAGCAAGTTAGCGAACACTTCCAAGGTATTTGAAGCATACATTCATTGTCCAACTTTAGTTCGAATTACTTCAGTATTTAAAAAAATTACAGTTATGACGAATTTTCAAGTGGCAGTCTGATTTTAAGTGACTACAATGTGGAAACAAAATAGCGGAGCAATTGGTCCAGCGAAATCATCCAATATATTTGTATAAAATTGTATAAAACTGTCCAACTTTCATTCGGACTAATTCAGTACTTAAAAAGTTATCGCGACAAGAAATTTTTAAGAGGCACTGTGATTTCAAGTGGCCACCACATGGAAACAAATCGGTGGAATGAGATGTCCAGCGAACATTTCTAATATACTTGAATGATAAATTCACTGTGCAAATTTCATTCGAATTGGTTCAGTATTATAAAAGTTATCGTTTTGACAAATTTTCAAGTAGCCGACATTTGGAAATAAAATGTCGAAACAAGTTATCCCGTGAACTCATCCAGGATATTTGAATGTTAAATCCACTGTCCAACTTTGGTTCGAATTGATTAAGTATCTCAAAAGTTATCTTGCTGGCAAATTCAAGTGGCAGCCTGATTTGAAATGGCTAAAATTTATATGGTAAGTTCACTGTCCAACTTTAGTTCGAATTGATTCAGCACTTCAAAATTTATCACGATGATAACATTTCAAGTGACAGCCTGATTTCAAGTGGCTCCGCTAAATTTAAGATATCCGCTTCAATTTAAGAGACCCGCTTAAAATTGGCAGATAAACTTAATTAATAAACTTGGTTTTGACCCTTATATGTTCTAATGTATACACCAAAATTTAAGCAAGTCCGGTCTTAAATACGCTTTTTACAATGTGAATTTGAAGTTTTCAAGTTGTTTCCACTGGGAAACAAAATGTCGAAGCAACTTGGATTACGAACTCATCCAAAATATTTTTAAGATATGTTCGTTGTTCAAATTCGGTTCGATTTGGAGTAATACTTCGTAAATTATTGTAATGATTAATTTTGAAGTGGTACTACTTAATTTAAGATATCCACCACTTTGTTAAAAATCACGGATAAAGTTCATTAATAAACTTGATTGACACCCTCATATGGTCTATATATGCATCAAAATTTAAGAAAATCCTGTCAAATAACCTTTTTACAATGTGAATTTGAAATTTTCAAGTGGCCGCCACTTAAAAACAAAATGGCGGTGCAACTTAGTTTTCGAACTCGTCCAAGATATTTATACAATATGTTTGCTGTCCAAATTTGGTTCGATTTGGAGTATTATTTCGAAAGTTACTTTGATGACAAAATTTCCATTATATATATATAGATAGATAGATAGATAGATAGTAAACGCTATGATTGCAATAGGGCGATTTATAAAGAAATCAACCTAAAAGAATTAATGCTACTACTTACAAAAATACTCAAATTAAAATAAACATATATATCTAATCTATATTATATTTATGTAATATTTTTGTTCCTCATTTAAATATATTCATCTTTTCCAAATTATACCTTTATTATTTTTTCTATAACTTAAAAATGTCAGGTATTTGCACTATATAGACAGAATTAGATAATTTTACAAGGGATTTTTTTTTTTTTTTAATCAGTAAATTCTTTTCATTTAATTTGTTAATTTAACCCATTTTTTCGACCCCGTATAATTATGAAGTTGTTACTGAAATCCGGAAATCTGAATACAACATTATATTTATTGTTTTATATTTAACCTATGTATTTCTAAGGAAACAGCGGATATGCTTTGTTAATCGGGAAATTGCATAAGAAAAAATATACAGATACAGTTACATTCATACCAATAATTGTTTACTGTCTTCATATGGATTCCAGAAAAGCAATTATTTTATTCAACTTCGTAAATGATATATACATTACGAACAATATGTGAACAAAACCTTTCTGTAGAATACATCTAACTAATTTTATTCAAGACACACACACACACACACACACACACACACACACACACACATATATATATATATATATATACACTGTAAATAGAAGCGTCTTAAATTCAGACAGAAATGTTTCTGAAATGTCAATTCAGACGCATAACTGTCTGAAACACTTACGCTTGCAAAATTTCAGACGCATGTACTGTCTTAAATTAAGACATTTAAGTGTCTTTTTTATAAATGAGCTGAGATAAGTGTCTGAATAAGGTTGATATGTCTGAAATTAAGACATATAAAATTTTAGACATATAAAATTTCAAACATTTTACTATTTAAGCACTTAAAAATTCAGACATTACAAATTTCAGACATTTGTATTACTTAACAAATTTTCCATATGAAATCCAATTTAAGCGACATGGATATCCTGCTTTAATATTTTTTAACAAATAAATTTGATATTATTTTATATAATATAAGTAGTTAACTTATTTAAAATACTTAGAAGCTAAACTTATTCGGTTAAAAATTAAAAAACAAAATTAATGTTTTTTAAAGTTCTCACATGTAATAAAACAAACAACAACAACAACAAAAAAAAAAAAAAAAAAAAAAAATTAAGATAAACGAAGCATGTATCTTGTAGCTAAGAAGCGAATTCGTAACTAAACATTCTTTAATTGATTTTGTTTCCGCATTTTAATTATTTTATGTCCCCTACACTTCAAAATGTAAAAGAACAATTTTGTTGGTTTCATGTACATAGTTTGTTTTCTTGCAAATACCAGTTTTACAAAAATCGTTTAAAATCCATAGTCTACTATTTTTTTCATATTTATTACGCATTTTCCAAAAAAAATGAAACTACACATGAAATTTAAGATAATAATATGTATTAAGCTTTAGCTCTTATGGACAGTTTTATTGCAAAGACGTAAAACTTCGATTTGTTTTGCGGATACTAAAATATATTCCATTATACAAAGAACGTTCTGTGTGAATACCGATGGCTTGATTGGGAAGACACTCGACTGTAAATCCCTTGATTGTCGGTTCGACTCCCGGCGAGGGCAACGATAATTGTTTTTGTAAAAATTATTAATGCTTTTTTTTTAGGCTCTAGGATATTCTAAAATCTTTTTCACAGTTAAACAGTATAACACTCACCTTTTCATTTATTTATTTATGAAAAATATTCACTGTAGACGGAATCAAAGATGGCGGAATTTCAGACACTTCATGTGTGAAACGATATGCCTTTTGAGACACTTTTTAGCATCTTAAAATTGAACACCCATTTTAGACACAATTGTATCTGAATTTCAGACACTTGTACTTATAGTGTGTGTGTATATATATATATATATATATATATATATATATATATATATATATATACATTGAAAAATGTTAAAAATAAAATAAAAATTAGAAATCATTCTACACAATGTTTTATCTAAATTTAGTTGTTCTCATTTTATATTTTTGCTTGTAAAAATTAGGTGTATTGTTATACATTTAATGTTCTATTATTTATACCTTCTCTTACATATAAAACGACATAGAATGTATGATTTTTTTATAAAATTTTCGAAATCGAAATTAGCTATATTTAACCATTTTGAGGTCTGCTGAATAGAAAAACAGATACTTAAAGATTGATCTAAGTGCCAGTGTGTATATCTATTGTCAGATCAAGCAGGAATTTCCAATTCGGTAATTTAAATATATATCATTTTGAGTAAATTTTAACGCCTTTAAATTGAATTTAACAAAATAAAAAACGAACATATATTTTACATGCATGAAGCATGTTTTAAATGATTTATGATATGATAATCATTAACCATTTATTAAGAGGTTACACAAAATGATTTAAATATATTATGACTGTCCATGTAAATTGCTGGAAGTGCATTTGAAGTTATGTTATGTAATTTTCATACTGTGCGAAATTTAAATACACTATATTTTGTATGTACAGACAAAATTAAGTAAATAGTACTTTTTTTTTTCAATTGAATGTATTTGATGGATCTGCTTACTAAATTTCGCTAATTCCAGGAAAACTGCTTAGGAATTATTCTTATATTCTGACACCCATATACCAAATAAAGTACTAGATTGGGTTTCGAATTTCAAAGATGATTCTTTATAATTAATAATTACACGTCTTGAGCATTTTTAAATATAAAAATGAAGATTCTAGTGATTGATTTTTAAATATGTCTGTTCTCAGTATAATTTGAAAATTCCGATTTCAGGGCATTTAAAGTGGGTATTTTGTAGAACTTATGAGGTTGTCCTTGAAATGTTTACCAAGATTCGTAATTTTCAAGGTGTTTTGGTAAAAACTGTCTAAATAATTTGAAATTAAATTTAAACTGAATGACAACCTTATATATTTTCTGAATGTAGGTACTATGCTAAATTGGATGTTTATGGGGCGGAAGTCCCCTTCACATAGAAATATTTGTTTAGTAAAAAAGTTTCAAAAATTATTTTCATCAATTTTCAAGAGCTCGTTTATGCACAGAACTTGTTATCTAATATCTTAATCTGAACCAACCAGCCATCGAGTGGCTCTACCTATGTTCAAATCTGGTAGACGTGAGGTGCCGGGTTCGATCTCAGGTCAAGCTCATTAATCTAGCCGTTCGTAGTGTCGGGGAGGAGGGGAATGGAGAAGGTGCGCACATCTGAACTGATTAGGAACGGCGCTGAGCAGTTTAGTTTCAGTCGCCTTTCGAATCCGGACGAGGTACGAGGTATCTCAAGACTTTTAAATAAAATCAGAACTATTAAAACATTCTAATCGTATTCATTATAGTTCCAGTAATCATTCTTAAATATGAATAAAAATTCGTAATTAATTATTCAAGTCAAATAAAACGATTCTTCAAATGTCGAATTATAGTCTAGTGATTTAGTGGTGTGTCGTTAATCTTCGGAATACTGGCAGAGGGAGTAAGTAGAATTAAACTTATTCTCATTTAATTAATATGCATGTTATTCTGATTTGTAATAAAGTAAAAGTTGCAGAATTTGAATTTAAAATAAATTCGTTAGACTTTCGTAATCCGAGATGCTAAATTTAATTAATCCTAAATCGAAATTCATAAAAAGAATCTTAGTCGTAAATTCTATGTTGGCTTCAAAGCCATAGTGGTCCGTCGATTCACGGAGGCTTAATTACCTATTAATTAGATAATTAATCGTAATTCGTTAAATAAAAAAAAAAATTTGAAAATTGAAAAAAAAAATTCTTTTGTTTACGTAGGATTAAATTATCTGTATAAGAACTTTAAAGTAAATTAAAATTAATTTGTTGAAATAAATCATTAATACAAGGTTAAATTGTTTTGATATAAAACGTAATTCAAAGTAGTTCGGGTTTAGAAGTTTTGTTTTGAGAGAAAACGTAATTCAAAATAGTTTGGTTTTCAAACCGAAAGTTTCGGTTTGGAATTTCACAAATAAACTTTCATGTTAAATAATTGTTGAATAAATGAGTGTATGAGAATGAAAAGGGTGCATTTAATATTTTATTAGTTTTTTTATTTCAGTAAAAAAAAAAAAAAAAAAAAAAAAACTATTCTATTATGTGTTGTTTCTTTTCATTTGTCTTATATTTTTGTTTTGTTTTACTTCCTGATCTGCAGAATAATAATTTAATTCAATCGATTAATTCATATTTAAATTTAATTGTTTGTAATTAGTTTGCTCATAAGATGGGTAGAAAGGGAAAAACAAAGGCGAATGACGCCGAACAGAGTGCGTTGTTCCCAAAATCTAATGAAGTGATAAAATTTGAAAATGTAATTAAAGAAATAGAATTTATAAAATCGAAAGTCAATGATTGTGATAAAGGCGATCAAGCCAGATTAAAAATCTTAAAAAATAAGGTAAATGCACTGGAGGTTAAATTCGAGGAAATAGTTACAAATTTTTCCGAAGAGGAAAACGATGAAAACTCTGAAGAGGTGTTAAAGAATAGGGACACTCTGTTAGAATTATCCGTTGTATTAGAGGGTAAATCGCAATCAAATACTCCAAATGTAAATAATGATGCACGTACCAAACCCGGGACTTCTGTTAATTCGCATATTAGTCTTCCCAAACTTGAAATTCCTTATTTTTACGGGGATAATGAATCTTGGTTGTCATTTAAAAATTTATTTAAATCATCTATTCTGGATAATGACAGCCTTAGTGAGGTTGAAAAGCTATAATACCTCCAATCGTGTGTAAGAGGTAGTGCATCAAAACTTATTCGTGGGTTTTCGTTACAATCGGAAAATCTTAAACACTGTTGGGAAATTCTTACTCAGCGCTACGAAAATAAACTTCAATTAGCTATAACTCAAATAAATAAAATCTTTTCAGTAAAGGTAAACAAAGCGGATGATCCTAAATCGTTTTTCAATTTAATAGATACTTGTAACGAAGCGGTGCGAAATTTATCGACCCTCGGATTGGAATCTAATCCTCTTAGCGATCTTATTCTTATAAATTTCATGATTTCAAAATTGGATTCATCCGTTAGGCATAGGTGGGAGCTCAGTCTAGAGAATACGCAAACTATTCCCGATTTAAATTCGTTTCGTACATTCATTGAAAGAGAGACGTCGAGTCAAACAAAGCTTGAAAATAAACCAGGAATGTTTAAGAAGCCAGTAGAAGGTAGTAGTGTAAAAAAATCTTGTGTCAATAATTCAATACTAGTCAAAGAAAATAAATGCGTCGCCTGTTCTCAAGTACATCAATTGTTTAAATGTCCCAAATTCAATCGAATTAGTGTTCAGGAGCGATGGGACTTAGTTAAATCAAAATCACTGTGTGAAAATTGTTTGCGAACTAATCATCAAGTGCGTCAATGCAGAATTAATATTAAATGTAAAGTATGTGCAGGTTCACATCACACTCTTCTGCACATTTATGCACAGAATTCTGCAGATCAGGGAGGCGGCCTTGTTATTACGTCGGTGGCCAATAGTTCACAATCTAATGCAAATTTTAGTAACCAAAAGGTGTTATTGGCTACTGCCCTTATAAAGGTTAGGTCACCTAACGGCAAAAATTATTCAATGTCGGGCGTTAGTTGATAGTGCCTCACAAAATAGTCTCATAACAAAGGAGTGCGTTGAGAAGCTAAATTTGCCTTTGTTTGGCACTTCTCATCGACTTATAGGCATAAACGGTCTTTCCGCAGAAACTGTTTTGAATTTTACGGAATTCTCATTCTCGCCATATTTCGCTAACGAGTATAGGAACTTGAAATCGCTAGTAGTAAATAGGGTTACTACCCCTCTGCCAAATTTCCGGGTGCAAACGACGTCTTGGCCACATACAAAAAATCTTCAGTTAGCCGATATGAATTTCTTCAAGCAACAACCAATCGAAGTATTATTAGGCGCAGATATTTTTGCGTCACTAATTTGTGGCACACCAGTATCGGGAAGGCCAGGAGAACCATCTGCCATTCCCAGTTCACTTGGGTACTTACTCAGTGGCCCCCCTCTCAAGGGATGGAATGGAACCAAAATCAACATATAGCTCCTCGCTACACTGCCTTAACTTGAACGATTTTTTTGACAATCAGCCCATAATATCTTTTAAGAGTGAAACCGAAGCCGATCCGGCAGAGGAACTATATAAATCTTCCACCAAGCGCAACCCCGAAGGCCGCTATGTTGTCAAATTACCCCTCCATGATGAGATAGATTTGGGTGAAAGGGCCAATTGTGCACTAAAATCGTTTAAACGGCTTGAAAATCGATTTATTCAGAACCCTAGTAAGTTTATGTGTGAATACTCTTACTTAGGTCATATGACTTTACTATGGGCTGAAGAACTTAATCGCCAACCCAATTATTATATGCCCCATCATGGAGTTATAAATGAAAATAGTAGCACTACGAAACTACGGGTAGTGTTCAATGCGTCGGCCGTAACTACAAATGGCAAATCCCTGAACTCTAACTTGCATAAAGGGCCCAAACTCCAATCCAGTATTTTCAGCAACTTAATCATATTTCGTTTAAATAAAGTCGCCCTCTCGAGTGATATCGAAAAGATGTTTCGACAAGTTCTAGTCGCAGAGCCTGATACAGACTTTCAAAGAATATTTTGGAGGGCCAATGTTTCAGATCCACTCAGAGTGTATAAATTGAACACTGTTACTTATGGCACAGCCTGTGCTCCATTTTTAGCCCTGCGTACCATATTACAGCTATTAAACGATGAAGAACCCAATTTTCCCGTAGCTGTGCAGGCTGCCCGCAACAACCTGTATATGGACGATTTCCTTGGAGGGGCTGAAACAATCGAAGCCGCTCAATCTTTGGTCACAGACCTTCAGGCATTATTTAATGCTGGGGGCTTCAAGCTGCGAAAATGGGCTTCAAATTATGTGGAAGCTCTAGTTCAAGTCCCAGAACCTCTAAAATCAACAAATCAGGAATTATCCTTAAACCCCGATCAATCCCAACGTATTTTAGGACTAAACTGGAATTTAACATCGGATACACTGCAGGTTGGCGTCAACACAGAAGAAAACGTCAAAACCAAAAGACAATTATTGTCCGTAATTGCACGCATCTTCCACCCTTTGGGTCTGTTATCCCCTGCCACTATTCTTTTAAAATTGCTTCTACAAGATGTTTGGAAGCTAAAACTTGGTTGGGATGATCCTTTACCACCAGACATTCAAAACAGGTGGAACGAATTTTATGAAAAAATTGCTTCCTTTAAGGCCATGTCAGTACCCAGATTTTTAGACCTGAAATCCGAACCTATTTACCAGATTCTGGGATTTTGTGATGCGTCAACAAAGGCATATGCTGCCGTAATTTATATACGCCCAAGTCAGAACTCATTTTTAAAATTGATTGCAGCTAAAACCCGTGTAGCTCCTTTAAAACCCATTACCTTGCCTAGGTTGGAGCTATGCGCGGCTGTATTACTCTCGGAACTTTTGTCAGTCGTCCAGAGCTCGCTGGATTATCAGGTTGAGGAAATTCTCCTATGGACAGACTCAACAATCGCCCGTAGTTGGATCTTAAATCCACCCTTAAAGGGCAACACATATGTGCTACACCGAGTAAACAAAATTAGAGCTCTCACAGACCCAACATCATGGCATCACTTACCAAGCAAACATAACCCAGCAGACTGTGCAACCCGTGGGCTGTTACCCGACAAATTAAACCACTTTAACTTGTGGTGGTCTGGACCTGATTGGTCAAAGATCCCGGTCTCAGATCCCGAGTCCAAGATTGTTACCTCAGTCCCATGTACAATTGTGGGAATTCCTGGACTAATAGAGTCAACTCCAATGCATGAATCCGTTATAGAGGATTTGGTTTCAAAATTTTCATCAAGTAATAAACTTTTTCGAGTAATTGCATTTATGAAGAGGTTTATTAATAATATTAAAAATGCTACAAAATTGAAAGGACCAGTCTCAGTACAAGAAATTTCAGAAGCTAGAAAGATTTTTATTAAATTCGTCCAACAAAGGTCCTTTACTTCAGAAATAGCCCTTTTGCAGCGCGGCAAACCCGTTGCAAACAACAGTAAATTAAAATCTCTCCATGTGTTTATTGATTCCGAAAATCTATTAAGAGTGGGAGGTAGAATTGATAAAGCCAAGACCCTTCCCTATGACACTAGGCATCAATTATTGTTGCCTAAAAATCACCCTTTTACCTCTCTTATAATCAGACATTTTCATGTGAACAGTCTGCATGCAGGTGTCGACCTAGTATTAAACTTAATTCGCCAGTCTTACTGGATTCCTGATGGTAGGTCCACTGTGAAAAAGGAGCTTCGAAAATGTGTCACGTGTGCCAAAGTCCAACCGACCCCCCATCCAACAAATGATGGGTGACCTTCCCAGTGCAAGAGTCAACCCTTGTAGACCATTTCAACATGTTGGCCTTGATTATGCAGGCCCTATTCAAACAAAGTGTGAACATAAACGAACAAAAACAAAATTTAAGTCCTATATTTGCCTATTCATCTGCATGAGCACCAAGGCAATTCATCTCGAATTAGTCACGAGTTTATCAACTGAACATTTTTTATATGCCCTACAAAGATTCATAGCGCGTCGAGGCTATCCTTCGGACATATACTCTGATAACGGGCGCAATTTTGTGGGTGCCAATGCCCATTTAAAAGGGCTAGTAATGCTTTCAAAAACCAATACTATTCAAGACTTTGCCACAACTAGACAAATTCATTGGCATTTTATGCCACCTTACGGGCCTAACTTTGGCGGCCTATGGGAATCTTTCATTAAATTGGCTAAACGCCATTTAATTAAAGCGTGTAAAGGCAGTTGCCTATCGTTTGAGGAGTGTGCTACGATTCTCACAACTATTGAGTCTTGTTTAAATTCACGACCCTTAGTCCCACTTTCCACCGAGCCCAATAATTTCTTAGTACTTACACCAGGACACTTCTTAATTGGGGCTCCGCTTCTCCAGCTTCCTGAACAATCTTTTAACCAAACTAATCCATTTTGTACCAGTTTTTCTTCCAGATGGAAACTCCTCCAGCAGATCAAGAAGCAATTTTGGAGCACATGGGCAAAGTCTTATTTGACTTCACTCCAGTCAAGAGAAAAATGGAAGAGTGGTAATACACATCTGCAACCTGGTCAGCTAGTCCTGGTGTTGGAACCTTCTATTCAGCCAGCTCAGTGGAGGTTAGCCCGCCTTCTGGAAGTCCATCCGGGTGAGGATGGAATTAGCCGAGTGGTCACGCTGAAGACGCCAGTTGGAATAATCAAGAGACCCGTGAATCGAATCGCCAGTCTGCCATGCTCAGCCCCCCCCCGGAGGATGTCGGGGAGGAGGGGAATGGAGAAGGTGCGCACATCTGAATTGATTAGGAACGGCGCTGAGCAGTTTAGTTTCAGTCGCCTTTCGAATCCGGACGAGGTACGAGGTATCTCAAGACTTTAAAATAAAATCAGAACTATTAAAACATTCTAATCGTATTCATTATAGTTCCAGTAATCATTCTTAAATATGAATAAAAATTCGTAATTAATTATTCAAGTCAAATAAAACGATTCTTCAAATGTCGAATTATAGTCTAGTGATTTAGTGGTGTGTCGTTAATCTTCGGAATACTGGCAGAGGGAGTAAGTAGAATTAAACTTATTCTCATTTAATTAATATGCATGTTATTCTGATTTGTAATAAAGTAAAAGTTGCAGAATTTGAATTTAAAATAAATTCGTTAGACTTTCGTAATCCGAGATGCTAAATTTAATTAATCCTAAATCGAAATTCATAAAAAGAATCTTAGTCGTAAATTCAATGTTGGCTTCAAAGCCACGTAGTGTTCCATGGTTTTCTCCAAAACTTGCATAAATAGAGGATAGTACCCCTTAGAAAGACCCACATGGAGGGAACTCCTCCCAGGCCTAGAATCTAGTGCAGTCAGTCGGCCTTAATCCACGCAACCTAACCTTAATCTGTAATGCGACATTATAATTTTTAAGTATAGAATAAGAGAAGCTCGTGTGAGTGCAGTGCCAGATAAATTCTTCTGGAGTGCAAAACCAAATACGAAGGTTGAACCAAAATCATATTTAATATATATATTTCTTATAAAATATGCACTAGATCTTTATATTAGAACTCCCAACTGCAAGTCTATTAAATCATGCACATATCTAAATAAAAAATTGCTTAAATGTTTTTTAAAATAACACCTGCTTTAAAGTTCATTACTTTAAAATAATTATGAGAAAAAGAAATATAAAAAGACATTTTAGAAGTGATTGTGATTTATTTGCCTTTTTATTTGTTCTAAACATAAAAAAAAACAGTTTTTTTTTTTTTTTTAATAAATGTAAATCTAGAAATATCTCTGTTTCTCTAAAACTGTTATATCATACGTAAAAACTTGTATATTTCAGTGAGTTTGAATTTTTATTACTGAATTTCTTCATGAATATTTTTAATTAATGGATTGTTATATTAAATTTAAATCCTATTGTTCACAGCATTTTTTATGTTTACATACAGAATCGTCGATAATGATTTATATTACGAGTGTCCCATAAGTCTGCAGACATTTAAAAAATTCATAAAAATTGAAGGAATTGGTAGAACTGAAAGCGGTTAATTTTTTCTTCGATAGAGGGCGTTGCGCGGATGCGAATTCAGAAATACGCTAATCAGAGACCTAGAAACTGAATAGTTTTACGATTAATACAGCCTATTTCTTATTTTGCGTCCTTCTTGCGCATACATGAAGTTTTAATTGCGATGCTGACTTGGAAGATGTTTTCGTTCAGGTTTGAACCACCGACTGAAGTTGCAGTTAGCGGCGTTTTAATGTGTTTGCAAACTGTACTTTGTAGCTATTTCGGACAGATAAAATAGGCTTTATTTGCTCGTAAACATATACAATTAAATGTAGTTTTCACAGAAATGAGGGATTTGCTCATATACAGCGCCCTCTATCGACGAAAAGTTTTACTATTTTTTGTTTACCAAAAAAAAAAAAAATCCCCCTTCACGAGAATAAATGTTTTGCAAACTGCGTCCAACTCTACCAGTTTCTTCAATTTTTATGGATTTTTAAAATGCCTGCAGACTTATGGGACGCCGGTATACATATATATAGTATATATATGTGTGTGTATGTGTGTGTGTGTGAATTATTTTGCAACTATGTAACATCATATTTTGCCTGAATAAGTAGAAGAAGCCAGACTAAAAGCTTTAGTAATAAACAAAAATGCATAAAATCATTGTGTACTTAACATGTAGATATAATTAATTAGCAAGTATTATAATTTCATTCACATTTATTTATTCATTTGCTTTCATATATTATATTTATTTCAATTTATTTGTTTTAAATTTCATCGAAAATATGTTAAATATTGGTATTTCTATTAAATAGAGAATTTTAGTCAATATACATTCTAGAGCGTTTTCCTATATTATCGGGGTCAGTCTCATTTAAAAATCTCTGTAAATAAATGAGAACACAGCAAGCGAGATTTAGTAAAGTTAATTTTGATTCATGGCCCAAATCTAGGAATTCAAGCGAGAATTTATCTCAATACAAAGGATTCATTATATTCATAATATTGTTTCGGCACCCTGAAAAATGTAGACTAGAAATTCTCAATTATTTCGTCTATCCAGCTTATTTGTTTACTTTATACCTATAGCTCGGAAATCTATCATTCTAGTTTAGAGATTCAAACAAAAGTTACATATTCGTTTTAGACAAGGGTAGTAATTTTTTTTTTTTTTTTTCTGTGCAGATACTAAAATCAGGGTAAATTATTACAATTTTGAAGTACAAGAATTTTTAATTGAACATCTAATTTTTTAACACCTACATTCTTTTTTAAAATAATAGATTAATTTCTGATAATTTTAACAACATAAAAAAATGTTAAAATTATTTCAGTGATTGTATGAATGCAAATGAATAGCCAATTTAATTTCAAATAGCCCACTAGAGTACAAAATTAAAGCAACAACTTATCTTCTCGTTTCCTTGTTTTGAGTATATTTTTTAACAAAAGAATCTATGACCATATGATTTGTAAAGCACATCTCTTATCAAACCTTTTATAGAATTTCTCTAGCTTTAAACAGATAGTTATTTTTAAAATTATGTTCATTTAATTTTACTCAAAAGAAGAAAAGGAAGCTTTGAAATAAATGAAAAATTTAATTAAATTTAGAATCGAAAAATAAATTAAATATGTTGATGGGAATTAATTCCAGACATTTTAAGATGTACAATGCTTCAATACATTAAATTAAAACCGAAGATGTTTTCCTATTTTAACTTTTCTTTTCATTTTTTTTTTTCTGAAGTAAAAAATTAATGTAATAACAGTTTAAAAATTACCACCTACATTAGACGTACATAAAATGTCATTAATGTTTTCATAATGAACATGTCTTCCAAATTTTAAATGTTTATTTGTTTAAATTTTGTACACAAAAGAGGAAGATATATCGTTGCTTTAAATTTTCACAAATGTAAAGGTCATTTATTGAAACAATCGTTTATAAAATTTAAATATACTGAAATTCAGTAAAATCCCACTTATTTAATAGTCGAGATAAGAAAGACCAAATACAGACTAATACTAGGAAAAATCATAGTTGTTCTAATCAAAATATTTAAATTGTGGGAAAAATATATATACATTGTTTCACGTTGATCCTCTTCTCTCCCCTCAAAAAAAAAAAAAAAAAGAAAAAAAAAACCTTTTGTTTGCGTTAAAAAAAAATACTTTGAAATTCTGAAGAAAAGACATGGGATAAATGTGAATGGTATAGAGAAAGTGATTGAAGTCATCATTACTTCCTATTGCTCCTTCGCAGCAATGTTATCTACTGTTATCACCATCTCGTCGTTTGAATTTCATGTACTTTATCTTACTTTTAATTTTATCCATAATTTTTCTATCATTTATTTTATAAAACGATTGAGATAATTGTTCAGAAGGCGAAAACTGACAACTGGAGTACAAAACAAAATATTTTCCACTAAATTTCTTTCTTTTTTTGCACCCAGAAAAAGGGAGACGGTTAGAATTACTTGCGTATTTCTTGGAAACATTTTGGTAACTTTAATAAATAAAATTTTTATTAAGAAGAAGGATTGTTTTTTTTTTTTTGTTGTTTTTTTGTTTTGTTACAAGGTTAAGTAATGTACAATAAAAGTTTCAAAATTTTAACAAATATTTTCAATATTATCTTTAATTTTTTCTCTCCTATATATTTATTTATATTTTGTCCTATCACGTAATTTAATCAGTACTTAAGAAAAAATTGAATTTCAGTAGAATTTTCCAAACTGAGATTTTACTGTAATCGTACATTTTAAGGCCCTCTGCTTTATTTATAGATCTGCATGGCAGCTTGTTAGTATATTTATCTTTACCAGCACTTAAAAATAGATAATGGAAAGAAATATAAATTCGGTATTCTAAATCTGTACCATTTGGTGATAATACTTGGAATATTTTACTTTGATTGAACGAATGGCTCGTGTACAGGGACTGACAAATTGATTCAAATATATTACAAGGTGTAGCAGAATTTTTCGTCGTACATACATACGCAAAATTACTGCGCTTCTCACTTTTCTAAAGCTGTAATTATTCATATAAAGCAAGTTTGGTACCACATCAGAATTATGATACCAGATACGAAAATCAAATTCAATAAAAGTCATTTTCATTCTAAACAGAATACTAAACTTAAAAGAAAAACATATTCTGTCACGCACATGACATTCTCTTATCCTGAAATTTAATACTATAAATACAGATTGGAGATTAAGGGACAAGGTAACGAGTACTGTTATGTAAACTTATGTTAAAACAATTCAAATTAGGCTTCGGAACAACTTTATTTGACAAATAATTCTATGTGAGGGGGCTACCACCCCCGCTAACCCCTCGTTTCATTACTAACTTACATTTACGTAGAATTCAAATATGTTATTAAATTCAAAAGTTCATTTAAATTTAAACAGGCAACTTTCACAAGCATCATTCCTTGAAACTTATCAATCTTGAATAAACTTTTCTAGTAACAAACGTATTAACTTCAAAATACATTACTTGTATAGCCAGAAATTATTTGTTTTTAATTTACTCTAAGAGACACAGACAAAGATCAAACGTTAAAAATTAGATTTTGGTATTCAGGAAGCCTCAAGACGTGTAAATATACAAAAAACCAAGCGATGAATATTTAGCTTTAAAAAAATACATTATTTGCATTATGTCTCTTAGGAAATAATTTCAATTTCTGAGCAGCTTTTCTGGACATGATAAAATAATATAGTAATTAGTAAAGGACTTTCACAAACAATAAAAAATAATGTTATGGCTTAAATATTGGCAACCCTGTATATCTTCTCAAGGTTATGTACACTCCACATAGTGCATTTAAATATAATGCTATTTTAATAACACACGGCACAACCTGTAATACAAGTTCTTCAATTTAAAGCATTGTAGCACTATAATCTAGATTTTTTGTGTAGCCCTGTAAACAATCAGCGATAGATTTCCATATTATATCCTACTTGAAACATATTTTTACCCATATAGAAAATATATATTCGTTTCATATGGTTTAGTGCAGTATATAGACGTTAAACTCTACTTACCTGCAATTTACCCCCACAAACGTAATATATTTTAATCCTCTTGGGTGTTCCTGTACATGAACTGTTTACTTAATTTCAACGAAACGTTTAATGTAGCATCCCTATATGACACACATTTAGAATACCAAGTTTGGACTTTCTGCTATTATTTGTTCTTGAGATATACTGATAAGAGACAGCACACACACACAGAGAGAGAGACTAACCGCTAAAAATGTTATTTTTGGATTTAGGGGACTTCGAAACATGTAAATATAACAAAAACTCTATTTCGAAAATTTGATGCAAAAAAATACTTTCTCTAGCATATATCTGTATTGATAAGTATAAAGGATTTAAGTCCATATTCTTGATTTTTCAGGAGACGAAAAATAAAGTTAAACTAACTAAAAACTAATCAGAAGAATCGATTAGGAAAAAGTTATTATGTTGATTTATACCCTTTATACCATTCAGTGATTCTCAACCTTCATTTCATAAAGGGAAAAAATCGAATTAAAAATTTTATACCCTAGATTAATGCTAAATTTCTGACTTGAATCTTTTTTTACCAATGGATTTTTTCAAAGACTAAATGACATGGATTTAAATCATTTATACCAATCGATAGAGAATTTTTTTCTGAGTCTGACTATGTACACTACTGGCCATTAAAATTGCTACACCAAGAAGGAATAACAATAACAGAATGAAATTTGTTGGACACATACATTGTAGTAGGAAGAACAATTGTTTAAAAATTCAGTAAATTTTGAGTAATATGCACTGAGAAAACAGTACATAAAGCAGCGACCTCTGTGAGAAATAACAGCACATATCTGCCTAGGCATTTAATCGAACAGCGATTGGATGACATGTACGGGTAGAGAACTTCATGATGTTTTAATACGATGCCACAATTCATCGATCGAAGTTATTGGTGAGTGTTGGGGGGCCAGTCGCTTTTCAACGATTAAACAGTCATTTTCATTGGTGCGAGATCAGGAGAACGCGCTAGCCAGAGCAACAGTCGAACACATTCTGTATCAAAGAAGGTCCGGACAATACAAACAACTTGCGGTCGTGTATTATCTTGCTTAAATTTTGCGCTATGGAGGCCTCGAATACATGGCAGAGGGGCGGGCCTTAACTCATCAGAAGTTTAATGGCCGCTGTTCAGAGTGCCCGGAATACGAACATGAAGTAATCGAGACGTGTATCCAATGGGAACCCATAACATCATTGCGAATGATGGACAGTATGATGATGTCGAATCCCAGCTGGCAATGTGCATTATTCATAATGCCGTTAAATACGGATAAGGCAATCCTAAATGCTGTAAACAGGATTGTGATTTGTCTGAAAAGTGACTTCACGCCATTCCTGCGTCCAGGTTCATCGTTGATCACACATTAATGGCGCCCATATCAGTGATGCAGTTTTGAGGGTAATCAGAATTTTGGTAGCCGCATACTCAGTCACCACCTGTATTGATGGTATGTGGTACCATTGGATACACGTCCCGGTCACCTCTTGTTTTCATTCCAACCACTCTGAATACCAGCCATTGCATTTCTGACGAGTTAAGGCCCATCGCTCTCCCCTATGTTCAAGGCCTCCGAAGCGCAACATTTAAGAAGGACAATGCTCGACCGCAAGTTGTCCATATTGTCTGGACCTTCATTGATGCTGAATGTGTTAGACTGTTGCTCTGGCCAGCTCGTTCTCCTGGTCTCGCACCAATGAAAATGACTGTTTAATCGTTGAAAAGTGACTGGCCCCCCCACCACTCACCAGTAACTTCGATCAATGAATTGTGGCATCGTGTTAAAACTTCATGAAGTGCTCTTCCCGTACATGTCATCCAATCTCTGTTCGATTCAATTCCTAGGCACATATGTTTTGTTATTTCTCACAGAGGTCGCTGGTTTATGTAGTGTTTTCTCAGTACATATTACTCTAATTTTCCTGGAATTTTAATAAATTGTTCTTCCTACTATAATGTAAGTGTCCAACAAATTTCATTCTGTTATTATTATTCCTTCTTGGTGTAGCAATTTTAATGGCCAGTAGTATACTTAACTCAAAATCGACATTTTTAGACTTCAATCCTTTATACTTATCAGTACAGATATATGGGTAAGAGAATGTAGTAAATACATAAAGCTATCTTTTAACGTTTTTTTTTTTTTCTTTTATAAAAGTATGAAATTGTATTTTTTCTTACAATTTTGAATGAATGTTACAACACTTCGAATAAAACTGGTTTCCTGCCACAAATAAATGAATGAATAAAAAACATTCAATTCCCGATTGCTTATTTTTTTTTTTTTTTTTTTTTTAAGACGCAAAAATGATGTGATAACCTTTGCATTATATTTGATATTTGGGGTAACCTGTGTACCTAGGGCCACCGCACTTTATTTAAATAATATTTAGTTTTAAGTTTTAGTACTCAATTGGGCGAGTAAAAACGCCAATTGCTATTTTCACAACTATTTTTAAATCTTTGAGGAGAAGGTTTTAACAAGTTACATATGGAAAAAGAGTTTATGTGGTCTGGAGTAAAAGTTTGCAGATCATTTCTTTTTGTATTTTACAAAAGTTAGTCAAATAATTTTCTTCCATTTCTAGTGTATAATTTTGCTTCTTATATCGAGTAATAAATTGGACATTTAATTAGTCCTCTCTGCATGTGGGTTTTTTAGTGGAAGACATTTTGAATGAAGTTACGTAAACTCATGCCTGGGGCCACATAGCTGCTTTGTACCTATCTCCATGGATGGTCCTTGGTACAATTGCAATAACATTCTTCTTGTTGCAACTATATTGCTGATTTTTTTTTTATTTTTTTTTTATAATTAAAAAAAAGGATATTGATTTAACTATCCAAAGCATTTTTATATAGTCATGTTTATTATTATTAGCAAGTAGTATTTAAATGGAAGGGGCATATATTTCGTCCTGGAACTTTCAATGTGCTTGACTTATAAAAAATATGCTTGCTGTTATTATAATTATGGATTCGTTTATATGAACATGAAAATTTATTTAGTTTTATTTTTTGTTTTTTATTTCTTTTACTTTTGTATTTTATATCTATTTGTTATGCTTACCTTTCCTCCACGTGCCGCCATAAGCTTCAATCATTGTACATAGATGTGTTTGGACCTCTTAAGATATACTTCAGTACAGAGTGTAGTACAGTTGAATATCGTTAACGTGAGTTACTTTTAACATGAACTTTTTCCACTATCTCCGTCAAAATGAAGATTAGTTTAGTTATACGAAGTTTAGCTACTGATACTATGAACTACTGATAACATGAACAAATTTTTTATTTTGCGTTTGCCCTTAACCCTTTGTACGCCTGCTGCAAAATATGGCAGAAATTGGGTTTACTCAAAAATAAAAATAAGGATTTTTAACAAAAGTTTGGGGTTAAGTGTGTTTTGCAGTAAGTAATCAATTAATTTCATTCTCATATTAGGAAAATTCGCCTTTGCATTTAACCCTTTATACTCCTGTTACAAAATATCACAAAAATTGAGTTTATTCGGAAATATAACAACTTTTAGGAAAGATAGCGTGTAAGGATTTTATAGGGTGAAACATCGATTGGACTTTAACTTCATTTTCAGGAAATATCGCATTCGCTGTTAACTTAAGAATTGTAAGGTTGAGGCTGTGGTAGGTAATCTCCGTTTTAAAATACTGCTGGATCCAGCTCTCATAATAAGTTGGGGAGGCTAAAAATGCTTCGAGTCAGTCTCGGCAAAGATTTAGGTTATAATAGTTTTGTGTCAACATAGCCCTGTAACGGAGATAGTAAATTAGGAAGTATAGGCGAATATGAAGAAGCTTTAAAGTTTGGCTGAAGGGAAGAGACGGGAAGTTAATAAAAGGAAATATAAGTAGAAGGTTATTTTCGTAAGGTGTGCGGTGGTTGTGTGCTCTGGTTTAGTGAAGGTAATTCTGATGTTTAAATACGCTATATTTTAGGGCATAGCTCTTTATTTATATTATTGTCGGATAGTTAAGCTCTAATGCTTTTGTAGCTAATTAGTTTGATGTGTGTAGTGCGGTGTTGTTAGATATAGTGAATAGAAAAATCATCCGACTGGGAAGCCACCGGGTGGTTTGGAGTTTACGTAAGCTAGTGAAAAGAGTGCATCCGTCGTTAATCTTCTGCTGTCTTCTGTGGTGAGATATTTAAAGTTATCTAAAGTATTTCTTATGTCTATTTTCTAAAGTATTTATTTTACATTGATTGAGTTTATCATGCCAGTTTACCCTGCCATTTATTCAATTCAAATAAAACTGTTATTTTATTTTACTCAGTTGTCTCGTGCTCATATGAGGAGCAAACATTCAAACCGTGTTTTCTCCTTCCAATACAATTTTTCAGAAAACACAAAAAACTGATAAATTTAAAAATAACCCTTCTTAGACCCTAATTGTCGTTTGTTTAGTTGTATTACTGGTTACTAGGAAGATCTGTAGGCATACTTTTCCTAATAAACTTAAAGTTAATTAGAAAAATGCATTTGAAATTTGGAGAAAGCATTAATTGACAGAAACACAGACGAGAAAATATGTTTTGAATGTTTCCAATGTGGACAAAACATTTTTTGAATGAAAAAGTATGTAACTCGCATATTGATGAAATAACATTTTTAATGAAATAAAACTAATTAATAGAACAGACTTTGTTGTGTAATTATAAAATAAAATTAAGTATTTACACGTAAAAAATTATCCTGCAAATTATAGGGAAGAACTAAAATTTTTAAGCTAATTTGAAATTTAAATTTTTAAACCAATATCTTCACATAAGCAAGCAAACCAATGTCTTCCTCTATTTCTTCATATTCTACATGAAAGTTATTAGTAATGATATCTTTATACCTTTTAAAATCAGGCTGATTTTTCCACTTTTCACCATACATCAATTTTAAAAGTTTGCCTACGTCATTTTTCTTTTCAAGTGATATTCCATGACCCAGAGGAAGACATTGTAAGACATCATTTCGTATAATAGCAGTATTAATCCCCTTCCTAAAAAGTTTTGCTCCAGATTGTTCTTTTATATCTTCGAATTTATAGTTTTTGAATCCTTTGACCCTCACACTTTCTCTATTTTTTCTAAAACTATTCGCTTTTCAGTTCTGATATGTATGCTACATTTTTTAAATAAGCATTAAGTGATTTCGTATTATAAAGTTTCCAATCAATACCCAATATTTTTACATCGCCAACTTTCTGATACAGTTCATAGTATTTTTCCTTAGATGTTATTGTTACATTTTTTCTGAGGATCGTCTCAACACGACCGCATATACGATCTGCTGGAAGGAAACTATGTCCTCTGACAGGAAAGTACAATACTCCATTTTCAACGCTTGACGTTGTAGTGCACAAAAAGTGCAAAAGCATTCGAATAATTATGTTATTCTTATTTTGGGCAATACACCCATCACTAAAAAGCCGTAAAGACTTTTTACCTTCAAGGTCCATTTTGTTTAGGTGACAATATAAAGCCGACGATATTTCAGTGCTGCATTTGCCTGCTAACTCCTCAGTCCAAGTATAAAATGTTGTATTTAAACCATCCAAACTCATTATGCATAAGCTGTAAAAATTGAATTTCCTTAAGTAATAGGCATCTTGAATATTTGTTTTTGGCAGCTGTTGAATCTGTTGTAAATCAAAACATAAACTAACGACTGATTCATCTGCATTTTCTTTCATAATGGAATAAAATGCATTGGCTCTTAGTATATGAATTCTTTTGTAAGTCATATGATCTACTTTTTCTGTAGACCCTGCAGGACAGGACTTTATTTTTTGGTCACGTGCTGCAAACATCACTAGAAGGAGACATAAAGCCTATATTAAATTCATTTATGAATATTCTTTTGAACATAGCGAAATTAACTTTGTCCAGGTCATCGTTCCAGTTCTTGTTGTAAACTTCAATCAACTTCCTTATACTTAATGTACAGTGCAAGTAAAATCGCTTCGATTTTTGTCTTCCATAATGACTTTCTAATGCCTTTTAATTTGAGATGAATTACCTTGTTATTTTTATTAATGCTTAAGTGGCTTTTTCTATCGCCTCCTCTCTTTTCCTCAATAGGTTCACCAGCATGTACTTTAGTAACAATATTGGCTAGCCTTGTACGACCTATTTTAGTTATAGCCATGAAATTGTTTTTACACACAGGAATTCTCCTACCACTGTCACTAGTAATAAAATAAGAAGCAGAAAATGCATGCTGTGAGCCAGATGATTGCGATTTATTTTGGGTTGGGTTATTAGGTCTACGTCGAGTTACATTTTGTGTAACAACCAATGAGGCTATAATAGAATCTTGTCGTTGTTTGTCCGCAATTTCGTAATGTCTATCCCGAAACTTCTTAACGTCATTAGGTCTAACATCAATGCATGAAAAAGTATTACTAGAATGTTTGCATGAAGCATAAACGTTATCTGAAGATACTGAATATCGTTTCTTTTTCGCTTCTTTCGTTCCTTCTTCTTTTCCCACCAATTCTCTGCCTTTTTCTAGTCCCATAATTAGAAGTACTCACTAATACACCACTTATTAATTCCTCCATTTGAAAAAAAAAAAACACTCCTCTAAAAGGAAAAAAACAAGATAGAACTAACGAAATAAACAAACATAAAAAGCTGGTACATGTACGAGTCACGCGACCAGAAACAACAGTCCTGGCTGGTCGGCTGGAGAAATCACAGTTTGATTGAAAACAGGCTCTGGAGGAAACACTGTTTGATTGAAACCCCAAATTTCTAAGAGCGTTTATAATGTGATAAAAAAATTTTTTGGTTTAAAATAATAGTATAATTTTGTGATATTTAATATTGAGTTCGCAGAAAAATCACTAACTCATTTTTTTTTTTTTTTTTTTTTTTTTTTTTTTTGGAGAAAACACGGTTTGAATGTTTGCTCCTCATCTATTCATTAGTTATTTCTACTTAGTTAACTAATATGGAAGTTGCAACAAAGCAAACCTCACAGAACTACCGGTTGAAAAGCATGACAGAGATTGAGTTTAATGAGAAATAAATATGACGATTTCGATAAATTTAGTGTTAAAGATATTTGAGAAGACAGACAAACTAGTTTGACTTATCCTCATATTTAAGCGAAAAAAAAAAAAAAAAAAAAAAAAAAAAAGGTTATCTTAATCGGCACTCCAACCGTTGAAAAATATCGTAGAAATCGAGTTTATTCTGAGTTTCCTCGACAATGGTTGAAATGATAGGGTGAAATAAAACATCTTTGAGTGGACAAACACATCTTATTTATTTTCATCTTCTGGAAAATTAGCTATCGCTGTTAACCGTTTCCTCTCGTTAAAAAATATAATTGAAAATTGTTATATTGCTCTAACGATTTTGAAAAAAATTTCAGGGTTAATGGTTGTTTGAGATGACAAATAATTCCGGCCTAACCACATTTTCACGTAAATTAGCGTTCACTGTGTGTTCTTTTCTTAATATTGTAAAATATGACAGAAACTTGGTTGTCTCGAAAACAAATCGAACAATTTAATAAAAACATAGAATTATTTTTTTTTTTTTTTTTACATTTTACTGAGAAACCTATCAGAAAAATTCTCGTCCCGAGAAAAATTAGCATTTATTGCTTCGTTAACCCTCACACCACCGTGGAAAAATATGGCTGAAATTTGGTTTCCTTGGAAATTGCTTGGAACGATTTTGATTAAGGTTTGGGGGGAGGGGGGGGAGCAGATTAAAATTCAAATTGAATTTTCTTCATCTTCAGGAAAGTTAACGTTCACAATTAGCCTTCAATGCACCCGTTGCAAAACAGCGTCAGTCCTCGAATGATTTCGATAAATGTTTAGAGTTTGTGCGTTTTTAAGATGACATGTCTATCTAAAATAACCGTTATCTTCTTTATAAATAATGTTTTTTGACAACTCGATCACCACCCGCAGATATACGGCATGAATTTTATTTTCTTAGAAATCACTAGAACGATTAAAAAAAGTTTAAGAAAATACTTTTTATATGTAAAACGGTCTCCCTTATCTTATTCAAAAAATTTAGCCGTCAGTGCCCTAGAACAATATATAGCAGAATTCGGTTTTCAAGAAAACTGCTTGAAAGGTTTTGAAAAGAAAATTTAGTTAGAGATATTATATGATAATTCGATCTGAATTTTCCTTAAATTCTGGAAACTTAGCTTTCAGTGGTAACCCGCGCTCCGCTTTGGGAAAACAAATAATAAACGTATTTACCTGAAAACAAATCACTGTATCTGCAATACGAATGATTTTTTTCCATGAGACCGAGTGAACTCGGTCATCCAGGTACTGTTACTAATATAAACAAAGTTCACGTATTGTTGGCGATTGTAGGTGCATACGCGCTCCGCATATTCCTTCATTACACATAGTATTTGTAACGTTTACTATCTTTGGTAGTTTAATTTCCTCACCCCAATTTTTACTACACTTTAGAATGAACTGTTCAGCTTCATGTCTTACATCATTCTCTTCATCAAAATCTAATCTTTTTTCTGCTATCAGTATGTCAGTCTATGAGATTCAAGGTATCAACCTGAAATATTTCAAAGTTATACAATAATGGAAACGATCATGACAAGTGTAATTGTTCAGATATTAAGGTCGGTTGATTGCACGGAAATCATAAGTCTGGCTCGAGGGTCCCACGAAGACCTTGGAAAATTTCAAACGGCTAGGTTGACGAGAGTGCCTGGTATAGAATCAAGTACTTTCTGTCCATCTATTTCAAAACCATAGATTTTCGGTCACTGGCGAGGCTCCAAGGCCATTGCAGCCATGACCCTAATAGAAAACTCAGTCTTAATAATAATGTACACAAACAGGATCAAAGAAACAAATTTTGATAAAAATCTTATATTTATAATAGTAACTCAATAATGCCTTCTGTTCGTAAAAGAAAAAAAATCGAATAAATATTGGATTTTTATAAAACATTCTATTTGATTCACATATTGCCTGAACAAATAACATCTCTCTATTTTCATGCGAAATATTCATTCTAAAAGGTTACTGAAACCTGTGGACAGCGAATTTTTGTTAAAAATGTTTAGAATGTATAAAATGACTCTGGTAAATAAAAGATATCTAACAATAAAATCACTTTATAAAGTAAATATTTTGAATAAAATGTCTGTACTACTTTACGAAATCGAACAGGAATGCAATTTTTTCCTTCACTAAAAAAGATCTGTCATTCTGAATATTTGAAAAGGAAGATATCTGTACCAAATGTTTTCATTCAGTACTTTTGAAGCTGATTTTTAAAATACCTGAAGAGATTGTTAAATTTTAATGAAAAAAAGAAGATTTTAAGAATATTTAGAAGTCACATTTTATATTTGATAAGATCATACATTTGAAATATATTCGTACAGTAGTCAAAGTATATATAGGAACACAAAGAAAGTATGCATACGAAAGTGTTAGTTCACTGAAAAAAAAAATGACTTTCATAAATATTTTTATTACTGTTTTCAGAACTTTAAGTTTAACTTTCATTTTTTTATTTTTTATTTTTCTTTCATCATAGAGCGAATGCACTTAAATATAAATGTTTCTGAGACGATAATAACATGACATGCTTTATGTTATAGTTTAAACTATTTCCACAGATAGATAGCACTATGTGCAAAAATAAAATTCATTATAAATATATAAAAGGTGAAAAAGAGAAGTTTTCTGGCTGACATGTTTTATACTCAAATTGATAGAAAGTCTTATGCACTAAATAAGGAATGCATAATAACCATTTAAAAAGTAAAAAAAAAAAAAAAAAAAAAAAAAAGCAGCTTTCTGAATCTCCCTGTAAAATAAATAAATATATAAATAAAATAAACTTTTATTACTTATAATATAAAATTTATAATAAAAAAAATAATTATGATATAAAAATTCAAAGTAATGCATATTATTAATTTAAATTTAGCAATATAAAATACGTAAATAAATGTGGATAATAGCTTTGTTTATAATTGCATTTGTATTTATTATAGAAACTTGGGATCACATATTAACACACTATAATTTTTATTTAGTATTTATTACTGGATAATTTTAGGAAAGAAAATTCTACGTAAGTTTATCAAACATTTAATTTGTAATTATTTCAAAAATATAGTGAGACGAAAATTCAATAATATACCCTAAATTAACGTAATTCTGGAAACGACGGTCATCTCCCAAGAGAGGAAGATTCATTTAGTTCATCAAATAACTCGAATATGTATCATCCAATGCATTTAGATATTTACGACACTGTGAAACAATATTTGTAATAATATATATATATATCTGTGCATTAATGCAGAAATTTAACGTGATTTAGTAGTTCCCCAGTCGTTCGAATAACTAAATCTGGTGCGTAAAATATCATACTTAATGATATATTACTTGAAAAAATTAGTATAAATGTTTTTTTAGCTCTACTTGTTCTATTTTATTAAAATGTTTCTATTAATTAAAAAAAAAGTACTGGAAATAACTTTTAATCATCTATGTTATTGATATTCATATAATAATTATTATTAGATGTGAAACTCATTCCAGACTGATTTTCATTAAAACCCTGTAGCATGGCATCACTAAATTTATATATATCATCAATATATATATATATATATATATATATATATATATATATATATATAAATGTAACGTATTGTTTCTTTAGTAGATGATTAATGACAGTCACTTCATATTAAGAGAGTTCACTCAAATAAATATTCCACAATAGTTTATGCAGTCGTTTTATTGAAGACACTTAGTCATTTTACACGTTATTAACAGTCAATCAATCTCAGCACGCTGACGTGCAGATCCGTAGACGAGTCGGACCGAAAACGTCCCGTTGAAGACGGAACCGCAAACCAATCCCCCTCCAGGGTTCGTTAAATTAAACTTTTTATTGATGTGAACTAATTAAGCACAAGCTTCCATGAAAAAGACGCCGATTTTCGGGTGCTCCAGCTTAAATATGGATATTTGGGGGCGAGGCCAAACTCCTAATATGGATTCTTATTGGATAATTAAGTAAGCTAAAATCCAGCCCACATTCTCTCATTGGTTGACCCGGATATCCAGAACTGCTACTATTCCTGTCATTGAAATCAAAAAATGTATGTATATATATATATATATATATATATATATATATATATATATATAGATCGGATGCGTTTAAAATGACTGGTAAATTTTAATAATAATAATAATAAAGGAACATCATAATAATGTATCGTTTGCAGTCTTCGGCTTAAAAAATTAGTAAGTTTTTGTTTCATTCTTTTGAAAATTTATGTAACACTTCTCTCAAATTATTTGGCTGCAGGTATGCGAAAGCTGCAGAGAAATTACACCCATGACATCTTCAATTGGTATTTTGCTTCGAAATCTGTCAGATTACGTGTGAAAAAGTATAACCAATAAAAATGGTTTACAGCGGAGTTGCAACAATGAAAATTAGAAACCCTAATTAATAAGAGACTGGATATCAACCCACCGTCCAGTTCGCTATTTTTGTTCAATCTGTTATACAGTCGACAGCAAAAGTATCTGAGCACTAGCAAATATTCCTGTATTTAAAAAAAAAAAAAAAAAAAAAAAAAAAGTACACTTAATACTGTTTTGTTAAATAAATCTTTGTCGAATCATGTTCTTAGACTGATTAAGAATAGAATTCGACAAGGATTTAGTTAACAAAACTGTGTTAAGTGTACTTTTTTTAGTAGGAATTCTTGTTAGTGCTCGGATACTTTTGCTGCCGACTGTATACAATGCCATTATGCACTGAAAATATTTTTGAATGACTCAATGCATGGCCTTCTGGAGATATATAAAACTGTTTTCCAGAGATTTTAATTAAAAGAAAGCTGTTAGACGCTTTTAATTATATATTACGTTCTATGGCGAACGTGAAATCTTTGAATCAACGACCATTTTCGTTCTCTATCCAGTGTCTCTATCGGGGCATGCAATGTCAGGGTACTGCAGCGTCAACTTTTGGCGAAAGTGTTAACTAAATTTGCAGATTCATGTGGAAATTTTCCCTGATTTCCAAAACACGATGCTTCAAGCGATACATTTCTATCGCCTTCCTTTTCTTTTTATTGTTACACAAGTAGCACAGGAACGTTCTTTGAACGTCTAATGAGGGTTACAGTAGTTCAAACATCGTGTTTCGTGTTAAAAGAACGTTAAATTAGAAGTTCAAAAATAGTATTATTTAGAACGTTTTAAAAAGGTGCACGTTAAACTTTCGATAAAACGTACAATTTCAGTTATATGTAAAACGTTTAAATGTAACACCATCATAAAACTATCTATCTCAGTGCGATTATTACGAATATGACAAAATAGTCAAATTCAGTTTCAATTTTGTTGACACGTCTACAAATAATATTCACTGAGTGTATTAGGTTTAAAGCAAACTAACTGCAAGAGGGTCCTACGTCTAGATCTGGATGAAGTACCGTTCGTGGGATGATGTGCCGTCCGAGTTTCGAAGAAATAACGGTCGACGAGCGCGGTCGACGAGCGCGACCTAAAATTGAACGAACTCTTCCCGCCTACAATAGAATCTCGTGCTCACTAATATTCAGCGGGAAGTAATAAAAATGAAGATTTTTAACCGTAATTTTAAACTTTAATTATCTTTTATTTATGACTAGCCGCCTTCGGTGACCAGCTGCTTCGCGATCCCTGAAAAATCCTACTTTACGAAACTCAAACTCGGTGGCGCCTGAGGCGCCTTTTTTCCGTTTCAGGACTTACAACAGCTTATTGATATGTGGAAAAAGCTTTATTGAAAAATTTAATCACAGTAAATTCCCGCTCTGTAGCGCCCTCGGCACCCTCTTCCAGTTTCAATATCTGAAACAACCTGTTCGCTCACCATGTTATGATCTTTCAAATTTCTGACTTTAGCAAAGTCACGCTCGGTGGAACCTGCTGCGCCTTATTCCCGTTTTAGAACTTACAACACCTTCCTCGCTCATTAGAATTTAAAATACTGAAATTTAAAAGTATAACAGCGCCATCTGGCGGTAGAAATTTCTGTAATCTACTGTTCGATTCTAAATAAACAAAGCTTTCAAATGAGGTATTACTTATGAAATTATTTTAATTAGTAGCTGAGATACAAAAGAAAACCTAATCAGGAGACCTCAAAATGTGCATATCGAAGGTGAAATCTCGAATTTCACTTTCGATAAAATAAAAGAACATTAAAATATCTTTTGAATGATGTAGTAATTAAAAATAATTTAATCATAATTAAAATTTAAAATACGCGTATTAGAATAAATTTAATGTGCAATTAAAATGTTTTTTTTTTTTTGTTTATTCTCCGAAATCGATGAAATTTGAACTACAACTTTGTCTTGTGATGAAAATTCTGTATAGTAAGTTTCGTGTGCGACAAAGGAAAATTCAAGAATTCTGAAATTTGCAATTTTTAATTGCAGTCCAAAAACACGTCACCTCAACCAGAAAAAGATCTTTCTCTTTCACTCTACTTTCAAAATATCGTTTGCGAACTTAAAAGAGAGTTTCCATGGTAACCAAATACCAACTGTTGTTCGAACGCAAACGCAAGAATTTCAGAAACGCATATTCAGAATGTCATGACTGCAGGCATGCAGAAAATTAAAAAAATTATAACGGATTCAGTTTTTAAAAAATCTCCAATCTTTTGAAATATCATTCGTCTCATAGAGGCTTATATAAAAAAAAAAAAAAAAAAAAATATTTATCTCTATCTGAGTTATAAAATGTTTTGGGAAAAAATCGATGTTTCGTAAAATCTAAAAATATGGATCGCTAATCGGTATTTTGTTAAAATATTTATGTGGTTCGAAAGACGATTAAATGACCTTTCCAAATATACCAATTGTTAAGAAATAGGACAATTACTCTTCCATACACTGCAATTCAAAAAAGACAATCGAGAAAAAGAAAAAATTTGGGCCCTTTTAAAAAGTTTTTTTTTAAATATAAAAATCCGTATTTTTCAAAAAAAAAAAAAATTGTACAGGTGTATTTTCAATATCTCTAACAGTTGAGCAGCGATCGCTTTACAAAAACCCGCGAACCCGCGAAATATTCTCTCTCAGCTTTTTCTTTTGAGGAACGCGGTTCCGGGAAAAAATTACGGTCGGCTGGCTTTTGAATCGTTTTTTTTTTTTATTAGACAGACATAGGTTAACGTTTTAATTAATATTTCCGGATCTATTTTTTTTTTTTTTTTTTTTTTTTTTTTTTATTCTATGTGCACTATGCACTCGGGAAGGCGTCTGAGCACAAGTCAATTCGTGATCCTTGAAAAATCCGACTTTACAAAACTCCTACTCGGTGGCGCCTGCGGCGTCTTTTTCCCGTTTAATGCCTTACGACAGCTTATTGACATATAGTGGAAACAACTTTATTGAAAAATTTAATCGCTGTAAATTGCCGCTCCGTAGCGCCTGCGGCGCGCTCTTCCCGTTTCAATATCTCAAACAGCCTGTTCACTCACCATTTTATGATTTTTCAAATTTCTGACTTTAGCAAACCGCTCGGTGGTGTCTTATCCCCGTTTTGGAACTTACAACACCCTGCTGTATAGTAAGTTTTGTGTGCGGCAAAGGAAAATTGAAGAATTTTGAAATTTGCAATTTTTAATCGCAGTCCAAAAACACTTGACCTCATTCAGAAAAAGGTATTTCTCTTTCGCTCTGCTTTCGAAATATCGTCTGCGAACTTAAAAGGGAGTTTCTATGGTAACCAAAATACCAACTGTTGTTCGAACCCAAATGCAAGAATTTCAGAAACGCGGATTCAGAATGTCATCAAAAACTGCAGACATGCAGAAAACTAAAAAATTTACAACGTATTCAGTTTTTGAAAAAAGCTATTAAACTTTTGAAATATGATTCGTCCTATCGAGGTCTATGTACAAAAAAAGAAAAAAGAAAAAAAAGGTTTATCTCTAAATGATTTTGAGTTATAAAATGTTTTGTGAAAAAATCGATGTTTCGTGAAATCTAAAAATATGGATCGCTAATCCTTATTTTATATGGTTCGAAATTTTTATATGGTTCGAAAGAACATTAAATGACCTTTCCAAATGTACCAATTGTTAAGAAATGGTATAATTGGCCTTTCGTAGACGGCGATTCAAAAAAGACAATAGAAAAAGAGAAATCTTGGACTTTTTTCAAACTTTTTTAAAAAATATAAAAAATCCTTATTTTTCAAAACAAATTATACCGAAATAAACGTTAATAAATGCTCTTTCTCGTGACAAATGCATATTTTAAATATCTGGAACCCGTTGAGCTGGGATCGCTTTAGAAAAACCCGCGAAATTTTCTTTCTATGCTTTTGAGGAACATGGTTCAGGGTAAAATTTACGATCGGCTCGGTTTTTGACGCGTTTTTAACACTTTCTAACAAGGTTGAAAAGTGTGAATGACTTCGGTTTGTCTGTCCGTCCGTCTGTCCGCGCTCTAACTCCCGTAAATATTTATGGAATTTACTGAAACTGATACATGTTATTCAAGTTCACTATCGGATGTTCTCTACTGAAACTAGAGTGAATATCGCAATTGAATTGTGTACAGGGACACCCAAAATTGTTCCAAAGCACTACCCATAGCACTACTTTCTTCTATTACATCCTATATAACAGCGCCACTTTACTAGCCAACATGCAAAAAAAAATAATAAACAGTCTCTCTTAAAACTAAAATTTGATATATTAAATTTGTTGCAAATTTAAATAACAGATGCTGAGATATAGCTATCTGGCGAATATATACGGGTAGACATTTTTTCGTTACTTTTACAGCTCTAAACATGACTGTTACAGTTAGAAGAGATACGAAGACAAATGTATTTGAAATAGCATCCGGGTTGCATTTAAATCTTGCTGATCGACTGTACAAATTCAAACGCCAAACCAAATCATATCAGAGTTAATCACAGCACAGTTAAGTTACTTTACTATTTAGCTTCCACATCAAGAGGCGAGGTAAGATTTGATTAATTAAGTTTTGCATGATTTAATGTCTGCAGATGATTATTGTTTAATAAGAAAAATAAATGCTTCCAGATTTTAAATTTTAGATTTTTTTTTTTTTTTTTTTAATCTCCGCTTAAATTTTTTTGTAAAACTACTGTGTCTGATTTATAAAATTTAGTATACATATAATTTGAAATATAACAATATCAAGTATATTAAAATTTATTAGAAACTATTTAAATTTAGAAAGCGAAATTCAAATATTTAAATTTTAGGAAAATGTTAAATATGTGTCCTGTTAAATAATATTTATTTTTTTTTCATTCATTTCACACCATTAAATTTTAACATTATATTCTAAACAAAATTTAATGATGTAAAATGAAAGAGGAAAAAATTAAAAATTGGTAATCAGGAAGTATTTTAAACATTTTTTCTAGAATTTAACAATTCGAATTTTAATTTCTAAACCTAAATATTTTCCGAGAAATTTTAATATGCTTCATATCGTTATATTTCAAAACCCATGCACAATTTTATAACTCTTAAGCCATCAATTTTAAAAAATGATTTTTAGTGTCTAACAAATCTTTCTTTTTCTAAATTACTGTGTTAGTTATAACATTTCGCATATTTATTCATTGAAGTATAACAATATCAAGTATATTAAAATTTCACGGAAACATTTTAAATTTAGAAAGCAAAATTTAAAAAATTTTATTTTATAAAAATGTTTAAAACGATTCCTGATAAATAATTAAATTTTTCTTTTCTATTTTTCATTTTGAAATTCTAACAGAAAATTTCATTTAGGTATTACTTAATGGATTCATTGACAAGTAATTATTTTATATATTTAATTTTTAAATTTACAACAAGAACCAGTGTTCAACATAAGTTAATTAAAAAAAAAATGTATTGAAAACTGGAATTCATTTCAAAAAGAAATTTTTAGCATTAGAACATAAAATATATTTAAAAAATTACTTATCAATTGATCTATTAAGTAATACACAAATAAAATTCATTTTTACAATTTAACGATGTAAAATAGAAGGAAAATTTAAAATGTATTTGCAAGGAAGCATTTTAAAAATTTTCTTAAAGTTTAAAATTTTGAATTTTACTTTCTAAATTTAAATAGTTTTCGAGAAATTTTAATATACTTTATATTGTTACAATTCAATACATATATTATATGCTAACACAGTAATTGATTAAAAAAAAAAAAAATATATATATATATATATATATATAACGTCAACCATACACTTAAAATTACACTATTATACAACGTACGAAACACGTTTTTAAAAACGTTATGAGAACGTACATATGGAACGTTCTTAGAATGTTCCTATAGAACTGACTGTGTATGTTAGACGTGTACTGAAAGTTTTTGGTACCGAACAATATAACGTCTTCAAGATGGATAGATAGACGTTATAGAAAGTACATCTGGAACGCGCTTAACGTTTCAGTGCTGCTTGGGTATTATTATTATTGATTTTCAAAATCAATCCGTCAATGTTGGGACACCGGGTATTAAGTCTTATTCATTTATTTAATATTTACAATCTAATTAGTTTATTAATTATTATTGAATAAAGATTAAAATTTATAAGTTTTTAAAAAATCGTTATAGCCTCCAACATTGACTCAATTATTTTTTTTTTTCTTTCTTTTTTTTTTTTTTTTTTTTTTTTTTTTTTCACAATATCTCAGACAAATATATTTATATTTTTCAATAACGGAAAAAAAAAAACATTCGGAATACATGGACAGCAAATTGTCTAATTAAAGTTTTTATTTCTGTTTTCTGTTTTATCTGAAAGTTTCAATTACGTTTTCAGTGACACCTGACCATTTTTTGAAAATTCTACCAAGCCAATATGAGTCCTATTTATTATTATGAATTAGGTTTTATTTGATATTTGATATTTATTATTTTTTAAAAGTTTTCAAATCTTCCGTTTGATAATAAGCATTTTCCATCAACAATTTTCGATTTAAATTTTTGATAGTTTTATAAAACATTTAGGTACCATTATATCGCTTGTAAGTCTGTAATTTAATTAATTATTAAAAAAAAAATGATTATTTTTTTTAACAACGAAAGGTTTAAAATTTAATACTTCATACATAAATTTATAGAATGAAATGCTACATTTCATGTCTTGAGATACTTTTTCAATGCGAATATGCAATTGTTATTCTAAAACTAAAATTAGTTTAAAAAATATAAATTAAAATAATATAAAATTTGTGATTCTTAAACATGTACCTGAGGGCTTATTTTAAATTCCATTATTTTAAAAATATATTGTATTGTTATACATGATATTTTTTAAAAATTGAACATTTTGCTAAGAGTTTCTGCATTAGTTTTGCCATTTGATAAAGAATCGAGAAATAACTATGTAAACATTACTTAATCTATATACTGCAAACTTAAATAAATGAAGTTATATGTTGAAATGTTTTAGAGCAAAGCTGTGTCCTCGAGTTTACAAATAGGGATGCACTTTATTTAAACTATTTATAAATAATTGAATTTATAAAGTGATGTATCATGTAATATTTACTATTAATATGCCATTACACCCCATATGAAAATATTGCTCAATATGTAATGTAATAGATTCCAAATGTGAGATAATACATGGTATTCCCTTTTTAAAGTTTATTTCATGTAGGATATTTACTCATTCGTCAGTTATAGTGATGCAATAGTTAAAATCTTGGCTATGTCATTCACTGAAGAAATGATTATTTATTAAAACAGTTTCAGATGTGCAATCATTCGGGATATATGCAATTTAGTTTAACATTTGAAGCTCTCATTTTAGCTTAAGAAATACTAAAAATCATTTAGTATTTTTAAAAAAGTAAAAGAAAAATTTAAACATTGTCATTTTAAGAAAGTAATACATCTACAAAATTTTTACTTTTTAAACATTTATCATGCACGATATAAAAATTATTATTCTTATTATTAGCGTTTATTGATGAATATGATACAAACTAAACATCAGTGATTTAGAAATGAATTAAACAAATCATTCAAGAGCAAATATTAAAAATTTAGCATTCAAGTTTTAGAAATTTTACGGTGTAAAACAAATCTGAAATTTCTTAAATCAAGATTCTATTATTTTGTAAGTAAATACAATATTGTAACACCAAGTCAATAACTTTATGATTCATAATATTATAAAGACATAAATAAAAATCTTATTCAGTTTAATGATTAAGGTAATGCTAGGAGAGATTGTGCAGATAGAAGTTAGGAGTGAAGGAGCTGAATACGGGCAGAGCGACTCCAGGTAGACAACATCAATAGTGGAGTGCGTAATTGAATGTTCAGTTTGATTCTTTCAAGAGTCTAGGACTAAGTACTGTTATTTTGTTTTGTTTTCCAAAGTGAGTGCTTGAATTTTCAGGGTTCTTACCCAAAATTTCTACAGAAAGACAAAATTAGAGAATGTTTTAAAACTAAACTGTTTCTCATAAAGTACTAACCTAGAGTGAAATTATCTAGCATATTATCTAGCAAATTCATGCTGTTTTGTAATCCAATTTAACTTGACTTTCCTGATTCTCTCTTTTTTTTTTTTTCTTTAAATAAAATTCTATAATTCTTCTTAAAATTATTTTTTTTTTTTACTTTCTCTTACCCATAAGGTAGAGAAAGTATTGTTTTTGGGTCAAATTTTCGAACGCGAGATTTTGTTATATTTACTCGTTTTGAGGTCCCTTTAATACGAAAAACATGTTTTTAGCAAATGGTCTGTGTGCCTGCGTTTGTGTGTGTCTGTGTGTGTGTCTGTGTGTGAGTCTGTGTGTGTGTGTGTCTGTGTGTCTGTCTGTTATCAGCATATCGCAAAAACAAATTATGGCAGAAAGTTCAAACTTGGTATTCTAAATGTGTATCATATAGGGATGCTACAGTAAGATTTTCGTTAAGATCAAGCAAATGGTTCGTGTACAGGGACAATCAAGAGAATTCTAATACATTACGTCTATGGGGGAAATTGCAGGTAAGTAGAGTTTAACGTCTATAGACTGCACATAACCAAATGAAACAAATATATATTTTTTGTAATAGAGATAGTTAACTGGGAAAAAACAAATTGTGTATGTAGGCTCCTCGCCTCTCCCCCTGGGGGGGGGGAAGTCCCCCCTCGAGGGGAGTAAATTTTCATGATGGGTATCTTTCAAAAGAGCTCGCCAATACCTTTAAAACGAATGGTTGAACCATCGATCTGCGATAATTTAAAACAAAGTTATCGATTTTTTTTACTTTTAACGAATTTTTTTTTTTACGAGAATAAAATGGACTTTTTTTTGGATATTTGGTGTTATACTACCTCTCTAAAATGGAAATCGTCTGCATTATCATAAAATATAATTTTTTTAAATAATAATTTTAATATATTATTTTTTAAAAACAGAATTATTTTTTAATAATCGAATTAAATTCTATATAAATGTAGGTGCATGAATGAAACGGGGGTTTGAGGGGGCGATAGCCCCCTCACGCAGAACTAATTATTATATAAAACTCTTCAGAAGCCTAATATGAATTGTTCAACACAGGTTTACATAACAGTACTCTTTATAATACCTATTAATCTGCAGCCTGTATTTATAGTATTAAATTTCAGTGTAAGAGAAAGTCATGTGAGTGACACACCAGATTATTTCTGATTCTTTAATCATTAGGTGAATTATTCACTCCCAATACATAATTATCTGTTTACGAAAAACATACAACAATGTCACTTAAGTGCAATTATTATTACTGACATTTTAATAGTAGTTACAATCCACTGAAATCTCTTCTAACTACATGCAATCTACTTGACCATAATATGATAAGCATTTTTTAAATGAGTTAGAATTCTGTGTAAACGTCCGATCACGACGCCCCAACACAAAAACCAAACCAAACTTTTATCTGCTTTGCAGACAAGATGAAAAGCTATGTTCACTACAATCTACCGAAAATTCAATGTCAGTTTTTCTGGAAGGGTCCAAACGGACATGAGAATGAAAGACGGTCCTACAGCATACTGATTTTATATTAGCGTAAGTAGAAATTGATATTAGTATTCAATAATTAACTTCAATATAATTTACGTTAACCTAAAACAAATATGGATAAAATCCCGTAAAATTTTGCTGTCTTTCGAAAGCAACTGAAATTGAATTCATTCTATCGAGTACAACTTTTTCAATTTTATTCATATTCACTTAAGGTTTTTAAATGAGTAGTTCAATACATTTGGCTAATAAACTACGCAAATAAAACTTATCAAAGTTAGCGCATGCGCATTTAATAATTATTTTGTGAAAATACTCATATTTCATCAGATATTTAATATTTTAAAATTCTGATTGCACTAACATATTTCTACTACAGTATGTCAAATTCTCAAAAAAGAAAAAAAAAAAAAAAGATTAAATTATATTGTAAAAAATTAATTTAATTTACTGTTGGAGCATTTTAGGCTGTGTTATCTATGACTAAATTTAAGTATATAATATGACATGTATATAGTATATAGATAATACACCGCTCTACCCAAAATTAAGTGAAAACTTTTTTTTTTTTTTTTTTTTTTTTTATGAATGTAATTGATTCAAATGCTTCTCTACAATTGATCATGTGAGCGAAAACTGCTCAGAAATGAAAATTAATTTCTCATACCAACGCGTTAAACAAAATGTTACTTGAAGTGCAGTGTTCTGTTTTTTTGGTTTCTATAATATCGCGTTTTGGGGTTCCCTGAATAAGAAAGTTAAAATTTTAGCGGTTGTTCTATATGTATGCTATTATCCACATAACCTAAAAATAAATAATTGTAAGAAATTCAGTTTCATTTTAACTTCATTGAGGTTGATACTTGAAATATTTTTTCCTGATTGGTACATTTAAAGACGCATTGCAGGAGAAATTTGTGTGAATAATTTGGAGCAAACTTGTAAATTTAATAATGGCCTTGAATTTTTTATATATGCAAGTTTTATAATTAATCGGGTAGTTGAAAAGAGAAGGCAGCTCCATTGATACAGAATTATACGTTAAATAAAACGGGCCTTAAACTGAAATTAAATTTCTTTTAATATATGGTCATATACAATATTTGTTAACTTACCCTTTAATCTGCAATTTGTGTTTACAGTATCGAAATACAGATTAAGGCAAATGTTGGAATGAGACTCCACCTTATTTTTATTTCATGTTTTCGCTTCATACTATGTTTGGCTACAGAAATTTAACTTATGAATCACTTCTTTGATGCGTTAATAATATCTCAGTTCTCATTCGTAATATACTACGTTTTATTTCGCATTATGAAACACATTATGTATTTTTACGTATTGTATTTCCTTCAAACAAATTGAAACTCCCGTTATAGCAAATTAAAATTAATAATATTACGAAATATCACCTAAAATACACATGATCATCCGCAAATTTCACAGAAATTTTTTGTCTACATTTTAAGAAACGGAACTTTAGAAAAATGATGCAAGACTTTTCAGACAGGTCAAAATTTGTCATCGGGATTAATGTATTTGAATTGTATCTGTACAGTCAACAGCAAAATTATTGAAATACACACCCACATTTTTCATATATACACATATTTTTTTATCACTAATTTTTATCATCAACTTACTTTTTTGTAAACAGCATAAACACTAAGATCGTGATTCGACAAATATTTTTTTAATAAAACAGTATCAGGTGCATTTCATTTAAATACGAGTTATTATTAGCACTTCAATAATTTTGCTGCTTACTGTAACTTTATATGTAATCTCAGATGAGCAGAGTAGTCAAATAATATGGTACATTAAACTAGCTGACTAATGATATCATCAATATATTTTTTAATAATATTGTTAAACATTTGTAAAGAAAAACTTCACTTAAATTTAGCTCGAGGGACATGCAGAGGTATTTATGCCTTCATAAAATTTTCTGATAAAAATCACTACCGTTTTCTGTCACAAGAAGCTGATCAACGATTTTTGTATGGTATTATTTGTAAGAAATCTTATCTTTCTACATGATTGAACCTACATTTTGTCATAAAATTACCGTATAAAATGTGGTTATTTAATATTAAGTAATATTGCATGCAACATATGTCATTAGTTCTATTTATATTTATTGCATAAAATTTATGTTTCATTTACAGCATAATAGTTTTCTAATGTATTTTGTACACACACACACACACACACACACACACACATATATATATATATATATATATATATTGAAAACAAATATATTAACCATTTTTGTAACACGTAAATAACATAATTATTACAAGAAAAATATAATAATAGTTGCAAAAATTAAAAAATGCTACAATTTCTTAAAACTTATAAGTAAGAGTACTTGTAATATTGTTTCGTATTCGAAAAAAAAGCATGTTTCGCTATCTCAGGAGTAGAATAATTAACAGCAAGATCTGTTAAAAAAAATGTTTTACTTGGACATTCTGAAAAAAAAAGAAACCTGGACACTTCGAGAAAAGACCAACGCATTGCATTTTCATTAAATTTCAGATTTAAATTAATTCTGGATATTAAATGACAAAAATTATGCAAAGGCTATATTATATAATTGTTACCGTTGTATACATATAAAAGAAAATGCATTATTTTAATAGAAATATTTAATGATTTTTTTTTAAGTATGTACATAAAAAGGAATGAAGGAATGAAGTACATGCATAGCTTTAAATAACTGGTGAAAAAACTAAACATTCTGAAATACAAAAAAAAAAAAAAAAAAAAAAGCTGTATTTTACATATTGGATATTGAATAATCGTAAAATAATGAATTACCATATGTAAGTAAATTAATAAAGCTTAAAAAATTATGAATATAAAAAAATTTTTATTTAATTTATTATATTTTTCTAGCTCATGATTATCCTTACTTATTGTTAAATTTATGTTCTTCGACAAATCATTTTAAATATTCAATTAAGAATACAAAATTGCATTCTGCATTCAATAAAATATTATTTTTAAATTGCCAAAATTTATTGATACTTACATATTGTGCTTTTGGAACAATGTCTAAAGATTAGGAAAAACCTGTTAATGAAAGCTGAAATGATTGCTGTTTTCAAAGAGGAATTCTCATTTGAGAGTGGATTAACATTAGCAAATTCTCTCTATTCTCTCAATCTCGTTTGAACCCAAATGGCTTAATAATGACTAAACTTATATAACTTAAAAGATGTACAGTTTAAATAAAATACCATAAATAATCTTCTTAAGTCTTAATTATAAGTATCTTCCGCCCAATTTCATGTGCATTTTAAACTTCGGAATTTAGTTAATTTCAGAATAATTGATGTTTAAACTGTATATAAGAAAAATTAATTAATATTTTATTTTAAAGCAATGCATAAAAGAGTGGATATGCTTAAAATCGCTTACATTTATCTATTTATCATATCACATCTTATTTATTTGTTTATTAGATTTTTGTTTTTGTTTTTTTCTCCAGTACCATTTAAAAATATAATTAGCATGTACTAGGTATGTATTAGAAATAAAATAATTGAAATAACAACGATTAACTGATAAAAAACAAAGATATCTACACACACATACACATATATATATAATACAAGAAAAACAAATGATTAAATATCAATATTATCTGAAAAAAAACAAAAATAGAGGATTAGTTTAATTCAGAATTAGTTTAATGAAATATATGAAAAAGTATAATAACAGGTATAATTCTTAGAGAATCATAAAATCTATATATCACTTTTTTATGTATAACGCAATCGCAAAAAAAAAAAAAAAAAAAAAAAAAAAAAAAAAAAAATGTGAAGTAAAAGTCTGCTATTTTTTATTGTTTTGTGTGATAAGCAAAAATTTTAACTGATGGGCCAGCTCACGGAAAATTACAATCATAAAATAATTATTAAGGGGAATAGAGAATGTAATTTTAACTTTCCAAACTTATAGTATGTAAGGAGAGTATTGTAATTTTGAAAAGAAAAAAAATATATTATTAGAAGTTTTGGTTTATGTATATGTTTTGAGGTCTCACAAATTTTGCTAATTTTATGAAGATGTATGTATTTTTGTATATGCATGTTCATTAATTAATTCTATTATGTTTATTAACCTTTACCTATGAATATTTTAATAATAGGAAATTATTAATTCTTCTTTTGAATGGACTTAAATATTATGTTATACAACTCCGTCGCACGAGCTGAAGAAATTATCATGAGTGTAGAACGTAAGTTTTCGTTAAAGGGAAAGAAAGAAAAATTCTATTATGAGGTAGGGATTCAAATTATTTGAAGTGCAATAAAATGTAAACACCTTATCCAATTGAGCTGAAATTTAGTCAATTCGATTAAAGGTCACCGTTACACGACCTGTATAAAATTTAAATAGTATAGAATTTAAAGTACGTTTAAAGGTACACAAAGAAAAATTATTTATCATTACGGCCATCGGTCTCATATTGTTTAAAATGCGATTGTGCCTAAGCATCTGATCAGATTGCGTTAAAAATTGATAGATACTTCTTAAGTCACAGCCACATGGTGGTCTAAATTTTCATATATGTGTAACCTTGCAATTTTTACTTCCATTACCATACTACGGTAGGTAATGGAAGTATTGTATTCTGTCCAAAAATTAGATATCGAGATTTCACATGATCTACGCGTTTTAAGGTCCTCTGAGTCCAAAAAAGTGGTTTTGAACAAATGCTCAGTGTGTATGTATGTATGTACACTGCAAAAAATATGTCCTATTTGTTGCAAAAAATTCTCTGTAATTTTAGAAACTACGTCCTGACAACGTACTTTTTTCGTAAATTAAACGTATTTTCTCAAATTGCAGAGAATTTTTGGCAAAAAATAGGACATATTTTTTACAGTGTATGTATGTGTGTACGTGTAGAATCTTCTGACTATCATATCTCCGAAACTAATAAAGATACAACTAGAAAATTTCAGAATTGAGTCAGATATAGTGTACAGATGCATTTTCTAAATTTTGGTGAAAATTGAAAAACCAGAAGTGGGACCGTAAATCTGTATCTCAAAAACGGCTCTAACGCTTTTCTTCAAATTTGCTATGTAAACATTCTATTAGATGTTCTTTCGAATGATATAGTTGGTTAGTTCAGGAAAATTGATAGGCGTCTTGTATAAATAGCTCAATTTTAGGTCTCGCAAGCACGTTTCTTTAAAAACGGCTGCACGGATTTTTACTTTCCGAACACTATAGTGAGGAAAGTATTGTAATCATGTCAAAAATCCGAATTCGAGATTTTGATGTTTCTATACGTTTTGAGGTCCCCTGAGTCCGTTTTCACTATTTTTACGATGATGTATGTATGTGTGTGTGTATGTGTGTATGTGTGTATGTGTGTATGTGTGTATGTTTGTGAACACGCTAGCGTCTAAAGGCTTTGTTCGATTAACCTGAAAGTTGGTACGTATATTGTAAGTCACCATAGTACGAACTCTATAGATTTTGGTGAATCTAGCACTTATAGTTTTTTTACAGGGACACAAAGAAAAATTCTTTATCATTATGGCCTATGGGACCAAAATCTTAAAAGTGCGATAGCATCTAAACGCCTTATTCAATTGAGCAAAAATTTTATACCCATATTATAGGTCACAGATACTCAATCTGTATAGATTTTGGAGAATCTAGCACTTATAGTTTTTTTACAGGGACACAAAGAAAAGTTCTTTATCATTAAGGCCAATGGGGCCAAATTTTTAAAAGTGTGATAGCGTCTAAACGCCTTATTAATCTGAGCAAAAAAATTGTACACATGTTATAGGTCGCATTTGCACCAACTGTATAGATTTTGGTGAATCTAGCACTACAGTTTTTTTACAGGGACACAAAGAAAAATTCTTTATCATTATGGCCTATGAGACCAAATTTTTTAAAGTGCGGTAGCATCTAAACGCCTTATTCAATTGAGCTGAAAATTTGTATGAATATTATAAATCACTGTTGCACTAACTATAAGCATTTTGGTGAATCTAGCATCTATAGATTTTTACAGGGACAAAACGAAAAATTCTTTATCATTATGATCTAAGGGCTCAAAGTTCAGTAGCGTTAAATAAAACCTCGTGTGATATATGGAGAAAAAAACACTCTATTATGGTTTTCTCTCTTTTGTTTGTTTAGCAATTCCTCTTTCTTTATTTTATCTACAAAACTGTTAGTTACTCAATGTTCGGAAAGTCGAGTGGAGTCACTCCAGATTTTTTTTCAAACTCGCCATATTAACACACTTTTAAATATCCTTTTGTTTGTAATTATTGTTTACCGGTCAATAATTGATTTTTGCAAAAGTTGGTATCTCAAAAATAGCTCTAACGATTTTCTTGAAAATTGTTATAGAAATCCATTCCTTTCTCATGTATTACGTGGTTATTAAAGGAAAACTAACAGACATCCTGCTTAGGTTGGTCATTTTTTGATCTCGGAAATTGGTGTTTCAAAAAATAACTCTACCATTTTTTTTCTTATTTTTTAACTCGCTATATGTAAGCTTCATTTTATATGTCTTTACGTGTGTATAAAGTTTCTGTTACCGGAAAAATTTTAGGTTTCTACTTCTTTTGGTCACTTTTATGTTCTCTGATCACATTATCTCCAAAAAAGGCATGTAATATGTTTAACAGTGGGTAATGGAAGTCGTGTGGTTGTTTCACACCAGATTTTTTAGTGATGCAAAGAATACTTCATTATCATTTTAGCCTATAGACGCAATTAATTAGAAGAAGAATAGCGTGTAAACATGTTATTTCTTATAAGTAAAAGTTTGTATGTATTAACTGGTTATCATCCTACTACGACCTACATAGATTTTGATGAGTGTAGAATTTATAACTATTTAGAGACACAAGAAAAAAAATCTGTATGAAAATTGTCTAAATTTTCAAGTTGTTTGAAGTGCAGTAGCGTATAAACTCTACATACTATTTAGGTAAATTTTTTTAGTCATGTTATAGATCATTATTGCAGGAACTATATACATTTGTACGAATGTAGAACTGAAAGATTTTTACAGGAAAAAGAAATAGATTTATTATACGTTATGGTCCACAGGCTAAAATTAAATGATTTTTTTTCTTTTTTTTATAACGTTAAAATTTTAAGATATAAAAACAAACTGATGCATGTTATATTGCTTTGCTATTGTAAAATTATTATGAGAAATGATGTATTGCTTTTATCTTATTTTCTTTTCTCTGTGTATTAAAAAAAAGTTTTTGTCGCTGGCGTCAATTTTTTTGTCTGCGACAGCAACTTCTCGCGAAAGGCAGGGTTCTCCGCATCATAACAGGTATCAATATCTTCCGAACAACCCAAGGAAGGCATTTCAGCTGCTTAGAAATTTCTATCATTTTAATTAACGAAATTATTAGCTAAAAACGTCGGGTTTACGGAGGTACTCTATTTGCCACCTTAAAAAAAGTTTATCCCAGTGACGTCATTCTTCTGTCATGAAGTCATTTTACACGGAAAGTTAAAATATGATCCATGGTGTAAAAAATATAATAAATGTCGATGTTTCTATCAAGAAAAATATCTCTATTACTTAAAATTCCTTATATTGTTTATCATTTTTTTAGGACTGAGGGCCTATTAGTCTCAGACATCGATTTTTGCGTTGTCGTTTTCGATAGTTGAACATTTGTCGAAATTATTTTTCGATAGTTGGGCATTTGTCGAAATCTAAAATTTATCGAAAATATAATTGAATAATTTGAAAGCGATGTTATAATTGGGAAGAAAAAAAAAACTAATAGTCCTCCGTCCTAAACTAAATTCTGCTTTTGCAGAATTTTATCAAAATCTCTTCAAAATGACATTGACATGAGTCCCCCCAAGGCACAACTATGACATGAGTCCCCCCCAAGGCACAATTTTGACATGAGTCCCCCCCCAAGGCACAACTTTGACATGAGTCCCCTCAAGGCACAACTTTGACATGAGTCATCCTCCAAGGCACACCTTTGACATGAGTCCCCCCCAAAGCACATTTTTTTTTTTTTTTTTTGTATTAATTCATTTTGTCAATATATATATATATATATATATATTTGGTCGATGTGTTTATATGGAAGGGAAAAAATGTAATATTTATTTATTTTATTTTATTTTTTAAATTTTATCGCATAAATAGCATTTTTGAACAATGCACTCATTGTTGCAATTCAACAATTGTACGAACACCTTCAACAATTGCGTATAAATAATGTGAACAATGCGCGAAATTTTATTTCTTTCAACAATCAAATGCTTAACTTTTTAGTATTACCCTTCAGTCTAATTATAGACCTTATCTGAGATGGCGTATCCATTCTTAGAAGTGCTTTTTGTGATTTACTTTTTTAAAAAGTTTCTCACATGGCTTTTTTTTCAATTTTTCGAGTATACTGATATTGATGCTCGCAAAATTTACATATGTCCAGTCTTCTATGCTGGATTGTTGGAGTTTGATGATATTCCAGGTCAGGAAACTATTCATCCATCTTCTTCTAAATCAAATTTTTCGGCCAATGTTTCTTTTAAAAGTACTAATATTCTTGATCAAAATGAAAATCAACTCAATCCAATAATTGAAGAGCCAAATTACATTTCCGAAATCATTCATAAAAAATATACTGATAAAAATTGGGTTTTAGAAAGAAAGAAAGAAATGTATATTTCAGCTTTAAATAGGGGCCGTCCTTTCAAGTATCCCAAAATAAAAAGACTGCCAAAAGTTAAAAGTCTACCCACTATTTTTGAATCACTGTCTGAGACTGATAATGACGAACCGTTTGATATCAAAGGGAAATCAGTTCTTTCTCAGACAGTGAACGCAGCCAGTAAAAATAACTATGTTTCTGTTTCATTGCCTGGGACTGATACTGACGAACCTTTGTTTCAAATCGAAGGGGACTCAGTTCTTTCTCAGGCAATGGGAACACTAAATGAAAACGAACAAGCCTATATTTCAGAACGACCTGGCAAAAAAAGGAAAAAGAAATTCCGAAAATTAAGGAAATTTTTTAAAACATGGTGCTGCTGTTGTTGCATTCCTAGTGTAAAGGAATAAAATCATATGGGATGTTTGATTGGAGTACGCATGGGGCCTGGAATATCAAAACTCCTCTGGCAGTAGGCAAGGGGGCCTGCCTTATCAAAACTCCCCATGAGAAACATTGCATGGCGACCTCCTCGTGGTGTTTCTCGGGTTACGCTAACAGCCATGCTTTTAATGTTACATATAAGCTTTTTTGTGTGCGTGCATCTGAGTGTGAAGATGCGCGCGAGCATTATTATTTTTATTATTATGATTATTATTTTAATGTAATCCCATCACAAAAAAAAGAAGAAAAAAAAAACCACCTCTCAATTTTTACTACTTTAAATTCTTTTTCCTGAATTATCTGTAACTTGCATTGAAGATAGTAAAATATGTTTTGTCCAAACAAATAATACCAAATTAATCATAACAGTAGTTGAATAGTTTCTACACATCAACATCTCTGCAACAGGTACTAATACCGGAGATACTTTGTGATGAATTTGCAAACGTATAATAATTGCACAGGACTGATCTACCCTGATTTCCAGAAGGCAAGCGATCAGAAATCAATAAAGAATCGAGAGAGACAAGACCTACACGTTACCGGGCGAGAATATTCATACACGAATTGTAGATGACTCCCAATATGGAATCGGAGAACGATCCCTATTACCCATAATTATCATTTGGCACTAGCAAAAAAAGAGAGAGGAACGCCAAGCCCGTCATCTGTCTTGATTAGCTGTCGTAGAGCGTGCCTTTTCTTAAATGGAAAAAAAAAAATATTTTAAGGGAGGGAGAGAAAGAAACGCCGCCGTCCCCTTTATTTTTGGAGATGGATTGTGATTATGGATGGATAAAAGCAGATGAGTGTGAAACAGAAACTTTTCTAGGGTCATTAATGCATTAAACGAGATTAATGAATTCTTAAACATCGTTATTAAGATAACGACGGCTGAGTGAATGCTTCATCGTGTTGCTCGCAGATGGATTGTGGATTCTGCAAAGAGACGTCCTTGAAGGTTATTTTAGGCTTTAATTACCGTTTTCCCCAAATCCTTACGTACTTACTGTCATTCATTACAGTATGTTTGTGAATCTCAACATAATTTAATTGTCGCCATTTTTTTTTCGACAGAATAAAAATAAATAAATAAATAAATAAAAAGTACATTTACTTAAAATGAGGAAAATAAATTAGAAAGATCAGTCATATCGTTACAAATAAGGTACCAAATGAAAGGAAAAATTTTGTGAATCCGATGGATTAAACAGTTTATCGATCGGAAAATTAGATTTTTTAAAATTAACTAAAGTATGAATTTTAGATGGCAACAGCAGAAGATTGTATGGAAACCGTTAGGAGAAATTAAAAAAAAATCTGCTTCAGATTAAGTCACATGTTTTTGAAGTGGAATTAAAAATTGCAGTTTTATTTATTTTTTTTTTTTTAATTTTCTCTTACGAACACAAAAATATAATATACAGCCTGTACAACACAAGACCAATTTGCATTCAAATTTCATCAATTTTTTTTTTTGGTTAATAAACAAAAAAAGTTACTTTTTTTTTTTTTTCTTCAAATTAAATTTTATTCTAACTTCGAAAAGATTTATGTGATACGATACATTAAGAATTTGGGTTTTAAAAGTTTTTTTTTTTTTTTTATTTTATTATGTATGTAACTTTACTGCAGCATTAAGTGTTCGTATAGATTATAAAGAGAGAGAAAGAGAGAAAAGAGAAAAATGGGTTTGTTATATTAAAAAGGTTAAAAAGAAAGAAAAATAATCGTCTTTGTTTCGCTCCGATACAATGCCGTTACATTAGGTGCATATGTAAAACTCAAAAATAAAATCAGATTTCATTAATTGTATTATGCAAGTGAAGATTAACACACAACGCTGTTACTTTGGGTACATGTATATCCAAAGCTGTGTTGCCAGACTTTGCGACATTTTTTATACAATAGTTACCAATAATTTTAGGATGTGATATTTTGTATACATAATAGACGAATCGGATCGAAGAATCGTCTATTATGTATTAATATGAAATATCGCTTTTCAAGATTATTGATGACTATTGAATAAAAAAGTCGCGAAGTCTGGCAATACTGATCCAAATTAACAGCATTGGGGTGTTCACGGGATTTAATATCACTTTTAACAACAAGTGATATTAAATCTTTTCACTGAGGAAAACTCAAAAAATTTATTTATCGGATTTCGTTAAAGTTTTCACAAGAGATATGTATAAGAATACCAAAGGAATTCTCCTATTTCTGAGAAATTAAATCATTTAGAAATTATATTAAGTGAAAAAATGAATATATATATTTATATATATACATGTATATATATTAACCCCTTTTTTTTTTTTTTTTTTTTTTTTCTTTCTTTCTTTCTTTACACGAAAGTTAGTGCAAACATCATTTTCACCAGCTGAAGTTTTCGTAAATAACCAGATTAGAGTTCATGGAACAAAACAATTCTCGCATATTCTTACAATTAAATACAATGAAATGGATTTGAATTTAATTTAACTGGAAAGATATGGTCGAACTGTTTTATTTTTCACTTTTACTTACTAATATATGGTGATAGAAGTATTGTTATGAGGTTAAATTTTTGAAATTGAGTCTTTGTTATAATTGTATGTTTCATGGAACACTGACTTCGAAAATCAAGTTTTCAACGGTAGGCCTGAATATCTATATGTGTGGGTATGCTTATGCATATGTGTATATTATCAGCATAACTCAAAAGAGATATGTTAGAAAGGAAGTCTAAATTGAGTATTCTAAGCGATCCACTTGACATTTTTTATTTAAATTAGATAAATGTTCCGTGTACAGGGACATACAAAAGGAACGCACTACAACAAAGAACAAAGGAACAAAGAACAAAATTTCTGGTTAGTAGTTTTTAACATATTTAGGTAGCACTAAGAATAGCGCATATTTTTATATGCATAAAAATGTATTTCTGCAAAAACATGCTATAGGAAACATTCATAACTCATTTACAGGTCCACACACAATGATTTCGGATATATAGGGTCTGTGGTAGGAAGTGACTCAATGTGCATTTCAAATCATCTTACTTTGCTAAATGTAAGTACACTGGGGGATATGAGTATAATTTATAGACACTGTACGGGCAATGTAAAATTAGTGGAATACGTTGTATTCTATAAGATGTAATTTAATTGATACAAGTGCTTTACTAAACAATTCCATACTGATGGAAACCATTAATGCAAAAATAACCTACAAAGCAACGTCTTACTTAAGAGTGTAGGACTGTCAATAAATAATTTTTATTTTCCGAACACTATAGTGAGGAAAGTATTGTAATCATGTCAAAAATCCGAATTTGGGATTTTGATGTTTCTATACGTTTCGAGGTCCAATGAGTTCGTTTTCAGTATTTTTGCGATGATGTATGCATGTGTGTGTATGTATGTGTGTATGTCTGTGAGTGAACACGCTAGCATCTAAAACACTTCGTAATAATAAGCTGAAAGTTGGTACGTATATTGTAAGTCACCATAGTACGAACCCTATTGATTTTGGTGAATCTAGCACTTATAGTTTTTTTTACAGGGACACCAAGAAAAATTCATTATCTTTATGGCTTATGGGACCAAAATCTTAAAAGTGCGATAGCATCTAAACGCCTTATTCAATTGAGCTGAAAACTCATACACATATTATAGGTCACAGATACTCAATCTGTATAGATTTTGGAGATTCTAGCACTTATAGTTTTTTTTATAGGGACACAAAGAAAAATTCTTTATCATTATGGCCTATGGGGCCAAATTTTTAAAAGTGAGATAGCGTCTAAACGCCTTATTAATCTGAGCAAAAAAATTGTACACATGTTATAGGTCACAGTTGCACCAACTGTATAGATTTTGGTGAATCTAGCTCTTACAGTTTTTTTACAGGAACACAAAGAAAAATTCTTTATCATTATGGCCTAAGGGACCAAATTTTTAAAAGTACGATAGCATCTAAACGCCTTATTCAATTGAGCTGAAAATTTATATGAATATTATAAATCACTGTTTCACTAACTATAAGCATTTTGGTGAATCTAGCATTTATAGGTTTTTACAGGGACACAACGAAAAATTCTTTATCATTATGCTCTTATGAGCTGAAAGTTCAGTAGCGTTAAATTAAACATCATGTAATATACGGAAAAAAATATTCAAACACTCTATTATGGTTTTCTCTCTTTTGTTTGTTTAACAACTCCTCTCTCGTTACTTTATCTACAAAACTGTTAATTACTCAATGTTCAGAAAGTCGAGTGGAGTCACTCCAGATTTTTTTTATTAAAATACAGTGTAAGTACTACACCAGATTAGTTTTAAATCTGGAAAGGAAATGATGTTTTCAGAAAATAGCCTCACCATGAATAGACCTTACATTAGCTTGACTTTCTGATGAAACACGTAATTACTCAAAAATAAAAGATGAAAAAGATTTAAATAAACGAATTTTTATTAGACATAAATCTGTATTATAGAATAAACACACAGACATTAACGTAAAAAAAATCGCTTATCACATATGAAGAAAACATTTTATATGTCTTGTTAAAGTTAGAATCAAAATGTGCGTGTGGTACTGAATATATGAGCAAATGATATTAAAAGAAAAAAAAAAAAAAGGAAGAAGATAAAGAAGAAAAAAGAAAAAAAGTCATAATATATATGGTCATGAAGTTATCATTATGGATGAAACTAAAATCTATTAGAAAAATATATGATTAAAACTTTTTTCATTATTTGATAATTTACAACTTTTTTTTTTTTCTTTTTTAAAGGTATTTAATTATGATTAATTATTAAGATATCGGTTGCTTATTTCACATACCTTATTTCACTCTCTTTCCTTTTCGTAATATACCTGGTTGCCGAACGGTTTGCATTCAGTTGCCAGGAGTTGAGTTCGAATCCCACTTCAAGTATGGATTTTCGTACTGGTTCGGTATCTACTTTTTTTTTTTTTTTTTAAACCATAGATTCCATAGATTCTAGTCTAATTAGCTTTAGTTGGCAAATAACGACCAAACCAAATTCTTTCATCCACACATCTGTAATGGTTTAGTCAAGCTTAAAGAAATTATAACATTGCTTGCTTGCCATTATTTTATGTAGGTTTTGATTTCTGTGAAAATAATAGGTCAAACGAGCACATAAAATAAAATTTGCGATAATGAAATAAAATTATCAAGTGACATGAATATATTTTAGAAATAATTTATGTCCACAGCACAAAGTGTGACATATTATTTGATTTCGATTAAGTATTTAATTTGCTTTTATTTATGTTTTTAAATATTTTCTTTCGCGAATAATTGTAATGATTTCGCATTATCCATTATAAGTAAGCACTTAATTTAATGATATTTTTTATGTCTACATTTGTATTATAAGAAGTTTTGAAAAAGTAAATGAAATTAGGCTTGAAAAGTTGATTTCCAAAAGATCATGGTTTCATTGTCTCATGTCGGATCATTTATTCTATTTTTAAATTATCATCATTTGCCATTTGATCACCATTTCTTTATGTCTCTAAAGTGAATTTATTTTTTTCTCACTTAAAAAAAAAAAAAAAGAAAAAGAACCTTTTAAAAATACTTTAAAATATATAGGATACATTTTGGCATAAAATATATTTTAGATCAAATTGAAATCATTTATAAATAACAGCATCTTATAATTTCGCAATTATAAATTTTTAACAATTTGGCAAGAAAAAATATTCTTACAGAGCGCTTTTTAACTTACGTTGTTTAAAATATATATATATATTAATTTATCTGTTAGAAATATCAGAAAGGTTCAAAAATCTATTTAGCAATCTTTCTTTTGGTGCTGTCTTGAAAGATAAAACGTCGTTTTGGATTTTTTGCAAAATAATATGTCAACCTGTTTGCTGTATATTTTTTACAAAATTTAACATTTCTGTGATAAATTTAATATACATAATTATATCAAGGAAAAAAAATTCATCACATAAAATCTCTTATATAGTGCATTTTAACCTTAATCGTTTAAAATATATGTACTATATTTATGTATGCATATATAATGTATATTATATATATGGTAGAAATTTCAGGCTGGTCCATAACCCTATTTGGCGAGTTTTCTTTTGGCTGCGTTTTGAACGATAACGATGTCATTCTGAATTATTTGCAAAATAACATGTCAACCTCGTTGCTGATTATTGAAAACATTATAAACTTGATCGATATTTAAATATTCAATATCCTATTCTATTTTTGCTAAAATATTTAACGAAATATAGGCCTTTTGAAAATATTTAAAAACATATAGGATATATTTTGGCATAATATATATTTTAGATCAAAAACAAATCACTTAAAAATGACAGCATATTATAATTTCTCAATGATAAATTTTTCAAATTACGGTATTAAATATTTTTACGATTTCATATACCTAATTATGGAATGGTGGGGGGGGGGATCACATAATCTCCTATAGAGCACATTTAACTTATGTTGTTTAATATATATCTGTATATATATATAAATTACGTGTCACGATGTTTGTCCGTGGTAAACTCCTAAACTAAGGAACCGATTTTAATGAAATTTTGCACACTGTGTGCAGTTTGGTCCAACTTGAGAGATAGGATAGTTTTTATTTCAATTTATTGTCACAATATTGTTTTATTGCAATTATTTGTTAATTATAGACCTTTATTAAAGTTGCTCCAAAATATCTGTGAGTTCCATTAATTTAATTGTTGCCAAAAAAAAAAAAAAAAAAAAAATTAATTTTCTTTCGAGTTCATTTTCTTTCGACATAAAAATAAATACATTTAATCAAACGTAAACGTTAAAAAATTATAAAAAGTTAAATGATGCATCTCACGAAAATTGACGTCATAATCAATTTAAAGATTTTATACACATTGATAAAGTGCTAATGTAGTTCTATCATAGATATAGTAATATATATAGATCCAACATCCACATGTTATCGTACAAAAATTTTTGATGCCGAAAAAAATGTATCTGGAGTTTTCCATTCACCTTTAGTAAATAAATTATTCACAAATTTTATTTGCTAAAATATTCATATGTATTCCCGTGTGTATTCACTCTGGGAAAGGCGGCCATATTTTGGTAAAAACGTCGTCTTTCCCCAAATGAAAAGAAATAATTTTTTTCTCCCCAATGATCACTCTATTCTATATATGCTATACTATATCTATGAGTTCTATACGCAAGCGAAGTGTGACTCACTGACCGTCTGTGTAGCCAAGAAAAAGATTTCCTATGTTAATTGCCCACTGGATTTTTTGTAAGAAATTATTAAAAATCGAGGAAATTTAGTTCCCGATTTTAATCCTTATATTTGGGTATAGATATGTATTAGTTATCGCGGGTGCTAGATTGAATTATTTTGCTGTCAAATTGACAAAATTTTAATTTTAAATTTCAAAACTCTGTCGCCCTTGGCTTTTATTATTATTATTATTATTATTTGGCGATGAAAAGCGTAACACGAAAATATACATGCCAGATGTATGCATTGTACGAAATGTAATATGTATTATTCATTGTACGTATGTATGTCATGTAATATGTATTGTACGAAATATTGTTTCATATTATTCATTACTCTTTTAATATAAGTTGTTAAAATAACCATGATTTTTGAAAGGAATTAAACATTTTCGCCAGATAATTTGGCGATATTCTTTTTTTTTCGCCAAGGATGACAGAAATGAAATCTATTCCGCTGCAAAATATTAGTATCTTACATCAGATATTTTATTTAGACATTTGAAAACAAATTTGACTTCAAACTATGATAGAATATTTATCATTTTCCTTTTAATTAGTATATTATTAGTATATTAAAATTTAAAAGCATGGTATATAAAAAAGTTTTTTTTTTTTAATAATTATTCTTACCTTAATCCTCAATGTTTCCCATCTTTATTAACTTGAATTTACTATTAAAATTTTAACATACTCAAAAACTTCTCATCACTTCGTTAAAATACACTAAACTTTTCCAAAATCTTTTTCTATTTAAAATGATACATGTATTTACTTTAAATGTCCAATATTTCATAAGATTTCCAAGTTTTAAAATATTTATCAAATTTACTTATTTTTCTGGTTTAGCCTTATTGTTTTCCTTTTTATAACTACAGCTGTTGCCCTCTTTAAAATATTTAAAATGATCAGGTCATTTTATAGTAAAATTATCCATTATAGCATATATTATATTTCACTCCTCCATAAAAATTTATTTTAAAATCGTCTGTTTCTTTTATACTTTTATTTTAATAGAATTTTAATAGAATTTAATTTATATATTAGTCATTTTAGCAATTTTATCCAAAGTAGCATTAGAAATAATATATATCACTTCTCCATTAAAATTTATAGGACCCTACAATAAAATTAATTTGTGCTTAATATCAACACTACGAAAATTTTTATCAATCGCTTCCAAATTTTGAATTAAGTTTCAAATCTCATCCCTGTGGGTTTTTACATCGGCTACAACGTTTTCGTCTTTGTTCGTAAATAATAATTTGACTGTACTAAATAGTTTACAGCCGTATAATTCAACGTATAACTTAGTCACAGCAACGCGTGGCCGGGTCTGCTAGTATATATATATATATATATATTAAATTATATGTTAGAATTTTCAGTCTGGTCTACAAATCTATTTGGCATTGTTTAATTTGGCGCTCTTTTGAACGATAACGATGTCGTTCTGGATTATTTACAAAATAATATGTCAACCTGTTTGCTGTTTATTTACCGCAGAAACCCGTATTCTAAATTTTTATGAAGATAACTTGATCGACATTTAAATATTCAGTACTCTATTCTATTTTTCTATTATATTTAACAAAATTTAGGTCTTTCAAACATGTTTTATAATATCTGTATATATATATAAATTACGTGTCACGATGTTTATCCGGGGTAAACTCCTAAACTAAGGAACCGATTTTAATGAAATTTTGCACACTGTGTGCAGTTTGGTCCAACTTGAGAGATAGGATAGTTTTTATCTCAATTTATTGTCACAATATTGTTTTATTGCAATTATTTGTTAATTATAGATCTTTATTAAAGTTGCTCCAAAATATCTGTGAGTTCCATTAATTTAATTGTTGCCAAAAAAAAAAAAAAAAAAAAAAAATACGAGTTCATTTTCTTTCGACATAAAAATAAATACATTTAATCAAACGTGAACGTTAAAAAATTATAAAAAGTTAAATTATGCATCTCACGAAAATTGACATCATAATCAATTTAAAGATTTTATACACATTGATAAAGTGCTAATGTAGTTCTATCATAGATATAGTAATATATATAGATCTCTCATCCCCATGTTATCGTACAAAGATTTTTGATGCCGTAAAAAAAATAAAATAAATAAAAGCTTTGGAAACAGCCATTAAGTGGTATTGAAAAAAAAAAAAAAAAAAAAGAAAAGAAAGAAAGAAATGTGAATTTGAAACTGTATCTGGAGTCTTCCATTCCCCTTTAGCAAATAAATTATTCATAAATTTTATTTACTAAAATATTAGTATGTATTCCCGTGTGTATTCACTCGGGGAAAGACGGCCATATTTTGGTAAAAACGTCGTCTTTTCCCAAATGAAAAGGAATAACTTTTTTCTCCCCAATGATCACTCTATTCTATATATGCTATACTATATCTATGAGTTCTATACGCAAGCGAAGTGTGACTCACTGACCGTCTGTGCAGCCAAGAAAAAGATTTCCTATGTTAATTGCCCACTGGATTTTTTGTAAGAAATTATTAAAAATCGAGGAAATTTATTTCCCGATTTTAATCCTTATATTTGGGTATAAATATGTATTAGTTATCGCGGGTGTTAGATTGAATTATTTTGCTGTCAAATTGACAAAATTTTAATTTTAAATTTCAAAACTCTGTCGCCCTTGGCTTTTTTTATTATTATTATTATTATTTGGCGATCAAAAGCGTAACACGAAAATATACATGCCAGATGTATGCATTGTACGAAATGTAATATGTATTATTCATTGTACGTATGTATGACATGTAATATGTATTGTACGAAATATTGTTTCATATTATTCATTACTCTTTTAATATAAGTTGTTAAAATAACCATGATTTTTGAAAGGAATTAAATATTTTCGCCAGATAATTTAGCGATATTCTTTTTTTTTTCGCCAAGGATGACAGAAATGAAATCTATTCCGCTGCAAAATATTAGTATCTTACATCAGATATTTTATTTAGACATTTAAAAACAAATTTGACTTCAAACTATGATAGAATATTTATCATTTTCCTTTTAATTAGTATATTATTAGTATATTAAAATTTAAAAGTATGGTATATAAAAAGTTTTTTTTTTTTTTTTTTTTTTTTTTTTTTTTTTTTTAATCTTATAATTATTCTTATCTTAATCCTCAATGTTTCCCATCTTTATTAACTTGAATTTACTATTAAACTTTTAACATACTCAAAAACTTCTCATCACTTCGTTAAAATACACTAAACGTTTCCAAAATCTTTTTCTATTTAAAATGATACATGTATTTACTTTAAATGTCCAATATTTCATAAGATTTCCAATTCTAAAGTTTTAAAATATTTATCAAATTTACTTATTTTTCTGGTTTAGCCTTATTGTTTTCCTTTTTATAACTACAGCTGTTGCCCTCTTTAAAATATTTAAAATGATGAGGTCATTTTATAGTAAAATTATCCATTATAGCATATATTATATTTCACTCCTCCATAAAAATTGATTTTAAAATCGTCTGTTTCTTTTATACTTTTATTTTAATAGAATTTTAATAGAATTTAATTTATATATTAGTCATTTTAGCAATTTTATCCAAAGAAGCATTAGAAATAACATATATCACTTCTCCATTAAAATTTATAGGACCCTACAATAAAATTAATCTGTGCTTAATATCAACACTACGAAAATTTTTATCAATCGCTTCCAAATTTTGACCTAAGTTTCAAATCTCAACCCTGTGGGTTTTTACATCGGCTACAACGTTTTCGTCTTTGTTCGTAAATAATAATTTGACTGTACTAAATAGTTTACAGCCGTATAATTCAACGTATAACTTAGTCACAGCAACGCGTGGCCGGGTCTGCTAGTATAGGATATATTTTTGAAAAAAAAAATATTTTAGAACAAATTCAGAACAATAAAAAATGACAGCATATTATAATTTCGCAATGATAATTTTTTTATATTACGGAATTAAACATATTTATATTACGGAATTAAATATTTTTATATTACGGAATTTCTTATGATGTATTTCATATACCTAATTATGGAAAGAAAAAGAATCATCACATAAAACTCATATAAAGCGCATTTTAATCTTCGTTGTTTAAAATATATATATTTATGTATATGATAGAAATTTCGGGCAGCTCCCTCTTTGGCGATTTTCCTTTTGGTGCCGTTTTGAAAGATAACGATATCATTTTAGATTATCAATAAAATGATATTTCATTCTCTTCGCTATTTATTTTTACAACCATGGCAACCTGTATTTCGAAGTTTTTATGAAGATAACTTGATCGATATTTAAATATTCAGTATTCTATTCTATTTTTTGCTTAAAATATTCAACAAAATGTAGGCCTTTTAAAATATTTTTAAATATATAGGATATATATTGGCATAAAATATATTTTAGATCAAAATCAAATCCTATAATTTCGCAATGATAAATTTTTTATATTACGGAATAAAATATTTCTGATATATTTCATATACCTAATTATGGAAAAAAAAAGAATCATCACATAAATCTCCTATAGACCACATTTTAACTTATGTTGTTTAAAATATATATATTGATTTATATGTTAGAAACAGGCTGGTCTACAATTCTATTTGGTAATTTTTCTTTTGGCGATCTTTTGAACGATAACGATGTTGTTTTGGATTATTTGAGAAATAATATGTCAACGTGTTTGCTGTATATTTTTTTTATAAAATTAAACATTTCTATGATAAATTTAATATACATAATTATGACAAGAAAAAAAAATCATCACATAAATCTCTTAAAGAGTGCATTTTAACCTTAATCGTTTAAAATATATGTACTATATTTATGTATGCATATATAATATATCTCTATATATTAAAAAGAAGTTACTGTCACTGGCGTCAAATTTTTTGTCTGCGACAGCATCTTCTAACGGAGGGCAGGGTCCTTCGCGTCATGAGAGTTATCAATGTGTTCCGTGTACACCAAGGATGACATTTCAGCCGCTTAGAAATTTTTATCATTTTAATTAAAGAAGTTATTAACTAAAAACGACAAGTTTATGAAGGTACTCTATTTGCCATTTTAAAAAAGTTTCTCCCAGTGACCTTCTGTCATGAAATTATTTTCGACGAGAAAATTAAAATATGATCCATGGTTGTACGTAGGTAGGTAGGTTGGTTGGATTTAACGTCGCACCAATACTGCGTTATGAGTAATTGGCGACGGTTCGGGACGCAACCCTAGAGATGTTCCGGAGACATGTCATCACAATTTTGAACCTTCACGGAGGGGATCCCCCCCCGCTTTGGTGATCCCCAGAGGTATAGTGGGGATGGGAACATGAAGGACATTGCGACCACGACATATTTTATTTGCACCAGCCACCATTAGTGTATACGACGGTCTTCAGCCGGCTCAAGTATCGAATCGGCAATCTTCCAATTACGTGCTCAGCGCTTTACCGACTAGGGTACCGCGGCCCGAAAACATGGATGTAAAAAAAAAAAAAAAAAGAAAAGAAATATCAACATTTTTTCGCTACTTTTAGAAAATTAAACTTCTTACACGGGAAAATTAAAATATGATCCATGGTTGTAGGTAGGTTATGATTGACGTCGCACCATTAATGCGCTATGGATAATTGGCGACGGTCTGGGACGCACCCCTACGGATGTTACGGAGACATGCCACCACAGTTTTGGTCCTACGCGAAGGGGATAGCTCCCCAGCTTCGGTGGTCCCCAGAGGTATAATTTTGATGGGAACGTAGAGGATATTGTGGCCACGACATATTTTACGTGCACCAGCCACCATTAGTGTACACGACGATCTTTGGTCGGCTCGAGAACCGAACTCACAATCTTTCACTTACGAGCTCGGCGCACTACCGACTGGGGTAACGTGGTCCGGGTTTAAGGTTGTAAAAAAGAAATAAAATGGGTCATATACTAAAGCTGTAATGCAAAATGGTCTAGATATTATGATTTTCTTTCTATTAAATATATATATATATATATATATATATATATATATATATATTTCAATTTGACATTGAATATGAGGCTTTCCATACTAATTTTCTGTTTTGTTATATACACTATTAATATTCCTTTTCAGTGAAAGAAAGCAGTGAGCAGAGTTCTGCATGTGTTAATAAGTAAAGTGAGTCTGGGAGGAGGCGAAGCCTCCTTCGGCGGTTGGTGAGCGGAGTGAGCAGGGGGCAGAGCCCCCTAGTTACAGAAAAGAATGAAATAATTTTAGCCTAATACGTCTTTTTGGGGATAAGTATATGAAACTAATTAAATTAATTGAAAGATGCTAAAGATGATACGTATATTAGAATTTTTCTGCAGAATGTTCGTTGCTGTACATTGCTTGTTGACAATTTATACTCTTTTCGAAAACGCACAAAAAATACGAAACATAAAAGCCCATTGTACGAATTCTTGAACTTGAGAGGAAATTATAAATGCCTTATTACACGTTTCACTTTTAATTACTTACTGAATATTCAATTAATCTAATTTGTTCAAAAGTTTAGTGACTACTAAATGTTCGAAAAGTCGAATGGTACTAATCCAGATTTATTGAAGAAGCGTTACAATTTGAAGAATCCTTTGGGAAACTGGGAAACAACATGATGAATTTTGATACTAAATATTTTAATGCTTCCACAATTTTGTGCACATAAAAAAAGTTAGCGCTCTTAAATTATTCGTATATCAACAGCTTAAATCAACGTATATATTTATTTATTTATGATTTCTTAAAATAGTTTAAATTATTTTTTCTCTTGGTTTTAATATTTTCTTCCAATTTTCACCTGTTCCCAGTGAGCTAACTATAATTTTTAACTGTTAACTGTGTCTTAATTATTTACCTTTTTATGTCCCATGTGCTTCATTTATTTTCTGACTGTTCGTGCAGAATTTGTGAGAATATTCGTGTTTTATATTTTATTTTATTTTATTTTCATCATTTTCCATTCCCAGCATTTCATACCATTTCAATATTTTTTACTTGTCTTTTATTCATTTATTCATTTCCTTTCTTGATTTGTTGTCAGTTTATAGTTATTTCTCGATCAAATAGCGTCTTGTAGTTGTTTGTGGAGTTATGTTGAATGATCCTTTTTAGCAGAGTCTTAGTGTTGTGATTTCGGCTGTGTTACTTTGTTTCTCTGAGTTCATATTTGCTCTTGATTGGTGAGTTGCAGATGATTTGGGCATGATATAAAGTGCAGAATTTGTAAGTATATTCTTGATTTTTATTTTATTTTATTTTCATTTTTCATTCCCAGCATTTTTATTTCAATGTTTTTTAATTGTCTTTTATTCATTTATTCTTTTTCTTTTTTTGATTTATTGTTAGTTTATAGTTATTTCACAATCAAATGGCGTCTTGTGGTTGTTTGCGGAGTAATGTTGAATGAATCTCTTTAGCAGAGTCTTACGTTCGGCTGTGTTTCTTTGTTTCTCTGAGTTCAATTTTTCTCTTGATTGTTGAGTTGTATATGGTTTGGGCATGATACAGAGTGGATTTAGCTTAAGCTCTTTCTGTAACAAAAAACAATTTACTTTGCATGCTTTAATTTCCTTTCGTGCCCTTGATAAAGTAAGGAATAAAGCATGCTTTCACGTGTTTCTGATTGTCTAATTTATTTCATTATATTCAAGGTGGCTTTGGGTTTGATCATATTAATTGTCTTTCTTGACAGTTTGTTTAATTTTTTTTCCTGATTAGTTTATTAACTATTTAATATTTATTTATTATACATATATATATATGTGTGTGTGTGTGTGTGTGCAACTTACATAAAGAACAGAAGGATTACCATACTTTTAGATGTAAACATAGCTAATAAGCTCATCATTATTGTTCGCAATATAAAGATAACAGATAATATCAAAAGAAAACTTCGAGTATTTTTTAAAATACTTGTAATTTATTTTGCTGCATTTTAAATAATCAGTTCAAAAAATAGTCTTATAAATAGAATCTATCTAATATCAGGATTTTCCCAAACTTTATCGAATTTATTAATCTAACCAAAAAAAAAAAAAAAATATGTCGTAAAATTATTATTCGGTCTTTACAATAAGCACTGGATTTTCGATGAGAATTTTATGCATTTTTTTTTCAAGAATGTATGTTTAATAAAAAAGGGAAAATGTATGTGATATAAGATACTACAAAATCCTTTCATTGTTTGAAATTGTTTAAAACGTGTTTAAAATGAATGAATTATTTTAATTAATTGTTTTTTATAGCCTATGTGCCTAAATTAAAACTTTTCAGATATAATTGTAAGAAATATTACCGATAATAGAAAGAGATTATCTCTTTAAGATGTGAAGAATACAAATTTTCCAATAGATTTTACAAAACAGAAATCAAATTTCTTGTTAATTATAATTCTTATTTTGTAATTTGTCATTTTCTTTTTAAAGCATTACTTTAAGTTATTTAAAAGTGAATTTACAATAAAAGTTATTTATTACAATATTATAACTCCTTTGTTTTATACACAATTATGATTGCTTTCTATGCATGATAAAATAATAAACTAAATTAATTTTCCTCTCCCTGATTTCTCCCTAATCACCATTAATTTTGAGTTTACTGTCTTTACATATGCCCTTTGTCCTATACAATATTTACATATGAAATTATTAGCGTACATGAAAACAAATATGCATGTGACGCGAGGATATGTTTATTATTACCGTCTGTCATAGTTTCACCAATATGTGCTTTTAGAGATTTAAAAAAAAAATCCTTGTTCTAAAATAAAATTTTAAAATAAATTCAGTTACTATATTTATTGACTGATTGATTATGGTTTGCCTAAATGAACTTCACATGAAATATCCAAACATTAGTATAAATTATTGATATTTATATTTGTTCCATACAAGCATCGTAATGATATTTTATTAGTATCATTCTCTTTTGTAATAGCATTTATAAATTTATAATTTGCTATCTAAGAAATTGGTTAAATTCTTTTAAAATATATACAATTTGTCACATAAAAAAAAAAAAAAAAAAAAAAAAAAAACTCACATTTTAAGAGCGGACAATACCTAATCTCGCCGGCAGCCTTCGCCCATGTTATTCTATGGGAAAAATTTTTTACATAATTACTCACTACCTAATTAATATTTTTCAATTCTGTTTTCACATTTAGTAAATTCATACGCGTTAAATTAGTACTTGTTTTCCAAAAATTGATTTTTTAAAATTTTAGTATTTCATTTTGCGACTAGAAAATGAGAAAAATTCATTTTGTGAAAAATCGCATTTTTGAACTCAAAATGAAAATGTAAAAATTAAAAAAAAAAAAGGAATTTTTCAAAAATGAGTACTCATTTAACGGTTATGCATTTTTTGACTGTGAAAACAGAATTTAAAAATATTCATTAGGTAATGTGTAATTGTAGTAACAAATTTTCGCATAGAATAACATGGGCAAAGGCTGGCGGCGAGATTAGGTATTGTCCCCTCTTAAATAGGTGAGATTAAAACTTATATTATTCATTTTTCTTCTATTTTACTTCTATTTTACTTTATAGAAAATAACTGTTCTTTTATCAGATAGCACAACATACCCTCTTTTCTCATTTCTCACTTAAGGAGATGTTACAATGCGTCAAATTATATCAGTATGTTTATATCAATTAGATAGAAGCTTTTACGAGTTACTCATTACTGTAACATGCTCACAAGACACTTCATTACTAGAAGATAGTATATAAAATAAATGTTTAACTAAAGTGAAATAAATTCTTTATAATTAAGTAAAGAAGCGGTTTTACAATACTGGATAATGTAAAAACAAATACAATTTTTTTTTTTCTGTACAGAAAAAATAATTACTGTCTGAATAAAATATGTACAAATATTAAAAAAAATAAAAATGCTAATTTAAACTATAATGAAATAATGAAGAATTTTTAAACCATTTATGGATTCCATTTTCATACTAAATTTGAAACATATTTTTTCTTGAACTAGTGGATCTGCAGATCAGGAGCATCAACGTCCAATTTGGTTCCTCATAACTCAGCAGATCATTTTTATTTATTCCATATCATTTAAAATAAACACACACACATTCACATATATATATATATATAAATGTATATATATATATGTGTGTGTGTGTGAATTAGAAGCACTACAACTTCTCCTCACGTCCATATAGACACTACTACTTCTTTTCCCCCAACTATTAGTTTTTGTTGAATGGCAACAACGTTTTACCGGCAACGAGAGTTCCGAGGAGAAATAGTAGTTCTTCGCTGGATGCAATATAGATTAAACGTGATCCTCTGCTATCCATGTCCATGATGCTGTTTGAGCGTAAGTGCTCGCAAATTCATGTGATTTTTATTAGAATCAAAACTAGCACAGACGGTGCTAAAATAAAAATATTTTATAATCATATCCCGTTTTTGTACATAGTTTTTATTTTGTAAATCAGTGAACGTAATTAAATGTATCAATGTCTAGTATTCCAAAGTAATTTTAGTGCTTCAGTGGCTTATTTTGAAATCTTCATGAATTGAATAGATAGACTACTTGAGTCTTGATTATGAGTAATTCCGCTTGGGTATTTTCTACTCTCTCTCTCTCACACACATACACACATTTTTATATATAAATAACTTGCTACATAACCAGGTGCGTTTCTGAGGGGAGGTACCGGCCACTAAACCAACCACCCGTCCACTCGTTGTATCTGTCTTCCTGTATCTATCTGTATAAATGCCTATTTATATATATTTCTTTGTAACTCACAACCTTGGGTTAAAACCTTGTAATTTAATATTACTTGCATATCAGATCATTGTATAACTCTTTGCAATCGCTTTGCGTAGCCCAGTAAATGAATTACCAATTCTATGCCAAACGTTTAAACAGAAAACATGCTTTGAAATGGTCTGATAACGTACGTTTATTTCATTATGTTTCATTTAGTGTAACCAGTTCAAATGCTTTTGCAGGTAATACCGTCTATAGAACGGAATAGTATGAAAATATGTTGTGTGTCCCTATAAAAAAACTAAAGTTATATGCACTAAAAAGAAGTATACAATTAACTCATTGTAACTCACTAATATTTTAACCAAATTTGACATCATTTGGATAATTATAGAATGTCATTGGAATCTTTTGGGTGGTCCTGAAAAAAAATATATTTAGTCTCTGGGTCATTCTCTGAAAAGTGGTCATTTCATGTCCCAGTAGTCTTGAGGGTATATTTTTTAAAAGCACAAAAACAAAACGCTGTTTAAACTATCAATATTAGTTGGTTTTACATATAAACTGTTATTCTTTGGTTATTGGAATTCAAATATAATTTTTAAATAATTTTTAAAATGCAAAATACCATTCCCTCACTGTGTCCCCATTCCCACATGTAAGTAAATAAAATGGTTTCTATAGTATTAAAGCATGTATATTTGGATTATTTGAATTAAAAATTTATTAAACATACTTTAATAAATATTTATCCATTATACTACATTTATATATTATGCAATGAAAGAAATTAGAAGACACTTTATTGTTGTCCCTGGTATTAGATATCATTCCCTCATCAAACTATAATCACACCCCTACTTACTCCATTAATGGCAGCCCGTGCTTTATATAAGTCAAACTTAATTTGTATAGCAGCAAAGTAAAAAACCATGTTGTGTTCTGTTCGAAACTTTTTACAATGAGTTGCATAAGGCTCTCAAACGTTAGATTGAAATACCAGTATTTTTATTATACGTCATTCCCTCACTCATTATAAAGTTAACTAAAATAAATCAAATTTGCTTTTTTATGATATTATATTAATAAAAATATGTTTTAATAAATATTTAGTGTTTGAAAATATAACTAAACTTAATAATATTTTTATAAAGTAGTTTTTAGAAGAAATTTGTCATTCCCTCACAGTCATTCCCTCATTTTTCTAATTAATAAAAGTAATTGCTATATCAAAAATTATCAGATACAGTTTGGTTTATATTATTTTTTTTATTAATTGTAACATATGTGTACATGTACAAAAATAAAAAAAAAAATTGAAGCAATTTTATTTGGACTAAGGTTTTACCTTTTTTACTTTTTTTTTTTTAAAAAATGCCCACTTTTCAGAAAATGACCCCTCTACATAACTTTCCGAAAGAAAACATGATTATAAGCATCGCAATAATGTACATTAATTTCATTTTGTTGTATGCAGCACACACTCGTTTAAATGCACTTAAACTAGTGGATATGCAGATCAGAAGCCTCAACGTCCTATTTGCATCACGTATTATTCAAAAGATGTTTTTTAATTTTTTCTTAGACTATAATATATATATATATATATATATATATATATATATATATATTGATTAGAATGTCTTCTACATAAACGGAAACGTTTCGTACGGGGGCTGCCGCTCCCCTCAACCCCGCTGTATCTTTCTTTCTATAATTATCTGTATATATATGCATATACATGTATTTTTAATAACTGATAGTCTTGTATTAATTCTCTGTAATTCATAAATACTTGTACTAAATTTCCTTCAAAGTGTTTACATAGCATATCGGAAATATTTCGTGTAACCCTATAAATTAATTTCCAACTTTATACCTACAATTTTCCACAGAAAACATGCTTTTAAAATTCTAATAAAATTTCATTATATTTAATGGGGTGTGACCATGTTAAAACACACTTTTAAGAAATACCGATTATAGACCGTAATACAACGAAATTTATTTATGTATCGCGGAAAAAGAGCCACAATAATTATATAGACTAAAAGATAATGCACTTTTTTTTCCTAGTTATAATTTATTAATATTTCAACCTAATTTGACATCATTTGAATGTTTACAGAATGTCATCCGAATTCTTTTGTTTAGTCCCATAAATATGTGTGCCTTAATATGTGTACCAGCTTGCAAGTCGATCGGGGGTTTTTGGCAGCCGCTTTTGCGGTAGTTAGAAATTCTGCCCGTAGGCCGTAATGATAAGAAAAACTTTAGCGTGGACATACAGAAACAAAAATTTTCACATAGAGGCATCCACACTGACATTTCGGCAACTCGATAAAATTTTATTATTATACACACATAAAAAAAAAGGCTGACTTCCAATTACATAGATATTTTTCATTTCATAACAATTTGTCTTTAACATATAATAATTAAAGAAAATTTCTTAATTAATATTAATTCTTTAATATGTAATAACTATGTCAAAAATGTCTGAAACATGTAATAGTTAAAAAAGTCTCTGGTTTAGGTTTAAGAAAAAACAGACATGAGTAAACCGTGACAATATAAAGATTGTTTATTCCGCGTTCCACTACTTTATAATATTTTTATTCTAATTAATGGCCAAGATAAATTTTATGGAGTTTTTTAGGAATACTATTATTTTTGAACAATTTTTAACAATTGATTACGTTACATTAATAAATAATAAATATCAAGCAAGTACAAAAAAAAACAAAAAAAAAACTTGAATGTATGCTTTTAAAAATACGTTTGCTAAAAGATATTCATATTTTATTACATTTTATTTATTTATTTATTTTCAGTGCTAACTAAAATTAAAAAGAAATTTTATACACTAAGTTATTTTAATTAATTTATAACATTTTTCATTTCTTAAATAACCAAAATTTAGTATTTGGATCAAAGTTCTTTTTCTTTTTGTAAATTTTATTTCTATTTAGAATATTTTTATTTTCAACCAACTAAATATTTTTTACTGAATTGATTACGTTACTTTAATAAAAACCAAAGAAATAAGAGAAAAATCAAAACATAAATGAAGATATATTTATGTAGTGTTATTTTTATAACCTTCTAAAATACATTAACTGGAAAAAAATTCATATTTTTGCACCATTGGGACATTTTTGTAATGCAAACTAAAAATAAAAATAAAAGTTATTACACTAAACAACTTTTTTTTTTTTTTTATAAAAAAAAAAAAAAAAAAAAAATCAATTTCAAACGTAATCAAAATTTCATTTTTTCATATATATATATATATTGCAATTTTCTATTATTATATTTTTTTTTATCGAAATGATTAATGTTTTCAGAAGTAAAAATAATGCATATTGAATCATATAAGTAATTATTGTATTATTCTTTTGTACAAATACACATCCACGCACACGCACATATATATATACCCATGTAATTGAAGGAAAATGTAATTCTTAACGAGAACGGTTAAAAGTAGTTCGTTAGAGTGTTTTAATTTATTATTCCTATTATCTATAATTCGAAAAGAAAAAAATATTCATATACCTTACAATAACAATCTCAGAAATTCTCCGAGAAAGGGATATTTTAATTATTTATTTATTTATACTTATTATTTTATTTATTTATTACTTATTTATTTATTTATTTGTTCTTTATGTAAACAGAACACGGATATTCATTAAAGATATTTTGCATTCAATTTATATTCAAACTTTAATGTTAAATATAAAATAAAAGTTGTTATTTTCTTTTTTGTTTTTTTAACTACTAGGAGAACATTAAATCTAATGTAACATTTAAAATGAGATAATGAATACAAAAATTTTCAAACTTTCAAAATACATTTTAATTAAAAACATTAAAATACACGACAGACGTTTCGACAGACGTTAGAACACTAACCCTCCACAGTGTCAAACATACAAGGACAACATTTACAAAAATTCATAATACATCATAACAAGATTATATATTCAGGAGGAATAGCTTTAGCCTCGTTCAAGGCAGACTGTTGCGTTTTAGTAAAAGCGACCTCTAGAAAAATACGTCTGTCGTGTATTTTAATGTTTTTAAGTAAAATGTATTTTTAAAGTTTTAAAATTTTTGTATTCATTATATCATTTTAAATGCTATATTGGTTTTAATATATTAATGAGACGTAAACATTATGTTTAATTTAAAAAAAAGAACATTAAATGTTTGACATTTTTACGTCTATCTAGGGAACAAGCCGTCTTTAAATTGGCATGAGTGACTTTTGTACTAACTGTGCCAATCTATTTCACAGTATTCGAATATTTAAATATATTTTCCTAATTATTTTAATAAAAATTGTCCGGTAAAAATCATGTCGGTATATGTGTTCAGAAAAAATTGTGGAAACTGACAAAAATCTTGTCAGTGTGGCAGCTAAGGAAACCTTTTGGAATTTCGATGCACCCTTTAAATGATTTTTGGATGTTGTTATAATGTTTATATCTTTAAAAAATTTGGTCACATGATACAACTCAGCTCGGATTTTCGGTAATGTCACCATGTTGTTTTTAAATACGAAAAATTGGAATTTTTTGTTATTCACAAGCACGTGCAAGTTAGGTGTCATTCTATATGTTTTCAAGCTCTGCGGAATACAATTAGGTACACTAAAAGACTTTAAAATGTCACCTAGTATGCTTAAAGTGTGTTTGATAATGCAAATGTGAAAATAATATTAAAAAATCTGCTTTAATAGGCCTCTTTTTATGGTGGGCAAAACAAGCAAAAGATAAAGAAAAAAAATTTCAGTTGTCGATTATGTATCTTTTTACATTCATCTTTATTCCGCAAAATTGGGCGCAAAATATAATTCCAATCCAATTTTGGTAATGCCACTATCTTGCTTTTAAAAAAGCCCAAAATTACATTTCTTTTATTCATTAAGCATAGGAAAGTTATGTGTTATTTTTTTTTATGTTTTCAGGTTTGAAAAATGCGATGAAGTAATTTAAAATACATTATCTTTTTATGTTTTAAAATACATTAAAGTGTCATCCTGTATGTTTAAGGTGAGTAAAGACGTTCATTTAGGATAGGTAAAAAACGTATGTACACTGTATGTACAAGAGTATGTACTAAAACTGAAGTATGTACCTGAAACTGAAAATCAAGTTTTTAGCTGTTGATCAGCGTGTGTATCTGTCTGCGTGTGTGTCTGTCTGTATGTCTCTCTGTTATCAGTATATCTCAAAAACAAATTATAGCAGAAATTTGAAATTTGGTATTCTAGATGTGTTTCATATACGGATGCTACACTAAACTTTTCGTAAAGATGAAGTAAATGGTTCGATTACAGGGACAGCCAAGAGAATTTAAATACATTACGTCTATGGGGAAAATTGCAAGTAAGTAGAGTTTAACATTTATAGACTCCACTAAACCAAATGAAATGAGGATATATTTTTTTATATGCATAAAAACATGTTTCATGTATAGTACGGAATAAAAATCATTAACTGTTCGTTTACAGGGCTACACAAAAGAACTAAATTATAGTGCTACATTACTTAAAAATTGAACGAAGTGTACTTCAGGTTGTGCCGTGTGTTGGTAATATAGGATTATATTTATGTGCACAACGTGATGTGTACATAAATTTTAGATGATATACAGGACTACCAATATTTAAACCATAAAATTATTTTTCATTGTTAGTGGAAGTGTAAAATTTTACCTTGTACAGGAAAGCAGATCAGGAATAAATCCTCATTGTAATGTGGCAAATAATGTATTTTTTTAAGCTAAATATTCATAGCTTGGTTTTTTTGTATAGTTACACGGTTTGAGTCTTCCTGAATATCGAAGTCAAACTTTTAACGTTTTATCTTTGTATGTGTCTCTTAGAGTAAATTAAAAACAAATAAGTTCAGACTGTCCAAATGTTGTATTTTGAACTTAAAACGTTGGTTACAAGAAATGTTTGATCATAATTGTAAAGTTTCAAAGAATGTTGCGTGTAAAAGTTGTGTGAATAACTTTAAATGAACTTTTAAATTTAATAACAAATTTGCATTCTACGTAAATGTAGGTTAGTAATGAAACGAGGGGTTAACGGGGACGGTAGCCCCCCCTCACATAGATTAATTTATCAAATAAAGCTGTTCCAAAGCCTAATTTGAATTGTTTTATCATAGGTTTGCATATTAGTATTCGGTATCTTACGCCTTAATCTCCAATCTGTATTTATAGTATTCAATTTCAGAGTAAGAGAAAGTCCTGTGAGTGACAAAACAGAAGGTGTGAGTGACACATTCCCATTCATTATTGCTATGTCAAATTTTAATATTCAGTTAGTAAATTTAAACAATTTGTTACAAAATATATCAGATAGTCTTAAGAAATAGAAATTTGTTCGAAATAACACATCATGCACTTGCAAATATGTATATATTGGATACTTTGAAGAACATTCTTTGATGAAAGCCGAACTCATTTGCTACATTTAAAGAGGCGGCATCTCTTCAAAGTAGATTACTGTTTAAAGATTAAGTCAAACATTGAAAGGGTGACGTCTTATATTGCGTTACATTTCAACTGATTAAGAAACATCGACATCTAAGTTGCTTTATATTCGGATAAAAATTACAATGTTTTGCATTAAATTAACCACAATTCATAACATTGATAAAAGTATGCGTATGTAGTAAATTTTGGTATTCTAATTATTATTTTCCTATATTTTTTATTGAAACAAAATATTTTCCATGGTAAAAAATAAAAATAAAAATTGCAGTTATTGACAGCAACTAACTATTTATATACGTTTCATGTTAATTACATATGTCTTATTAATTATTTTTATGCTAGGTAAATCTTATATTATTTTTCTGAAAACTTTTTAACTACTGTGGAAATAAAAAAAAATTATCAAATGGTGATACTACACATAATTGAATTTAATTATAATTAGGGCGAATGGTAAAGGCTTAGGGAAAAAAATGTCTTCATTGTTTGAAAGAAACAAAGAAACATAATCCTGTGAAAACTGGAAAAAAATAATAAACTCTAATCAGATGTGGTCACAGATGTGTTAGTAGTTCACTACTAACCATAATAAAATTAATAAAACTGTGTTTAACGTTTGTCATGTGGCATGACGACAGGATGAAACGGTTAGGATAAAGTATTTCATTACTTTGAAAATTACTTTTTATATATAGAAATATAAGATTTCTCTAGGTGATATATGTAAATATAGAATTTTCGTACTTTGGGACTGGCATGTCCAATCCAAAGCTTTTATTGAGCCGTATTTGAAATCCATTTTATTCACGTGGGCCATATGCACACACACAAGGGCATGTGCATATTTATATGAATGTACGCGTGTGTGAATTGTGTATTTATTCACACTTTTTTTTTTTTTTTTTTTGGTTGTGGGGAGGGGGGGGTATAGAGTAGGTGAGTGAAAATTTAGAGTATAATGCATATTAAAATTACTTTTATTCATCAAATAACAATATAACCACTAAACATTATTTTATGACTGCATATTAATTTATAATAAAAAAGAATCAATAATTGATTTAATAATATTTTATTAAGGATAAGAAGTGCGATATTTGTTTCGCTAGCTTCTATAACCAGTATATTCCTTCTGAAGAACCAAAACGAAATTATTATTATTATTATTATTATTATTATTTGGTTTATTCAAAGATATCAAATCATAAATTTCAGAATCGCTGTCTGCATAATATTACAAGACGAGATGAGATGTGATCACTCCCGGTTTGAGTTAAGCTAGTGTAAATCCCAGGCGTAGTGGTCCAGGTTAAAGGCAAAGGCCTAAATAATAATTGTTGATATTCGGTATGATATAAAAAGAAGGCGTCACAAACTGGAGCACAATGCTGTAGATCTTGACATATGAGGGTTGGGAAAAATATTGAGGGCATTTTTTGTTGTTCTCTATCCATTTTTTGCAGTTTACAGTTTGCGCAGTTCTTGCTGGCATTTCAGTCCGCATCACTCTGACAACAGTATTTTTTCACTATTAACCATTCTTGTCAGACACGCATTATATAATGAAAATATATAAAGTAAACAGCAAGAAATTACCGGATTATAGACGAAATATACAGATAGATACCTAAACCTGTAAACAAAAGGCGTTTTTATTAGGAAAATTATATGATGTGTCACTCACACAACTTTCTCTTACATTGAAATTTACTACTTTAAATACGGGTTGCAGATTAAGAGGTTAGATAACGAGTACTGTTATGTAAACCTGTGTTAAACAATTCAAATTAGGCTTCGGAAGAGTTTTATATGATAATTAGTTCTGTGAGAGAGTGGCTACCACCACCACCACCCCTCCCCTCAAACCACCTTTTCATTAATGCACCTACATTTATGTAAAAATTAATTCGGTTACTAAAAAATAATTCTGTTTTCAAAAAATAATTTATTAAAATTATTATTTAAAAAATATATCTTTTCTGATAATGCAGACGATTTCCATATTAGAGAAGTAGTATAACACTAAAAATAAAAAAAAAAGTTGAATTTATTCTCAATATTACATTTATTTATTTATTTATTTTTTATGTTAAAAAGGAAAAAAATCGATAACTTTATTGTAAATTATCGCAGATCGATGGTTCAACCATTCGTTTGAAAGGTATTGGCGAGCTCTTTTGAAAGATACCCATCATGAAATTTTACTTCCCTCGACAGGGTCTTCCTCCCAGGGGGGGGGGGGGAAGGCGAGGCTCCTACATACACAATTTTTTTCCCAGTTGACTCTCTCTATTACAAAATACATATATTCGTTTCATTTAGTTTAGTGCAGTCTATAGATGTTAAACTCTACTTACCTGCAATTTCCCCAACTGACGTAATATATTTGAATACTTTTGAGTGTCCCTGTACACGAACCATTTGCTTCATCTCAACGAAAAGCTTACTGTAGCATCCCTATATGATACACATTTGTAATACCGAGTTTGGAATTTCTGCTAAAATTTGTTTTTAAGATATGCTGATAACAGACACACACAGAGACCATTCGCTAAAAACATGATTTTTTGATCCTGGGGACCTCAAACCGTGTAAATGTAACAAAAACTCACTTTTGAAAATTTTGTTCTTGAGATATGCTGATAACAGGCATACAGACAGATCCACAGGCCATTCGCTAAAAACATGATTTTCGTATTCAGGGGACCTCAGAACATGTAAATATAACAAAAACTCACGTTCAAAAATTTGACCCTAAAACAATACTTTCTCGACCTTATAGGTAAGAGAAAGTAAAAAACTTCCAAATAAGTGGAAGATAATGAATTAAACCGTAATAATGATAAACGTATTATCCAAGTGTTGTAGTCCACAAATAATTTTCAAACTTAAATGCGGCTTTCAGATAACTTTATTAAAGCTACTCTGTATATAGTTTCAGCAATAAATAAATAATTCAAAATTTTCTAAATAATTAATTAGTTAAAATATCGAATATCAAAAAGTGTATTGTATTTTTAAAGAAATGCTTTAAAACATTTCGCATTATTTAAACTTCCACAATTAATGATAATAGTTATTTTTTCTTTGTTTAATATATATAATTACAGAAAGAAAATATGAGCAAATAAGCAATAAAACTTACAACAAAAGCTCTTTTTCTTTTAAAATATAAATGAAAAATGTATTTAGAATATTTTTTACGGATATGTATATCTACATATAGATAGATAAACAGAGAAACAAATACATATTTCAAAGAAATTTTTAAAGATAGTACTAAATAATTTACAGTAAAAAAATATTAAAGACTTGTCTCATTAATCAATTACATTTTTTTTCTTTTTTAAGTGCACAACTGCTTATTCATAGAAACTTTTCTTTGTTAAAAAAATTGTTTTCAAAAGACTCAAATTATTGAAATAAAACAGAACATAAAAGCATTCGGTGAAAATTAAATGACTTTTTCTCAAATGATACAAACATTAATAAAATTAAGAAAGAAAAAGAAAAAGAAAAAAAAAAAAGAAAAAAGAAAAAGCTTAATTACCGTTTTAGAAAGCGATTTTTAAGCCTTTTTTTCAGTGTTTTTTGTAAAGTTTTGTTCATTTTACCGTTGTAATTAGGCTAGCGAAGCATTTTTCTTTTTTATATTTGTTTTATGTTGTTTTTGTTTCATATTACAACTTTTATTTAATGGTGTTTTTCGTATATGTAATTACAATACTTAAAAAGCTTATTTAATAAAAAACATGTATTAATATGTATAAAATATTACTAATTTAATTATTTGTTAAAGAGGTGTAGATACATTCATATATACGTTTATACCTACACATACTATTTATTTGTTTATTCAGTTACTATTATATGTATAATAATTGATTTTTTTTTTTTCTGGAAAGTGTTTAGGAAGAATTACATATGTTATTGTTATAGTGCAAGGTGATTTAAATTAATGAGATATTTTTGTGACTTATATATATATATATATATATATGTATACATATATTTCATATCTAATCGGGTCATCCCATACAGATTCATGGAGTGACTGTGCTTTACTATTTTTATTTTCTTTGATACTTGTGCTCCTTATAGGCACGTATATAAGAGATGTTTAAAATGTTTTTTTTTTTTCATTATAGTATTGAATTTGAATTTTATAAAAGCCACCAAAAGTCGTTCAGGTGGTTAAAAATAGGATTATTGAATCATTATATTTTGGCAAAAATCTCTTTAAATTTAATTTATGAGAGCTAATTTTAAATATTAGTACGAAAGGATATAAGGTAAAGGTGTCACATGCTTCGTTATATTCTGTAACTTAATAATTACAATTTAATTTTTTTAAGTTTACAGCCCCCCAAAGTTTTTTAGAATAACTAATGTAAAAAGAATTTTGAATTAGATTATGCTAAGCACACTTATTGTATCTAGTATTTAAAAACCCAAAACCGTTATGATTTATACAAAACAAAATTAATTAAAAATTAATGCATAATATTTTTTCGTAACGTTTTTAGATAAACATAATTACAGGAAGAATCAAGATTTTTCTCTTTTATTTAACTTATGGGTGAATAAATTGTAGTTGATATGCAAATTTTTTAAACTATGTGTCTAGATCGATTCATATATAAGCTTTAAATTGTTCTCGAACGGGTATTGCTGATAATCATTTTTAAAAAATGAACATTCATGAAGTTAATTAATGTGGTTATAAACTTGTTTTTTATGGGAAAGGATAATTTCAATTCGGCTTATATCTAATGAAATTTGAAGATCTAAAACTGTTAAAGAAAATGTGATCATATGTAGAACTGCTAGTTCGGTAGAAGAGAGATCTGAAGCAAAACCAGAGTTGCCTTACAAAAATCGAAAACACATAATCCCTCTTACTGCTCTTCTAAAAAAAAAATATTTGATGCTGAATTTGCAAATAATTTTGATTAAAAGGCTTGGGATCAACATTTATACGTTTGCAAAATATTTAATAATATTCAAAAATGAATAAAAAACTAGTAATAACCAATAAGCATAAAATGTTGGGAAAAGCGTCTGTGTTCAAGTGGAATACAGACAATCTGAAATGGTAAAATATTGCATTTTCGGATGAAATACGTTTCATTCTTGATTGACCAAAAAGTTTTAACGATTATTGGTACAATCTCAGGATAGCAAAAACAAAGCAGATCTTATAAAACAGAAACGAATCAAGCTTTTTGAAAATTATTCTATGTTGTTCTGGAGAGTAGTTTCAGCTAAAATTGAATTAATATAGTAATTTTGCCTACTGATGCGAACTTCAAGAAAATATCCACAGATTTTAAACTTCGAATTCTTAGATTGATGTTAACTTTAGAGGAGGGAGGGTATTTTTTTTTTCTTCTACAAGAATGAGATTCTTGATCCACTTATAGGGCAGTAAAATCAGTTTGAAGTAAGAAACTTTAGCATTTCTACTTGTGGAGAACGAGACTTCTCCATACTCATTTAACTTTAACTTGAAGCTGTAAATGAAATACTTAAACTATGAAGAAATGACAGAGTTTAAATATATAACATAAATGAGCTTTAATTGAGCTTAAATAAGGGGGGCGCTGGACTTTATATTTAGTATCTTCGTAACTTACTACTTAAAATGGGCAGTCCTCTTAAATACTTTGACATCAATGAATAACCCCATTACTTTACTTTACTTTACTTTACTTTACTTAATTACTCGCAAAGGATCTAAACTACTTTTATTTAAATTAGCTTCTAAGGCCGAGTAATCTTTCGATTAGCAGGAGGATTCCCTGACACTGCTATCTACTCGACTTACATCCAACTATATCCGCTGCTAACTCTCCAAAACAATCTTCCTTCCAACTAAACTCCAACTCCTCTCCCACTCACTCCCCAAAACAACCTTCCTTCTCCTTTTATACTATTCAGTTTCCAAAATATTAGCATATTTCAAATTACAATTTTAGCTTAGGATCGGAACTAACTCAACTAGTCGACTTGAATCCTAAAACAGCGGATTCACGTTTTACCCGCAAAGTGCGAGTTTTAATTGTAGCACTTTGCTATACCTGACATACTGTTTAGGCGACCTAAAAATTAAAAAATGCTGATCTCCTTTTTTCAAGGTGGCAGGTATACAGAAGACGGTTTTTGGAGTGTAGTTTGTCATGTATACCCAATGCACACTATAAAGTCCTCTCTACTCCTTTCGGGAATAGATGTGCACTCTTTTAAATTTAATTCTGTTCCATATTATCTCAAGTAGATAATTTTTTAGGTTGGTTCTCAACATGCACTACAAATTACTCTCGCAAAATTCGTCCTCTACCATGCTTTTTTAGTGGGAGACAATAAAGACTATATTTCAAGCATATACCTGTTCCAATTTAATGACGATTTTTTGGTGCGGGGTTATTTATGTGTACCTAACATTACTGAGACGTAATTTTGTGAAATTCCCCAAGTTTTCTTTAAAGCTTCTGAGTGAGTTAGTCAAAAACATGTTTTTGAGTTTAATTGTTTCAAATTCCTTCAGGATGGATAATTTTGGTGCGTGGCAGTTTTTTAAAAGTAAGTAACACGCATTTTGATGAAACATGTCACCAAGAAGCAAAAACACAATTTGAAGCATAACTCACTTTAAATTAGAGGAGAAAAATGATTTTTGTTGCATGGTTTGTTTTTTGTGTGAGGGAACTGATTGCACTTAGTTTCCAGCAGTAAAATTAAAATGGGTATGGCGGTAACATACGCATTGAGAACCTGAAACCGACATCGTTCAAGCCTGAAAAACGTTGCCGAAAGCATTGGGGACCAAACTGAATTTCTGTGTGAATGTGTTTGATTTTGCATGCCTTCTCGGTTAAGGTCCTGCCGCAGGCAGTCGAGACCATGACTAGTCAGGGTATGTTAAGAAAAATCCTTTGCCGAAGTCAAAAAGAGTCTATTTTTTACTTTTTAACCCATATCATTGATATATTTTTTTTCTATTTTTGTCTTTTTGAGTGTTTTATATTAATAAGCGATATGAATTTTTGAGAATTCAATGATATAGAGTAACCTGCGAAGAAGGTAGTCACTGCTAGTACATTGTAATAATCTAACTCGTTATAAAAATAGATTTTACATATAAAAATATATTAAAATTTGTTTGGTTATATTTAAAAATATTTTGTAACAGATCTTAAAACATATTTTATATATCATTCACTTTGAAATATATTTCAATATAGAAAAAAAAATCCAAGATTTTTTTATTTTTTGTCGTAAATGACTCCTACTAATAAAAATACGCTTGAAAATACAATTTTTATATTTATTATATTTCTTTTTTAAAAACCTGATATTGCTAAAATATTGCTGAAAGAAACCTTTTTTGAAGTATTCGGTAATCAATGAAAAAACCCAGACTCTTTCTTTGCACTACACTTGAAAAATGAATCTTAATAAATAATGCCCTAGATGCAAATAAACCATTATATTTTTAGAAACAATCGGTCTCTGAATCTAAATTTGATCTATGCATTAAAAGAGTTTAAAGACATGCACAAGTTTATTCCCAGTTTAAAGTACCGAATTGAATATTAAATAAATATAAAAGGATTATTTAAACTGATGTTGAATTATAAGCAATTTTTATTTTTCGTATTAAGAAATCGCCCTTTAGAACGAATTATATATGTATATATATATAATATCCAGTATGATAAAATTTAATTTAGAGTTAAAGATATCCGATTATGCGGTTTTAAGTTGAGGCACGGATAAATGCATTTAAAAATATTCTTATTTAAAAATTTTGAAACAGAAATGGTTTTTAAAGCCGTGTATACACAACAGAAATTAAAAAACTATACACTTTTAAAATCCTATTTTTTTAATTTTTCTTTTCTTCAATTCACAATAAAGCGTGGAAAAGAATTTATAAATTTAAATATGTATATTTTTTTGAAAAATCACATTGAAAAAAGTTAACAGTATCCAGAAGGTTTTTGATTTTTCAAAAATACCGATTTAAAAATTTTCATTACTAAGTCTGTCGGCGTGATGCACTTTCTAAATGAACGGTCATGAACTTGGACTTAATGCGGTCACAGTAATATGACGAGGCTTTTTTAAACAACACGGAGCATTTATAAATGGGCTTAAACTGAATTTTGTGTACGAAACATAGATAAATTACTATAAGTGAAAAAATCAAAATTACATTTGTGTATAATACGAAGTTTTATACTTCTTTATCTCATATGCTATTGTAAAAATCTTTGACTTATTTTTAACTGCCAATTAATTTAATTTTCCCTTTTATTTCAACCTGCCAGTAATGTATTTTAATAAAAATGTATATCAACTAAGTAATATAGATTTGGATTTGTAATTTACATCATAAATTCATCAATAAAAAATTATACAGTTTATTTATAGATCACTTAGTGAAGATATCTTCAAATATCTATTCAATAGTTTCACGAAATTTATATGAATTTAATAAATTTATTGTGATAGATAAGAAAGAAAAATCTGAAATAAAGAGTATTATTTTTTTATTCCAATTTTAATAGTTAATTTACCACATAAATGTTTGGACTTGATTTCTATTTATAAATTAATAAAATGGTGCATACATTGACTAATAGAAACCTGTTTAAAGTAGCATGATAAAGATGATAAGGATTGATATTCACTTTCAAAAATTAAATAAAAACACTTGAAAACAGCATATAATCTTACATTTAAAGGGAAATACAAGGGCTTGTACAATAAATAAGTAAATAAATAAAATAATTATCAATTATTTATGCGGTAATGTGTTTCCGAATTCTAAAGCATATTTTTTATTTGAAAGCTTAGAACTTAAACTGTCACCGAAATTCAGATTTATTAACAAATCAAAAGTTATTAGATTAAAGTTTTCGTTAAGATTTCTCAGAAATACTTATTTGCATTACCGAAGTTATATAATTTCGAAGCGATGCATTTTATACTCACAAAACGTCTATCATAATTTAGATAACTGAACGTGAACGGTACACAACCACTTGCTTATGCATGCAGTTTTAAGAGGTTACGTCTCCCACATTCAGAACTAATATATCTTATATATTTTGTTTCCTATTCCAAACTATCTGGTACTAATGTGTAGGACATTTTGTAAGTAAACGTTAAATGTTCGTTCTCTTCAGTAAGATTAGCATATAACAAATTATGAAACTTAATAGAAAACAATCAACAAGTTTGAAATGTGTTAATGACTTCGGTTTGTCTGTCTGTATGTCTGCCTGTCCGTCCTCTAACTCCCGTAAATATTCATTCAATTCCTTGAAACTGATATATGTTATTCATGTTTACTGTAGGATGTTCCCTATTGAAAATGGAGTGCATACCTATACTGGTTTGTGTACAGGGGCACCCTAAAATATTTTAAAGCATTATTATGTTCTATGAGAGGTATTTCTATGAACCATATTTTAATACCTTTACTTTACACTAATATTAACGAAATTGAAATATATTATTCAAATTCACTATCAGATGTTCCCCATTGAAAATGGAATAAATACCATCACTGGTTTGTACACAGGAACATCCCAACGCATTCCAAAGTTTTGCGTTCTATGAGAGGTATTTCTATAGACTAAATTTAAATAACTTAAGTTTTCACAAATCTTAATGAAACTAAAATATGTTATTTATATGCACAAAAAAAAAAAAAAAATCCATAGACGACAGTATGATTAGCATTATATTTACAGTGCCACACAAACATATTCAGTTACATTAAAGGCTATTATCGGAAATTTGCTGGAATTACATTTTCGTTTCTATTTAACGTTTTTATCAATTTCTAAATGATTTTAACTGTGAACATGACTTATATATCTGTATCTGGCTGTCCGACTGTCCATTTTTAATATTTTCCAAAAAGGTAAAAAAGTGTTAATGACATCGGTTTGTCCGTCTGTCTGTTCCTCTGTCTAACTGTCCGCGCTCTAACTCCCGTAAATATTTATGGCATTTCTTGAAACTGATATATATGTTATTCAAGTTCCCTATCGGAAGTTCCCTTTCTAAAATAGAGTTAATATATCTACTGGTTTGTGTACCGGGAAACCCGAAATTATTCCAAAGTATTGTGTTCTATGAAAGGTATTTCTATAAACCATATTTTAATACGTTTACTGTACATAAAGCTTAATGAAATTAAAATATTTAATTATTATGCACAAAAGATTGTTTCCTATAGAATATAGTATGATTAGCATTAGATATAAAGAGCCACACAAAAATATTCAGTTACATTAAGAGCTGTTAATAAAAATCTTGAGGAATTGCACTTTTGTTTTCTTTAAGCATTTTCATCATTTTCTATCATTTTTTAAGGTGAATAGGATTTAAATTTGTGTATATGTCTGTCTATTCGTCTTTCCATCTATCAGTCCGCGCTCTAAATCCCGTAAATACTTATCGAATTTCTTGAAACTTATATACTTTATTCACGTTGATTATCGGATATTTCCTATCAAAAATGGAGTGAATACTACGTCTACTGGTTTGTGTGCAGGGTCACCCGAAAGTATTTCAAAGTATTGTATTGTATAAAAGGTATTTCTATAAACCGTATTTTAATACGTTTACTGTACACAAATCTTAATGAAATTGAAATATGTTATTCAAGTTCAAAATTGGATGTTTCCCATATAAAATGGAGTAAATACCAAAATTGGGTACGGGGACACCCGATAGTATTCCAAAGCGTTGTGTTCCATGAGAGGTATTTCTATGAACTACACAATGCTTAATGAAATTGAAATATTTTATTCATATGCACAAAAGAATGCTTTCTATAGAATATAGTGTGATCGGCATTAAATTTAAACAGCCATACAAAAATGCACAGTTACATTAAGAGTTATTAACAAAAATTTGCTAGAATTGCACTTTCGTTTACATTAAGAGTTTTAAACACTTTATAAAAATTATTAGGTGAGAATATGATTTCAATTTGTGTATCTGTCTGTCAGTTCGTCTGTCTATCTGTTTTTCTGTCTGTCTGTCTTTTCGCGCTTTAACACCCGTAAATATTTATGGAGCATCTTAAAACTGATATATGTTATTCAAGTTCATTATCAGATGTTCTCTCTATTGAAAGTGGAATGCATACCTCTATTGATTTGTGTACAGGGACACCCGAAAGTATTTCAAACCATTGTGTTCTATGTGAGGTATTCCTATAAACCATATTTTAATACCTTCACTGCACACAAATCTTAATGAAATTGAAATATGTTATTCAAGTTCAGTATTGAAAATAGAGTGAATACCACTTCTGGTTTGGGTATATTGACACTCGAAGGTATTCCAAAGCATTGCGTTCTATGCGTGGTATTTCTACAAAACAAATTTTAATAACATTACTTCGCACAAAGGTTAATGATACTGAAATATGTTATTCAAATGCACAAAACACTGCTGTCTGAAGAATATAGTATAATTAGTATTAGGTTTACAGGGTCGCACATATATATTCAGTTACATTAAGAATTATTAATAAAAATTTGCTGGAATAGCATTTTCGTTTATACTAAGCGTTTTTAACACTTTTTAACAATTTTTAAGTGTGAATATGAATTTAATTGCTTATCTGCCTGTCCGATTGTTTATCTTTCTGTCTGTCTGTCTCCAGCCCCCCCCCCCCCTTTTTTTCATGTGTATTGTGTAAAAACAAACTTTTCTTTAATCACTCTCAAGGAGCCAACTTTAAAGATTTGCATTTATTAACCTAATTTTTCTATCTATAAAGTTCGTGTAGTGTGCTTATAATTAGTGAGCTGTCTTCATGGGAGTTCATTAATATTTTGTCCGCTTCCTTTTTTATTCTCTCTCCCTCCTTTTTTTTTTTTTTTTTTTTTTTTTTTTTTTGTTGTTGTTGTTGTTGTTGTTGAAACAATGTTAATTTTATTCATGTTCTAAAAAAGAAAATGGTTATCCGTAACTTTTTTGTTTTTATCTTTTCAAAATTACATCTTACTTTCAAACATATTTTTTTTCTTTTTGTACAAATATAAATACATACTTACAGTAAATATCTGAATGTTTCCTAGACGAGATTTAAAATATATTAAACTTTAAGATTGTGATTAATGTCTGAAAAGTGGAATATAATGGTCACTATATTAATATGGAGCTACATTCGAACTTAATATAAAAACTTTTTCTAGAAAAACAATTACATGGCAATGAAATTCAAAATGGTTATATTTTTATACACACACACAAAAAAAAAAAAAAAAAAAAAAAAAAAAAAAAAGAATTTGCACATATTATTATTCAAAACCAATTTTTAGACGACATGCAATTGATCTGTCTTAAGAGAACGAAATTTTATAAACACTATGAGTGATTTCAATGATTTTTGTTTGTACTCCTCAAATTTTTTTCGCAAATGTAACATAAAAAAAAAGAAGAAGAAGAACATTTATATCGAATTTGGGCTGTCGGGAATCTCCCGTTCATTCTTCTGCTTTCAGAACAAATGCCTTTCCAGACAGACGGGCGCCTCTTTTTCGCGAAAGGTGCTTTTTTAGAATCAGAAGCAGAACAGAAAAGACCTCGAACGGAGATGGAGCTACGTTAAGATCGTTGTGTTTACACAAGCCCCGGTCCTAAAACAGAACTATTAAATTTAACAGAACAATTAAGACTTTTAAAGAATTAGAATTAATATTTAAGAACTAATGACAATCTAAGAACGTTAATATTAAGATTTAATTTAATATTTAATTGTAAATACTGTAGATATTTTTTGTTCTGTTTTCGTTTTCATTTTAAGTGTATGCTAACAAAGCATTAAAATTCTGTTTTCATCTAAGAAGTGCTACATTCATCAAGTTTTGTTTCTTTAATGGATGATAGTTGCCCCATCCACACCCGGACTTTTGGATTAGAAGATTTCAGGTGAGACCCATCCATATCTTATTATTTTGAAGAATAAATATTTTATTAGAAAATTTAAGTAGTAACTGTAAGAAAAGAGTTAAGATTTGAAATATGCTGTATCGGGTCAGTAAGAATAATTAAGTTTTAGACCAGAAATCTGGTACAGCCATATTTTCTGGCATCCCATACACGGGATGTGGGCAGCTATTATTTATAATTATTTATAATTGAATCCATTATTTATAATTGAAAAGATAGATAATATTATAAAATTTTAAATTTTTGTATTTGTTATGGCTAATTTAGTAATAGCCAAAAAAGAGAGAGCTGTCATAAGAGACAGTATTAATAAATTTATAGAGAAATTAAAAACTTTATTTGATGATATAGATCCAGATGCCTTAGATTTAGAAGAAACTATTGAATTATTAAATGAAACTACTATAGAGTTAAAGATTAAAGATGCAGAGATTAAAACTTTAACTCAAGAGCTCCAATTAGAAGCCGAATTAGAAGCGGCTAATGAATATCGTGAAAAAATAATTACTTGGAGATTTCGAGCCAACAGAAAATTAAAAGAACTAAAGAAAAGTGAAACAAGTATTTCATCAATAGAAAACGAAAGAAGACCTATTTCTAAAGAAGTAATGCACATTAAACTCCCACAGCTAGATCCAGTTAAATTTAACGGGAATGCAGCTGAATGGCTGACTTTTTGGTCGTCATTCGAAACGGCTATTCATAACAATGAAAATTTAGATCCTGTAGATAAATTTAATTATTTGAAATCATTTTTAGCACCTGACCCCTTAAAATGTATAGAAGGATTCTCTGTTACCGCGAGTAATTACATAAAAGTAGTAGATATTTTAAAAGAAAGATATGGCAAACAAGACCTATTAGTGAATGTACATTTGAATAAATTATTAAATATTGCCCCACTAAAACATTCAAGTGACATTAAATCGCTCAGGAAAATTTACGATGAAATCCAAACTAACATTAGAAGTTTAGAATCATTAGATGTTTCTTTGGATAGCTACGGCAGTTTATTGTCACCGATATTACTAAAAATATTACCTAAAGATTTAGCATTACAATTTAATATGGAATTTCACGGTGTTAACTATGGAGTGAAAGATATATTATCTTTCTTAAATAAACAACTCGTATCACGAGAATGCTTAATAACTACCAGACAAGATGACAGCGGCGCGGGCGCCAGTCATTTCTCCCCCCGAGCTCAAAGATTAGATAATCAAAATCGTAGAGATGTTTTCCCCCCCGCGTTAATAAATTTGATACTCAGAACCAGAAATTGCCTACTGCTTGTGATTTATTAAATGAGAATAAAAGTGATAGGTGTAATTTTTGCTCAGAATCGCATTTAAATAACAAATGTGTCAAAACTCGTAATTTACCATTTGATGAAAGAGTTAATCTATTGCGTAAGAAAGGATTGTGTTATTTATGCCTTCAACCTTCACATTTAGCTAGACACTGTATATCAAAAAGTTTATGCAAGTTATGTAATCGTAGACATTCAGACATAATGTGTAATGGAAATAAAGATTTGAAACAGGAAATAAGTAATTACGAAAGAAATGATCCATCTAAATTGGCGTTATCAAATCATAATTTACAAGCGAATGTTTATTTGCAGACGTTAATAGTAGCAATTTCTAACAGAGATGATAGTAAATCATCATATATTCGGTTAATTATTGACACCGGATCGCATAATAGTTACATCAGTAAGTTTGCAGCTGATAAATTAAAATTAAAAAGAATGAATAAAGAAACAATAAGACATGGACTTTTTGGGGGCATGGAAATGTCAGCTGAACATAATCGTTATGAATTTACGATCGGGAGTTTAGATAATAAGTTTAAGTGTAAAATACAAGCACTAGATCAAGAAAAAATATGCACAGGCGTGAATTTATGTCGCGATGATAAATTAGTAAAACTCTTAGAAAAGGAAGGTGTATATTTATCAGATATCCCTAGAAATAATAAATCCTGTTTATACCAGAAAAATCCAGACGAAGTACATATACTTTTGGGAGCCGATATGTCCGCTAAACTGTTCACAGACGACATAAAATATTTTCCAAAATTGGGATTAACAACATTTAGAACTAAATTGGGTTGGACCATTTTGGGCAAGACAGAGGGTCACAAAAGTGAGCAGGGCAATTCTTTGGCGGGTCTATCGTTGTCATTACACGTGTCAAACGCCAGTTTATCAGATTTATGGCGCCTTGATACTCTAGGAATTACTAATGAAGATAACAAATCGAAACAGGATTTAGAACAAGAAACCAAGAATTATTTTCTAGAAACTGTTAAACGAGATAAAAGCGGTCGATATGAAGTCAATTTACCATGGACAGTTGACCATTCGATTTTATCAGACAATTACTCGTTGGCAGAAAAATGCCTGTACAAGACGGAAAATAAATTAATCAAATCTGATAGGAAAGAGGAATATGGGGAAATTTTTGATTTCTGGGAAAACAATCACATTATAGAAGAGGTATTGGACCAGAAAAGGGACAAGGTACATTATTTAGCACACAGACCGGTGGTTAAAGAATCTAGTGAAACCACTAAAATTCGTCCAGTATTCAATGCCTCAGCACACACTAGAAACAGTCCCTCCCTTAATGATTGTTTAACAAAAGGACCAAATCTTGTAGAAATTATACCTAGCATTTTGAATAGATTTCGCAGATACAAGATAGGAATTTCGTCCGATATAGAGAAAGCATTCCTGCAAATTAAAATAACAGAGAAAGATCGCGACTTTTTGAGATTTTTTTGGTTTAATAACGAAAATAAATTAAAAATTTATCGACATTGTCGTGTGGTTTTCGGCCTAACTTCAAGCCCTTTTTTGCTTATGGCAACATTAAATCACCTTTTAGAAAATGTTCCCGAACAATGGCGAGAGACAACTAGGCTCTTAAGAGATTCCTTCTATTTAGATAATTCCCTCCTCAGCCTGAATTCAATTCAAGAAACAGAAAAATTCATATCAGAATCTCAAGGAATTTTGGCTTCGGCACATTTCAATTTGAGATGCTGGCGATCGAATTGGCCCCAGGCTATGATCGACAAAACTGAAGATGAACCGAGGTTTGCTCCCGTGTTAGGATTACTCTGGGATTTGAAAAATGACAGTTTAGTTTGTAAAATTGAAGAACCCCTAAAGATTAGCGAACCCCTTACAAAAAGAAAACTTTTATCAATTACCCAAAAAATTTTTGATCCTGTGGGATTCACAGCACCTGTCAGTTTAGTTCCCAGACTAATCCTTCAAGAAACGTGGATTCAGAAGGTGAAGTGGGACGAAGAGCTTCCTGAAACTTTAAAACAACAATCTTCTAATTGGCTGAAAGGAATAAATTTGCTATCCCAAATTAAAATACCTCGGTGGCTTAACATTTGCCCAGAGAAAGAAAAGAAAGCATCATTACATTTTTTTTTCTGATGCAAGCAAGCGAGCATATGCCACTTGCGTATTCATAAGAGTAGAGACCTCAGAAGGAATCAAGATCCAGTTAATCAATTCTAAGAGTCGAGTGGCACCTATTAAGGAATTGACCATACCCCGCCTTGAACTGTTATCGTGTCTTATTGGCGCTAGGTTGGCCAAAAATGTGCAAAACGATTTAAATTTACATGTAAATACCATATTTTGGTCAGATTCAACCACTGCTTTAGGTTGGATTAGAAGAAAACAAGAATGGGGTACATTTGTACATAACCGAGTATTAGAAATCCGAAAGCTGACCGAAGTTTGCAATTGGAGACATGTACCCGGAAATTTGAATCCCGCTGACCTCCCGTCTAGAGGATGTTCTTTTGAACAACTACAAAAATCGAGATGGTGGGAGGTCCAAGTTGGCTTTATTTACATGAAAATGAATGGCCTCAAATAGAAGAAGACCCAAACGAAGAACTCATAAACAGCGAAAAAAGGAAGACAATCCTAAATCTTTTAGATAAAAAAGAAGATAATTTCAATCGATTTTATCAGTATTTTTCCTCTTACAAGAAAACAGTTAGAACCATTGCCTGGATGTACAGATTTTATCATAATTGAAAGACTACAGAGAAAATATCCGAATTGGATATTTCAGTTGAAGAATTTTCGAAAGCAGAAAAAGTACTTCTACGATTAGTACAAGAATCTTTTTCAGGGAGAACAGATCCAAAATTAAGAAATTTAAGGCCTGTCGAAGATCAAGCTGGTCTCTTAAGAGTAAAGACCAATATAATTCAAAGAAACGACAGTGAAAACTTCAGATATCCCCTGATCTTACCTTACAAGCATCCCGTCGTCCAAAGATTGGTATTCGAGAAGCATTTAGAAAATCAGCACGCTGGAGTCGGCACTCTAATGACACTACTCAGAGAAAATTTTTGGATACTGAAGTCTAGAAAATCCATTAGAAATTCAATAAGAAAATGCGTGATTTGCAGAAAACTTCAGACTTCCAAAATAGATGTTGAACCTGGAGTACCACCCGAAGACAGAGTACGAGAAGCAGCCATCTTTGAAGTGGTGGGCGTAGATCTAGCCGGTCCTCTTCATCTTTCTGATGGATCAAAAGCGTGGATAGCCTTATTTACTTGCGCTGTCTACCGAGCCATACATCTTGAAGCCATTACGTCTCTGTCTACAGAAAGTTTTATCCAGTCTCTGAGAAGGTTGATAGCAAGGAGAGGCATCATCTATTCAGACAACGGGAAGAACTTCCTTGGAACCAGCAATGCTCTCTCGAGTGTAGATTGGGAAACCATCTGCAAGGTAGCTTCCACCCAGAAGATCAGATGGAAATTCAATCCTCCTGCAGCACCGTGGTGGGGAGGTTGGTGGGAGAGGCTTGTTGGAATGGTTAAAGGAATCCTGAAAAGAAACTTAGGTCGTGCATCTTTGAATTACGAAGAACTTAACACCATACTCTGGGACTGTGAACCAGTGATTAATTCACGGCCCCTAACCTATGTTTCCGAAGATAACACAGATCCCTTACCTTTAACTCCAATGATGTTCCTAAGAGAACTACCAACATCAGGAGTACCTGACCTAGATGCTTTAGATTCTAAAGATCTTAACCGCAGAGCCAGATATAGGCAAATAATCAGAGAAAACCTAAGAAACAGATTCAGAGCTGAATATTTAGGACAATTACGTCAACATGCATCTAAGACCAAAAGATTCAAACAATTGAAAGTCGACGATGTTGTCCTATTAGAAGAGTTCAATAAGAAACGTGTTCACTGGCCTTTGGCAAGAGTGATAGAAATTTACCCAGGCAAAGATAATGTCATACGCCTAGCTAAGGTGAAGACCGAAAATGGATTTTTTCTGCGTCCATTGCAAAGATTGTTTCCTTTAGAAATTGACAGTACCGAACTTAAGAATCACCCCACTTTACATAAATCTGTTCAAGAAAATTTAAGTCCTTCGACTTCCGAAAACAAGAACCTCTCACAGAAACCGATACTCAACCCCAGAGAAAAGGAACCTGTGAAAGACCCTCCAGAACCTACCAGTTCCAGAACCCATGATCCCACTTCCAATCCTCCGGTGGTCTCCCGAACTGGCCGTGTGGTGAAACCCCCTCAACGACTTCAACTTGGATTGTTGAGTTCCTCCGATTAGTCGCAACTCAAGGTGGGAGGATGTCGGGAATCTCCCGTTCATTCTTCTGCTTTCAGAACAAATGCCTTTCCAGACAGACGGGCGCCTCTTTTTCGCGAAAGGTGCTTTTTTAGAATCAGAAGCAGAACAGAAAAGACCTCGAACGGAGATGGAGCTACGTTAAGATCGTTGTGTTTACACAAGCCCCGGTCCTAAAACAGAACTATTAAATTTAACAGAACAATTAAGACTTTTAAAGAATTAGAATTAATATTTAAGAACTAATGACAATCTAAGAACGTTAATATTAAGATTTAATTTAATATTTAATTGTAAATACTGTAGATATTTTTTGTTCTGTTTTCGTTTTCATTTTAAGTGTATGCTAACAAAGCATTAAAATTCTGTTTTCATCTAAGAAGTGCTACATTCATCAAGTTTTGTGTCTTTAATTGATGATAGTTGCCCCATCCACACCCGGACTTTTGGATTAGAAGATTTCAGGTGAGACCCATCCATATCTTATTATTTTGAAGAATAAATATTTTATTAGAAAATTTAAGTAGTAACTGTAAGAAAAGAGTTAAGATTTGAAATATGCTGTATCGGGTCAGTAAGAATAATTAAGTTTTAGACCAGAAATCTGGTACAGCCATATGGGCTAATACAGAAAGGAAATATTATTGGAAGTCAGAAGCAAACAATTCTGAAAGATTAAAACTATACTTTTTTTTTTTTTATGTTTTGTTCTTTGTGTTTAAATGTCGCAACTGATATCTGCTTTGTATTATGTAATTCCCCCCCCCCTGTGGGGGAGTCCCCTCTCGAGGGGAGTAAATTTTCATGATGGGTAACTTTCAAAAGAGCTCGCCAATACATTTAAAACGAATGGTTGAACTATTGATCTGCGATAATTTTAAACAGAGTTATCGATTTTTTTTTTTTTTTTTTTTTTTACTTTTAACGAAAAAAAAAAACCTTAGAAAAAAAATCGTATTTTTTTTTTTTTTTTTTTTTTAAATATTGAGAATAAAATGGACTTTTTTGGATATTTGATGTTATACTACTTCTCTAATATGGAAATCGTCTGCATTATCATAAAAGATAATTTTTTTAAATAATAATTTAAATAAATTATTTTTTAATAACCGAATTAAATTCTATATAAATGTAGGTGCATTAATGAAACAGGGGGTTGAGGGGGGCGGTAGCCCCCTCACACAGAACTAATTATCATATAAAACTCTTCAGAAGCCTAATATAAATTGTTTAACACAGGTTTACATAACAGTACTCGTTATCTTACCTTTTGATCTGCAACCTGTATTTATAGTATTAAATTTCAGGGTAAGAGAAAGTCGTGTGAGTGACACACCAGAGTATTTATAATGTAATTAAGTGTTGTTTTTGTCCTTACAAAATCTTCACTTCATTTGAACTATAAGTAAAATTCTAAAGATTGCTCAATTTTATTATTCAAGTAGCTGTTTGAAAGTCGAATGACGTTACAGCAATGCATTTGTTTATTTCGAAACAGAACTTAATAAAGCCTGAAAGACGCTTGGAATATTCAATAAGATATTTTCTCTTGGGAAATAATAAATATTACGGGAGGCATTTAGATTTTCCGCTGATTGTGAAAATCCGAATCAATAGCATTTTAATAATGACTGTAGTCTGAATAAACTTACAATACTAAATGTAACAGTCTTTCTGAAATAAACAATTCAGAATTTAAATGGAAATTTTATTGAAGCGATTTGTTTTAACTTAATTTTTTATTTAGTGAATAATTTAGAAATACTAATTTAAAACGCTGAAGTTATTCTAAGATTTATAAGATAAAACATCACATTTATTAAGTTAATTTTTATTTTCTTTTTTCATCAATATGTATTGACGAAACTCAGCTTGTATTGATTGATAAATAGAATATTTTAATAGGGATTTTTAATGACAGTGTTATTTGATTACAAAACGGAAAATGCAGATTATACTTTATTATTATTACTATTATTATCATATAATTTAGTAAATATAATTTAATTAATTTTTCTTAATGTTTGTTTTAACTCTTAATTTTTCTTCTAATATCTGTTCTTAATGTTCCTAATATGAAACATTAAGAACAGACTGGTCGCCGAAGGCGAGTATACAGCAAAATTTTAAAATGAATAAAATTAAATAATTTTGGGTCTTAAACTAACAGTTACGGCGAGAAAACAATCTCCGCACAACAGTTTACCTGCCTGTCTTAAATTTTATAAAAACTATTATCTTATATAAACAATGCACCTTAACAAAAGGTAATACTCTGGGGACAACAAAATTCGTTTTATATAACATTATCATTCTATATGGCAGTGCCACCTACGTTTAATTTGTTTTGTATTCACATTCAACCAGCATAGCTTCTCACAATAAATATTCTTCATGAGCAATTTGTTTCAGTATTGCAATACATTACGTTTATGGGAGAATTTTCTGGCAAGTACAGTTTAACATGCTTAAACAACAAAAAGAAAATGAAAAATAAATCACATATCAAAAGTGAATTACTTGTTAATATGCACAAAAATATATTATTTATGCATGAAGCATTTTCTATGCGCATATAAATTTACATTGTTTGTTTAAAAATATTTTATTCTTCATCATTCATCACGTGCTTTTTTTTCTCTTTGCGCTTTTGTTTTATTTGTAATATTCAAATACTTAAATCTGAATTACAGATCAATGATATCTCATGTGAGGGCAAGATTGTTTCTGCCATCATCATTAAATTTCGTCTTACAAGTGTTTATTAACCGTATTTCTAAAATTAAAAATGTTGTTTTACTTAACCCTTTGCACTCGAGGCCTTTTTCACTCCGGCGAATCAGCAGCACGAGGCGCTTTTTCTCTTGACTTATCATTAACATAATGATTTCACACACAATTTAATTCTTAAAGCCTTTTATTCAACCATTTTATGTAACTTTATACTTCAAAGAAGAACATTTGTTAAACGTATTAAACATTACCACATAAAATCAAGTGGTGATCGAGAGTCACCTCTCGAGTGTAAAGGGTTAAATTTCAAACTAATATTAGTTTTATTTTTTTTAATATGCAATCCAGTCAGTGATACTTAATTTGCAGGTGAGATTGTCAGTCATCATTTACCTTTAATTCACACTTGTTTATAACTTATTTTACTTTTTGTTTTACATTTACAAATCATTTTCATATAATTGTCATTTTTCTAATTCTCTTTTATATATTTCAAATTTAATAATAATTAAGAAATCGCATTGCTATATATATATACATAATTCAATTTTCCAATTTCAGGATTTATGCCTCAGCTTCCCCTTTGACCTCGGCTTTCAATCAAGGCTAATCCATCGATAGGCGCCAGCATACATATGCAAACATCAGTCAGCTTTCAACAAACCCCGCTTCCATTAAAGAAACTGTTAAAGCGTGTTATGAATGGGCGTTCCATTATGACGACATAATTATGGAATATTTCAAGACTGCATGACACATGTTTGTTAAAATGATAGAAGAAAAAAAATGAAAAAGAAAAAGAAAATTGGAAGAAATTACAAATTTAAGTTATTTTTTAATGTTTAATTCATGATAAAATTTATTTTTCTTAATCAAATCACTGGTGAGAATATTTCTGCTGTTAACAACAAATTTTACAAAGCATCTCTTCTTCATTGCAGTTTAAAAAAAATTGCTTATACTAGTGAATATTTTGTCACAAACTTAATGTCTAGATTTAACTAAACTAGAACTAGATTTAACTAAAGTAACTTTTATACTTTAATTACCGGATTAATGTGTTCAGTCAAGATTACGATCAAGATCTTTAAAAAGTGTCATCTCTCTATATATAAACGGCTAAGAGATTTTCTTGGTCTCTTTCTGTGTGTTCACGCAAGTTGCCACCCGATTTTCATACTTTAGTTAATTAAAAAAAATCTAATTATCTGATCGATAAGTTAGTTAAGCCGACGGATTCAGAAAAAATGCATCTTTCATTTGGTACCTTATTTGTAACGAAATTTTAATTGGATTTTTTAAAATTAATTAAAATGTGAAAATAATAACATGGACATTAAAAATGGACATTTAAAATTTTAATTTTTGTCAAAAAATTTTTACTTTTTTTTTTTTCAACATAAAATAAAATATGCTTTCACGCGAAAAAAATAAAAAAAAATAATATATATGTGTGTGTGTGTGTGTGTGTGTGTGTGTGTGTGTGTGTGTGTAATACTAGCTGACCCGTCCGGCTTCGCACGGATGAACAAATTTTAGTTAAAGATGGATTGACATGCAAAAAATCAAGAAAGATATCAGTTTATATGTTATAGTCAGGCAATATTATTAACTGAAAAGTCAAAATGTAATTTTACAATTATTATTATTTCTTTAATTAGTTGTTGAATGTTGGCAATTTTTACTTAATGTTATTTATTTAATTATTTATTTCATAAAAGGAAACATCCCTTTACTCATGAATAAAAAATATTGAAAAATAAACCTATGACATGAAAATGTTTTTGATAAAATTGACGTCATAATAGCTTTAATTATTATTTATTTGTTTATCTCGCAAATAAATTTAATTTTTTCCATAATTCATGGTTATTTTAATAATGTATATTAAGGAAGAAATCAATAATATGAAACAATATTCGTACAATATATACTATTACAGAATCTGGTGTGAAACAACTACACGACTTCCATTTCCCACTATTTCACGTATTAAATAAAATTTTTGGAGATGTTATATGGATTTTTTGAGATTTTCCAGTAAGAGAAACTTGATACGCGTATAAAAGGCACATACAACAGAGTTTATAAAGCGAGTTAAAAAATAAGGGAAAGAAAAAAAAAAAATAGATAGTTATTTTTTTAAACACAAATTTCCGAGCTGTAAAACTGAACTACCTAATCAGGATGACCGTTAATATTCCCGTAATAAGCACGTAATACTTGAGAAAGGTTATCTAAGTTGCATTAATGAAACAATTTTCAAGGAAACATTAGAGCAGTTTTTGAGATACCAACTTTTACCAAAACTTACCATACTCTATTATTGACCTAAAAACAATAATTACATACAAAAGGATATTTAATAGGAAGTTAACATGGCGAGTTTGAAAAAAAACCCGTACAGGCGTTTCTAAAGAAGCGCACTTGCGGCATCTGAAATTGAGCTGTTCATAGAGGACGCCTATCAATTTTCCTGAACTAACCAACTATATCATTCAAAAGGACATCTAATAGGTTGTTTATAGAGCAACTTTGAAGAAAATCGTTAGAGCTGTGTTTGTGATATGGGCTTACGGTCCCAATTCCGGTTTTCGATGACTTAATTCTGTTTTTTTAATTTTTACGAAAATTTGTAAAATTTATCTGTACTCGAGACCTGAATCAATTGTGAAGTTTCGTAGTTCTATCTTTATTAGTTTCGGAGATATGACAGCCAGAAGATTCCACACATACGTACACACATACACACACACTGACCCATTGCCAAAAACTACTTTTTTTGGACTCAGGAGGCCTTAAAACGTATAAATCAGGTGAAACTCTATATTGAATTTTTGGACCAAATATAATACTTGAGAAAGTATTAAATTTGGTCCCACTACCCACTTATCCCACTACCTACGGTAGTGGGATAATTGAAGTAAAAGCTTAGATCTCGTATTTAATACAAAAATATACAGATTTTCGTATTGCGCTTTCGATCGCCAAATACAAAAATCACCAAGGACGACAGATATCAAATCTATGCTTTGTTTTCAATTAAAATATTGAAAATTTTAATTAAAAATTTATTTTACCAAAATTTATTATAGCCTCTAGCACTTAGAGACAGTATAACTTTTGATTGTTGAAAAAAAAAATCGGCCTTTTAGTTCTAGCGATCGTTTGCCACATATAAACCTTTCCTCTTTATATATTAGTATAGAGCATAGATCGATTAAATAGGTTTCTAATCAACATAATTTAAATAATTAAATGCTATTTGCATTTCAGTAATGGCTGTATGCGCTATGTATATTGTGCTACTTGTCATAACCTACGAGATATATAAATTAGAGTGCTGATTCAATGGATGAAGGATTAGCTTTCCGTGGTTCAAGATGAATCACGTGACATGCTCCAATAGGTTGCTGTGTTTGGCCCTTTATCGCTGTAATCGCATTTAAAATATCGCATTTAAAATATCAGTTCGACAAATTATCATTATTATTAGGTAACATGACAGTCCTATGACCGAAATAAATTGTTTTTAAAATAATTTTACACATATTTCACATTTTAATAAATAACAAAATACCTCTTTTTTACTTTCTTCTATCTTCAATAGAAGAAAGTATTGGATTCGTAAAAATTTTCGATTTCGGGTTTTTGATGGATTTACACGTTTTGAGAGCTGTAGAACACGATTTTACAATTTTTAGAAAATGTCTGTCTGTCTGTCTGTCTGTCTGTGTGTGTGTGACAAAATTTTGTGGCAACTGTATCTCTGGAACTACTGCACAGAATTTCATACAAATGGGTATGTAGTTGCACCTTGACATAAATTAGTGACTATCAACTTTTGGTAAAAATCGTCTTACAGGTTGCGTTGCCATCCCGCTTTTTCTAAATTTTTAACAGGGTGATATAGGGCAAAAATTTTCAAGATGGGTATCTTTCGAAAGGTCTCGTCAGTACCTTTAAAACGAATGGTTGAACTATAAATCTGTGATAATTTAAAACAAAGTTAGCGATTTTTTTTACTTTTTACGAAAAAAAACTTAGAATTTTTTTTTTCTCCCCTTAATTTTATCAAACTCCCACGGTTTCCGTGTTCTGACAAACTTAAACTAATTTTTGCTTTTTTCCCCTCATTTTGTCAAAGTCCTACGGTTTCCGTGTTTTGACAAACTTTGACAAAATTTTGGGTAAAATGTGAAAATTATTCTAAGTTTGTCAAAACACGGAAACCGCGGGACTTTGACAAAATTGGGGGAAAAATGCAAAAATTTAAGTTTGTCAGAACACGGAAACCGTGGGAGTTTGATAGAATTAAGGGGAGAGAAAAAAAAAAAGTGGGACTTAGACAAAATTTTGGGTAAAATGTGAAAATTTGATAAAGTCCCACTTTTTCTTTTTTTTTTTTTTTTTTCCCTCTCCCCTTAATTCTATACTTTTTTTTTTTTTTTTGTTACTGATTGAATTCGTATAGGAAAAGATAGAAGAAAGTCTCGTGGTGGCCACAACATACTAGTTTTTCATAGTTTTCCAACAAAGTTTAAAAGTGTTTATAAAAGGAAAATTAAACTTTTAAAGAGCTAAATTTAACGACAAATAAAATTTTTCAACTATTTTTAAGCATTTTATATGTTAAATTTCGACTACACGAAATAAAAAAGAAGTAAAATCAAAATCAAAATGATTTAGAACAAAAGAATATTAAACTACGTAAGTAAACAAAAACATTGGCAGTTATGAGTTATGCGAAGAACAAACTCCAAATCGTTGCCATAGAAATTTACTGAAAATGAGTTGTCACCAAGGGAACCACCGAATACGCAGGCGCTAGGAGAGCATGTCACATGACTCATCTTGGACCTTCTCAAGGGTTACCATTTATCACTCTACTTTATATATCTCGTTGGTCATAACTGTTAGTTGCTAAAAATAGTCGCCAAATACTAAATTTAAACTTCTCAATTATTCTTTTAAAAAATGCATAATGAAATGCAGATGATATATATATTTTTTTTTTATTTACTCTTTATATTATTATTCGCGTGAAAAAATATTTTATAAAAGTCGAAAAATAAATTAACTCGTAAATTTTTTTTTGCAACAATTATAAATTAAAATGTAACTTAATAAAAGTTTTGAAGTTAGAATTTCTAATTTTTTTTTTATTTGTTTATTTATTTTTTAATTCTAATTTCGTTTACACACAACATTTCAAACATTAATGCTTAGATCATTATATTATATTATATCACATCAAATTATATTATTAGAAAAATAAATACTTTTAAATCTATAATGACGTCAGATTTAACGTGTAAGTTTAACATTTCACAAAGCTTTATATGAATCATAGAATAATAATAAAGGAAGAAGGAGCGTATATGTTTTGGTTTCGGTTTGTAAAATCCAGGAATGCCGGGTATAGGGTTGTAACAATGCTTCAATCTGATTGGTTGGCGAGATTTTTGAATCGTCTCATCTCTCTGCTAATCAGTCAGCGAGGCAGCACCCACAACAAACAGCGACAAATGTGTCAAGCATGGGTGCCCTACTTTAAGGTTTTGAGTAGCAAAAATAGCTTTCGTTGGCAATTCACTAGAAGTCGTTTGTAAGCATTAGAGTATTGATGTGCTCCTTCTTCCTTTATTATTATTCTATGATATGAATTTCAATTTAATTCACGTGCAAATATATTTATTTTCTTTTCATGTCAAGATATTTTAAAAACAAAATGAACATGTAAATGTTTATTTTATGTGGGCAGCAGCTAATTTTCTTAATATTTCATTATTTCCATTTCTATCATGGCTTTTATGGGGATTTTAATTAAAATGCTCAGATTTTTAACTAAAATTTATTTTATCAAAATTAAATATAGCCTATAACAATCAGGAATAGTGTAGCTTTTGGTCAGTGAAAAAAGTTTTTAAATCGGTTCAGTAGTTTCAAAGATTACCCTCCACAAACATACAATTTTTTGCTCTTTATATAATAGTATAGATTAAACTTCTCAATTATTCTTTTAAAAAATGCATAATGAAATGCAGATGATATATATTTTTTTTTATTATTATTTGCTTTTTACATTATTATTCGCATGAAAACATATTTTACAAAAGTCGAAAAATAAATGAACTCGTAAATTTTTTTTGCAACAATTATAAATTAAAATATAACTTAATAAAAGTTTAGAAGTTAGAATTTCTATTTTTTTTTTTTTTTTTTTTTTTTTTTTTATTTATTTTTTAATTCTAATTTCGTTTACACACAACATTTCAAACATTAATGCTTAGATCATTACATTATATTATATCATATCAAATTATATTATTAGAAAAATAAATACTTTTAAATCTATAATGACGTCAGATTTAACGTGTAAGTTTAACATTTCACAAAGCTTTATATGAATCATAGAATAATAATAAAGGAAGAAGGAGCGTATATGTTTTGGTTTCGGTTTGTAAAATCCAGGAATGCCGAGTATAGGGTTGTAACAATGCTTCAATCTGATTGGTTGGCGAGATTTTTGAATCGTCTCATCTCTCCGCCAATCAGTCAGCGAGGCAGCACCCACAACAAACAGCGACAAATGTGCCAAGCATGGGTGCCCTACTTTAAGGTTTTGAGTAGCAAAAATAGCTTTCGTTGGCAATTCACTAGAAGTCGTTTGTAAGCATTAGAGTATTGACGTGCTCCTTCTTCCTTTATTATTATTCTATGATATGAATTTTAATTTAATTCACGTGCAAATATATTTATTTTCTTTTCATGTCAAAATATTTTAAAAACAAAATGAACATGTAAATGTTTATTTTATGTGGACAGCAGCTAATTTTTTTAATATTTCATTATTTCCATTTCTATCATGGCTTTTATGGGGATTTTAATTAAAATGCTCAGATTTTTAACTAAAATTTATTTTATCAAAATTAAATATAGCCTATAACAATCAGGGATAGTGTAGCTTTTGGTCAGTGAAAAAAGTTTTTAAATCGGTTGAGTAGTTTCAAAGATTACCCTCCACAAGCATACAATTTTTTGCTCTTTATATAATAGTATAAATTAAATATTTCATGCACATGAAAAAATGAAAAAAATGAAAATGGAATAAGAAAACAATTTAATTAAAGTTGCTCGAGAGTTCCAAAAATTAATGGAAGTATAAATGAACGTTAAATAAATAAAATAGTCGTCTGCTCAATCCCGTGATATAGAAAAACAAAGAATCGAATTCAGTAAATATTGTTCTTAAGAGTAAAAATATTAATATTCAATATAAAATAAAATTAAAGTAATATTGTGCATTTTTAAACAGTAGGATGGTTGTATTTGTGAGTTTAATAATGTTTAAGAATACTTTATGTGTTTATTTTCTCAAGTAAGAAGCGATTTTTTTTTTATATTGTAGTGTAACTGTTGCATTAACTGATTTAGCAATGAATGGTGGAATGTTTATGGATATTAACTTGATATTAATTAAAAACGTTTTAAGTTAAATTTAATCGCGTAAAGGTGTTACAGCAAGTTAATTTACTTAGCTACTGGTCGAAATGGATTTACACCGTACGATGTTGCACTGTTAATGATATAAGTACCAAAAATTAGATTACTTAACATGTTCTCCGTCACATTACTAACAAATCTATATATAAATGGATAAGAGATTTCTTTGGAGTCTTGTTTGTCTCAGTGTGGACGCAAGTTGCAACTAAATTTTCATACTTTAGTTAATTTTTAAAAATCTAATTTTCCGATCGATAAGCTGTTTAGTCCAACAGATTCAGAAAAATCGCCCCTTTCATTTGATACCTTATTTGTAACGAAGTTTTAATTAGATTTTTAAAAAATTATTTGAAATTTCAAAATAATAATCTGGTAATACGCTTGAAATTGGACATTTAAATTTTCAATTGTTGTCAAAAAAAAAAAAAAAAAAAATTACGAATTTTTATTTTTATCATAAAATGAAATATGCTTTCATGCGAAATATATATATATATATATATATATATTAAATTTGTTCATGCATATGAAAAGATGAAAATATGAAAATGGAGTATAAAACAACCATAACATTACCACGATTTTGGATTTTTTTCTTTTTTGTTTTGTTTAAATAGTATGCTTTTTGCCCTGATGAACTGCGCTTGGCATGAGAGCTAATTCAGCATTATATTAAAGAGCTTTTCTTTTTGATAATCCAGGGCATCTATTCTCCGACCAGACTTCACAACAATTCCGACTGTGGCAGTCGTTATTTTGATCACGTGGCGTCACATTCCGACTTTTGATTTGACGACTGTCGTTGTTTAAGGACGGTCGCTATGGCAGTCGGATCGGAGAATAGATACCCTGGGTAATTTTTAAAATTTTGATGCTGAAATACATCGGACACTTTTTGCCAAGGACACTACATTCGCGAAAGCCTTTTTAAGCCAAGTCGCGCATAAAAAATATAAATAAATTATAAAATATTTAAAAACAGAAAAGAAAGGAAAGGAAAAAGAAAACAGAAAAAATAATTGCCTAAAATTGCCTAAAATTGCCAATTTTGCCTAAAATTGCGATAAAAATTCAAATGTCGCCAAGGGAAACTTTATTAAAGCTGTACCGTGATCAGGTTTACATATTTATTTTTCTATATACCAACTATTATTAGCTAACTCAACTACTGATAAAACCACAAAAAGTTAATTGTCTCGTGCGATAGACGTAGCCGATCATAGCATACTGTAATATTATATTTGGCGTGAAATGGCGTTCATTTTATGGTTGAACGAATAAATCAATTAAATATATAAAATAACGTGAAGGAAAGTACTATGTAGTGTTGTTCATATGTATCTGGGATTCAGACATAAATTTACTACTTCAATTTTTTTCGATACTGTCCGTTTCGAAACTGTCATCTTATGAGCACCCATATGGAAGACCACAGGTAAATTATTGTTACAGGCAGTAAGGACAGGCCCCCGAGAATGAGTGGGTCGCTCCCGAAGGCAGCGGGGACCCGAAGCGGGCTTTTGAGCAATTTCATGATTTTTATTTTATTTTATTTAATTATTTATTTATCTATTTATTTTTGCTAATAAAATGATATAGAAAAGAGTTTCCTTTAAATATAGGGACCAGCGAAGCGGTTAAAGCCTTCGTTGATTCACTACTACCTTCATTGATTTCATGAATTTAAAAATGGTTGTGTTAATAAATTTTGATCTGTTGGAACGCAAACAACGTCAGGCTGAGTTTTGTACATTAGGAGTTTGATTTTGAAAAAATTTTCCCATTCAGAATTCGGTTCGTTTCCGAACCGGGGCTTTGCTAGATATAAATAAATTATTATTTGAAAATTAGTTTTTTCTTTTTTATTTTCCTGATACTTTGATAATATTATATTTCACTGTGATTGTAATCTCCAATTTCTGTTACGAACACTGCGCTAAATAAATAAATAATAAATAATAATAATAATTTCGAGCCCTCACATCATTTCTGCTGATTTCTGCTGAAATGACCTCCAGAATCCGAATATGCCACCCATTTTGCCCTATCACCCATCGTTTCTTCGGGATTCCCTTCCCCCCCCCCCCCAGCGTCCAATTTTTATCACTGTTCGGTAATTTTATGGTCATGAATTTGATTTTGAAAATGGAAAATTATTATTTTAACACTTAAACGAAAAAATGTAATATAAAATTAATTAATTAATTAATTAAATATAATAAATATAATTCATAATTTCAGTGGCAACCCCCCCCCCCCTAAATTTTCACCTTGCTGCAAATGATTTTGTTTCAGAAAATATTAAACAGTTAAAAAATCCCCCCCCCCCCCTTACAAATCAGATTTATAGCCATTAAATTACTAAAAATTCATAAAAATAAGGGGATGCCACACACACACACCCCAAAAAAAATGGTGCGTGATAGGACAAAATGTGTGTCATATTCAGATTCAGGACGTTATTTTACATAAGAATTTGCAAACATGGTGATTGGACCAATTTTCATGCAGAGCAGTATAATTTATTACGATTTTATAACTATTTTAAATTATCATAGAAAATTCTTAAAAAGTGTACCATAGGCTAATTTATTAATTTGTCTTCATCATACGCTTAATGCCGAATAACAAATCCTTAGATAAACATAATATAAAGTATATCTTTTATTCCTAAAAGCAATGTTACATTTTCCAGAATAAGTCAATAAGTTTCAAACTATTCACGTTCGAATAAAGCTTTAGGACTTGCTCATTATTATAACATGCGTACATTGTGTTACATTCCTGGAATTCTACAAATGGAAATTTACAATGTACTGTACTGAGAAGGTCTTGTTTCGGATTTTATTGATTATTGTTGCAGTGAAGGATAGCACTTTAAGTAAACATTCCAATAAATAAATATAATAAATTTTATTAGGCATTTTTATTGGTATTTTGTCTAACAAAAGAAATCTTCAAATTTTATACTTGAAGAATTGATTTTTAAAAAAGTAAATGTTTTACAAGAAAATGCGTAAGTAAATCCATCGTAATTTTGAAAACTCTGAGTATAACAATTATTCTACGAGAAAAATTGAGAATATTGATCTTGAAAAAAAAGTTTACTATGACAAGCTTTATATTTCCCATGATAAAAGAAAATAAAAGGTAATTTCTTAATTAAAACTGAATTTAATCATGTGAAATTGAATTAAAATCGAAAACTAATTAAAATTAATCATACTACTTATGCCCGGTCGATTGCAGATATATTTGGCTATCTTCTCCAAATACGATAAACAATGAACACTGAGAAAAAAAATAAACCTCCGCCATCTAGAACTGATAACCAGTCTTTTTCTGAACTCCTAACCTAGAAATATAGATTTCCAAATTATGTGTATGAGATAAACAAATAAACTGAATATGCGAAATGATCGAGACTTTCTACTCAGTACTTTTTTAGATGATGAAACAATATTATAAATATTATGGATATTATTAATCTTTTGTATTGAGAAAAATTCTCGTTTGATTTTCTATAATTAGATCATACACTGAAAATAAAAATATATATATACCGCCTTCATCTAGAATGAATAAATGGTCATTTTCTAAATCCTTAAACTAGAAATATAGATTTCCGAGTATGCGCATAAGGCACGCCAATAAACTGAATAGATGAAATGGTCGAGATTTTCCAGTATGCACATTTCTAGATGGGGAAACAATATTCTGAATCTTTTCTACGAGAAATTCTCGCTTAATTTTCTAGAATTGGGTCATAAACAAAGATTATAGCTTCTGAAACCCGCCTCTTGTATTCTCAGTTATTTGGAGATATTTTCAAATAGGATTGTCCTCGATAGTATAGGCAAACGCTCAAGAATTCTAATAGAGGTCTCTGGAATTCGCTTTCGAAGGGGACCAGAAATTTTTTTATAAGAAATTTATAACGATGACATGGAACTATTTTTTCTAGAGCCACAATTTAGATTCTAGATGTCAGTTATAGAATTTTTTTCTTAGTGTATTGGCGTGCTTTATACTCATAGCTCGAAAATCTGTATTTCTAGTTTAGGGGTTTAGAAAAGCACCACCTATTCGTTCTAGATGAAAGCGGCATACTTTTTCTTCTCAGTGTAAACAAAAATTATAGTTGCTAAAACTCGCCACTTGTGTCCCCATTTATTTGCTGAATTTTTTAAAATAAGATTGGCTTCGATAATATTGGAAAATACTATAGAATTCTAATAGGGATTTTTAAAAGCCGCTAGCTTAGGTACATATGCTCATGACGATATGAACTAAATTGTCTTGAATGCTTCTTCGTACGCAAGTGATATTGAAACTTTTTACCTGTATGTACTCATTTCTTTTTGAATGTTTCGAAATATGCTTAACTTTTCAACAAAACTGCAAATTAAAATATTTAATGAGATAGAAAGATATTGTTTTACTAGTGTATTAGAGAGACGTAAGAATTTAGAACATTTATGACATGATATCCAAGTTTATACAACAAATTATAAATTATATGGGTTTTGTAATGTCATCAGCCTTATATTAAAAAGTGCATCCGCTAATACATTTAAGTGAACGAAGAAAAATTTATGTAATTATTAACTAGTGTACATTAAATGCTGACGATCATTAAATAAATTGCTTTTTATTACCGGATTTTTTTTTTTTTTTTTTTAAATTCGTGTATAATTTTACGCCGATTATACTTTTATGAATTTAAAAGTCCAGAAAAACATTTCATAGAATAGAATTATAATAGTTGGATTCGCTTTTAATTAAGAATTCAAGAGCATGCAATTGATATGGTTATATACGACGGAGTTCTATTCAAAATTTTAAATAGAAATTAAAAATTACTATTGTTTAACATTGTATAGACTGTCTTATACAAGTTTCTAAATTTGCATTTTCAGTTGGTCTGCGTACTGTATAATGATACATTAAATCATTGTTGTGATGAATTACACAAAAATTAATCACATTGAAAATAAATGTATAATAAAACAAACAGAAATGGAAAATAAATAAATAACCAAAAATAAAAAGCAAGGGTTCTATGAAAAGGAATAATGGAGCAGAACGACCAATGAGAAATAAGTGCATAATAAAGTGAGGGGGAACCAACTGCCAATGGAAAAGGTGTCTTTGAACACTCCCAGTAACAAAGAATTAGCATATGCTAATACAAAAAATGAAGAAGGGACCAAGATGATAAGGACTGGGGCTTTTGCTTCCCTGACTCTCCCTGGAGCCTGACACCGAACCTGAAGAAGCAGATCTCTTCGATGGAGAAAAAAATGATGGAAACCTAGCTGCGTCTTCTCCGAGATCTCCGGCCGACTATCAGCGCTGGCAGAACAATTGGAATGGAGGTATTCTCCATACATCTCTCCCCCCCCCTTTGCAAGTAATATAATTTTCTTATTTCTTCTAGAGCAGGACTACAAAATTAAATAATAATAAAGACTTTTAAGATGTCAAGAAGACATACGTAGGGACTATGTCGTTAAAAAATGGTATCACATCGCTACTATTATAGTTATCAAAGGCTATTTTAGTATTATACTTATGTTATGTAAAATATATCCATGCTCAATAATTCAGTATTTAAACTAGTAATTGTCTGTCTTGTTACAGCAAAGTATCAAATCTTAATAAATAGTTCTTTTACTGTTTAATGCATCTGTTTTATTTTACTCTCCTAGTAACTTATTTTATGTAATGATAATTTTAGTTATTTATGAGAGCAAGATTAAATTACTATATTCTGGGAGAAAATAGGTCTGTTTAAAAGTAGATTAATAGAAGTATTTGCAATAGTATCAAAATAATAGTAATAAAACTTTAATACTTTGTAAACAGTACTGCTATAAAAATGTGTTAGGATTTGGGTTGTTATTGAAAGTTCAGAAAGGGTGTTAAAAGAAAATATCACGAATCTGGGCTTTTGTCATTTTATCACTGGCTATTTAGCATAATTATGCAAATTTTAACAACGCAATGATATCTGGTGGGGCTGAATTTCTGCTTCACTTTGTTTTAAGTTAAAATAGCTAAATTCATCCCAACAATCATGCATGTAGATTTTGTACCTACTATTTTATTTATAAATTATTATAATAAAGCAAATAGAAGTAATTCTACTTTATAAAAGAAGCACCGAATCTTAAATGACATGTTTTTGAATATATTTTTTTACCTTGAATTAGATAAAGTTAGTTATTATGCTTAAAAAAACACGTCTATTTTTCTTTCAATTTTCAAAAAACTTTCTACTTAAAACATTATTTCCTTTCTTATTCAAAGATTTTTCGAAAAAATAAAAAAATAAAAAAATAAAGACGATAATTAAGATATTTAAAAGTTTTAAATACTTCAATCAGAAATTTACTCCTTCACACAAAAAATTATTTGTTGATGCTCGGTAACATATTCATATATTCATAGAAAAATGTATTTATGAAGGCTTCTAATAAAAAAAATTCTCAATGTGTCTATACAATTAAAAGAAAAACTACGGAAACGTATAAAAAATATATAAAAATACGTTATTAATTTGTTTGAAAAAGAAATTATTTTTTTAATTTATATTAATTTCTTTATAAGTAAAAGAAATTTATCGTGGTACAATTTCTGAAGAAAAAAAACCTAACTAATATAAACGCGCTTCGTAAATTATTTTTAATTTAAGTGAATTATTAATAAGGAATCTTATCATTAAATTCAGAAAATGTTCACTGAAAAAAGATAAGCTGATAAAAAGACAGGAAAAAGAATTTTAAATAGAATTTTAAACGCACAAAGAAGTTTTTAGAAAGTATATTCGTGAGTGTTTTTAACTAAATGAAAAAAAAAAATGTGAGCAACATTATTCGATTCGCGAATATATAGTAAGCATTGAGAAAAATGATATAATTTACAGAATTTTTTGTGTGGTTAAACATATTCGCTTTTTACTTTCTTCTATCTTCAATAGAAGAAAATATTGGATTCGTAAAAATTTTCGATTTCGGGTTTTTGATGGATTTATACGTTTTGAGAGCTGTAGAACACGATTTTACCATTTTTAGAAAATGTCTGTCTGTCTGTCTGTCTGTGTGTGTGTATGTGTGACAAAATTTTGTGGCAACTGTATCTCTGGAACTACTGCACAGAATTTCATACAAATTGGTATGTAGTTGCACCTTGACATAAATTAGTGCCTATCAACTTTTGGTAAAAATCGTCTTACAGGTTGCGTTGCCATCCCGCTTTTTCTAAATTTTTAACAGTGTGATATAGGGCAAAAATTTTCAAGATGGGTATCTTTCGAAAGGTCTCGTTAGTACCTTTAAAACGAATGGTTGAACTATAAATCTGTGATAATTTAAAACAAAGTTATCGATTTTTTTTTACTTTTTACGAAAAAAAACTTAGAAAAAAATTTTTTTTTTCTTTCTCTCCCCTTAATTTTATCAAACTCCCACGGTTTCCGTGTTCTGACAAACTTAAACTAATTTTTGCATTTTTCCCCTAATTTTGTCAATGTCCCACGGTTTCCGTGTTTTGACAAACTTTAACAAATTTTCACATTTTACCCAAAATTTTGTCAAAGTCACACTTTTTTTTTTTTTCTCCCCGTAATTCTATCAAACTCCCACGGTTTCCGTGTTCTGATAAACTTAAACAAATTTTTGCATTCCCCCCCCCCCCCAAGTCCCACGGTTTCCGTGTTTTGACAAACTTTAAATAATTTTCACATTTTACCCAAAATTTTGTCAAAGTTTTTTTTTTTTTTTTTTAATTATTGTTACTGAGTGAATTTGTATAGGAAAATATAGAAGAAAGTCTCGTGGTGGCCACAACATACTAGTTATTTTTGTATTGATTCACGAAAATATTTAAAATTTAGTAAAAAGTATGTCAGCATATGTATATTAGGCTATTTCCATGCGCAACCTACACTACATTAGAATTTTTCAATAAAAACTAAATTTTTACAAGCAAATAAATTTCTTTTTACAAATGTCTTTCTAAATATGTCTGTCATTGTATTTTTGTTTGTTTGTTTGTTTGTTTATTATAGAGAAAATTGAAGCAAAGGGACTTACACAACATTAAATGAATTATTTTGGACATTTCTTAAACCATTTTTTCTATTATCTCATAAACAAAATGGTGAAGAGAGTAATTATTAAAGTTTCTAAATTTTTCCTGCTCTGTTCATTAACGAGGAAAGCAAGAAGGCAGAAAATGCGAAGAATTACTGCTAAAGAATTAATATAAAATTTCATCTGCTTTAAATTATTTTAAAAAATATATTTTGTATGTTTTACACTACAACAAAATGTGTGACTTTCATTAGACAAGGATTAATTATGCTTTATTAGAAAAAAAGTTTTATACTATTAACCCATTATATACTTTTAAAAAATCAAAAAATTGAGCAAAATCTACAGTCAAAATTAAGTTCTGGTAACTTCTGTATGTTAACCTTAACATTAATATCTGAAACATCAACCGTCGAAGGCCAAATTAATCTATTCTATTTTCCTTTGCAAGAATTTTACTTTAATTGTTATTTTCTATTTGTCTGTTTCTTAACCTGAAACTGCAAACTGTTTTACTTTGCATTTTCGTGAAACAGGAAAGAATAATCCAATTGCCAACATTTTATTTACATGTTTTTCTTATTGGCTGATCCTCATTGCACTCTATTTTAACGTCATCTGTTTGAGTGAATTGTTTTGGTTCGATAGATATATTTTCTATCTCTAATATTTAATCTTTAACAATTATAAAACAGTAAAAATTTTACATTTTCCTGTAATCTTAAATCTTTCTCTTTATAGCATTTTCTCTCTCAGCCGATATAAATTAAAAGAAATAGAAATAATTTTAAATTTAGTTGCGTACTAAAAACAGTTAAGGTAAAATAATTTCGTCCTCTTCCTTAATTTCGCTCCTTTTTTTTTTTTTTTTTTTTTTTTGTTCTGTTGGTGCTTGAATGGTCCCACCTGTCACACAAGGTAGAAGAAGCAGAGGGCATAAAGTGTCAGTAGTGAAAACTTCTTCCGCCAAGCCACATATATCTATGAACTGAAAAAGAAACATTTTTTTAAAGTACAGGAAAAATCTGTCAGCTGAGGTGCCAGTATTTCTCCGTCAAATATACAGTTTAAAACTGTAGAATGGTATCACTGACGTATATTTTACACAGAAATCAAACAGGTTTTTTGTTAAAAGTACAGTTTTGTCCTGTATATTTGACGGAGAAATACTGGCAACCCAGCTGCCAGATTTTTCCTGTACTTTTAGCAGTCTTTGTTTTTTACAGTGTGAGAAATGTTGGATTTCCTGTTCTTAGAAGGGAGTTCTTACAATGTTTTCTGTAGAACGTTATTCCGTGCACTGTAAGTCATTATTTCTTATACATTCCAGGTATTCTATGTTCATAAGAAGCTGATAATTACGTACAATGAGTCTTCGAACGTTCAATTCATCTTATGAGAACTACTGCTTCGCGATGCTGAGAAGTAGCATGGTGATAATTTCGTCCCCCCAGATCCCTCTCCATCTGGACAAAATTTCATAGTAAACGATCACTGATGATCAAATGGCAATGTTCAGCAAACTGCTGCTTTCATCAGCTCTAATGACATTATATAAGGGCCAGAGATCACAGCATCAACTTCTAAACAAGAAGTTCAGCAATATTGATCACTGCGTCTCTGCATAGAAAATGTGACAGATTCCCAGGTAAATAAGACACTCAGATGAAAAAAAATTTCTGGCACTATTTACTTCCAAATTAAAGGAAAGAAAATCCGCCATCTTAGAAATACAAACATGAGCTACTCAGCGAGTAAGCTGCCGAAAATAATTCTTTAGTTGACATTCCTTATGATGATATAAGCGATAATAATGATGTGCCCTATCTGCCTGAATAGTTTCTCTGATGATAAATATGGAAAACAATGCGTCCAGGGCATCGAATGCTGCATTTGGTCACATGAAACATGATCAGAAGTCAAAAACCAACTATATGTATATACACATATATAAATATGTGTGTGTGTGATGTTCCCAGTGTTTAAATGTCTAATATTTCTTTCAGTTATTCTTCAATTGATTACTATGCAATTTTGTATCTTTATGCACTATATTTATTTATTAGTAAAACCTCGTTTCATTGGATTTTTCGAGGAGGGCGATATTGGGACCACATTTTAATTTTTCCAAATATAGATTTTTTTTAAACACAGTTTTCCGACTAGGTAAACATATTTTGATAGTTAATTTGGCTACGTTTAGATGTTTAGACTATCATCATAATGAAATTAAAATATGTTATTCAAATTCAATATCGGATGTTCCCCAATGAAAATAAAGTAAATATCACCACCGGTTTGTGTGCAGGGGCACTTGATATTATTCCAAAATATTGCGTTCTACGAGTTGTAAATCTATTAATCATATTTTAATAACTTTACAGGAATCTTAATGAAATTGAACTATGTTATTCATATGCAAAGAAAGAATGCTTTTTAAAAAAACATAGTATGATTAGTATTAAAATTTATAGAATCACACAAAAATATTCAATTAAGGTCCAATATTGGACATTTGCTGGAAATGCATTTTCATTTACATTAAGTGTTTTAACGCTTTCAAACAATTTTTATGAGTGAATATGATTTGAATTAGTGTGTCTGTCTGACTTTCCGATTGTCTATCATTTCGTCTGCCCACCTCCAGCGTCTGTAAACATTTTCAGAATTTCTAAAATATTATAAATGTTATTCAAGTTTACTATGGAATGTTCCTTATTTTAAATGGCATTAATAAGACCTCTACAACTGGCTTGTGTGCAGAGACGCACAAAATAATGCTAATGCATTGCATTTTAGGGGGGACAATTTTATAAATAACATTTAAATAACTTTCTGCTTCGAAACGTATACTGACACTGACATTGTTAATATGCTAAAATAATATTATATATATTTACATATATATATATATATATATATATATATATATATATAATATGATATGCTTCATCTTCAAATTTTGAAAACTAAATTAAAATATTCAGGCACATTATGGCATGGTGACCAGATTAGAATACCTTTGTAAATTAAAAGCGTTAATAGGTATTACAGTTCCCTAATTATGTATATAATTTTAAATTCTTTGTAAATAGGGAAAAAAATACTAGTAATTTTCCTGTAAATTTTTTTAAACTTTAACTTTATTTTTTTTTAAACGGCTTACAAAAACGGACTGTCTTCTAAAGAAAGATGACATTCAGTGAGCGTACTATATGAGCTACAACTGGAAATTACTGAAATTGAATTTCCGTTTACTTTAAGCATTTTTTACACTTTTTAACATTATTTTAAAGATATTATGAATTAAATTGGTGCATCTGACTGCTTTTCTATCATTCTTTCTATTCGTTGTCTGATAACGAAGCAATCGAACATTGAAGTTCAAACGATACAATGATTACATATAGTTGGAAAGTCTTAATAATCAATGTCTACCGAATGATATTTCGTTCTTTCTTCTTTCGTTGTGAGTAAAATTTTTCTTAACGGTTTTTACATTGTTGATTCGAGTTAAACAATGTTCGCTAGCCGTAAAATGTAAAAACTGTTCCTAAACAAAAGAAAAGAAAAAAATACTAAATTGGTTTATTGTAAATTTTACGAAATATTTAAATAAAAACAAATAATTCAACTAAACAGAAGATATTAAAAAAGTTACTTTAAACAACAAAAGTTCAACTTCAAAAAGAATAATATTTTCTATTTTATTCTCCCCCACTCTCTCTGTTTTCTGTTTGTTTAGTTAAAGAGTGGGTAGTACAATATGTGCATTTTATTTAATATGGA